>CM060963.1:57782616-58385116 GCA_030765045.1 Tenodera sinensis
GCTATCCTCGTGAACAATAATAAGCTTGACGTTATTACTATAAATCAACTCTCAGATGAGGATTGCGTAGTTGCAGAAGTTCACATCCATCGGAAAAAAATGTATATCGTAAGCAAGTACTGCGATATAGAGGAAAATATGGAAAGAACGATAAATAAAATTGAAACCATAATGAACTATGCTAATGGAGCAAATGTATTATTGGCTATGGATACAAATGCGAGGAGTAAAATGTGGCACGACACGACAACAAATCACCGAGGGAAAATATTAGAAGAATTTATAACAGGCAGTAACCTAATCATACTTAATGAAGCTAACGGTATTCCAACATTTCAGTCAAATAAAGGCAAGAGCTATATAGACCTAACTATTACAAACAGTAGTATGGTCAATAGGGTCACAAATTGGAGATGTGGAGAAATAGAAAGTTGCTCTGACCATACAGCAATAACATTTAACGTGATAACAAATACCTTGAATAGAAACTTTGGATCTGATAACACACATAGCATAGGTATAAGATACATAGTTAAAATTGATAATATTCCTAATTTCCTGGAGGAAGTAAGAAAAGAATTCATTACAAAATTTAATTGTGAATATCAGGGCAGTGATCTTACTAAACTGGACAACGACCTCAGTGAAAAAACCAAGAAACAAATGGAAACAGAATTATTATGTGAAAATCTCACCAGCTGTATAACTTCTGCATGCAAAACAGCATTCAACTATTCCTTACAAAAGAAAAATTCAACTAAGTACAGAACGGTACCGTGGTGGAACGAAGAATTAAAAATTAAACGGAACAAGATCAATGCTATGAGACGGCGATACCAACGGACACAACATAATGAAGCCCTGAGAGAAGAAAGGAAAACTCAGTATCTCGTCGAAAAGCGACAGTATCAGAACAATTTACAAACAGCAAAAATGAATTCTTGGAAATTATTCTGTACTGCCAGCGATAGTTCAAATCCCTGGAATAAAGTATACAAGATTGCAGCAGGGAAACTCAGAGATAAAACCATTTTGACAACAATACAAAAACCCGATGGAACATATACCGAAGATCTTAACAGCACGTTAAAATATATGATAGACTATTTCATTCCTGATGATAAAGAAGATGAGGACTCTGAGCTTCAACGGAATATAAGAATAATGGCTAAGGAGCCTCCTAACACAGATGAAGACACAGAATTCACTGTAGAGGAAGTTAGAGCAGTAATAAAGAGCTTTAACCCCAACAAAGCTCCAGGAGAAGATGGAATTACAAGTGTGATCCTTCTACAAGTGTTCAATCATTTCCCATCTTTTCTTACTGCAGTGTACAATAATTGCCTTAAAAAAGGCTGCTTTCCAACACAATGGAAAAAATCAAATATATTACCTATAATTAAACCAGGAAAGCAACATAGTGAAGAAGTGACAAAGTATCGACCAATCAGTCTTCTAAATGTTGGAGGAAAGGTATTGGAGAAACTTTTGATCAACAGAATATTGCATCAGATAAACATCAACAACTTGTTAAATGCAAACCAGTTTGGCTTCACACCTCAGAAAGGGACAGTGGATGCAGCCATGGCTGTGAAACATTTCACAGAGGAAAGCCTTCGAGCAAAAAAATGTGTTGTATCCGTTAGCTTAGATGTACGTGGCGCTTTTGATTCAGCCTGGTGGCCACGTATTTTGCTCAACCTCAAAGAACTTCAATGCCCAAAAAATTTATACAGGTTGACAGGCAGCTACTTCAGTAACAGAACAGCGACCTTACAAACAAATGAATGCAAGATCACAAAGGAGGTAACCAGGGGATGTCCACAGGGTTCAAGCTGCGGTCCTGGTCTGTGGAACATAATGTACAATTCAGTTCTCAACTTGAAACTAACAAACCAATCAAAAGTAGTGGCTTTTGCAGATGATCTACTTCTACTTACAAGAGGTAACAGCAACAAAGAAGCAGAAAACTATGCAAACTCAGATTTAAAGAAAGTAGAGAACTGGGCAAAGCAAAACAAACTGAAATTTAACGACTCAAAATCAATGGTTCTATTAATATCAAGGAGAAGGAAAGCTGGTAATGAACCAATCAAGGTATACTTGAATTACAAACCACTTGAGCAGGTTAGAGAACTTAGATACCTAGGGATAACCCTGGATGAAAAATTCAACTTCAGTAGACACATTAACAACATAACGGACAAGGCACTCCTACTAACAAACATGCTAACCAAAGTTGCAAGACTACAGTGGGGACTCGGCCACCAGTCTCTTAGAACTATATACAGAGGAGCAATAGCACCTATACTAACGTACGGTTCACCAGTCTGGGAACAGGCACTAGAGAGGAAGAAAAATATAAAGATACTTCAGAGAACACAGAGAATAATTAATATCAAAATTGCCAAAGCATACAGAACCATATCTTTTGATGCGTCATGTGTAGTAGCTGGAGTGAAGCCTATCTATATTAAAATAGCAGAAGCAGCAAAACTATACAAGATAACACATGGAATGACACCAGAATCGTCATATTATGATGCACCCTTACATATAGCAAAATGGCCCCATCCAGCGGAGTGTATTCCTATGGAAGAAGTCATTGAAGGAAAATATTATGAAATAGAAATCTTCACAGACGGTAGTAAAATCCATGGAAAAGTTGGAGCTGCAGCAGTAATATTTAAACACGGAGAAATTATACATAAAATCAAGGCTAAATTACATGACAGATGCTCCAATAACCAGGCAGAGCAAGTGGCAATCATTAGAGGATTAGCAACACTTCAGGATATGAACATAAGTGTACAAGAAAGAATAACTGCAGTGTATACAGATAGCAAAATTACCCTAGATCTAATCAGAAATAATTCAAAACATAATAAATTAATAGAAGAAATTCAAAAGAATCTCAAAAGCCTTAAAGAACAGAAGTGGATCATACATTTTGCCTGGATCAAAGCACATGCTGGATATCTTGGCAATGAATTAGCTGATAAACTAGCTAAGGAGGCTGCGATTGATAATGCTACGGACTATGTGTACAACAAAAAACCAAAAACAACATATGTCAGTGAAATCCAAGAACAAGGGATGCAGAAGTGGCAAGAAGAGTGGACTAATACAACGAAAGGAGCAGCCTGCAAGGAGTTCATCCCATCAGTTGTTCGAAGAATGAGCACACAAATTAACTTGAATTTCACACTGACAGCAATGATTACGGGACACGGACTAACTAAATCCTACTTACACCGGCTGGGAATAATACAGGACTCTAGATGCATCTGTCTACAAGAAGAGCAAACAGTAGAACATCTGATATATCGATGTGGCAAACTAAAACAACAAAGGGAAGTAATGAAGAAAGCCATTGAATCTAATAACAACAAATGGCCAGTGACTAAAGAGCAGCTAATCACAAACAACATAAGGGCTTTCAAAACATTTATTCAAAGCATTAATTTTGGTGAATTACAATAGTATATTCCAACTGCTAATAGGAAGATAGTGGAAGTGATATGGTGTAGTGATATAAAATAAACAAAGGACCAGATATAAATACAGCAAGTTCAATTTAAAGGACAACTGGAAGATAGTAGAAGTGATAGTGTCAGTGAATATAGAAATAAATGTAATAGGTATCAATGTAATAGCATGTAGTATCGCTTACTGCGATATAATAATAATAAAATAATAATAATAAAATAATAATAATAATAATAAAATAATAATAATAATAAAATAATAATAATAATAAAATAATAATAATAAAATAATAATAATAATAATAATAATAATAATAATAATAATAATAATAATAACAATAACAATAATAATAATAATAATAATAATAATAATAATAATAATAATAATAATAATAATAATAATAATAATAATAATAATAATAATAACAATAATAACAACAATAATAACAATAACAATAACAATAACAATAATAACAATAACAATAATAACAATAATAATAATAACAATAATAATAACAACAATAATAACAATAACAACAACAACAACAACAACAACAATAATAATAATAATAATAATAATAATAATAATAATAATAATAATAATAATAATAATAATAATAATAATAATAATAATAATAATAATAATAATAATAATAATAATAATAATAATAATAATAATAATAATAATAATAATAATAATAATAATAATAATAATAATAATAATAATAATAATAATAATAATAATAATAATAATAATAATAATAATAATAATAATAATAATAATAATAATAATAATAATAATAATAATAATAATAATAATAATAATAATAATAATAATAATAATAATAATAATAATAATAATAATAATAATAGATAATACTTATTTGCATTGCGGTGTTTAAATCTTAAAGAATGAAAGCATATGTTATATTAACGAATGACCCTATTGTCCAATACTGCTTTTGAAATAGATGAGAAATATCCTCAGGTCCTTTGCAGTCAGTCAGTCTTAGTTTGTCACTGAAGTAGGTTTTGACGTCACAAGAGGTCAGCGGCGCATGAAAGAAGCTCCAAATCTCTAGTGAGTTCTTTTTGTACTTCAACGTTTCCCCAGTCAGCTCATTTGCAGTTTCACAAATTGTTTAATTGCCTGTATTTTTACCAAGAACTGCATTCAACTTATCCAAAGCAGTTTTTGCAACTGCGTATGTTTCGAAGGACAGTGCTTGTAATGACTGATTCACTACGGACAATGAGTGTTGCAGTTCCTTTATGATTTCTGGTAACAATGAAAAGCGGCTACATATGTACTGCAGTTTATGTTTTATATCAATTGAGTTGAAGCACTCTAGAGCTATCTTTATAGAAGCTGCATCTTCCGGATCTAAACTGCCACATCATTGAAATTTTTAGCATAGTAACATGCAGCCTCCAACCACGAACCCCATCGTGCTAAAATAGGCTGAGAAGGTAATGCTATATTTGGAGTCAATTTCCTCAAAATTGAAACTCTAGCGGATGCTTTAATGAAACTTTTCTTGAGTTTGGAAATAAGATGATCAACTTCTGGATACTGTGATCTAACTGTTTCTGCTACGCGGAACAGCTCATGGGCTAAACAGGTCAAATGTACTAGTTTGGGATAGAGAACTTTAATGCATCTGCTGCTTTCCTATGTATGGAGCGGCATCTGGAAGAAATAACAGGACACTCGTATTTTATATCATCTGACCACAAAAAAGGCTAGGGAATCGCTGAAGAATTTTACAATTGTAGAGTGGTTTAGCCTTTCTAATATTTGAAAATTTAACAGGTAAGTTTTACTTCCCGGTTTCACTGCACTTGGTGTGGTATATTTGGGTTACTGCGGTTTCTGATCTTGTTGAGGAGGTGTATGTTGGGAAGACGTGGGTGTTCTTGGTTGTTCCGGCTATTTACCTAGATTTTTCTCCTTACAACTGCGTTAAAAGGTTTGGGTTTTGGTAGGTACGAGATCTTCATGTCAGGATTGTCCAGCTGAGGAATGTCCAGGTAATAAATTGAAGTCATGTTGCCTTCTTTGTTTTTAATGAATACGTTACATTCACCTATGCCCCTCACACTTCCGACACACAAGACCTAAAATATGCTTGATTAGCGTTGTTTGCGCGACGAGTACGTTCAGACGTCAACTTGGGTTTATTCGCGCCCCGCAAATGAAGACCAGGCAAATGTTCACCTACATACAGCGTCTGTGGTTTCGTGCACCGAAATCCAAATCTTTTCATTCCTTAACGCTTCCCGAATTTCTCAAATAACTTCCTTGAAACACTCGGGTACCCACATTTTACGAAGGCACTATTTCAGGCACTATTTTAATAGTGAGCATTTCTAAAAAGATTTTTAAGATGAATATTATTTATTTTCCAAATATAAATGTTTGCCCTTATAAACCCTGAACACAATTCCTTGGCGAATGACTTTCGTGAACCTCTGAGGACCTGTTCAATGACGTACTTATTTTTTGACGTAAAACAGATTTTCTGGCTACATTTTGTTTGTGCTTCACAGTATTCAGATGCTGTACTATTTGGAACTTTTTTATCAGAAGCAATACTTCGCTCACATAATTAACAAAATAATACTTGTCCATCCTCACTAAAATTATCACTCCCGAGCTCCGTAACATTTACATAACAGACGAACGTGTTAGCATAACGAAGCCAAATTTATTCACTCTTTACTTCTGAACTGTGATTGCAACTGCAAAATACATTCACGCTATGAACGCCAGCTCCTTTTGCAACACGGGTAAACAATTAACTCACAACGAAATGGCGCGACTACAATTACTATTTGTAATTTTAAGAAAATAAAGAAAACTATTGCATATGTGAATCAATAAGGGCTTTATTTAGTCCGAAAATATAAAAATATGCCCTTACCTGTTAAAGTTTCATAAATATGCATGCAAAATCAGTTTTTCCTAAAGTATGCAATTATATTTGCATTTTAAAACTGCAATAGTGATCTCTTAAAGATAATAATAGTAAAGAATACTGATAATGCATACATTTAGACTATTCAAAAGTTCTATGCATTTTGCATACAAATCCGTGCTCTGGTAATTACAAGCAGATAACACATTTTAAAATATTTATGCAAATTTTCATACAGATCAGAAATAAATTGAAATGTAAGGAAGAAATTTCATGCGTACGTAAAACTGAAAAGAAAGACATACAGAAAGTGTCCAATGAGTGGGAGTTTCAGAATTTCAAAAGTATTTGACCAAAATAATTCATGGTTATCCATGGAATATTTACATAATATGGTAAAAAAAAAGGAAAAAATGTCATGTTCCTTTAAAATCTCAGCTCCAGTGTTTTTTATATGACGTAAAAGATCAACATTTTGTAAGAGTCCATTTCTTATTTCAGTAGACACATTTGCTCCAATTCATTAGGGTTATTTTGTTTGTTCTTTGTGACTATACACACTTGATAATACGTATACACATACGTATACATAATATGTATTCAGAAATGCCAAGGAGTGTTAATATGAAGTGGAAATTTAGTAGTGATGTGAAAGTTGACATATTTTATTGTAATTTTGCTTCTATAATTTAAAAAAAAGTTATTTTTCATCTTGGAGTTCTTCAGTAGACCCTGAAGTTAAGTACAACAACATTAAAAGAACTCCGATATTTTATTTATTGAGACGGAAAGCAGTGATTAACACATTCATTTTTATATTCAAGTCAACACTTACAAATTATCTGAAAAAAAAGACCCTTGAAGAAGCAATCTCAGCATCACATCTGTTTTCTCTAAATAATTTACAGTACTTGTAATTTCCTTACCTTTTCTCTGCACGGTAAGTTATCTTCATTTATTTCACACATCGTTAAACAAGTACCATTAAAGTGCATTCATGACAGATTTATTGCTGCGGAATACTGCAAGTGGAGGTAGACAGATAAGAGGAACAACTAGCAACCTCGTGGCAGCATACTCGCAACTGCTATTGCTGCATAACAAGATTGCACTTACTCGTATCAGGCTAGAACACCCTCTGAAAATAATGCAGCACATTCACCTAAATGCTGGATTATTGTGATACATTGTTTTAAGAATAAACTGGGATTTGGTTGGAATTAATGAACGCAAGAAAACGTAGGTTAGGAATAGAAGGTTACCCACAACAGGAAAACCTCTGGTGTTGTCAAGAAAGAAACCACTGGTTTTGGGGATTAAAGAATGAGTGGTATTACTGAGGATTAAGTATATACGAAACGGAATTAAAATATAAGAATATGTCAAAAATACGAACATTTAAGGGAAAATATTGATTATAACAGAAAAAAGGCCTGAAAGTGACAAATATTGAAAAAAGCCAAAATATGACCTTACATGAGAATAATCGTACATTTTCAATCATCATTGATAAAATTGTGCTTCGCTTATATTCTCCATGAAAAAAATCACAGTAAAAACCACGACATACAAACATCCGTGCCGTGGTCATGACGAATTGTGAATTGTAATAATAAGAAACGGAACCTTGCTTTTGTGATTCAGTGTGCAAGAGAAATAAAGTGACATTACAAATAACTAGTAGCCATATGTGACAATTTCAGTGCTCAACTACTGCTTTGAATAGCAATACAATAAGCTTGAATCCAACAGTGGCCGTAATCTGAAATTAAAACCAAGGCAAAGAGACATGTATTGCAAAGTCAGCTTAAATATTACTTTAGAAAGTTTTTAAAAGTGAAAAAACAAGGAAAAGGTAAACCAATCTGAGTTCAAAAGTACTGAGCAACTTTCGATGAACCGAGAGGGAGGGATCGGACGGTAACGTTTGTGACCCAATTTGGGAGGTAGCGAGTTCGATCCCCGCGTGGCCGGACTTCCTGACCCATGGATTTTTTCGGAGGTTTCCTCGGGTCGACAGATGAATACTGGGGAGGATTTCCATACCCTCCGAATTTCGTGTACCTTCATTTCGTTAC
The DNA here is from genome assembly GCA_030765045.1 of Tenodera sinensis. NCBI lineage: Eukaryota > Metazoa > Arthropoda > Insecta > Mantodea > Mantidae > Tenodera > Tenodera sinensis. The sequence continues at coordinate 57,791,101 of CM060963.1, forward strand.
ATTAATCATTTCGTTTCAACCTTCATCCCACAAGGTTACATTCAGGTTTGGAGGCGTCCGCGAGCGTCGCGGCAGCAGCACGGTAGGGGGAACAAATGCGCTCTGGAAATCTCATCCTCCGGACTTGAAGGCGAGCCTACTGGTTTCCGGGCCCCCCTGATGTGCTGCGTCAGGGGCATAGGCATAAAAGATTGCCTTTGGTCGAAGTGCTGGTTGTCATTTGAGAAAGCGTGTGGTGCAGGCAAAGCAAGCGTGTCCCACAGGGATAACGAAATGCAAGGCATAATTATTAATAATAGCATAACTCCTCGCATTTTAAAGGTTCTGAGACAGAGGCACACACGAAGGCGTTTTGGGGATCTCACTGCGCAGAGAAACAGGGACACGATATTCCATCATTCCTGTTCTACGTGCTGTGAGGGGACATAACTCAGAGGAATGCTATTGCGCAAACCACCTTCGCGTGTGCTCCGCACTCACATAAGATGGTTTTCCAAAAGAAATTGCTCAAGAATAGGGGAACTTAATTTTTCATGTGACATGACTGAGGAATTGCTACATTTTTTAACTGTGAGGATATTTCAGACGTTTTTCTTTGCTGTATTTCAAAGAATGTCCATTTCATTGCTGACAGCAATTATTTAAAACATCTAAGCTTTGCATGAAGTTTTCATAAAAATATTATTTGATAACGTGTATTGGTTTAGACGCACTGCGGAACGTAGAAGTGCTTCTTCTAATGATAGCATGAATTAGATTGTGAAATTCAATATTTTGTCTCTCTCTTGTAAAAACCTGAACAGTTACTTATGGGAAGAACTTTGAAGCAATTATTTATTTTGCTTCACGTTGGTATCACCTTTGAAGCAGAATTAGCCTACGATTTTGATGCCGAATTACATAGTATTTTGTCGGTCACAGGTCCACAATACTGTTTGAAGCAACAATTCTTTACGCCGCCTAATAATACCTCAAAGTCCCTTTGATTCAGTCCTTTGCCGCCGATAAAGCTATGAGATTTCTCTGTTGGGTATGCGTGGGTTTTGTTTTGAAAGGATGACAATTCTGATGATAACGTCTTTTAATAAACGTTTCAATCTTTTTACTGAGGCGCCATAATATGTCTATTACAAAACAATTCATCAGGAAAACAAAACTGTGTTCACAGTTGCACACTTAAAATATGCTTCACAATGATAACTGTGTGTCCCTGTGTGTCGACGCACTTAGATAAGCTAAGAGTTACCGTTTGCTCTGACTAAAGTGACGCTATCAAGAAGAACTATTCCACTATTTAAGTTCGTCTGGCTAACTCCTTTTTGTGTTCGTTTCCCTATTAATTTTTTACTGAAAATTATTGCTCTAATTATTATTTTTAAATTTGTGAATGATTAATTCTATGTATCTATTATTTCGGCAACAACTTCATGCTTATGTTTTACTTTCGTAGCTTTCAAGGACATTCTGATATGTTCAACATTTCCACCTATTAGACAAGTAGGGTTGTACAATGGACCGGCATTTGCTTCTAAGCAACAGAAGGCTCTAAGCAAGAATGAGACATTTTCTTCTACATAACTGTATCCATTCTGAATCATTAATAAGATTCACTCGAGTCATTTTCTTTACACACAATTTGAAGGGGGAGCAGACGGAGGAACCGCACAACGAGCGAAGTTGATGAGAGGCAGTGAGTATAGATATGACGCCATTTTGTGTCAGTATAAAAGAGTGGTGATAACAAATGTGGTTGCTGTGAAAGGATTCACGCTGTGACGGTACAGCTGTAACCCTTTCCCAATATGTTTCCCGCTCTCTTTTGTACTCAAATTACAAAGCAGCAACCCGACAGAGACAGAGCGGCGCCAGGCGTCCTAGCAGACTCGTTCCACTGAGTGACTGACGCGGCCTTTGTGTCTCTTCCACATGGTGACGGATCGAGAAACCCAGCCTCACGAGATTTCCTCTAACTTTCCACGTTTCCTTCAGCTACCGCTCGCTGCCTTCAAGGATTAGACAATGCAAACATTTTCTCCTCACAATACACGCCTCTTGTCTGTTTGTTGACACAATCTTTTCTTCCTTTAGCTTCACTGCATTTCCTCTTCATAGTTCATAGCCAACCCTTTTTCACAATGGCTACCCAATTTTTTAGCTTTAAGTGGCAGCTTTCAATTTCATACCGGAATAATTACCCGACAACATTATTAATCTTCTGAAGAAATTATAGGGAAATAGACACATAATTGCAATAAGTACTTTCGTATGATGGAAATGAATGTATAACAAACACATTATTGTCATGAGAATACAAGTCATAGGCTAATTTGTGTAGTTGCAACACTTAAGTTGAATGAAAAAATTTTAATAATGCATTATAGAATATTAGGTTTAATAGTGTTTGCAGTGCTAGGGGAGGAGATTATTAAATTGAATAATTTAACTTATTTATCATTTATAACAACAATAACAATGGTAATAACAATAACAAATTGACAAACCCCACCTCTGGCACCAATGTGACAAATGTAATACAAGTACAGTCCAGTTATTTTTCTCAGTTTATTTCCTTCTAAAAGAATGCACAAATACACAGCTCTCTTCTATTGACGTTAACATAGTCTACAGCGTTTCGTGATAGTGTGACTCACAACTGTATTCTTCTTGTAACCTTGACTCATTTCTTTCTGTTTTTCTTCACTGTGTCTGTCTCTCAAACAGCTGACTGACGATACATTCTGCTCATTAACTGCTCCGCTGTCTTACTCCACGACGCCTCGGTTCTCTCACGTACACATGAAACGGTCGGGGCCGGGCTGTCACACCGCACTGCTGGTGCGTGTATCAAAGGCGCCCAAGTTCAGGCCAACTCTCGCGACTGTTGTGAACACACAACAATCAAGAGTGGCAGATTATTTTCCAGATTATTCGGCAAGTGTCCAGCAGCCGGCGAGAAAGGTCGGAATTACGCATCCTCTCTATATAAGGAGGCAAAGCTACGAGCAGAGAAAGTGAATTACACACAGCAGTCAATTCAGATTTTTGTTTTATTGTGTGTGTGTTTATGTAGTAACAGGGGGGGGGACAGTTCGACCCACTGCAACCCTGACGTGGATCTACTGCAGCCTACCACCCCCTAGGGGTTAAGGGATGAGGCAAAGTAAGACCGTAGTTTTGTCAGAGAGCAGAACCAGCGAAGCCCAAAGAAGCACAGAATTCCCTAGCAGCTCCAGATGTTGACACCTGGAGCACAATCGAAGTGTTTCCTCTACCCGAGGAGAGGGCGGCGAGATGACCCTTGTGGCCCGGGAGCAAGTTCCACGGAGGACCAGGGAAGCGGTTCCAGAGCGCAAGAACTGTGCCTTCTGTCCGCAGTCGCCGAAAAGTACCGCGTTACTAGCAAAACCTGAAAGATGACAATGGAGAGAAATGAAGGGAAAGGAATTCGTGAAGAATAGATTAATGTACCTCAGCATTCGCCTAACTGACATGGTAAACCACGAAAGGAAAGAAAAAATACATGTCAAAGTGCACGGCCACGGGGACCGAACCCGCGACCTCCTGAATGCGGGCCACAGATGTTACTGCCTGAGCCATCCCGGACCTTGTAATGATAGGTACCCAAGAGGAAAATCTCTTATTTACAAACCCTCCTTTTGAACTTATGGATCAATACATCTAAAATTTACATACGCAGTTAACTTTAGAAATGAAACTACGAGGGCAATTTGCAAAGCAAGGTCCTGTGTTTTATGCACACCAAATCGTCATAGATAGTTGCAAAATGGTCACGTTATTTCATTCTTTCTTCCTCTATTTTTCTACGTAGTTGTAATTATTTAAACATTATGATAAAGTTCTACATGCTTTTGTATGTCGACGTCACAGAAGTCTGCCGCCTGTGAAGATAACCAGTCGTTGGATATACAGTGGAAATCGACAATCGCCGATCTTCAGGTATATTTTCATCTACGATCTTGACCACATCTTCTGTGATCATTGTTGGCCGGCCTGATTGCGGTTCATTATGGTCACTGTCCCGTCGGACCTTTAAATATTTCATCCAATTACGCACTTCGCTGTCACTGATCTGTCGATGAATTTCTTCTGCTGAAACATTCCTTGTTGTCAAAAACCGTATTTCACAGTGGGTGGGCCCATCAATTGTTATAAAAATGTTGAACTGAGACTCTAATACTACCAATGCAAATGGCGTTATTCTACGCGTAAGGCATACTGGGAGTCGTGCGCATGTGAGTGTCAATGTTCGCGCGAAATTCGAAATGTAGTGCACATGTAGCGCTAGACCTTTAAAAATGGTGGGACTCAACATATTCATTGCCAACCAATGACTGAAGGTTTAGGAACATTTATATGAATAAACCTAAAAAGCATCACCTACATAATTTTTCAGTCGTTTTTCAATCTCAGTGTCCCTTAAGACTATTTCCTAGTCGATGGATTGGTAGATGTAGCCTTTAACGAATGGCCGCTGTGCGGTCCAGAACGTATATCCTGCGACTCTTTCTTAGCTAATGATAAAAAAAGTCTTAAGGTTCTGAGTGTTTCATGCCATTGTTTCGAAAGACTTCAACCACTAATAAAATATTTACAGCAATGTGAAAATAGGAAGAGATTTATCAAACATCCTGTAGCTATTGTATTTACACGCCTAAGGAACACACAAACAGAATATTTTAATGCGTTTTAAATAGACAACGTATCAAATGTAACTGTAATCTGGGAAAACCTATTTATTAGAATAACGAATTCACAGAAGAGGCTTGTTCTACAAAAATAATAATTTACATGCTTCAATGCTGCTCTCATCGTTATTGTAATAACTTTTTCATAATTTATGTTTCCCAAGTTATATAAAATCTAGTAAGGGAGAAAGTTTGGTATAAAGGATTTTTGCGAGTTATTTTATCATTTATTCTATCATACCTTTCTCTTTGTCTTTCCATTCACGCCCAAATTTTTGTTTTAAAGGAAGTCAAATTTGATATTTCTGATGAAGTTTGGATTTCAGTTGGATTGAATGAATTGCTTATACTCGTACTTTAGGTCCTAAACTGTAGAGAAAACAATGTATTGCCGTTATAATAATAACTGGTTGTTGTAATAAATAATAGAAGTGATTTGAAATTTAACAATAAATTCGACGGTAATGTAGACGCGGTAAAATTATCTATAGGTGTTCAAAACTACAATTGCACTTCTTAGTAATATTCCACGAGTAAAATTATACAAATATAACTAATACTGTGAAATGCAGTAACAAACTGCATTAATGGTCAAGTAGCAGCTCTTGATAGAACTTAGTTTGTTTAAAAATATGCTAACAAAGGAAACCTAAAATTAAATTATTAAAATTATTTTGTAGTTTAACAACGCTGTCAATTGCCGGAATGTCGCCCCGCAGTAGTTCAGCGAGCCGACATGGGGGTGCCTAACATGGCTAGTGATTCGTTATCTCGATACCAGGTTTGCCAAACAGCCTCCGATCATGCGACTACAACACACGTTCATCCGCCAAGAACAGCAGTTACAAGTCCCCACACAGCAGCGCCAAAATCGCCCATGGCCAAAAATGTCGACCCTGAAATGCTGGATTGAAATGGAGGGACGGGGAATTCAGGGGATAAAATTATCCTTTCCAGCATTCGCCTGGTGATCCGTGAAAACCCCCGAAAAAACCCACGGGTCAGGAAAGTCATCCGCTGGAATTGAATCAAGACTTCTCGAGTGCAAGCCTCACACGTTATAATTTCCTTCCCGTTTTATTTTCCAACCTGTACACATCTAACATAGTAATCTAACTGCTGAAGTAATATATCGCGGTTTCGGTAATAAACATGTGTAAGGTGGGCGTATATATGTACAGGAGTAGAGCACTGAAGCTAAGCACCGTGCTGGCAATGTGACGGAAATCCTTTCATGCATGGACTTTTCTCATTTCCTCCAACTCGCATGCAGGCACCACGTTCTGCTCATGTGAATACATAAAATTAAAGAAGGGAACAGAAAACAAACCATTCATGTTACCTATTCCAGTTTTTAGTAATATTCAGTTGTCAAATAGTGCTCGAGGAATTATTCCCTGTTGGCATAGGGAATCTTAACCACCTTGGAGTTCAATAGGCATTATTGAATAACAAGGATTGCGTTTTTTCACTGTAGCACGATGACTGGTGTATATGACAAGCAGTGCGAGACTTGTGAAACAATACTTTGTTTTAAAATATGCGGTATACCAGATGAATCACCTGCCTCTATTTTTTTTTTTTTTTTTTTCCAAATCCACGCAACCCACTAAGAAACTGGTGCGTCTTGAGTCTATGTTGACCGTAAACTCACACTTCACACCCTTAAATGTTGAATAGTTTAATGTTGGCATAAATCACAGCACTAGTTTGTATGGCAAACATAATAGCTTGAGCCACATTTATTAATAAAGATAACGCACCAATAGAATACTAAATATGTATTAATGACTCGTAACACACTAGTAAAGTTCGAAGCACTGGATAGCTCCCGCATGCCTCAGGTATCACTGGAGTTTAAAGGCTGGTCCTTACAAGGTTGTGATGGTCAAGCGGAATAATTTCATTTCGGTCGCAGTGGTAATCTGAGAACACGTTTTCGGTTCAAGATTCATCCCTCAATTCCACATCTTTCGATCAATGATAAGGTATTACAAAACAAATTACAAATAAATTACATTAAATAGATGAACATGCAGTTTGAGCACCTCATTAATCAAGCACCTTTCGAACGCATTTTATCCTTACATGTGACTGTAAATGTGTTAACATTAATAATGTAGTCATTCTTTGTGATTACTATGTATTGCTTTTTTCATTTCTGTCTAGTATGTTCAATGTGATGATTACTAATTAAAAAAAAAAAAAAAAAAAGACAAAACATTTCTATTAGAAGGCTCGGACATACGAAATGACCGTTTAGTTCACGGCAGATTGACGTCGAGCCCACTTGACTACAAAACCTTTACTCACTCTTTCACCCGAAACATTTACCTATTTAGCTTGCTAGTCAACTGAAAAATATGCATGTTTTAATTATTAGCAGCTTATTATTTTCACAGAACTTTTCCACATGGCTATCAGAACAGCCCCAGAACGATTAGCCCTATTTGGCACAATACGGCTAAAAACAAATGTTGGATTGACATATGAAACGATGTTTTCATGTAAGACCATAATCTGTGGGTTGCACTGATACAAAAATACGGTAGCTGATTCACCTGGTATAATGAGAAGAAACAGTTTTACCTTCTTAACTGAGTACGTGGTAAGTATGAAAGCCTGGAGATTTACCGGCAATACACATTTTGACATTTTGAGACCCCTTGAATAAAAATTAAAAGAAAGAAAACAAAAATCATTTATAGAAAAAGGCCCGCGTGCGCTCATGTGTGCAGCACAACTGCTAAACAAATAATCAGTTAGATACCGAAATACCATTTTGAAAATTTTCAAAAAGTTTTATTCCCTCAAAATTCCTATAACAATTTTATTTATTTACCATAACCTTAGATATTTCATAAAAAATTAAATATAAATTTTGATTTTTCCGATTTTCCTAAATAGCCTCTGCATAACCGGTAAATAGTAAGATGCAGACAAAATCTTAATACTTAACAAATTTAATGTCTTGCACTCACATAACTTTCTCTACTCTTGTATTAATTATGCTTACGAACTGTTATTCCTTTATGTTCTTCTTTATCTTACTATTAATTTTCTTGCAGATGCAAAGGGAATACGGGAATACAGTAGGCTTTGAGCGATAGTCAAATCTTTTAAAGCTTTCATGTTCACAACTCTCGAAAAAGATCACTATTTCGTCTTATTTGAAAAATGTGACATTGTATGATCGCGTCACTTTGTTTAGTGACTATAAGTTTGTTTTCAATTTCTTCTATAAAATACTTTACAACATATTTTCCATAGACTTCAGGTTAATCGACATAAACAGAACTCACACAGAAGGGCATCAAGGGCCATGTCACAAAATGTAAATAAAAACTAAGAATTAGGAAGGCCACCTCTGGGTACGTTTAACCCTGCCTTAAGCTAAGGGCCTGAGGCAGCCCTCTGTTTATTTACTACTACTACCGCCGCCGCCGCCACCGCCACCGCCACCGCCACCGCCACCGCCACCGCCACCGCCACCGCCACCACTACCGCCACCTCCACCACCACCACCACCAATAATAATAATAATAATAATAATAATAATAATAATAATAATAATAATAATAATAATAATAATAATAATAATAATAATAATAATAATAATAATAATAATAATAATAATAATAATAATAATAATAATAATAATAATAATAATAATAATAATAATAATAATAATAATAATAATAATAATAATAATAATAATAATAATAATAATAATAATAATAATAATAATAATAATAATACAACTCACTCAATTTTTTTACTGGAGGGACAAACGTTTAGCTGCAAGAATGACCACTCGCCAGTTACGTGTCGCAAAGTTCCCAAATCCTACGCGCCTACTCATTGCATATTGCTGACATGTTTTTCCTGTTTAGTTGTACAATATTGCTTTGTCGTCCCAAGTAATATGTTACTTCTCACAAGTAATAAGATAAAACAGTTGAATATACGAAATATGTTATTGAACTAGTTAAACTATGAAATTAATGTAAACAAATGGGCATCCTCTGAAAATGTATCGCCATTGTTGTCTTGTAGATCAAAGCAAGGGACTGGCTGTATTCCATTATACCTGCAAAGGAAGGGTATTTTGTTTTCTAGTTCTTCAAAATGGCGCACGCATTTAGGACGGTGTTCTTGTTTTGAATGTCCTTTATAGTGTTTTAAATAAGGCTCGAGTTTCAGAACATTTTTTTCTTCCGAAGCCAATATTGGGTGCTATGTTTCTTTTTGATAATTTTTAACTACACATACTCTATGCAATTCAAAGTACAATAACAACAGGGCAGTCTAACAACTAAATGGCCATACTTAGCAGCTAACTCATCAACCACGTGCATCTTATGTTTATAAGCTTTTGCAGCTGTAGTACTGCCGGTGGTGACCTCTTTTACCATTCACTTGTAATAGAGGTTAGAACGGTGAACGTCGCCTGCACTGTTTACATACGTCCTCTGTGTGCCACCACGTGTCGCTGGCTGCATAGATCTGTCCTTTCCTACCTTACTCCACCTGGTGGCCGAAGGGATTGCGAATACACATATTATTAAAGGCACAATTTTAGTAACCTTACCGTGTGTATGGGGCTGTTTCGTTCAGTGCTGATGGCTGACCTCTTGGTCTGGGCGAACACACGGCATAACTGGCACTCCTGTACACGATACGGTTCTAAACATTGTGACCTTATTTATTACCCACGAATTGCAAATACAGTCCGTTAGGAACGCGATGGCTTAAGTGTGATGGTGTCAACTCGAACCGGTTTGGTTACGGAAGGACTTAGTTCATTTCCGCGGAACCGGTTTGGTTGCGGAAGGACTTAGTTCATTTCCGCGGTCCCCCACTATCATATTAAGTTTATAATTGACTTTTGTCTTTGAACATTAGGCTGCGAGCAACTAGCTGTGCGCCGTAGGTAATATCGTGACGAAGCTGGCAAAGTAATTGTTAAATGTACTGAATTCTAATGAGATCCGACACACTTCGTCTTCCCTTTAGACATTTCCCAAGTTCTTCTCTCTCTCTCGATATTGGATAGTGAAGGAACGCGAGTCTGTCACAAGTCACAAGTTAGATGACTTTTCAGAGTCGAAAACGGAAACTGCCATGATCGATTCAGACATTATATTACGTGGTACTTTAGTTCAACTTCTTACGCGTGACATTTCTTTCAACTGTCATTTGCTGTCTTACTTTAATCCTTCGTTAGGGCGTACCCTGGTAAAACACCGTAGTTGCGTGGGGTCTAGTAGGCCCACGCTACATTTTTGTGCTAATATGCTTTAATCTATTTTATTTAAATTCTATTTTCTCTCCGTTTCCATGCTCAGCTCTATTTCGTTTCAATATTGTTTATATTACCATTATCTTATGACATAGACCAGGAATAGATAAAATGCAGCGTGAGTGCAGTATAATTTGTACTACACTCCATTGAAGGATAATAAATTGTGGTCCTCAGGTATAAACTTGTAATTTGGAATGTACAGCCGATGACAACAATAACAACATCAACAATAATGATGATGATGATGATGATCATAATAATAATAATAATAATAATAATAATAATAATAATAATAATAATAGTAATAATAATAGTAATAATAATAGTAATAATAATAGTAATAATAATAATAATAATAATAATAGTAATAATAATAGTAATAATAATAATAATAACAACAACAACAACAACAACAACAATAATAATAATAATAATAATAATAATAATAATAATAATAATAATAATAATAATAATAATAATAATAATAATAATAATAATAATGGATCGAACCGTCATACAGGAAACAAAAGGTTGCAGACTTTGGATTATAGGCAATGGAAGGTGTCAGTCTGTCACATGATCAATGATCATAGCATACAGAAGTTGCCATAACTTGCAGTAAAATATTCACTCCCTAATGCTTGTAGAAGTTCAGCAGTAGGTACGTGAAAACTTTGATGTTCGTGCTGGAGGTATTTTATTCTGTGTGAAATCGCGAGAGACCATGCACTGTACGCAGTGAGCCCAGTTGCGTTTCGTGCTGCCACTGTGCTCTGCAATGACGTCACACTCTGCCCATGTGGCAGGCAACTTGCAATCGCCTCATTTCACGATAGCTGTATGTAGGTTCGAAGCCTAGTAATTACTTTGGCAAGCATTGTTATCTACAAAATACATATTATTACGTAGGTTACTTTTATTGCTATCCACGTGTAAGTATTATCATTACAAGGTAGATGATGCACTTCTTCCAAATCCTTGGGGTTTTGTAGGTCATACAAATATCTTGTCCGACCTGTGGATTCAGGCCTTATTCTATTGAAATTTGTTAAAAATGAGTTATTTGCAGTAGAAAAAGGTGCAAAAAGTACATAAATATATTTACATGTCTTTGAAGAAACTAGTTCTAAAACAATGCCCTTTGAGTAAAACCAACTCAAATTTGATACTTTAAGGCAACTAACTACAAGGAAACTTGTTGCCATTATGACTCTCCTAGTGAAAATGTAATGAATATATTATTAAATACTTTTAAAATGCGAATTGGCTTAAGTGTGTCCCAATATTACATTGATCATAAGTAATTAACGACAAAAAAAAGTATTACACTTATGCATAGGCCATAACGTTTCACAGAAAAAAAAAATCGCTAACAGTAATCGCATGTATAAGGAAGCTTTTAAACACGTACATTGTTTCATCCGCTTGTTTGTTAATTTTATCGTACATCTGAACATGGAGTTTGCGTGATTCAAAGTAAACAAAGTGAGAAGTGACGAGGAGTTTAAATGAGCTTTTGTTTGGCCGGTGAAAACTCATTCATTATACCCCTTCAAGTGCGTGTCAGAGTGCTGAGTGATGCACTTGGAGCTTTAGAACATTAAGTTCAGGATCTTCAGAAACCCACGCAGGCCAATACCACCAAAAGGCAGAAACAATCGCCGCGAATGTGAGAGTTTACTGTCTCAAATAAACTGATAGAAATTCCCGGCAATCCAGTTTTTGTAATCCGGATCCTGTAATTGCATTACGATAAGAAATATACGAAGAGGAAGGTCGGTAGAGAAGCGAAAGCATTAAGGGAATTAAAAAAGGGGCTTTCTAAGACATGCAGCAAAACAAACTGTGTAAACTTAAGGGGCGGAGAAATCCCTTTTCAAACAACTGGTATAGCTAAGTTCAGTATCAGGGGTGGATGTCTCTGCTATTTTGCATATAGAATATGTCCACAAAAGTACAGTAGATCTGTGTAGCAAAACTTCAGGGCTTAGGTGTGCAAACGAAGTATGTTATCCAAGTATAAGCTTTAAAAGTCTCTCAGAAGTTCAGGTTAATTCTATATTATTCGCTACCATACCTTTGAAAGTTCCCAATGGAATAGTTACACTCAAGGCTGATTTTAACTCTCATCAATACCAAAAGATTTGTTTAGGACATTTTTTTGGGAGGGGGTGTTATTTGTTATTAACGTCCTCCAATATAGAGCTTTAAGTTGCCCCACATTCATCTTCTTAGTATAAGGGAAAATCTCGGAAAAAACCTTATCCGGATAACTCGCCCTTAGCGAGATTCGAACTCGCGACCTCTTGGATGTGAGGCAGGCACGCTATCATCACGCTACAGAGTTGGGCTTTTTAGGAAATAGAGTATTGTTTTGATACTTTACAAAATTAATACTGTGGCTCCGGCCGGCAGCGGCCATCAGAGACACTCAAGGCCAAGGTACCTCACACCACACGGCAGTCGCGCACCTCGAAGACTACCTCACACCAGTGCTTGTAAATACGTGGCCAACTACAATGGAGCGGTCAGAACAAAAACAGTATGACTGCAGCAGAAAAAATCGTTTACATATTGTTCTAGAAACGTCCGAGTTTCGAGAAAACGTGAATTTTGAGAAAAATCCATGCTACGTCATTCTCGGCTATGCAAGCGAGGAAGACGGTCAGAGGGGCGAATTTCTGTGCTGGAATCGTGAGTGTTGAACGAGACAGCTGTTAGCTGAGAGAGAGAGAAAGAGAGAGAGAGAGAGAGAGAGAGAGAGAGAGAGAGAGATCGTTGAAGCCAGCTGTGCAAGAGAGAGAATAGAACTGAAATACACTGAAGTCACGATAAGACAGATCAGCTTGAGTTGTAAGGTCAAAAATAACTATTCTATGTTAATGAAAACAACAAGTTGAGTTTGTGCATTTCAGTTTTAGAAGAAAAATAAAGTGATAAGAAAAGTAGTTGGACATGATATTCTTTGGAACATGCCTTTGGAATTATATTTTAACGAACCCGTCTGAATTAACTGAGAAGACTCAGTAATTAGCTTTCTTATGTAGGGGAGCATTACTTTCACACCATTTACTAACATTAATTTAGAATGACACTGACATATTTAGCTTATAAAGATGAGACTTTCTGAACGAGATACAGCAAATGCTAATATGCTGATGTTTATGTTAAACGATCTTACAACGGTAGTATGTAAATAGCTCTGAGAAGTATGCAAAATGTAAAATCTTCTGGATTAGATAAAATAAATCCCGAAATTATTAATCACTCTGACTTAATATGCCAAATGGGAATAAAGGAAAATTTAGTTCAATAGAAAATTACAAGTCCTCCAAGGATGGGACACAATGCATGAAAATTTCCCCAAGCTGCCCTTTGGATGGCTCTGTCGAATTTGGTTAAAATATCATCTGTTTAATACATTTGCATCACAAGTAAAATGTTCTGAATCTTCAGGGTATAACGTTTGAAGTACTTCATTTTGAATGATTTAAGTAACGAGGATATTAATTCTAAAACATGAAACACTAAAACATTTCTGTTAGAAATCATATTGTACCACTAAAGTACGTACTCGAACTCAATATCAAGCAAAATTGTCCATGAAAATTAATTTGGACTTCGAATACGTGGTACGTGGAGGAAATCGTCGTCGTCGTCATCATCATCATCATCATCATCATCATCATCATCATCATCATCATCATCATCTTAATTTTTTATTCCGGTATTAACTAGAGTTAGCGTGTTAAGTATACGTCAAAGGTTTGATGATGTGCAAATAATTAGAATCATCTTAAAGGATTTTAAGTCAACACTAAATAATCATTTCAAGGAATTGAAAAATTGAATATTTACAGACGTTCTTTAACTGTTATGGTTCTTAGGGTCCTATTCTATATTGGGCGTATACGGCTGCTTAAATTTTCTGAGGTCTCTTTACAATGCTTGAGCTTCTCTTGTAAATATACTACACAAGACACCGACTTTACTATCCTTTCGAAGGAAGCTATGCTAGGATTTTTACACCCGAAATAATTCATTGCCCTCCACCGGGTTTGAACCGCAGCCTCGAGAACCAGAGGCAAGCATATTGCCCCTATATCACCGAGAACAACAGGTAGTTCAGGGGATGTTGTTGAAATGAAATGAAATGAAATTAAATGAAATGAAGTGAAACGGAATAATACGGAATGCAACGGAAGGGAAGGGAACGGAAGGGAAGGAACGGGAACGGATGAGAAGGAAACGGAACGGAATGGATCGGAATAGAATGACATGAAATGAATGAAAAAGTTGAATATTTCGAAATGCAAAATAAGGGTACAATATAAGACGTAGAATAAAGTGCAAGTGTTTTCTACGCAGTCTGGTGTAAAGTTCAGCTCATTTATAATCCAGAAACCAAACAATGTAAGAATATGTTTGTTAGACATGGGCATATATAGCAATACTCAATCAATTCAACGGCACTTTATGACATTGCAAACCTAGTGTAGTGTGAATACATTCAAAAAGTTCTGAGGCTCCGCGAGACTCCAATCCATCTTATGATAGTGGTAGTTAATCGGAGTAGGGGAGTGACTATGAGAATTATGTTGTATCTCAGTATACTTACTTGATATGAACAGAATTTGAAAGGTTTGTAAATACGAAGAAACTTATGTGTATTAATGACAAACAAGATGGCACACACAGACAGACGGATATAAATACTTCAGAATACAATATGTAATAGTTGTAAACAATATATACTTAATTCGTACAGCGGTGGCCACCCACTCCGACGTGAGTTTTTCGTGCTTTCCCCAGATAGGTAGGTGAATGCTGAAATTGTTCGTCTTTAGAGCTTTCCTGTCCATCCTTTACTGTACCGATCACTTCCTTAACCATTATCTAGTGTCAGTGTTGAAGAACCAGCCGATATTATTAGGTGTGCTAGAGTTGGGCGATGGAGGTGCACTTTGTGAAGGTTTCTGCTTGGTGTCGGTCGGACTGCTCATGGACCTGCTCTCAGGGTGCTCATGGATCAGGCTCCCCCAAGGGCACCTCCGGAATTTCGGGATTTATGGGCGCGGTTTCATGGCGTTGGATATGTTTAATCTGGAATCGTTGTGAACCACGTCCAGAATACATATATCCTCTCCCGCATCTGGTCGTTCTTCTGGTGTCTCACCATTACTTGCCCCGAGAGGCGCGTTCAAACCACAAAGGCCCACATTAATTTAGGTGCAGCGTGGTGCGACGCTCTGCTCTGGTTTCGCCAGCCCATGCTAGTTGTGTACCTCCACATTTGCAGTTTCTAAGAACTTATCTTATTTTCTAAAACATAAAAATCCCCACAATGTACCTGATAATGGATATAACAGCACACATAATAGGAGGTTGCAGCTGTGGAGCTGCGATCACTTCAAAAGAACCAGTTGCAGACTGTTACAGCAGTCAATACAAATCAAGTCAGCATTTAGATTGTGCTGGTTGATTGTCCTGTTAAATGGATCTGTTTACATTTGTTTTGTACTTGTGTATCCAACAGTAGGTGAAAAGGCAGAGCAGGTCGCAGTTTATAGCGAAACAATGTGTACCTCAGAGCTGCACGCATTTCAATTTAACGTCGCACTAGATGTCACTCAAGTGCCCTCTTCCCTGTCAGTGTAAATAATGTTGGTATGGTGTCCCATCTCTGCAACGCGGCCAACACAGGATTTTCTTTATTCCGAGTAAATGGTGACAGCTGGAAGAGATTATATGGGCCAAAGTAAAAGTCACGCGCGGTGCACGACCTACCAAACAAATGCACGTTATTATACACCACAGGCATCCTTTATAAATCTATCAATTTTGGTGGAGCAATTTTAAAATGAATAATACATCTTAAAAACTCGTATGCACATAGTCCCTACCGAAAGCTGTTCATTTTTTATTTTAATACTGCCACCGCCACCTGTAATAACGATAATAACGATGACGATGACATTAATAAATAATAATAATAATAATAATAATAATAATAATAATAATAATAATAATAATAATAATAATAATAATAATAATAGTAATAATAATAGTAATAATAATAGTAATAATAATAGTAATAATAATAGTAATAATAATAGTAATAATAATAGTAATAATAATAGTAATAATAATAGTAATAATAATAGTAATAATAATAGTAATAATAATAGTAATAATAACAATAATAACAACAACAACAACAACAACAACAACAATAATAATAATAATAATAATAATAATAATAATAATAATAATAATAATAATAATAATAATAATAATAATAATAATAATAATAATAATAATAATAATAATAATAATAATAATAATAATTTATTTATCAACAGGTTTACAATGTGAGATCACATCTTCCTGTATCCAAAGTGTTTAAGTACGTATCTTCTTCCTCCATTCTTCTCTTATTTCCCAATCCCGCTCTTCTAAATTCTTCTCCTTCATACTACTCCTTATATCATCTATCCAGGTTTTCCGTGGTCTTCCCCTCTTTCCTCTCCCTGGTGGAATCCATTCCAAAACTTGTCTCGGCAATCTTGTTTCCATCATTCTACGTGTATGACCATACCATTCCAATCGTTTGTATTTTAAAATCTAATAATGTATCATTAACATTCATTTTTTGTCTAGAACTTGTGTTTCTAATTTTTTCTAATTTAGAATGCCTAGTGGATCTTCTAAAACAATCCATTTCAGTAGAAAGCAATTTTAATTTCAGGTTTGTGTTTAGGTGCCATGTTCGTCTTATTATATAGATTTGTAGATTTGTAATTTTGTATCCACTGCTAATGCCTTATCCCACAAAATTCCGTTCAACATAACTATTGTTGATTTACCTTTCTGGATTCTATATTTTATGTCATTTTCCTAACTGCAGTTTGAATTTATTTTAACCCCCAAATATTAACATTTCTTCTCGTCCTTTGATACGTCCCATTCCGTCTTCCAAAATCAAGTATTTCATTTCATCCTCACAAGACATATATAGTGTTTTCTCCAAATTTATTTTTAAACCCCATTTAGTGTATTCTTCCATAAGATTTCTAGTCATATATTCTATGTCATCATAATCTTAAGCTATAACCAATTGATCATCAGCAAATAACAGTGTATAAATTGTGGAGCTATTAATAGGTATTCCCATATATTTTACATTTCTTCTTCCAATTGTATTTTCCGTATAATGATGATGATGACGATGATGACTGCAAATATTTAAGTGTATTCTCCAAAAGAAATATTTCAGTATCTGAAGTACCTGCAGAGTAATGATTTTAAAGGCAAGATGTTGTACCTGGTTAAAAAGGCACCGAAAATTTTATATCAAAGTTTTAAAGCTGATTTGCACAAATAACATTTTTCTAATCCTACCCTTGACAATTCAAAAACTACCAAGGAGATTTAAATGAAAGTTTTCTTTCATGTTACTGAACTTAATACAATATGTTACTCTGTTACATAGTTTCTCTGAAAGAACATAACTTGTGGAAAATAATCTAGAAAATATGCTTTGCTAATTAGAAAATAAATCCTTAATATTGTTCATACACATAGAAATCTAGTTCTGGCCATTTCCTTAAAGTTTGAACTTTAAAATAAAGTCAACAGAACTATATAACCTTGCAAATGGCCAATATATTAGGGATAAACGTGGTTCCAACATAGAAAAGTTATCAAGTCTTTTGGTGTGAAATAGTGTTCAACTTGCACGTAAAATGTATTGCGTTTTAAGACTTCAAGATCAGCTTTGTATGATCGATCATTACAGAGAAATTAATTATTCAATATCAGTAATTTTGATACCCTTAAGCTGTAACTACCCCCTTAATAGGGCAGAAACAGGAAAAGTGAGGAGGATTTGATATCGTAATTCCTTTCTTAGAGGTAGCTGAATCAACGATAACTTAAGCCGGCTTGGTATGAAAATGTGACCCAAAGGGTTTTGAATGCTATACGCAAATTAAATAAACATAACCACACAATAGCAAAACAACTTATTTCTCTCTCTCCCTCTGTCTGTCTCCCTCTAGTGTTGATTGAAAGTGATAATGACACTAAGTTCATCGGTACTTATGAGCTACTGGTACCGATTAGGCAGTTGAGGTGTTCCACTTAAGATGAAGAATGAGTCTATAATCCCAAGACAGGCAGCGAGATTGTTTACCGATTCTACCGCTCTGGGTTTCGGAACAATAGCAGACAGAGAGAGAGCAGCAATTGTTCCAGGAGGCTTTGCATTGTGCTCTTCTACGTCATTATTGGATAGCTAATGAAATTTACCTGGAAATGGAGTCGCCTTTAGACATCTTTAGCCTCCTGCATTGTCTTCTGTATGGGGAGAACAATGAGCAGACGGAATACAGGAGTTTCATCTTTCAGGCGCCTCGGTATTTCTGTAAAAGAACAATCATTACCTCAGTACGATTCGCTTGCAAACGCCAAAGAGCATTTAAGATACTTAACTATTCAGTATGGCATTGTGGCAACTATATCCATCGTTTATTGCACATCTTTTGGTATTATCATGCTAGTCTACTGGTGAGGATGCGGCGCGTCAGCCAGGTGAGAAGATTTAAGGCGCGAAAAGCAACGTTGTCAAGTTTTCTCCAAGTAAGCGTCCGCAATCCACTCGTGGATATTTACTTCTTAGAAGACCAATGTCTCGAGAAACTTACTAAAATGAGACAGAGGAGATGTTGCAACGGGGCGTTTTACTCCACGTGAAGTTAACAACAGTCTGCCATTTCTGATTTCTTTGATTTCATTGGTGCGATTGAAACATCAGGGACTTCCAAGAACAATGATTGGTGTGTGCTCTCATCAAAGGTGAACCATTAGATTGGCACAATAATACGTATACACAGTGTTTAACCCTATGTCGGTCGCGCCCTGATTTCAAGACGGTCGGTCGGACGGTATCTAGAAGGAGCCAATAGCGTTTTTACTACTTTTGATTTTCTGAGCGTAATTATTTTTAACAAGGTTCCTTAATTTCTTTATTTTTTATTTTCACGATAATACAGTTTATTTTAATCGTAATAGTACTAGTAGTACATTAGCATAAATAAAATAGGCAGTAGATGTTAAAATAAAGTGTAAAAGAAGAAAACAATGTTACATCAAAATACAGCATATGGGATAGTTATTTATTTTCTGTTTATTTTCCGTTTCCTATTTTACGATATGCTATTTTTCCAACCCAAACTCGCAAAGCACTTGTGGCACATCACTCTACCATGTTCCAAATAAAAACACTATACTTCTTGCAGCTGTGTCTTGTCGTTCTAGGGATCCTCTTTGGTTTAGAAAGCCACAACGCTTCTTTTAGAATGGCTCGCTGCTGCTTCTTCCTCTGCACCTTGAGTTTCAAGTCGGTACTTTTGGAGCTTAGCTGTTGTTCTCTATGCAGTCATATTGGACACATTTACTCAAAGTTCTAAGGAACAATCTCCTGTTGATTACCTCTAGTCCAATTTCCAATTGCTACTATTTATGCCAGCTATACTTATGTCTCTAATAACAGGTTCATCTTCTGTGCCACTTCCTCTGTGTTGGAATTTCCTTCTCTTCTCTCGGGTGACAAATCATCTGCCTCAGTATCACCGTCTAAGTCTTCACAGTGTTCATCTAGCTGCCCTTCACAGACGTCGATGCTCTGTAGTAAACGCACAGCTAATACTAAGTCCTTTGGGTGCGTTAGATCGTATGTCTCATTCGTCCCAGACATTTTAGAAAGAATGGACGGTTCGGCCGCGTGGCCTCCAGTGGATGCAAATGTTGAAATTCGCAGCGCGTACTTCCCCAGTATCAGATCTTTCGCAGTTTGACATCACTCTCTACAGTTGTTACCGGAGGTGCAAGTACCTATTGCAAAAATGTTATTTGAGATGTGGCATTCAATGGAAAAGTGAAAAAGTTGCATTTCACTATTTTGAAATTGAGATTCTTTGTTAGTTTGCTGAGATGCTCTGTTTCTCACGAGTTGAAATAGTTTTGGTTCATAATGGCATTCAAGACAATTTTGAACTTTTTATTGCCAGTTATGATTGTATGTTGAGGGAGCATGGGGATAGGAGTCTCCAGGTAGGTAAAAATAACCCGCAAGTTAGCGCAAGAGTGTGTCGCTCCAATACCAACCACTCAAAAGTTATTGTGCTTGAAAAGGATCCTAGATATAGGCATTAGCAGTTTCATTTTGATTCTTACTTCCAAAGCTACCACAACGAAATCTCAGTTTCGAAACAGTAGATTACCTGCCGTACAGATAGCAAAAATGTAGTAATTATAGCTGCAACTACCCAATGCTCCAAATTTTGAATAAGCTTATTATTCCATTGCTTACATAAAATCATTCAAGAGTACCACTGCAATTCCAGAGAGTTGAGCTACTCCTACAATTCAAGTTACAAGAAAATATATGTATGACTTTGAAACTGTCATGTTTTACAAGCATCCAATAGAGATGTGAAGAATATTCAGATTCATTCAATTATTCTCTTGCGAACACATAAGAAAGGCAATTTCCCGAGAAGCTGTTATGGATTATAAAATCATTAGCATCGTCTAGACTGATATATGTCATGATGAAGGACGTATTCCATTAACGCGAGTAGTTGTGATAAAATGTAGAGATACATTGTTTTCTTCTTCAACCTTGCAGGGACTAGGCATTCTTGGCTGTTCCGTCTTCCCCGCGTTAAGACCATCTTTTTCTCGGACGTTCGACATCTCTTCTTCCTTGAGGCTGATAATTATTGATTGAACATCACTGGAATTCTTTCATTCTTCATCGACTCAAATGGGCTGTCCAATCTTCTGTATATTCTTCCATTTTTTCATTTATGCTATATATAATTCTTCTCGTATATCTTCATTTCGAGTTCGATTCAGCCTTGAACAGGCCTTTATGCCTCGTAAAAGCCTCATTTATGTTGACTGGGTCTTACTTCTATCCCTCTCTTTTGGTATCCAGGATTGACTTCCGAACGTTAATAGTGGTACAGCCATACACTTATAAAATTTTAGTTATGTATCTTTTCGAGTTTTATTTTGCTGAGCTCTATTTATTGTTCCATATATTGACTGAAATTTGTTATCTCTGTCTCTATCAAAGCTTACATTACATCCTAGATAATTAAAGCGAGATGCCTGTTCTAATGCTTTGTTTTCTATCACTATTTTAGAGCGTACCTCCATGGGCCATCACTTTTGTTTCTATGGATATTTTTAAACTATATTCTTTTTTTCAATTTGACTTAATTTATATACTGAACATTGGAAGCTCTCTTCATTATTTTGTATTATTAATATGTCAATTGCATACAGCAGCATATTTAGATATCTATTTCTACAAATAAATAAGCCTGGAGTTGCCTCAGTCTTCCATTTGTCATTATATCATGGCTATAAATACAAAATAGTGTAGGTGACAGACTACAATCCTGTCTTAGTCCCCGATTTATTTTTATGCGTTCTGATTTTAACGTGTCCATACTTTTTATTTATTTTTTTATTTTTTTATTTTTATATAGACATTTAATGGTTTCAATAAGACGCTTAGGATAGCCATTTTTATACATTATTTCCCATAATTTATTCCAGTCTACAGAAGTTTTTCCGAAGTCAATAAACGCAAATGTGCTTCCAAATTGACTTCACGTCTTTTCTCCAAAATTCACTTAATACCAAAAGCAGTCACTGCTGTACCCTCCTTTTCCATAACCAGATTGTTTGTCTCTCAGCAGCATTTCAGATACATTCTTTAATCTGTTATTCATTTTTAGCATATATTTTATATACTGTATTTAGCAAACGTGTGCCTATGTAATTTTCACAATTGTCCCGATCATATTCCTTAACAAAGATATTACCTCAGATACTCCGCATTCTGTATTGCTGTTACGAATTTACGCGCGCGTAACGAAAAGACGACGAGTTGGAAACATCGGTCTTCTGATAAAGGGACGAATATCACCAATGCTGGTGAAAACCCGATCAAGTTAATTGAACCAGGAACATCATGGAATGACGATTATATGCTCGTATCGTGAATACTTTCCTTTTATTTCGAGGGAGGGATGATTTGGAACCTACTGTGTAGTTCCTGCAGCGCTGCTTCCAGCAGTGGAAAATTTGCTTGGGGCACTGTAGAAATCGGAAAAGGGCTTACATGTATTGAGCGGGATAGTATTGCCATTGAATGATTATTTTTACAATAAAACTTTAGAGCATGAATCCACAGTCCCAGAAGTGTCAGTGGATCCTTGGTTTGATTTCTTGAATACATTATTTGAAAATGTTTCAGTTTTAGAACACCTTGTCATTGATTTCTTTTGTTCTAGGTATCATAAAGCCTTCATTTGTATCGATTATCTATCTTATATCGGTTTATATAAAACGACTCAAGATATGACCTCAATTTGTTTATGCTTTTCGTACACTGCAACGTGTTATTCTGGCATATTTCGCTAAAATCGGTGCTTTAAGGTTACAATGCTCTTTTTCAGCTGATCTCAGATAGTTCATCTCATCACAATAGACTAAAGTCAACTGGATGTGCCTTCTTTTTTACCTTGTATTTTTTGAAGAGCCACATCCAGAAGCACTTACACTGAAGTAGTAGTGTATGTCTCTCTGCCGAACATATGAACAACCCTGTTTATTGATGTATGGTCACCAGCTGCCCTCCTTGGGAATCGATCAAACAGCCAGTGAATTCAGGTAGTCTTCGCTCATATTACTGTTCCTAAGGAAGGTTTAAATTCTTCTCAAGTTACTTAACCGCTTTCGCTGTTGCAACTCCCAGAGTTTGTGCATTTCAGAAGAACATTACTTGAAGAAACATTTGATGAAAGAACGGAAAAGATCACAGATTAAAGGGATTTCTTGGAACTACCATTGAATTTGCTCAGCGACATCTCATTTTTCAGTTGCTCTTAGCTGATAAGGTGCCTGTAACTTGATGCTTATTTAGCAGAGAAATGTTCTCTCTCTCACTAAATAATTACTAGAAGAGCCTTTTAAAAGTTCTTTAAATGGGTTCTGGCTAATCCATATATCATATTTCTTTGGCATCTGCTGAACCGTGTGTCAGTCGTTATTTAACAGTACCAGAACAGCACTCTTCATTACCGTAATACCTTTCAGTATTCCATCTTATTTTAAATACACCAGTTTCAAAATATTGTAACGCACTGGATGAAGTAATGAATTTTCAGCCTACGTGCCACTGAATTATGTTATACAACATGTCAACATGTAATTTCAGAGAAATAATATTGAAAACAAATGCTGAATTGTTGAGCCAACTGTTCAAATCTAAAGCTTCCCTCACCATCCCATTGATCTTCGTCTTGGATTGTATAAAAGTATTTCAACAAGTTGGATTTGTTGTCATAAACACGAAATGTTTGTTTTTTAATGTCCCATTTATATCCCACCTTTAACTACAGAGATTATATCGGCCCTGCCTTTGGAACACATTGTCTATCGTCTCTTAATTGTTTAACCTAAGTTCATCTGTTTAAGTATTGAATTCACATATACACACACACTCATCTATAATTCCGAACTCGAGAGAAGATAAGGAGTAATCTTGACTGGAGAATAGAACTCAGGACCCCTTGTACAGCAAGCAGGTGGTCTACGGAACAAGCTACGGGACCAGCGAATTGTAGCTTGTGCTGTTTGTTCACTTTTTGCTGAGTGAACGTGATAGATCATGAAGCTTTGGTGATGCAGAGAAAAACGTAATTAGCCCAGTTATACTGACAAAAAGGCCTATCTGATCGTGTCTTCTTAGAACCTACATTTGTATTACCTACCAGACTAAGTTGATGCGCGTGGCAGCGTTTATATTTTGTACAACAGAAATATCTTGCAGTCTGAAGACACCTTTGATTTCCACTCATTACTGCAACGCCATTCTATATTTGTGCTATACACTTTTGATCAACATTAAAAGAATGAATTTTTTTTCTCCCTTTCTTTCTCCAGAGAGTCAGCACCATCATTAGCTATTTGATCAAGAAACTTTTCAAACAGAGAAATCTTTTCCCTGATTACAGTGAATACATCGCAAAGTAATTAACTAATTGACTGCGGCAGGTTATGTCTGATGTTTCATCAATATACAAAACACCATAACTCAAGGCGTTCATATTCCTCACATATTCCTCAAATTATACATACAGTCAAACAATACATTTTGCATAATGTATGAGATTTAGTTGAAACTGAAATACTAGAAAATGGTCATCTAACTCTCTGTCAAAATTACCGAATGAAGATAACAAATCTTAAGAAGGTGATTCTTCTGTTTTAACGATATAACAATTCTTGTGTTTCAATGTGACCATAGAGTGCCAGTTCACAAAAATTTGAACACTATCATTGTTTTCAATAGGTTGAATAGCAAACCCGATATTTAAGTTCTACAGGGGAGATGAGAAAGATTTTTTAAGGAAATTAATTCATTTTCAAAGTAATCTTTAGCGCAGCCAAGCCCAAACGCAGGCTCATTAAACGAACTTGGCTCACTCTCCCTGCGCGTCATGTGGACTTTGTACCTACCGACCAGCGGCGGATCCAAGGGAGGGAATAGGTGCTTATACCCCCCTCCCCCCGAAAATTTGGAGACTATTAAGGACGTAACTAAAGAAAAAGTCTGATGTGCTGCACTCATGTGTCGCGTGTTTGTTGAGATAAACATTTGCAAAAATTATGTTATTGTTTCTTTTCTTACATGTGCCCGAATATGGGAAAACAGTAGGCTTTGAGCCATAGTCAAATCTTTTAAAGCTTTCAAATTACGTTCTCTTTGCACGTTTAATTTATACAAACATGAATAGCGATGTTCCATTTGACAGAAGTATAAGTTCTCCAAAACTTACACAAATAACAAGACATATTTCCGAAATGGTTCACCCTACAAGAAAATTTATTTGGACATAAATTGTGTATTTTAGCAAGATCTGCATTCTTGTATAGTATGATTTGATCTATCTCTAACGGTTTACCAGTTATGGAAAAGTCGTCAAGAGTAAATACGACTACAGGGGCTATAGCCAGAAAATTCAAGATATACATTTCATTTGTCATAAAAATATCTCAAACACATGAGATTTTAATCAAAATCGTTAGAGCCATTTTCAAGAAAATCAAAATTTTTGAAAAATTTTCCATGTAAAGGGTAGTTTAGGGTGAGACTATTTTCTTCAAAATCTTCGTGTCGCATCCTTGAAAGACATTAAACTTAAATACCAACCTTGATTTTTAACCGAATTTTCGTTTTTGAGTTATGCTGTCCACAGACTGACACACAGACACACACGCACCTTTTTCTAAAAATTCTTTTTTCTTTTTTTTTTATTCAGGGGGCCTCAAAACATATATTTCTGGTGGCATCTCGACATCTCATCTACTTACCAGTAGAGAAAGTAAAAATAGGGCTCTGTGAGAATAGTTAGTGAAGAACGAGTAAAGGAAGTGATAGAATGTAACACTTTCCTCTACAAGCACATTTTCAAAGCCAAAAATTGTCGCAATGCACAACTGGTTTCCTCAGAGTCCTACTTTTCGTAATATACAGCGTTTGACAAGGCACTTGAGTTATGCGGCTCAACCCTGACCCAGATCACAATGCACCAGTCCAAAGTTATAGTAGATAAAAGCACTGCACTTTGCACTGAAATTAAACCGTGTCAGACGGCAAATAACATTTCAACCTCGAGTCTTTCATACGTACATATATCAGCAATACCAGTGGCGGCTCGTGCTAAAGGATATAGGGGCACGTTTCCTCCCTTTGATTTGAACCATAAGTGTCCTCTTATAATTTTTGCATAAGACTCGTGCTAAGCTTCAAATCCAGAGGACCTGGTTTCGATTCCCGGCTGGAATGTGAGATCTTTACTTTAACGAGGATTATTCCCCATCCTCCCAAGAATCCGGAAATACGTATGAGTGTGATTTTAACGTACCTAATATCCCAAAGTAATACACATTCAAACATTAATATCACTTGAGAATTATTGCTGATGAACAATTTCCCGAGGTTAAAAAGTGCCAATGTGACCTTAGAGGTTAAAGGTGGCATATAAATGGAACATTAAAAACCTTCTGCATAAATTATCAACTTCATGGCTTAGGCCTACTGACCCGTACCATCCCCAGTGAAACTTTATGGCAGATATCTCTCAAGTGTTGTTTAGGTCTTCCGATACTTCTATGACCTAAAGGTATATAATAAAACATCTTTTTCTTGGGGAAATGTATCTTTCTTGTTACATGTTGAAACCAATTATTGTATATATTTGCCTTTATCTCATGTTTAATTCCTGATATCTTCATCAATTTTCATAAATGATCAAATATAAAATAAGGGGAGGAGAAGGACGTCATGTTTCCCTTACACACTTTCATTATGAGTCAAAAGTTGTCACTATAACACTTGGTTTTATCGATGCCACGATATAGAGGTTTGTCCAATACAGACAAATAAATAAAAGCTCCTGACTGCTTCTGTGACCAAGTGGGGTGGCATCGCAGTAATGTGTGTGACTCACACTAGGGAAATACCGCATTCAAGCATCCGGGACCGACCAACCTGGTTTTCTTCGGTTGGATAATTTGAACCACAAATGTTCCTATTACTACGCTTCATTTTATTATTATTCTTCACCCTAACACTAGAAATTGGAGTGATTACTCATACTGGATATGCTATACTCCAAAAGTATGCTTATCTTCGAGCCCATTGAACCAAGAACTTGGTTTGGTTGTCTCTGTAAGTTTTACAAAAAGAAGGTAGAGTGTTTACGGAGGGGATGTCACACTTAGCCAACTGTTGAGGCTATTGTATGTTAGATCCCGGGAGGGAGGGGCGAACTGAAACTATATGTAACTATCCTTTGCAGCATTTAACCCGGCGACCCGAGAAAACACGAAATACATCCATAGGGCAAGAGAAACGGCCCCTACCGGGGAATCGAACACACCACAACTCGATTGCGAGACTCACGTACTGCAGAGCTATCTCACTCGGCCAACAATGAAATTGAGTGTAAGCCAACGCTAAATGCCTTCAATCAATGAGTTGTTCGTCAAGTCAAAGTCCCTGACATAGCAATGAGCGACTAAACGACTAACAAAATAATGAAAAAACAATATTATTATAAGCTTTGTATATATATTGCACCGAAAGCTTGCTCTTTCTTCTTTCATGTCTCTTGCTGCAGCTGTGTTTACTGCTGTTTCTCCATTAATGTGTGTGTTGGTTATTTCGCTTGGTTTGTCTGTTTATTTAAGAAGTCATGCGGCAACATAAGTTACAGTATATCGTGCTGAGAAGCCTCGGGGAAGATCACAGGTAAAGTAATAGAGGCAGCGCTTCTAACATCTCTGAGTTATTCTACTCTTTATTTATTCATAAATATTGACATGAATTCTTGTTTTGCAGCTTTACGGCATTATCACACAAGTTTAATATTTTACCAAGGCAGGAAAGCTTTGTTTATGCAGGTATGTATAATGTCTTACCACTAACTTGTTTTCTTACTTCAACTGTTATTTCAAGAGAGATTTGCACTTTATGTTTTAGTTCTCTGACATAGGGTCGTATCATTCCTTAAGTATGAATTCGACTTATGCACAAATTCTGCATTTTCAGTCTTTTAATGCCTCAAGTATGGCAACATGAATGTTCAACATGAATTTTACTTATATTAGACGTTAATCTCTGAAGTCATTACAGTATTTCTTTTTATGCTCGACCATACCCAAATTTATTAATTTTAAGTCTGACGGCGATCCTTTAATGAACTTTCTTAAGTTCAAACTTTCATTAAAAGACTTGTCTTCATCAAATCGGAAAATTCCATTTTCATTAAACGACAGTTGTTCCACCAATCAGAATTCCCATGCAGCAATGGCAAAGCGCAAAATCCATTAATTTTTGAAAGGCAACTAGCGCGAGTTTAGAAAAGGCTAAAATGTCGGAGAAACACAAAACACACAAATTAACCTTAATACAGCGTCAACTTCCAAGAATATTGCACTAAGCACTGTCCCGCAAATTAATTTCACTAATGGTACAATAAATAACTTATATATCAAACAAAGTTTCTTTTGAAAACCAATGTATTCAATTTGCCTTCTATTTTACAATGTCACGTATAATTCCAAGGTTATCATTTTCATAATACAGCTGTGACGTGCTGGAAACGAGTCGATCGTTTAACGCCTGCGCAGAACTCCAAATATCAGCTGATGCAATATGTAGGTCAATGTCCTTGGTGAGTGTAACACATTTTACAATATTTCAACCATAAAATTATGTATATGTTCAAGCATAAACTGTCGTGTGAAATTTAACCTTAATGGTAATTAAGATGCCCGTATGAAAATATAATATATAGTCAAGTCTTAATTGCCACCATTATGGTCTCGTTACATAACGTACTATTATATTACTTTAAAGTTCATTCAAATAAAGTTATTTTTCTATCTACTTGCTGAAAACTATGATATTCTTCCAGAAATTGAATCACTACACATTTAACTGTTAGCAGGAGCGAAAGCCAGTTGGCGCACAGACTACAGAGGATTAATTTAGATACGTGAATGAACTTGCCAGTCCCGCACGAGTGTCGCCATACAAAAGGGGTAACGTCTGTTTCCTTCCTTGAAATAAACAAGACATTGCTGACAATGTGAGCGTGCACTGCATTAAATAAATACTATTCTTGATGTTTACTATACGGACTTCGGACAAGTACTAACCTAAAATCCCAATTATATTATAAATACTCGACCATCAATCACTACACAATTTCCAGACATTGGCCACGTCTATGCGGATTGCTTACAATACAATCAATGACTTCTGGGTTAGAATATTACGTTCCTTCTGCATAAGCTCGAGGGGGTTAGAAGAAAGATCATTTTACATTTCAAAGTGTACTGTATAAATCATGAAAAAAGTAATTTCAAAAGTTTTTAATTTCACGAAGAAACTTATTTGACGCAAATTCTGTCTTTGAGTAACCTATTTACGTTTCCAAAGTAAATTTGTTTTGAAGACTTAGATCTTCCAGTCAGTTGCGCCCCCATAAAATTCTTCCCGCCATCTTTTTACTGGTCTCTTTATTGACCTCCTTCCTATTGCGCAATAGTTCAAGGCTACTTTTGTATTTCGTGTAACAGGGCATGTTATTTATATGACCTTTCCAGTTTTGTCGGTATCCTTTTGTGTACATTTTAATGCTATTTTTAGTTTTATAACTTAATTTCTTCTTCTACCTAACAACGTACCTAAGGAATTTTATCTTACTTGCTTTATTTGTTTCTTCAGATTTTTTGTTAAAACCCAAGATTCACAGCCGTATAATAAAGTTGGAACAGCCGCCGGTTTATAATATTTAAGCGAAGAATATTTGCAGAAAGGTAATTGTTTTGTCCGTTATAATCATTATAATTATATTTTAAAAATATGCCAGAAACATTCTTATTGAAAAAGAATATGAATCTTAAAGGGAAATACAATTTTTGCACTTTACTCTTTGGAATAACTTGCCAAAGATAATATATCACTTTAAACCCCAAGGTACAGGTAATCTAGGAACATCTTTCAACTGATGGAAATACCAGTTTTCATAATCGCAGATCGGGCATAACAACTAATACAGCTTTGGTAGAAAATAAATTGCCAGTTAAATCACACTCAGTGCGTACCGAAAATTATAGTTTCTTTTCATTTTATTAAGAATCCTTACAATAATCCACATTATAAGGTGTATAAGAGTAAGAAAAACTGAACAATATACATCATATTTAAAATATGATACTGTGTCGACCATTTTTACATTGTGAGTTGTGCAAAGAAAACATCACAACTCCTACATATTTTGGAGTAGGGTGGTACAGTTTAATCCATGTTTTAGTGGAGGTCTTGTGTTCGACGGGTAAGTATGGTATTCTTTGTGTACTCAAGTCATATAATCTGCACGTTTCTATGACATGCGACTATAGGTTCCTATGGCTTCTTCAATTCATCCCTTTCTTTTTAAATGCATATACAACAGTAGAACCGGCACTTAAGCCTTCCGGCGTTTTTTGCTTCTATGAAACCCCTGGGAGGAAGGGATGAAAGGAGAGACCAGAAGAGTGAACAGATCCGGATGACCACGAGCGCAAGTATGATTGGGTTTTCTAATATTTCCAGTTCGAATACATTTGACGGCGCTCAAGAGGACAATCACACCGCGTCCTACTACCCTGAAAACAGTGAGAATGAAGGAAATTGTGATGTAGGAAAGAAGGACCTCAGCATTCGCTTACCGACCTGGAGAAACTACAAGAAACCCATGCGTCAGAGTGGGGGGGTCCTGCGGATTGAACCGGGGACCTCCAGAATGCGAATTCACACGCTACTGCGAGGCCAACTAGCTCGGTTCTGCGGGACGTTAGCTACAATAGATCTATGGGAGTCACAGTGCGTGATGTAGGTTCAAGGAACGTAGGTTTTATGTGGGCTTCAAGTTCTTGGTTCGCAACTGCTACTGCACAAGAGAAGAAGGATTAGGCAGGACTAGTACGCACAATCTGGTGCTTGGGTATGGGTATTGATTGTCATTATGAGGCTTGAAGTTTCATTTAAAGATAAGACGAAGCAACGGGAAAGGCTAATGAACACAAGATAGGCGAGTAGGAAGCCTAAATTCAAAGTTGTTGAAGCAACCTTCTCTACCCTCATAATTTCCCCTTCCTTTCCTGTGTCTTTTTCAGGCTCTAAATCCCTTTTGTGAGAGTGTACGAGATCTCATCCTAATGGCTTTTCTTTACTCATGGGGCCAAGGGATCTTTTTCATCGCGGAGGAGATAGTGCATCAAGTCCTCGTATCACAGATGGATATGGTAATACGTAAGATATACGATATATTTTCGCATGCAAAAAAGGCAGGTAATTTTCGGCACCTTTCTCGGCTTAGCGTTTTCCAACAAGGACGATAATTTTATTTTCAGGAAAAGTAATCCATATGTCTTGTTTTTATTTTTAACACAGGGAGTTCCAAACGCTATAATCCATACTTTTCAAATGGGAATGGACTAACATGCAGAGGTGATCCACTACAATGTAAGAGCTAGATACATGCATTTTCTTATGATTCCTTTCTTTGCTTTTCTGTAACACATTTCATTGTTGCAGCCCATCTTCAAGTTATTGGCAGAAAATATGCATCTATATTAGGCCTGAACGGTTCGCGCTATACCTTAAGTGACCTTCATTTTTTACCTGTTAAACATGTAGTTAATCTGCGTTCTCTGAGCACCAGGTGCCCAGTCCTGATTGGATCGGGAATACGTAAGAACTGCAAGACATTAATCCACTTCATACTAGTTGGTTCATACAGATCAGACAGTATAAAATGCGATTCCAATACAAGCCTTAATAAAACATGAACCTTTGTCAAACGTACTAATGACCAAAACAGGCTTTCTTTCTTTTTATATGCTTTTCCAAATAACTGCATTTCCCTGCGACTTGGCCTGGTAACAACCGACAAGGCTGATGCTAACCAATTTGAGTAATAGTATCACCCAGAACTAGATGCTTTCATGTTTGTGTGGTTTTCATCATCGCTTTCATTTTCTTGCTTTGCGTTTTACTTTAACAAATCATTTATAACACAGCTTTAACATTTACAATTATTACGTTACTTATTAATATTTGCATTACATGTATGTTTCAACTGAGTATTGATCATCATCCATGATTAGTATCTTGCAACATAAATATTCACAGTAGCACTCAGGTATAGCTGAACAAAACAAACTGCCTCTCTATATCCACGATAATTCCCACATATCTATAGATTTAATGGAACACGACACTAAATTAAAAGTACATTTTACATAAAGGGCTTCAAAGAAGTATCTGGATGGAGCATTTTTTCTTTCCTCTACATATACATGAGTATGCAATTGATATTAACAGTATGTCGACTACATAAATGTTACAATCAAAGCCAAATTTTAGTATATCAAATGTACTTAGGTCACACGCGGTGGCAACGTTAGCAACGCCTGAACGCTTTTAAATA
The DNA here is from genome assembly GCA_030765045.1 of Tenodera sinensis. NCBI lineage: Eukaryota > Metazoa > Arthropoda > Insecta > Mantodea > Mantidae > Tenodera > Tenodera sinensis. The sequence goes on from CM060963.1 coordinate 57,823,242, forward strand.
GAATACCTGTAAGATAAGCAAGCGGTCTTAAGCAATGCGATCATATATTTTACCATTCCTGTTGTTCGAAAAAACTGCAGGGCGATTCGGTAATCACGTATATGGATAAACCCAGTCATGGGTTCAAAAACTAAAATTACTAGATAAAAATCTAGATGTGTTGCATATGATTTTCTCTACTCTTGTGCTAACCATTCTTACAAACTGTTATTCCTGTATCTCCTTCATGTTAGTTGAGATAAACATTTCCAGAAATTATCTTATTGCTTATTTCCTTGTAGGTGCAAGGGGATTTAATGGGTCTCAAAACATATTTGCGGCGAAATGTCGACATTTAATTTTTGGGTGGAACACAATACTTCCTCTGCTACTATACGTAGTAAAGAGGGTAAAAATGAAGCAACATCCTAATAAACTTGCTGTAACAATTTGCGAATCCTTTGTTAGTGTTTATACCGATAAGCGGTATTAAAGGAGAAAATGTGTAGGTGAATAAATCAATGAGATAACAGAGGCATGCCACGAACGCCTCTGTGGGGCGACTTCCCCTCTTTTGTGCTCTCTCATCCTCTATCTGCTGAGCACATAGTGCCAATGAATCGTGTTATCTATTTTTCATAAAACAAATATTAGGCAATTTGGGGGAAGATCTTATTAGGTCAAAGGTGCCAATTTCATCATAATTACTTCTAAGGATTACAGTACACTGATTTAAATTGTTCAGCATCTGTTTGTTTATTCACAGATGTGTCATTTTTTAGACTATAGTGATGTTTGATCCCCTTCTCGCACACGCCTTTTCCCTAATTTGTTGTCTTAAGCTTTGCATTTCACAGTGGATTTGAAGAAGCTTCCTGTGCTATACCAGTGCTCCTTCGTCATTAGCTTGTTTTCATCGCAAACAGGTAACATATTACATTATTTCATTAAACAAAATGGATTGTATTATTTTTGCAGCACTTATAGCACATCAGACTTCAACTTTACAGCCATAAACTCGTTTTGCTATGTATCGGTGTTTTTACCAGTTACTGCGAGTAATAAGGCCTGGGGTGATTTTCTTTTTAGCTTTCCAAGCATTCAGCCAGGTGATTTTTACTGTCAACAGCCCTGATCTTGCGCTCTACACACATGCCAATGTCGCGAGCGTATGCTAACAATTTTTTCCCAGTAGACACCTAATTTAATGTCATTTCGTGACAATACAATTCATGTTAGCAACACATGGAAAAGACGTGTATAAGCCACCTTTAAAACCCTATCTCTCTGCGCATATTGCTTCTAGATGATAAAGGAGTGGTGACATGTTGGCAGTCGCACATCGAATTTTATTTTTTATTTATGCAATTATGCACTATAAGAAAATTGTAGAGGAAGTTACTTTACAACTTGACGCCAAGTAGTAGCAATTGAAGTTCGCACACTTATTCTCGTATACTTTGTATATTGTTCAGGTGGTTGAATGGAGTAGTATTTGGTAGCAAGTTGATCTAATTGACTCCTTCCTTTGTGGCTCTTTGGGAAGTACTTTCGTAAATTGTAAGTATAATCCGAGAAAACAATGAGAGAAAGAAAGAAAGAAAGAAAGGAAAGCAAGAAAGAAAAGCAAGAAAGAAAAGCAAGAAAGAAGGAAAGAAAGAAAGAGAGAGAGAAAAGAGAAAAGGAGAGATACTGAGAGAGAAAGAGAGAGAAAGAGAGAGAGAAAGAGAGAGAGAAAGAGAGAGAGAAAGAGAGAGAGAAAGAGAGAGAAAGAGAGAGAGAGAAAGAGAGAGAAAGAGAGAGAAAGAGAGAGAGAAAGAGAGAGAAAGAGAGAGAAATAGGGAGAGGGAAGGAGGGAAGGAGGGATGGAGGGAGGGAGGAAGGAAGGAAAGGAAAGGAAAGGAAAGGAAAGGAAAGGAAGGGAAGGGAAGGGAAGGGAAGAAAGAAGGGAAGAAAGAAAGAAAGAAAGAAAGAAGGGAAGGAGGGAGGGAGGGAGGGAGGGAGGAAGGGAGGAAGGGAGGAAGGGAGGAAGGGAGGAAGGGAGGAAGGGAGGAAGGGAGGAAGGGAGGAAGGGAGGAAGGGAGGAAGGGAGGAAGGGAGGAAGGGAGGAAGGGAGGAAGGGAGGAAGGGAGGAAGGGAGGAAGGGAGGAAGGGAGGAAGGGAGGAAGGGAGGAAGGGAGGAAGGGAGGAAGGAAGGAAGGAAGGAAGGAAGGAAGGAAGGAAGGAAGGAAGGAAGGAAGGATGGATGGAAGGAAGGAAGGAAGGAAGGAAAGAAAGAAAGAAAGAAAGAAAGAAAGAAAGAAAGAAAGAAAGAAAGAAAGAAAGAAAGAAAGAAAGAAAGAAAGAAAGAAAGAAAGAAAGAAAGAAAGAAAGAAAGAAAGAAAGAAAGAAAGAAAGAAAGAAAGAAAACTTCATCTCGTATTTTCTATCTCTTCTTACTGCACTTTTAGGTAATATATTGTTGTTAATCTAGAATAAGTTGAAATATAATTTGTAATCCATCAGTAAAGATACTTTACTTTATAATATAGTTTTTCTGGAACAACATGCTTGCATGTTCATAACAACCGCATTTCTTAAGCAACGAAAGGGCTATATTATGAATTTGGTGTCACCCTTATGAAACAAATTCTTTAAATGGATGTAATGTTTCCGTAATATTTAGTGTAAAATGACATTCTCAGAATGTTTTTAGTAATATTTCAATTAAGGAATAAGCTTTTTCAAATGACCAATGACAAATAGATTTCCTCAGCATTCCTGACGATGCTTTAATTTAAAAAAGAAACTCTTACTTTACTGAGCTGATACATTAATATCTATTCTTTGTCTTTCAGGAGTTCGTGAAAAATGTATATGGCAACGCGGTTAGCCTATACCCAGCTGTAATCCAAGTGAAACAGTTTCGGGATAATTTTTTCTATTATTCGGTGGGAATATATTTTATAGAGAAACCGAGTAAAATATTTCCTTCAAAAGAAGCGTGAAAGTTACACATGATGCCTTTCTTTGCATAACAAGAATAAGTATTTAATGCTCAATTTGATATTCTGTGAATATTGGTTTGGTTTACTACTTATAGTATTTTCAATAAATTATAATTTAAATTGCATTCCGTTATTGGCAGAAATAAGACTGACAGCTGTCTTCGTGAACAAACACCGGGCTTTATATCCAAGGGGTCTCATATTAAATGATTTAATAACATAATCCCCACCACCACAAATCTAGTATTCCACAGAAATAATCTATATTGAAGTTACAATACGTTATTGTTTATTTTATATTGAGCTATTGTTCGTTATTTGTCTTCTATTTCAAGAACATTATGGAGCAATGAGTATGCTGTCTTTCTAAGCGGTTCCTGATTATGAAAAAACCAGAGAATATATCGCTTCGATCTTCAATTCCTGATTCATATTGGGTATATTAAGTTTTCGTGTGCAATCAATAATTTTTCAACCTGCTGCACTATCATGTATTATTCTTCTCTCTCGCAAATGCTGTATGTTTAGCATTTTAGAGGAATCACCTCTTATATTTCAGCTCATTTTATAATAATTCTCTATACATTCACACATTATGAAACGTAATTAATGTTTTGCGTTTTACGTTCTTTTCATCACATCAATTCATCCCAAACTCTAATTAAATGCTATGAATCTTATATATTCTTCCATTAAAAGCCTTTCCCAAGTTTCTCTGTCTTGAAGACATGCTAGATATTCGAAGGCTAAAGCTTTTAGACAACACAAGTGTCTCAGCAAAATATATTGCAGCAATAGAAAGCAGTTCTCTGCTCTTGAAAGTAAATTCCAGCAGCGGGAGACTCCAAATAAACCACAAAGAAGAACTCGTAACATTTAGATTCACATCTGTTAAGTGTCTGCACTCCATAGTGTCGACACAAACAAACTGTCTTTTTCAATTGTCTTGCTGTAGTGCCGATGGCGGTCTGGTCAGGCCCTTACATAGCTGAACGAAGTGAACGTTTTGAGGTTTCATTTTAAACTATTATGTGCTGTTCTTTACTTTAGAAACTACTACAGTGTTATAATAAATTAAGATATGCAGCTTTTGTAAAAGTATAGATATATAGGGTGGCGCGCAGGAACGGGAATTTCAAATTTATTAGCAGTCAATCATATATACTTGAGATTGGAATGACCTCTATTTTAATCCTCAAGCATTGCCATTTCAGTGGTCAAGAGAACATCTTGTTTTTACAGTAAAGGCTTATTATAAAACAATGATTCTTATGAAGCTCCAGGATGAGAAGAACGCCATGATCGTGGTCGTTCATTCCACTGTGAAGACATGGGTTGAAAAATTCGAATCAACAGGTTCTGCGGCGGCGCCGTGGCCGAGCGGTTAGCGTGCTCGCCTACCACCTAGGCGGCCCGTGTTCGATCCCGGGGATCCGCATGTGGTATTCGTGGTGGACGAAGCGGCGTCAGGGCGGGTTTTCTCCGGGTGCTCCGGTTTCCCCCGCCATCTCATTCCACCGGTGCTCCATCTTCATTCCATGTATCATCAGTGTCACCGCCTGCGATGCCGTAGTAGTAAAAGTGGGCATTAAACACTACAACAACAACAGGTTCTGCTTTGAACACTAAGAACTGCTGAATGCTGACTGACTCTTTCAGTAAAATACAGTATTCTGCACGGCACTATGCTATTTCTTTAGGTTTATCTTTCCATACTGTGGGCAGAACATTGTTTTGGGATCTCAAATCGCAGATCGTCCAAGAATTAGAAGCCCGTGATGCCAACATACGTTTATTGTCTGCTGAACAGCTTTTACCAAATGTGAATATAACGAAATGTTCCTAAATAACTTGTGGATGTCCGACGAAACATTTTCAAGCAGTTATGTGAATAAACAAAACTCGTTACTGGTCTGCAGAAAATCTCAATTTCCTACACCAGCGACCATGGCACAATGATGTGGTGCGGTGTTACAAAATATTATCTTCAAGAAACGGTTGTTATTGTAATAGATATGAATAGTAAATGGTAAAGTTTTAACTTGCAGATGACCGTGTTTCATGCATATAAAATTCAGTTCAGGTTATATTACAGCCTTATTAAAATTACCTGATCCCACGCACCACCTATATTTGCATTACACTGTCTAGTTCCTTTATTCTCTCCAGTCCCGAAATAAAAATATACATGAACTTTGGAAAATTTTGTTCATATTAGATTACTGCATGATTAAATAATAAAGATATACAAAAATAAACTTGTTTCAGTTCTAGAGATATTTTTCGTAATGGATATCGCACATTTTTGCACTATGAGCTTAGGGATAGCAAATTCTTAACCTGAGCTGTAGAAGAGAATTTTGCAACCGTGAAAAGAAAATGATATCTACTCTAGATACACAAACCTGACTTGCAGTGACCCGGGAATGAACCAGGGCCGCTTTACTACATGAAACAAAATACTTGGCCAGTGTTTAGGTATGATAAATTCTAACACAGATGAGAAAAGTACAAATGCTCGCAGGTTCTCAATTTTATACTTCTGATATTTACTGTTAACTATCGAGTTAGACACAAGTTATGAGTTTCCACGACATTACTCGTGCGCAAGTTTAACGTTACTCCTGCACGAACAAGTAAGGAAAAATTAGGAAAGTTTCTGGTAACCATGTTAGGTTTGTAATGTTAAAACTTGAAGCAGTGCGCCATGGGAACAAGGAACCGTCTAATTAAACAGAACACGGAGTTTCTGAGAAGCCTTACAGCTCGTTATGTCTGAGAAGGGGAAAAGTTGCTATTCTACTTTACTTCAAGGAATCCGTGACCACCGAGAACAAACAGATTGCCGCAAAAAGAACAACACTGACAAATTTACAAAGCACGAGGGGAATTCCTAAAATCTACATCCTCTTAATGAAAACCATCGCTCCTCAGGTATATCCCGCTGCAGAGAGCGGCGAGGCTTTTAATGGTCTAGACTCAATTAGAACACCTTTTCGTGCATTCATGCAAATGATGTAATTAAAGCGTGGTAAGATTATTAATTCATGAAAATGCTACACACAGTAAAAGCGTGTTTACCCGGCCCTCGTTTATCCGGATCGATTTGTACATTTTTTTAAAATTTAATGTTCACATTGGATAATCTATCTCTCGACCTATCTGATCCCACGACCTTTCCTTTCTATGCCTCTGCCTAAGTCGAACTTATGGGAGTGGACCTGAGCGACATGGCTCCGCGGTAACGTGCGAGTCTCACATTTCGGAAGTCCAGAAGTGCGATTTCTGGTGGCCGCCCGCACTGACCATGCATTTTTCCTAAATTTTCCCTGGTCAGTAAACTGAATGCGGTGTATTCTAACCCAGTTCCTCTCATTTCATTTCTCTATTACACGTCACAGATCTTTGGGGCAGGGCTGTAGGTCAGTCCAAGGCGCACAATAGCCGAGAGCCTAGCGAGTTGGAACTATTTCCCGGCCCGTCAGATTGCAGCCGCTCGACCTTCCACTGCTTGGTAGAGCTTCCCCGGTTACCGCCGGAGTGGAGCCTATGAACCAACCCCCGGTGGCTTGGGAGGGTCAGCGCTGAGCACCTTTTGGCCTAGTGGTCTAGCCTTGGAAAAGTGAGGGTGGTCTGCGCAGCCCACAATCTCCTGCGATTCTTTCATCTCATCCGTTTCTCCCGGGGGCTTATGTACAAAAGATACATTGGATTCGAGGTGCTAGGTGTCCCGTCAGTCTATCCTATCCCACAAGTGCAATAGAGAGAAAATTACAGAAACTAGCTGGGTAATCTGTTCTGAATGTACATAATCTACCTGTTTTCTTTCCTTGTAATTGCGTCTTTCTTCCCGAACTACTTGGCTGCACTTCTCGCACTCGAGAATTATTTGTTCTGGTGTGTCTACCGTGTTAAATCTTACACATAAATTCGTATCCTTTTTTTTTCCTGTTCTCTTTAAATATACTTCATACGGACCGCGTCCTGTAGATATGAAATAACATTTTCTCGATTTTATATAACTTAATCTTAATCGTTATTTGATATTTGAAAATACGCCATACCTCGGAACTATTCCATTCTTCTTTCCAGTCCTGTAGTAGGTAATCTTCAACTTGTTTTGTAGTACTGTAGTTTCCCATATTCTGCTTTCTTAACCCAATAAGTTGTCCCTCTTGGCGTAATGGGCCATATTCCTGCTATTTTTAATAAAGCTAGTGTTGATGTTTTAATAGCTCCAATACTGCGGAGTAATATTTGCCTACGAGTTCTCATTAGTCTTGCACAAGTTTTGATTCTAAGTCTATGTGGCCATATCTTGCACCATGACTTGTTATTCCAATTATGAAGTTAATATGGTACAGAGGAAAATTAATACAAGCAGAGGATGATGAAGTAACTAATACATAGGTGTCTCTTCTTCAGTCTCTGTTCTCTCCTGCACGGTTATCTAGATCAAGAGCAAACGTCTTTCAGTAGATATTCATACAGTTCCAAAATACGGAGCATGAGCATTTTGTGCCACCATCGGGTATTAAACCTGGATCTCCAGGGGTTATGCTTTACAAAGCATAACCTATCTCGTTGGTGTCCTAAAGCTACAAGTTTGGATAGTAGAAGCCTTCAGAACCCTTTACCAAGCAAATTGTATTGGAAGACAGGAATGGTGTGACATTACTTTAGTGTGATACTGCATTAGCCTGTGCAAAGTGACCACTGAGATCAATAACCATAGCCTGGAGCACAAAGGATGAAATGCACCAACCGTTATTTACTAATTTACCATACTCCTGTGAACCACTACTTCTAACAGGCTTTGCTATAAAGATAACATTACACTTAGGAGATCAGTACAATCGCATTGTATAAAACTAATATAATCACCGAACTTGAGTTCTACTTTAATGTAATTCCTAATATAACGTTTGGCAACGTTATAAAACAGCTTAAAATCACTGAATCCCATGCAGCAGCATTCACTTGTTTTTTCAGCGTTGAACGCATGCGATGGAGAGCAATTTGATAGCAAAATGGCGTAAAACAAGAAACAAGAAACATCGTTATATTTAACCCGGGAAAGAAAAAAAATGTGTAAACATCTATTGCAATTAAAAGCAAGCAAGGAAAAATAACCGATGCACTTCCAGTTTCTCAGAAAGAAACTACATGGAAGGCAGTTGCTGGGATTTTATTTCCAGGTTAATTATGCTTTTTCCTTATTAACTAAATCAAAGCATACTTAAGTCCAACGTATTTACCTTAAATTAGAGCAAAATTACAAATTGATTTCGCTTTTCCATCCTTCTAACAGTAAGCCTCAAACACGATGAAGTCACATTTTATCATTTGTGAACATTTTATAGATTAAAAGTAATCAATTTCTCCTCTTCCCCAAAATGTTGTTCTTAGGAGATAATGTAATTTGGAACATGGTTCCTTTTAACTATAACTACAAAACTGCATTACTTACAGGTTTATTAGTTTATTTAAAACTACTATTTATTTCTTCGTTCTGTTGTTCTGCTGATCTAGGTTCTATCAAGTTAAATTCACCATTCTGATTTGCTCTTAGATCAAGACGACATGAACTTAAATCGATGTTTAAACAATCAAATTGTAAATCAGCTTGAAGATGGTTTATATTAAACTAAGATTTATGCAACCGGGCTTAGGTAAAAGTCAAGTTGTGTTCTTAAGAATACCCACAGCTGAAACAGGAAAAACATTACCAAAATTCAAGAATAGGCTTTTGGATGCTATTTAGTACTGTAAAACTCCTAGTTTAATCTATTTGGCTTTTATAACTGTACAAAGTTTCAAAGCATCTCATCATATAGCGATTTAAAGTTTGCCTGACTAAAAGAGTACTGACTAAAAGAGAAAGAGGTTAAGTATTCAGATTGTCTTAGTTTTATCATGATTGGTAACTATACCTTATCGACTAGTACAGGACATATCTTTGAAGGAGTTAAAATCTACGGTGAAAATTTGATGAGTACTCAGGCTAGCGAAATGCATAATGTGTATTAGTGAGAAGATTTTCAAGTTATTTTAAACAATTGCTCCTTTACCTTCAATAATCTAAATATAATGGTTAGAACTGAGCAAGGTTATCAGTTTTATTAGTGAGTTATTGGATAGCGAAAATCTGCATCTGTAACTTCAGGCAGCTATTATTTTGACGGCTGTAGCTACACACATATACACAGTATGACGTCACGGAGGGCGTGTGCTACAAGGAAACCTGCGCGTGATGCCTACCATATTACTCAGCATTCCGGGCATACACATACTTCCGGACTCTACGAAGGATGGGGAATTGGTAAAGAAAACTTCCCTCCCTCAAGCCGGGAAGCAGACCCTGACCTACGGATTGGAAGGTTAGTAAGTTAGAAGGTTCGTTAAGACCACAAAGGGAGTCACTTTATTAGTTGTTGGCTTGTGTTATACCTATTCATTGGGTTCTTTGTGGCCCTTTGTTCGATTAGCTAATTGATACTTTTATTATTCTTATTGTTATTATGATTGTAATTATTACTATTATATTAAATAAATAACAATTATTATTATTACTATTACTGTTATTATTACTGTTATTATTGTTGTTATTACTGTTGTTATTACTGTCGTCGTTGTCGTTGTCGTTACCGTTACCGTTACCATTATTATTATTATTATTATTATTATTATTATTATTATTATTATTATTATTATTATTATTATTATTATTATTATTATTATTATTATTATTATTATTAGATTACTATTGTTACCACTATTCGGTATCACATTGAATCGAATATACAACATTCAAACAGAACTGCATGATCTCGTGAAGCTCGATTTTGTTCCGGCTGTTTCACAGATTCATAAAACGAACCAAGGCCACCTGATCTTCATTGCTACGACTCGATTCTATACAGTCCAAGGATCAGGGCAGCAAATTTCTGACGTCATCCTACTCGTAGCAAGAAATGTTTGCTGATGCATCAGATAGGAGAAGTGAATTGGCGCAGTCCTGTAGTAATATGTTCTCAGAACATGAGAAAGTTATTCCATTGTAAAAACATAGTTGATGTTTTGAACTGTTTCAACATCCAGGTGTACCGAAACGCAACTTGGCTGAATAGCAGATATGCATAGCGTTCGCATGTATACGGAGGTCAGCTCATTTTTTGTGCACATGCTCTACACTTTTCACTCGGAGCTAATATGGCTTGCAGTGTTTGTTTTGTGTCTCGGTTTGTTTGGCGAGGCCAACATGCCTGTCTGTCATCTCTCGCAGTTGCCCATCACCAAGATATTGTGTTCAAGAGGTCGATACCTGTATATGTGCTATGTTAGCAAGCATATGGGAGGAACTGGCGGTGCTTTATCTACTGTTTTTCTTTTATGAAAGTTCCCTCCGTGTACAGGTCCTACTGCAACTACGATCAAAATTACAATAGGATTAAAGAAATGCGTGAATCCTGGTATATTAAAATTACACAGGCATGCATGCACGCACACATACATTGATGTATAAAAACCCACGGCTGGGAAAGAAAATATGGAGATCTAGGACGATCACCTTATGCAGCCGGCACAGAAAATAAATACACAGACGAAAAAACATTATGCGAGGCTGTTAGGACCGTAAATGCAGGTATTTGTACCTGCGGACAGTGTAACGAGCAACATTACGTGAATATTTGCTTCATCTTGAGGACTCATAATCTTATTTATTAAGAGTAATATATTTTCAGGTTGATTAGTACCTCCAGGCATTGCCTACGTGTTTATCTTCCGAACAGATCATGCAACCAAGATTGGGTTGGCCTCGCGTTAATGAAGTATTGGAAGTAAGTTGGAATGCTTTCTGATAGGATAATAACCCCACACTACCTAGACCATCAGCTCAAGCATTGACATCTGAACACATGGAACCAAAAGGATAGTCTATACTAACAAGTGCAGTTACGACCGTGCAAATAACATAAGATAGTAAACTGTGTTTGCTTTCTGAGAAAATGTTGGATGAACATATAGAATAACTGACACACCGAAGAGGATACATACTATGACACCATTCATTATCTGTATCTATACCGCTAACTCCTGTATGTAATGCGTCTATCACACGTATGTAGTGTCTTTCTTCAGGTAAAAGAAATGTAAATACATTAGCTGGTAGGTGCAATGTCAATCTGCTAATGCAAAAGCAAGTTGCGAAAGCCACTATGATCAAATGTTTCAGTGTGATGTGTAGCAGGATGGAAAGTCTGGATAGACTGAATTGCTTATAGTGTGTGTACTGAAGGGGATCTTGCAAAACACACCCACAGCCACCCACAGGCTGCTAGGGCTGTAAGGTAATGAACAATATTCCTTAAACATTTTCTTCATTTGCGGGTTTATAATTTTACTCATTAAGAATATGTGTGAAGGGTATGTATGGTTAGTACCTCGAAGTAGGCGTGCCACACAACACATGATGCAAAGCGGGCGGGTTGGTCTGGTTGACTTAACTGATTAGACGTTGGCCAACTAATATCAAAGTCGCGGGTTCAAATCCAGCCCAGACTGATCTACTTAAAGGCTACAGCTCCATGTCAATAGATTCACTGGCATGCAAAAGAACTCCTGCGGGACATCATTCCGGTACACTGGCGACGCTGATATGATCCGAGCTATTGACAGCGTCGTTAAAGAGCAAAATAATTGTAACAAAGTGGGCCGAATGAATGCTCTAACGCGGTAACGAAAAAGCATTCAAACATGCAATTTCTGTGATTGTTGGTCACTTCCGTCTCGCGAACAACGAACACGCAAAATGTCTTAGTAAAAAACAATTCTGCACCGCTGCAGTAGATTAACCTGTATAAAAAGTACAAACTCATAGTCGGAGGTTCACTTCATTCACCTCCCATTTTGAGACGAGGAGCTCATTGAACTAAAAATGACGTCATTCATATAAATTGACTGACGCGGTGGTAAAAGTTGAATAAACCTGATACAGGATAGCATATTATAGGAAGCGTTTTACAAGGTTTACCAGAGCTGTCTTATTAGTTTACGCTGTAACCAAGTTTTCCTGCTGGTTCCCCTACAATTTGTCTTTTTGCTGGAGTATGTATTTTATGATCGTAAAAAGCTGAACAGTTAAACTTCAGGATAAACTAACTATGTGTTGTATTTGGTTCGGAGACAAAGCTATTGACGTGTTATTTACGAATGGGACATTTTGTTTATAGTCTTGACTATAACACTCCACACGTCTTTTGAAAATACAAAGGTGTATATTTTTGCTGTACAGGTTACAGGAAAGCAGGCTACAAAAGGTGGGATAACGTGACAATGGTGGACGCTATTGTAAGTTTGAGGGTTCCCAAGCGAACGGCTAGTGTGTGGCATGTTGTTCCTATGGGCCTTCTCCTCCTCCTGCTGGACGAAATTAAATTTCCACGCTACTGGAGCAGAACTAACAGGCAGCGTCCCAGAGGAACCTCCACTCACCTGTGGTCGTTCTCGCCCAACATCCGATCTGACACTAACCATGTACCCACCTTTTAACACTGAGTTTTGGACTGTTGAGTTTTCCACTGGCACTAGATTGTCACTTTGCCTTCTCTATAGAGATGTTTGTTGGCCGGTAAAGTGTTCAAGACACTACGACAGAAGGGCGGACAATTTTTAAATATTTATCATAGCTTTTGTTCAAGAAAAGGCATTTCATTAGATACTTTACTGGTCCCTTGTTAGTGCTTTCCTATTATTTTTACATCGTTTGTTATGTAGTTCTTCTTTCTTATTTTGTATTTTTGTAATTTTACATTTGTCTTCATCCAATATCTAAAATACTCCTTTTTACCCTTCCCCTTTAATTTCAACATCGTTCATTCTCCTCCCTTATTTTCTATATTAGGTGTTGCCCATGATTGTTGTCTACTGCTCACTATTTTGTCTTTACACAGATGTATCTTTAAGGATTTACAATAGCTTCTTCCTCTCGCTACTCGTGACCACTTCTGTTCTGCGTGTTCCTTCAGGAGGTCTGTCCATTTGCACCTCTGACTTCTTGTAGTCGTTTCCCATATAGCAGTCTTGTATGTCTACCCCTTGTGCTGTAATCTCGCCATGTGGCCTCCCAATTTCCATTTTAATTTTGTGGCTAGTTTTCCAACATAACTGGTTTATTCTCATACTCTAGATTCTATCCTTCAGAGACACCCCCAGGAGTTTGCCTTGCATCTTCCGTTGGCATATTTGGTTTTGTTTTTCTGATGTGTTGTTAGTGACAATGTATGACACCCATAGAGTAATACAAGGTAGACATCTCCATTTTGTTCTGAAAGGATATTTGTACTAGTTTGCGTATGTTTGTTAGTTTCTATAACAGGTTCCTAATTTTGTCTGTAGCTTGCACATGCTAAATTCTTCTCCATAATTCTAGAACTACAATAGCTTCTTCTTACACTGCCAAGGTTTCCGCACTATTGTTTCCGCACTATTGTTTCACGCCATACATTACGGATTTTTCCTTCGTTTTCTTTTCTCCCTCTTCAGGGCCTAGAAAACGTAATCTCTTCAAGAATTGGATTCTTTACTCCGAATCTCATTCTTATATTCTCTACTACGTAATTGCAGTAAATAAAGGAAGTAGAACATATGTGTGTGTGTATGTGTGTGTGTGTGCGCGCGCGCGTGCGTGCGTGTGTGTGTGCGCGCGCGTTTGTCTGAACAGTACAACTCAAAACCGAAAACTTGGTTAAATAATTAAACTAGATTGTGAAGAAAATTTCCATACCCCAAACTATCATTTACAGGAACATTTTTCTAGACTTCTTATTTTATTAAAAGTTACTAATAATTGTCATTAAAATGGCACACCTAAGACCTTCTCATGAAGTTCTTCTCATCCTGCATGACACAACATACAATCAGAGGCTTATCACGCCTTGCGGTGTTGTATAGTGAGTTGGAGTCGGGCTCGATGTCACAGATGTCCTCGGCGCTTCTCTTCCTGGTGCCTCCGGCTAGCGTCTTATCGTTTTCAACTTACAGTTTCAATTGTTAAACACGCTGTAAAATCATGCTGTGAAGCCGGTGATATGAATATCATTTGCACCGACAGAATTTCTTTTATGACAGGAAAGAGATTGGCCACCATTAAGTTTTGTATTTGCCATATAAAGGTGAAATGTAGACCTCGTTTAAGTTAACTTGTCAAGCACATTTTTTATGGAGTTAACTATTTCCAAGATATTTCTTGTTATTGGTTTTGTATATTCGCAAGTAAACTATCAGTGCAAATAAGCAACCTCGCATGACCTCTTCTGCGGGAACTAGTCTGTTAGCGTTATGTGAAACTGGCTTTCTTGTCCCCGATGTTTTTCACGAGTAAATGTTCTGGATATTATTGCAGATTTTTCAAGACATATGTAAAGCATATTCTAAATACTAAGTGTATTAATGTGATTCTCCATATTATTGATCTATTGATTTGGTTTTGTACAATTTGGACGCAAAATGAAAAAAAAATGTAATTCGCTTTACGAATATCCTTTAATATACTCTACAAGATACATGTATCTGAAGTTTTGGATACAATGAAAATATTAAGACTGATTTAAAATTAAGAAATATTACAGGAGTTTTCATGGAAACCTCAGAAAATGTCAACATTGAACACCTACAATCTACAATCTCAATCTTGAACTTTCAACCATTAGTGAAACGAAGATGTAAGAAATAACAATTACACATTTATCTTAACTGCTTTTTTGGACTTGGATTGACAAATTTGAAGTTGGATGAATATCTTAGAAATTTTAGGACAAAATGTTTGAATACGATTATCCCTCTACAAAATTATAATTTGAAGTTTTTCAAAAATGCAACATTTTGAGGACTCGTGACTAAAATAAAAAATTTTCAGAAAACTCACATGTCTGCCTGTCAGCAAGTCTATCTTTCAACAGCATTACTCAAAAATAAGTTATTCTTTATATGAACCAAACACCGAGTTCTGTTCTTTTTAAGGAATTGTCGCAATCTGAAAAGAAAGAAAAAAAAATTTAAAAAGGCAATGTTCCAGCTATATATTTTCTATAACACGTTTATGATATCATATGAAGAATAAAACATGCGTTTTAATCTTTCTGTAAGTAAGCAATGATGCAGTGTTCATTGTTAGCAAATGTTTCTAGTTGAAACAATATTATGGATATCACGAAAGGTGTTGGTATGAGAAGTGAGTCGTATTCAAATACGTGGGTCACCCGTAACCTTTTGTAGGGGCTATATATAACGTCTAACATATAGCAAAATGTTGAAACTTTTCAAACTTATTTAAACACTATGTCAGATTGCTGTATATCTGCAGTAATGTGTGCTTGAAAACACATGTTTACTAGTCTACAAACAATTTCTGACGAATGCTTATCATGAACATGAAATAAGATAAGCTTTCTAAGAATTCTTGGTATACATTAAAACTTATGATGTATGTCAAAGTCGTGTAATCATTATGCCTCAGGTTTTTGCCCTTTTTAAGGCTTATATAAAACATAATATTTCCTCATTATCGTTCCAATGCAGTATAATAATTTAAAACCCATGTTTCATTTTGAGCAGGTACTGCATTGCATTGTTTAAAGTTTGTATGGTTTTAGGAAAGTTTGTTTTAGCTATTGGTTTAAGACATTGTTTCTGAGTACAAAACTGTTTCACTCCAAGTATGACTTATCAGAGATATAAAAGCCAAACTACGAAAATAATGAAATAGGCTACTTCTCCTTTGAAAATCCTTACAGGAAGATGTTCATTGTAAAAGGTTCAGTGTAAAAGGTAGTTGCAAGTAACACTTGTGAGGATGTTTTGTGTTCCACCCAAAATTCACCACCGTGTTTATTTAGAAGAAGACCTTTTGCGGTTTCCTGAATAACCCAAACTTGGTACGCGCACGTGGTGTCTGCTTTTAGAAATTCATAACAGAAAGCGGAAAAGTCGGTTAAGTAGTAAATTGGTACTTAAGTTCCACATCTTCTAAGGCAAACACACGAAGACTTTGAAGAAAACCCCTCACACCAGAGTACCCTTTGAGGTGTTTTTTTATTATTATTTCCTCACGAAAAGATCTATAGGAACCCCGGTGACTGTGGTGGTGGATTCGTAGACGGAGATTCCAGTTCAAAATCTCATAAGGACTCCCACCTGACTGATCCATTTCCAGATACTCTTCAGTCCTAACTGGCAAACGTCGGGAAGGTATCCTACAACTTAGGCCTGAGATATTTCAATCCTAATTATTTCCGAATTACAATTTAATTCCATGTACCACCATAAGCTATGCCAGATATTACTAAAATCAGTAACAACGATTTTGAGTCACTTATTGACGTTAGAAATGTGATGTATAGGTTTAATGCATTTTCAGGGAATGTCCTGTGAGCATACCTTTATTTGATTTACTTTATTTAGGATAATTCATAGATACAAGTACATGGTGCGTAATGTAATGAGGACAGGGTAATCAATATTAACGTGACTAGTAAAATGTACACATGGCGAATATGTATGGATTTGTGACAAGTAATAACTGACCTAACCGATGAACTCTAGCCAGAGCATGTATCTACAAAGCTCAGACCACATAATGATAATTGTCTGGACTATTTCATAAATAAAATATGCATTTATATACTATATCGCAAAGATTTGTCCAGTAAATGTTAAATTCTATCAAAAATAACCTAAAAGATGATAATTTCGATTTGCATACTTTGACTTACTTACTCAGCCCTACCAACTGAGGAAAACAAAACCCCAAGAATTAAATGTATTTCGACGTTCTCTTGTTTTCTTAACAGAAAATCAGTTTATAATGTGAAATAAATCACACTACTTTTAACATTAGCAAATAACCTATCGTCTGGAAAAAATATATTAATTATTAAAAGAACAATTGTTAAATATAGTTGTCAAATTTAAATGGAGTGTTACTTTTATTGTTAATCGATTTTAATGTGTAATAAATTGTTTTCAGCGATTTATGGGACATCATTGGTAATTCTGACTAAACACATTTGTGAGAATTTGTACAAAACAAAAGAATGACCAGGCGATAATTCATATATGATAATTCAGTGTCTCTATGTATGAAATAGTCATTCGTAAAATCGTGTAACTTTAGTAATTCAGACTTTTTGTTTATTTTAATTCTTGAGATAGGTAGTACCACTGTAACACATTCGGAAGGTTCCGAGTTCAAAATTCTGAACCACCAACCTGAACAAAGGGTTAGCTCTTTCCTTCCACGTTCTCCATAGTTTTCCTTAACCGCCAGAGAAGTGCTGGGGTGGATAATTTGCTCCGTGCATTTTTCTGTCATCCCTATTTTCACCGTGTTTCACTTTCTTCTTCCTCACCACCATACAGAGCACTGAGCTGATCACTATTTTGGATATAACCCGAACGAAACTTTGCTTTGTTCTTTCTCAACAGGCTACTGTCCCAAGGCATTCAAAGTCCTTCAAAGAAGAAGTAATTCGAAGAAAAAGAAGTGTTACATGAAACTTAAGCCCGCCTGATTAGGTCCTATAATTTCAAATCAATTCCACTGAAATTTCAAACCTTCAAGATACAAAACCTTTAATTGCCAGCTTTAAAGGAAAGGTCTAAGCCTTCAGGTGAAGAAAGCAAAAATAATCGTGTTTACTTTTCTTGCTTTGTTTCTTCAGCAGCATTGCCCGTCTCTCTACATCCTTTCCCTTTCTGATATCAAACCAATTTGTGCTAACGACATCCAATCAGCTAATTACAAAGAAAACTAGGAGTAATGACATGACAGTCTCCAAGCTGACTACGCATCGCTCCACCATATCTGTGGGCGACGCATTGCAGACAATGATATTATGTACAGCATATGTTCATGCTTACCGCTTCACCGCATTCCAAATGCAGTTAATTATGTATGTATTCTGCAACAGTTAGACTAATATACACCATGTTAACATACACAGATACAATTTCATTTGTAGACAAGTAATACGTCGAAGTTTGGAAGTGAAGTAACTGTAATTTGGTATTCCGATATTAATATCTAGACTAGAATTATAACATTAGTTAACCGAGCATGGTGGTGCAAGCAGTGGCGCGTTCTGACTCGTATTAGGGACATCATGGGTTCGATTCTCATGGTATTTTGGGAGTTTCCCGTGTAGTTAAGCGAATACTGGCAAAGTAATTACTAGGCTTCGAACCTTTATACAGCTTTGCGAAATGAGGCAATCGCAAGTTGCCTGCTTTCATCTACTTGGTTATTTCAGGTTGCAAGTGTCGGCAGGAGTCTGGGCATTGTATGTGGAGAGGGCAATCAGTTGTACTAGCTGCCACCGATGATCTTCGGTCTCGAAAAACGTAGGGGCCGTTCCCGCTACTCTGCAATTACTCCTGATCCTGCCGCCCTCTTTCTCCTTTCACCTCCCTTCCCGGTAGCGCGCCGGTAGGACAACAGGCACAAAATCTACTTAAGGTTGAAGTACTAGGTCGTCCCTGAACAGACATCATAGTATGCAGTTAAAATATTACTATAGTTGTATCAAAAATCCATAAAAGTACTTCTACGGTCTTAAAATAACCCGAACCATTAAAACAACGGTCGCCACTGCATTATTGTGCCAATAGGACTACTTATGTAACAAACAAAAATTTTTTTATGTCTTTTGTTTCCATTCCTTGGAATCACACATATCGCAACATGTCGTTATTGGAGTGCAAGTGAGTCAAAATCCACAGCAAACCTACGCTAGAACTTTGCGGTTATGAAAAATGGAAAGAGTCTACCATTTTCCAAGCAAATGAAATACTTTTTATGAAATCGTTGTGTATGATTGTATACAGTCATGTTCCAAAGATACCATTTTCTCAGATTTGTGTAAGCAAATTGAGACATATAAAATTGACAGCAAGAGCTTTACGTCTTCATGAAGCATCTATTGAAAGTACCCATTTCCATATTAGGACATCATTTCTGGCAATATCTTCTCCATTGATTATGTTTACTAGTTTTAAAATTAACCCAGCAACACAAATTTATATTCGTATGCAATTTTCACTTCTTACTATATACATATAGTAACAACAGGAGGTGTTCTACCTAAACTTCAATGTCGATGCAAGCAGACGTTTTAAAATATAAAAGTGTACTTTTAGAGGAAAAGGTGTTTTGAGCACGTGCGCGCGCACGTCGGTCCTTGAACAGCTGAACTCGAAAACGAAATGTTGGTTGGATACCAATCCCAATTTTCCATTGGAAACTACCTTTATGTGGAATATGTTTTTCAAAATATTTTATTTTCTCAAAATTAGATAACGATTTGGATTAAAATACCATAAGTTTAAGATGTTTGATGACAAATTAAATGCATATCTTCTATCTCGATCCACATTAAGTGGACTGAAGAGCAAACTTTCGTAAGAACATTTTGTACAAGACTGAGTTGAGAAAGTTATATGAGTGAAACACACATAAATTTTATGTTCCTCTGTTTAACATGCGACGTCATTAAGTTTGAAAACGTTCATAGTTCTGGAGGTGTAGGAAAATAAATTCTCTCTTCTGCTATTCTTGAACTTCAAATAACTCCATTACGGCAGTTTTGGCCCTCGGAGGTAAAAGATGGAAAGCCTAGCATTTAAGTTTGGACAGAATAGGAGTTATTCAGCACTAGAGCTTATCAACTAAGCCAGCTGTAACTTCTCCGATATATTTCCAACTTATTCGCTGTCTTAACAAGGACAGTCCTGTGTGCTCCTACACACGTAAAGGAAGGTTAGGAACATTTTTTGTGCTACTTCTCTATGTAGAGCGCTACTTCACGCTTTTAGGTTAAGATAAACTACAAGGCAATTTTGAGGTTCATGGAGAGAAACTTAAATATATTTGACAGCGCAAGAGATAACCTAATTTCTCCATCGCGTTTGTTTTCTTTAGATGCAAAGAATTTCAATATTGAATATGAAAGCTAAATACGTCTAAATTAGGTACACACCGTAACGTACAGCTTATGTGCAGTTGAATGCATAGAACTGTGCCGATATAAGGTGTAGCGGTTAGTAAGGAATTAGTTTACTGTGGATGAGCGACTCAAGTCAACACGCCACTGCCTTTCAAGCAGAAGTGTTTGCCACATTGGTTAGCATATGGGAAATTTTCCAGTAAAACCTAAATTAAAGGTATATTACTGTATTTTCTGACAGTCAAGAGCCCTTAAGAGTTCTTGAGGCTAATAAAATAAAGACAAAGTTTGTTTTGAAATGCCTGACTAAGATCAGCTAACGAGTTTATAGATCCTGAACCATGATTTGGACTTCCTGTGGGTATATCGGTGAGGTCATCCGCAAATGGACAGTAAAAAAAGCACAAAGAATGCTGGAAATCAACTAAGGGATACCGACACTCAAACCCACGACAAAGGACTTTAAACGAAGCAGAGTCTATGATCTGCTCGCTGTGGGCAGGCTTAAACTCAGCTGGAATTTGAGCATGATAACGGGACATTGCCAATTAAAAGCACCCAAAATTGAGAAAATAACAGTCCTAACATTTAGATGCAATAAAGTGGAAGAGACTGTCTCATCTAATGTATGAGTGCAATCCTCTGGCGGTATTAGGAGAAAGATACTTGGGCAAAAGATCCGTATACTTAGAGCAGCTCTAAGAAACTCTCAAAAAATTGACTGTGTTCATAAAGAATGCACGTATCATTGGATACCAACTGGAAAGGGAAGCAGAATAAATCAGCGCAGGGCAACATTTTCTGTCCTCCCAAATTTTAACCTTAACCTTAAGCAATTATTAGTAAAACGCATAAGGCATATCCAGTTCTCAGCCCTTGCCTGTTTTTAACAGTGTAACTACTAACTACCTTACTCCTCCCTTTTCCTTCGCTTCTGGAGCTGATGTAGAGCTGTGATCGTGCGTTAATTTGAGCGCCAGACCTTTGACATCATGTCAATAGAAGACGGACTCGTCCAGGAGTTGGCATGGACCATCATTGCGAAGCATACCTTCCAACTACATAGGTGAAGAGGTGAAGTCCTTCCGTACTTCCCTCATTTCGTCGCTCTTCTACACTTATTCACAGACTAATGGGTGAATATCAGACTTAAATTCAAACCAATAATGAGTTACCTCCAAGAACTGGTATGTGATATAAATGGACCATTAAATAAACAAGAACAAAATAGGCAATCTAAATCTTCGACAAGGGTCAATAACTCAACCACAGAGGTGAGTCAGTGCCTTCTTGCCGTTTAGTTTACCAGAGTTCTCATCTGAGATGGAGTATTATAATTTAGCTCATCAGTGATATATTGCTGTACCAGATGTAAGCATGACTACACTATTGTTTAATATTTATAATATTATGATCAGCACTTATTGAAATAGAAGGTCAATATTCTGGAACCAAACAGCCTGTAATATGAATTTTTTATAAGCATTCTAGCCTCCCGGCTGTCAAACTCCAGACGGAAGAATCCATGGAAATATGATTTGGCTCTGTCGATTTGAATTATCGCCGATTTTCCATGCATCGCTTTTCCATATGCCGACGAAATTGAAAATTCTTGGCCGAAGAATGGCCATTTGTCTGACTGTCATTCGTTTTTTTTTTTTTTTTTTTATTTCGTCCTCTTTTTTCCATCGTTTTCATTTAGTGTGTATTATTTGATGTATAAGCGAAGCAGTCAACCATGAATATGGTGTTTCGACGCTGGTAGCTTTTCTGGTGCAAATTGGCGATGCTTCATATATCATCCACTGTGTACACAATGTCGCCTCCTATGTATCATTAAGTGCGGAGGTCATATAGCACAAACTGAAAGTTACTTTGCAGTATTAATTTGACACAACATAAAGCTGACTGTCAATAAAGAGCACACATGCTTAATATTAATGTGTTTTCTTTTATTTTATCGTTTCTTTTTTCTTAAACAACGCAGTGTGAAGAGGCTTACCGAGTGAGATGGCTACGCGGTAACGTGTGAGGCTCGCATTCGTAAGGTCACGTGTTCGATTCCCGTGGCCGACCTTCCTGACTCATGAGTTTTTTCGGGAGTTTCCCCGGGTCACCAGGCGAATGCTCGGAAAGATAATTGCATACATCCCTCGAATTGCTTGTTCTTCTGTTTCGTTTCATTAATCATTTCATTCATCCTTCATCTCGCTGGTTCTATCAGGGTCGCAAATGACAGTGAAGGCGTTAGTTGTAGCTTGCCAGGAATGATGTGCGCAAAGGAAACTCTTTCGTCATTCGTTCACGGGATCTTGAGGGAAAAGGGTGGCATCTGGGGCATTGCATCCCGCAGCAAGACCTCCGTTGGCCCAGGAAGACCCAAAGACTTCTAGGTGCCGTCAAATATGGGAAACCTTAGGAATCTAACCAGCTGGGGTCTCTTCTCATTTCATCCTTCCTCCCGGGGGCGCCCCTTGGGAGCTTAGGTACAAAAAGCCTCGCTTCAGTGTCGAAGTCCCTCCGTATCTCTCCTATCCCTATATTTCTATGACTAGGTTTTCAGTTTATAAGTGAATGCATGAGATAGGTGACGTGATTTTCTATACTCGTGGATTCAAAATCTCGTTCTGTTACACTCCTGGACACACGCATGCACCCACCCACACACACACTGAAGTGCTACCCTTACCTCTGCTTGATGAACTATGAGTTGGTGATGTTTTCGGCGTTACGCCCGGCGTCAAGGCGAACTCTCGCCTTGTTTGTTGTCGTTGTGGGACCTGGATTTCTTACCACGTTTCTCTATGGGTCGATACTCGTGGCTAGCTGTAGAGATTGTATGGAAGGCAGGATGAGAGCATTGGAATATTTAGTTTAAAAAAAAAAATAGCTTCTCAAATTTGATCACTATAGAGGCACAGAATTCCCTGCAAGACTTTTAGTTTGTAGCCACACTTAAGTTTTCCGCACTTTAAAGTCTACGTGACTTAGAACTTCCCTCCAGGCGTAAATCGTCTGCCTGCACTGTCCGTTCACTATAACACCTATTGTCTCTAAATTGTTCTGCCACAATTATTTAGCTGCGTAGTTTGTCACTTTAACGCTGCTTATTTTGTAATCATAAACCTTTACCGTCTTACGCGCGCCAATCACTTAACTTGATTAATTCATATACACACTAGCGTCACACTTTCCAAGTTTTGTGTAGCAACTTACCCACGCCACGATCTTAGCACAAGTGCAGTAGTTTGAAAAAATTATTCGCTGGTAGCCTTCGAAACTCATATACACAGAGTCAAGTTGGACTCCAGTTTGATTGGCGAAATATATTTTTGCGGGGATAACCTTTATGTGATTGGTGTTTTTCGAACCCTTTAAAATTTAACTTTGTGACGTGATAAGAAAAATAATGAAAAAATCACACAAAACAGCTACACTAACATTTAACAAACAAACCATCACATGCTAAAATCAAGGTTGGTCTGGGTGGCTCAGTTGGTTAGACGCTGGCCTACTGATCCCAAGGTCACGGGTTCAAACCCGGCCCAGGCCGATGGTTTTTAAGTGTGCTTAAAAACGACAGCTCCATGTCAGTAGATTTACTGGCATGTAAAAGAACTCCTGCGGGACGAAATTCCCGCACACCGGCGACGCTGATGTGATCCTGGCAATTGACAGTGTCGTTAAACAACAAAATATTTATTTTATTTATTTATTTCTAAAATCAAGTAAATGCTTAGGAATCCACATACACAACAAACTCAAAATCAAACCACACTACACAAAACTACTAAACAAAACAAGACCCGTACACTCAACTCTGAATTATCTGGCCAAATTAAAAAAAGAGGACTCACAACACACACCTTACACACTGATACGATCACAGCTGACACACGCAGCCGTAGACACCATGCCATTAATAATCTCCGACATAATTAGGACTGCACACAAACTATCACTAACGTTCAAATCAAACATATATA
Organism: Tenodera sinensis; assembly: GCA_030765045.1. NCBI lineage: Eukaryota > Metazoa > Arthropoda > Insecta > Mantodea > Mantidae > Tenodera > Tenodera sinensis. The sequence goes on from CM060963.1 coordinate 57,847,194, forward strand.
TCAATACACCAACACAACTCTCATAGATAAACACATAGCTGAACAATGATCACATATATACACAATGCACACACAAGAAGCTACAGAAGAACACTCATAAACACAGCACAAACAATGAAAACTATAGAAGAAACAGAAAAAGACAAAAATCCTCCCCTCATTGCACTTACACATGCCTATGACAAATACCAACAACAAGAACAGGAAAAATTTGAATACTTACAACACTCTCAAAACATTTAAATACACATAACACATAAACACACACATACACCTAACATACAAACGATTTTTCATCAATGTAAAAAATAGCAATTGAGGTGCAGCAGCAAGAATAAAAAATGACACCAATGCAAATCAATGATCTTCTTGGGTAGACGCCTGTCTGTGGAGCGATGGATGTGAAACACGGGGAACTGAAACACAAACACAAAAAAACCACACAACACTAAACAACGCCAACAAAAACACAAAATAAAAACATTAAATACGCACTAATGCCGAAAAGATCCCTCAAACAACAAATAAAAGACTCCTAAACTAGACTGAAGAGGGATCTCCCTAAACAGTCCGGGCATACTGGAAACGTGCCCAAATAACATTTTTCATTTCATTTCGTTGGAGACACGCTATCCTATGTTGAGAGTCTAGCACTCAACTCTCGGAGATCAAAGGAGTCACGTGACTTCCCAGCCCCACATTTAAAAACACAATGGTTCCAATGACCATTGTTCCCTACATTTATTTACCGAAATCTTGCAAGAATGTCCATACGTTTTTATGTTTATTTCTCTGGAATTACGAAAATTACAATATTTATATGATTCTTCCAGGACTTTCCAACGATATCAATTTAGTTTGACCGGAACAAGTATTATGTAATCTGATCAAATTCCTTCTTAATTAATTGGGCATAATTACATTGTTATTGACATTTAATTAGTTATTTTTGTACTGTTGGAATTATCGCTTCAACACACACATAATTCAAACTGCTGTTGTAACAATTCCACTGGCTTATGTTAGATACAAGTATTCTAATTACCAAAATCATGTTTTGGCTGTATTTCAGATCTGGGCGACTCGCAGGATATCTTTAGCGAGCTCCATTTTTTACATACAATATCAGTGCAGGGCCGCGAGCATACCGCGTTCTCTGAGCACCAGTTGCCCAGCCCTGTTGTATTTCCTTGTTTGCATCTTTGAATAAAAGCAAGAGAGTTCAGCTGTTATTATTCAAATAATTTACCCTTTTATTGCATTTCTTTAAAGTATTAAATAAAATGTGCCCATTCCATATTTTTTTCTGAATGGATCATTCCATAAGCAAGTCCATGTTTTTTATCCCAACGAGTATTACTTGTTTTCAAATTGCTCATAATAACTCAACGTTTTATCTACACTATTTCTATATTCTTTAATATTTAGTTGAACCCCAAATAAGCGTACTTCGGTTATATTTCCTTTTATTGCATATAATATACTTTTCTAAAAATATACCAAAGGACTATCTTTATAATTAGACGCTAATATTTGCATAATACAACACTAGTTTCGCAGTGACATGCCTTAATTTATTTTCAGTACACTTGAGTATCAGAAATTGCCACTAGTATACTTCTCTGAAAAACGTGAATGCAGTTTTAAAAGAATGATTTCTTTCACTAGTTAAAGGCATTTAACTTTATTATCTGAGAAGTTATCTGAGCTAGAACAATTTTCAAGTGAACAGATGTAAAATTTAAAAAGTTAGAAAATTCAGTCCAAGTGTCTCTTTACTGTATCTGACGCGATGTGTGCAAATATTGCGGAGATGCATCGAGGCGGAATTGTGGGTATGTAGAAATACAATTTTCCATTTGAAGGCATTGCTTGAAGTTATACGAGAAGTAAATAATCTAGAACTGCACGTAAAATACGACACTAAATGTGCGAAAAGGTAAACAGATGCAAACACCTCTCCCTTGCTACACGTATACTACCTGTGAAGGCCAGTAGAATGGTCTCAAAGCATAAATGGAAGTGGGACTTGAACTTAGGAGGTGATGAATTCGATTCCTGCGGCAAAACCTTCCTGACCCATAGGTTTTTCGGGTTTGCCCAGGTCGTTAGGCGAAAGCTGGGAAGGTTAACTGCAACCTCAAAGTTCCTATTTCCTCAATTTCACTTCATTTCTCATTTCATTTCACTATTAATTCCCTTGTCAGTTTCAGGAGTTGGCAGGAGTCTCGGCGTTGCATGGAAAAGATAAAATATTCTCTGCGTACATTCTGTCTCCGGAAACGAAACGGTCTGCGAGTCCAGGACTCCCCAGTGGGGGAGGGAGCCGATTGTTTCAGCTGGGTTTAGGCAGTTTCGGCCAGGGAAAGCTGATCTGCCGCACTTTGTGTCCTCTGGTCCCTCCCTCGTAAGGGATCACAAGCACAGATCTGAACGTCGAAGTGCTCGAGTTCCCTCCCTCCCCCTCCACCCCGCAATTGATCACGCACCATACATCATATTGGCAATTTGATGCATAAATTAGTAGGTACTAAACGCCTAAGTGCTCCAACAAAACTAGTATTTCGTATGTGATAAATACATTTGATGTTTACATTTCACCCGCTGTCATTTTACTTCCGGTTTTGAAAGTCCACTACATTTACTAATGCTGTAAATACTTACATGTATAATTTGAAGATGAAATATTAATGGATTATAAGATATTAATTTAAATACCCGTCGTAGCCCTTGGTTTAATAGTTTATCCCTACAACCTCTAGAATAAAGTTGCACTTGTCCGATAGCCTTGTTTGTCTCTGGAGACATTTAAAAAGTGCATTAATACGCTTAAAGTAAGAGCTAAAGTTTTAAGATATTATAAAGGGCAAAGCACAAACAAAATAAATACATAAAAGCAGGGGAAAGGCACTGTTAAAATGCACTGTTAATCACAAATACTACAGGAAGAAAAAGCTAATAGAGAAAGCCGTGCGAATGTTGTTCGTTGCTGTTCTATTTCAGTTATTGAAAATTGTATGAGTTGTCTGTTGAAGAGTGAGTAGGGGACATGCGTGTGTGTTACGTAAAAGAAAAGAGCGTGAGTGTAATACGCTGCATAGTAAAATTGATAGCACAGAAACCTTTTCCATAAAAACATCCATATTCTTGCGGAATTTCGCAATGACTGGTCAAGCAGTTTAGGAAAGTATAGAGGACAAACACACAGACATTCATTTTTAGATAAAAGAAGATTATCATATAAAAGCGGGAAGATTTTTAATTACATATATGAGGTAAATCAGTATAACAGTTGCCCTTTAATACCTTTTATATGTATACCACTGATACATTTGAGCAAAATTTAAGTGATCTATTACGCCCAATATGGAATGGAACGCCAAGACCATAGCAGCAACAAAGCGTTCTATAAATAAAATCTCATTTCAATGTTTCGATGCACATTAAAAGCTTAAGTTCTGATGCTCTCTAATATGCGCTAATAACCTTCATAGTTGTCTGCCTTTTATCTATATTAGCATTAATCTTTAACGGACCGAATGTTTGTTATTTTAGTCTGCATTCAACAACCAAACGATACCTCCCATCTAAAATGTAGAGAAAAACAGCATGTGTCACATTCATATATAACTATTCATACCTCAACGAATCATGCTGTAACGGGGTTGTGACGTTGAGCGCCGTTGGTAACGGGTTGGGTGCCGGATTTAGGTAGGCATGAGAGGATGTTTCTCAGGCGCGAGGTTAGATGACAACACAACACAGACTTTTACTAAGTTTATTCTTCACCACTTCCTTTGCCTCGAAGTGCCGACCTGAGCAAGTTTCTGGTGTTTCGTTCTAAGATTGCTATCTGCTTTACTTTACACTAATCACTGTCGCATTTCATACCTCGACGTTTCTTTTTGGCGGGAAGCTATACTTATTCAGCGATACGAGGTTTACCCTCCTAGGAACATCGCTTCCCAGGCCCAACTGTCAGCTTCTACGTTATTCTCTTTATATCTCGCCCCCGCACTTTCTCTCCAGTCCCTTTATGGAGGAGGGGTGTATTTTCCCCAGCTGCGTCCTTGGACTTCTGGCAAATGTCCCTCGGCTTGGGATGACAAAGGATTGTTTGTTCCCTGGCCTTCAGAAACGCACTCAGGTCAACCTACTTCCAAGAGGCAGCTTTATTGCACAATACCAAGTTATACTTATATCTAAAATCTTATATTTATGTACATTCTTAATCTAAAATTACAAATATATACATAGAAGTTCCCGTCTCAATGCTTACAAAAACTTACTCTTATACCTATTTCATGTTAATTGAGATATCCATTAGTAGAACTGCTTTTATTATATATTTCCATCTAAGTACTATACTAGGAATACAAAATACAGTAGGCTTAAGAGATAGTTCTTAGTATCTGATCGCTATGTAATCACTTTTAAATTTCACTCTCTGCTTCACCAGGAGAAAAAAACGAAACAAAGAAAAAATAACCATTTCTCATTCCAGAGCAGTATAGCTACTTTAAACTTCAAACCAATAAAAAGTAAAATTTGGAAATGCTACCTACTAAAGAAAGTGCTGGCGGAAAAGACAAATTGAATGCTTTAGCAAGAATTACATTTTTGTAAGATACATTTTACAAGGTAAATCTCTCTTATGATTTACCCGTTATTCAAAAGTTATTTACAATGAAGAGCTACTCCTAGAAAATTCAAGATGTACATTTGATTTGTCCTGAAAGTGTATTAAACTTGAAATATACTGAAAGTATGTTAAACTTGGAGCATTTTAATAAAAACCATTGGAACCATTTTTGGGAAAATGAAAGTTTTTGAAACTGTTTTTTCTTCAATTTAAGAATAGTTTGGAGTGGTGGATTTGTCTGAAAATAGTCGTGTTTCCTCCTTGGAAGGTGAAGTTAAATACCAGGTTTGGTGTTTAACCGACTCTCTTTTGAGTTATATTGGAGAATTGTGTTGAGACACAAACACACGCATAAGAACTTGTTTGCTATAAAGCTTTTTTGCCCATTAAATTCAATACATTATTTGTGCCATTAGTAATCTCCCGGACATTTTTTGTTATCTGTTTTAGTTTTCAGATACTTAAAAAAAAAAAAAAAAAGCAATTTTTTTTTATCTTCTGATCATGCAAAGAAAATGAATTTTAAAGCTATTAAATCACAGTACGCTCTTTAAGCATCTAATTGCCGATTTACCTACTGTGCTGGTATGCTATGACGAAATGTATTATGTGAATTGAATCTGGGTTAGCAGAAAGTAGATAGAATTGTAAGCCTCAGTAGGAATATTTGGTAGGGTGAGCATAGGAGGTTTAACTAATTTATTTTTTGTACTTCAGTATCTTAACTTTAACACCTAATTTTTATTTGCTTTTGTGATATTATCTTTACACTCTTTCTTTTCTGATTCTCTCATGTTGCTTACTCGCGTCAGTAAATGGGCACAATGTACAGTATTACCACTACTACTTCCACTACCACCACCCCTACCACCGCCGCTGCCACAGCCGCCACCACCACTACTGCAACCGAAAGAAATTTACAGCGTGTTCCATATGGTGATCAACACTTTGCCAATTGACGGTACAAGAATGAAGTGAAAATGGCACTCCTGTCTATGAACATCCTAATCAAAGGAGGCACCCAACCCCGATCCTGTAATGCTGTATATGGTACTGTCTTATCGAACTTGTGAGGTCATGCTAGGTGGTGAGAAAATCCTCCACTCTAAAGTCTTTAAAGAGGGCTATCGAATATATCCATTCCTACTCAATGTAAACAGTACCAACAGCATTGCTATTGTAGACATGCCCACTCTAATCTGACATCACATAGGTTGAACAGCTGCAGTGTCCGAATTGCAGGGTATATGGACATACCTTGAATACCGCCGCCAGCTTAGCCTGCGATCTCTGCCTAGAGCAACAGATACCACCAAAGGCATCCCTTCTGCCACAGATCAGCGTTCTGGCGTTTCCACACCATCCTTTAAAGGACGTCTTGTATCCGTAAGCCATGACATTTTATGCCAATGTGTAGGCTATAATGCCTTCTACAGCTAGACAGTACTGTATAATACAAATATTCAAAAATCTCCCTAGCGTACCACATGGTTTCGCTTTAATTAATGATGAGCTAGTCTAGTGTGTGTCGACGCAAAAATGAACTCCAGATGTATCTTCAAAAACATGCAATCCACATTGCACTCACAAAGCTAGACATACTTTAACATAGCCGTATGCCTGTTTCAGCGGAGGCACTACCACCGTTATTAGTCAGGATCGACTTCATATTTCTACACACTGAAGCTATATATATTATCAGTATACAGTTCTCCCTTGACAACTTCCAACAGGTAATCCTAATTTATCTTGATCGCTACACCCTAATTGCAGTGGATAGAACTGCGATTCCATTAACACAGCTGATCAGGAATTTCCCCCTCATGAAGACCCCTAAAATTACCTTTTTCACGCCCCCTCAGCAAGCATCCTCCGAAAGAATTCCTTTTCCAGAACCTTTAGCGTAGTAATTACTCTAAATCTTACTCAGCCCAACCCTTCCATTTTCAAGCAGTCGGCGATCTTTTCTATGATTATTTATCTGCGTTGACTAGGCAACTCCGAGGTGTAAGTACAAAAAAAAAATACTGATATAAATTCGCGATAACCATTTCTAACAATGGTATACCATCATCAATACTAAAACTAAATACTAAAACAGCGATGACCAACCATGTCTGTTTTGGAGACGCTTAGTTAATTAGTTGTTATTCTGTAACTCCTCCTTCAGTCGGAGGGTGAATCTGCTAGTGCCTGTGGCGTACAGACTCACAATCAGCCTGAATCCAGTGAGGACACAAACAGGCGGTTTCATGGCAATTTTTAATTCATACCTAGAATTTGCTGGAAATGTCCTACGGTGATCTTAATTCTGGATTATTTTTGTATAAATTCTAAACAGCAATAGACGGCCAAAGTTTACTAAATAAAAGTTGCGTCTCGTTAAAGCACATCGTGTATTTCAAATATTTCTTTTCTTTTTCGAGTGCCTCATTTCCAATATTCTATTATTTGTCTGAATTTACCAATATTTATACTCAAGTAAAAATTTGTTACTCGTTTCTTTTTATCTCTTGTCCTTGCAAAGAGAACGGAATTTCAAAGACATCGCATAGCAACCACCCCTTAAAGCATTTCACTTTCGCTTATTTCCCTTGCACCTACAAGAAAGTTAGGAATAAGATAATTGCTGAAAATGATTAAGTAAATCAAAATGAAGTAGATAAAGAAATAAGCATTTGCAAGAATACTGTGTGCAAGAGTAAATACAGCTTTACATATATTTACAGAGTTTCACAATAGGTTACGCGACGACTAATTTGTGTAAAAGCCTTATAACAAAACCACCACTGCAATATAATCAAGCGTTAAGAGTCCTCATAAAATGGAGGGAAATAAATCCAATCTCCCCTCTTTCGTAAGCGTTGGTCATCGCTGAGCTGGAACATCTTGAAGAAACAGTCAAAGTCACCATAATGAACGTGCTCCGTTCACAGTGTAAGCACGGCAGAAAATTCCCCACAGCCTTCTGCAACCAACCCCTTATATCTTAAAACCTTCGGCACTTAAATGATCACGATAGAGAAACTGCAGCAAATGCAACAATTAACAAACAGTGGAATGAAACCTTCTAAAATTCCGACCCTATTTATTGACAAGAAGTTTGGACAGTAACCAAAACTCAGTGTTAGAAACTAAACACTGCTGCTTCACCATAAACATGAGATAGAAACGATTGACAAAGAAACAGCAGAATTCCTCGCAGACTCTCTCTAACAAACTCGCATAGAACGCAACCCTTCCTCTCCTGCCTTCATTAGTGAAGCCGACAACATGACGCGTAACTTTTCAACTAAGCTTGCGTACAACCATATACGCAAAACTCACGCCTCTGAAATTCAATGGCTAATTAAGCATCCCCCTAACAAAAAGCACCCGTACGCGAAAGTAATCACAACATTGCCCTTAAATGCCTCCCTATCCCAACACGGACAACCCTAACTTCAATATTTAATTTTGTACTTCTGAGCGACACACATCCAGAGGGATAGAAAACTGCCAACCTATCGTTCTTTCTTAGAGAGTCTCTGAGTGTAACTCATTAGCTTTTTCTATTAGTCTCTTATTTTTATAAGGCTTCCACAAACTATTTTTAAAAACATGTTTCTATTTAATAATCAAGATAAACCTCCACAGAAATATTTTTACACATTTAATTATAGGTACAAGAGGGATACAAGAAATCAAGTCGATAGATGTATAAGAATAAGACTCTATATGCTGGGCCTTAGAAGTTTCACTTTTTCAGTGGAACACCGTCGCGGAAAATTCAGAGAACTTGATGCCATAAAAGAAGTTTTACAAATAAATTGCGCGTTTTAAAGCATCTGCGTTTCTGTGGGGCAAACTTTTGTATCTCTCTTTCATCATTTAACAGATATGGAACAACTGAGTTGTAACATCAGAAATTGTGAATTCTGATTCAGTTTTATGAGAAATAAAGTGAAATAAGAATTACCGGACTTGTCTTTTGTCATAATAGCAGCAAGAATAAGATTAACACTTAACAACAACAACAACAACAACAATAATAATAATAATAATAATAATAATAATAATAATAATAATAATAATAATAATAACAATAATAATAATAATAATAACAATAATAATAACAACAATAATAATAATAATAATAACAACAATAATAATAATAATAATAATAACAACAACAATAATAATAATTATAATAATAACAACAACAATAATAATAATTATAATAATAACAACAATAATAATAATAATAATTATAATAATAACAATAATAATAACAATAATAACAATAACAACAATAATAACAACAATAATAACAACAATAATAACAACAATAATAACAACAATAATAACAACAATAATAACAACAATAATAACAACAATAATAACAACAATAATAACAACAACAATAACAACAACAATAACAACAACAATAACAACAACAATAACAACAACAATAACAACAACAATAACAATAACAATAACAATAACAATAACAATAACAATAATAATAACAATAACAACAATAACAACAATAACAACAATAACAACAATAACAACAATAACAACAATAACAACAATAACAACAATAACAACAATAACAACAATAACAACAATAACAACAATAACAACAATAACAACAATAACAACAATAACAACAATAACAATAACAATAATAATAATAATAATAATAATAATAATAATAATAATAATAATAATAATAATAATAATAATAATAATAATAATAATAATAATAATAATAATAATAATAATAATAATAATAATAATAATAATAATAATAATAATAATAATAATAATAATAATAATAATAATAATAATAATAATAATAATAATAATAATAATAATAATAATAATAATAATAATAATAATAATAATAATAATAATAATAATAATGTCGGAAGTGCAAAAGGAGAGGAACAAACGCTTAAAAACGGACTTAGTAATTGGTTTACTAGAGACCTATGTTGAGCGAGTCAAATCACAAACCAGTTCACCATAACAATACCTGTGCGTCGGAGCGCTCTAATTAGAAAATGTGGGGAAGTCCCTAACGAGGGGCACCTTAATGAAATTCGTCAGAATGACATATAGCTTTAATTTCATCATAGCGTGTACCACAGGGCCATTAGGGCCTTACTGGTGTGCGTTGGGAAGGTGTTCATAATTGATTGATCACTGTACGGTTGGTATTTCTTGTCAATTTGATTACCTTGCCACAGTTCTGTTTGGAAGTACTATTAATCGTGTAACCTGCAATCTCTCTTCATATGCTACTCAATATTTCATTCAGTTCACCACCCTTTCCGGTACAGCAAGCAGGTAATGTACGTACGAAGAGATAGTTAAGTGTTAGATATTGTATAATCTGTCTTATAAAGCTGTGTGGTAGCTGAGAAAAAGTCAGGTTTGTCTTTTAACTCCATTCAGTAGATATTTCGTTCCTTATTGTGCGCTTTTGTACCTAGATAATCTTTAATGAACAGCTTGCATTTTACTGTATCCAGGATGATATTACAATCAGTTGAATACAGTGTGGAAGGCACTGCTTCGGCTATACGTTAACTGCACTGTCTTTTTCTTGTTTATTTTGCCACACATAAATAGCTCGAAAAACCTGGGCGAATTTCTCGTATTCTGCCTTAAACCTTCCTTCCCGTATCGCCCCACTGATTACCGCATCCCCTCGTAGTTGCATTTTGTTTTTACCAACTTCCATGACTACGAAGTTTTTGACGCGACACTAGACCTTCGTTGATCACTTTAGTGTATTTCTCCCTTCCATGGGGCGACTTTTAGCGCGGCAAATCTACCTTTGGATTGGTTTCTTCTCCCCTGACTTCGAGGTCTTACACGCAATTTACTGTCTTTACTGTTACTTGGGGGAGTATATTTCCCCAGGTGTGGCCTTCGGCGGGTCAATACAAAGCCGAACCTTAGCTAAAATATCGCAAAAGATGTTTGTCCCTTCTATGTCTCTTTCGCTGAAACGCACCCCTTTTAAGAAGCAATTGCAATTTACAAGTTTTATCATATTGGTCTTAGATTACAGTCTAGTCTTATGATTATAGCAGTACATAAATTGAAATTCTCGTCTCAATCTTCTTCCTCACCCTTATCTTTTCTGGAAATACAACCTGGGACGGCATGCGAGATGGAAGACGACTTACATTAGTTTAGTCTCGTGTGGCTACTTAGGACGGGTTTTGGCTTCTATTTTGTCTCAGTGTTGAATGGACATTGCTCAAAGTGATGGTATACCGTAGGGCTACATAGTTCGTTTTATTGCAATTTATTTGCGGTCAGTTTTTCGGTGTCAATGAAACCATACACACACACGCATTGCCTTACTCACCATATGTGAATTTCACAACCAGCTTACTGCCTGACTTCCTACCCACACAAGTGCATTTTACGACTTCTTAAACAAGTGTTTTTTTTTTCTTTCTTTCTTTCAAAAGCTCGCCACCACCACCGCCACGCCCCCATGGTTTGTTCCGCCTTCATATTCATCACTTATTTGGTCGTCTCAGTCCCGCATATCACATTCTGTAGCCGAGTCTTCCGTTCTCTACATGCTCTCTCCAATTTCTTCTATATTTTTCAATATCGTCTAGTAAGTTAAATATTCCCAATTCTTTTCTTAGGCCTTCATTTCGTTTTCTATCTCTCAACGTGTACAAATCTACAGTCTGCAGATCTCAGAAACCTCATCTCAGCCGCGGTCACTCTTTGAGACTGAGCTTTTGTGAGCGTCCAACTGCCGTAGCTTAATAAAATTTTAATTTGGTCTGTTCACTAACATTCTTAAAACATCTTTTAAGTACGCCGCATAGATGCTAAACTTTCTACAACTTGGCAACATCATCTTTCATATAGAAGACACTTCAGCCAAGGTATTGAAACATTGCAATTCGTTCTAGTGTTTCATTTATATTTTTGCTCTTAAGTGCTCTTCGACTTGAAATACCATGACCTTAGTTTTCTCAGTTATCTTGAGAGTTTTATTTTTCTTCTCCTTCTGGTTACCCTTCCCTTATGCAGGACTTACAAGACAGTGCCTAGGATCAGACGCCTGTCGGGGAGCAGACGAATCTATGGACCGGACAGAGTGAACACCTGGAAGCGGGTGGTCAGCCCAGCACCAGGTATGAGAGTGAGGAAGAGGATGATACGAAATACAGGCGAAATGGATGAATGAAAAGGTAATGATGGAGCAATTGGTGGGAAACCGAGAACCCGAAGAAAACCACCCCAGACGCCATTTCATCCACCGCGAATACTACATGCGAGTCCCTGGGATTGAACCCGGACCGACTTTCTGGTAGGCGATCGCTCTAACCGCTCAGCCACGTCGCCACCTTTAAGATATTTTTATGACAACGAAATTCATATTTTGAATTTTCTGGCTATGGCCTATTTTGTCCTGTTTACTCTTGATGACTTGCGTAACGTAAATATTTTGGAAATATTCCTCGTTATTTGTGTAAAGTTTGCAGTATTTAAACATTTCTCAAATTGAAGGTCGTTACTCACTTTTTTATCTGCAAAGCGAACGGAATTTCAAAGCTTTGAAAAAATTGACTCACACAAAGCCTGCTGTATTACCATATTCCCCTTGCATGTACAAGGAAATAAACAATAAGATAATTTCTGTAATCTCGACTAATATGAAGAAGATGGAGGAATATTAATTTGTAAGAAGATAAAGTGTACAAGTGCAACACGAGATATTTAAGGAGTAGGCTATGAATTTGCACTGGCTCAGGTTCGGTGTCCCTGGCAGTCTAGACGCTTTCCATAAAGCACATCCTAAGCTGGGAGAAAGGTTCTTTTGTGCTTTTCTTTGGGAAGCAAGATGGTCATCAGTCATTGTGAGAATATCTTTCAATGGCTACTACTTGGATTCTACGCTCCTCTATCAATCACGGACTAGCATTGATTCTATTGATACAGCTCTAGATTTCCAGGCCAGCTTTCAGCCCACAGATTTTTCCCACGCAATGTAGGTGCATACAGCACTGCAAACTTATATTGGAAGATTGATGAGTAGGTCATGGAAACATTTTCTCACTATGAATGTGCAACGCAGTTTGTTACTGAAAGTTGTTTGTTGTCACCCTTGAAATTTTCCATAATTCATTTTGCACAGATAGTAAAAGTGAGTCAAAGTATTATATACTTTTGAAATCATAATTGCATATACGTTAAGTATAATGTGCGTAATGTACATACTGTGATCCTGAACTTTTTCATAGAATACACTATCTGGGAAAAAATTTAGTTCACGTTAATTCTATTCTATGACAGACAACGTCATTTCAAAACTGGACTTTGAAAATGAAGCCTAAACTGTAAAATAATTAGTTGTGATGACTGTTCTGTATAATTGTAGATATTCTGTACATTCAATATTATTTTAAAGTTCTACTACAAGACCTACAAGAGCTTCTCCAGGTATGCAAAAGTGTAGTTTGTGTAAAGCCCCGATGTTCTACGCCCATCAGGGGCAGAGCGAGCAAGTGAGTGAGAGAGTGAGTCAGTGAACCGTTGTGAGCTAAGTCATTTGGGTCCCAAGTCAAATTTTGAAGGCTAAAACACTCGCAAACTGTTTGTTAAAAGCCTAAGGCAAACTGCAAAGCTAAAACGGTAAAGCATCAAACAGCTAATGTTAACAGTTAAAATGTTAAAAAATTAATGTCAAAACAAATCCCCTACGGCGCCTCCTCTGTGCAGAGGTTATCCTCATCGCCCGGCTGCTGCGTCCTCCAGCCGCAGCCAAGGCCACGGAGGAGTGCAGGTGGCGTCGACTCCCCCGACCGTAAGGCGACTACTTGACCTTTTTAGGGACGCTACTTTTTATCAGGATAGCTCCTCAATCAGCCTCTCAAGGACCTAACGAGGCTACGTGCACCCCGTACCAGACCTCCCTGCGGGGGAGAAATCACATGCCGGTACCGAGGGTCGAACCCGGGTCCTCCATGCCAGAGGCAGGCGCGCTACCAACTGCGCTACGGGGGCGCGTTAAAACAATGAAGTGTTAAAACGCTAAAAGCAAACAGTAAAACAATACAAATCTGACTTCAGATTCTAAAACAATAAAATTAAGAGCCTTAGAGTAAAATACAGGTTACACTTGTTTGGCGAATCCATCCTCTCGCACTTTGCCTAGAGGTCTCTGCCATCACAGCCTACAGTTTCCCTGTTGGGGCTCCAGAGCTAATCACTCTGGGTCCGCAATATAAAAAAGGAATAAGTTATTAACTTCAAAGGCTGCGATAGCACGCAATGGTAAATATCTGGCTTGTATTTGTCCTTGTATCAACAACGATCATTGCTGCTCTTGTTATGAAAGGTTCTTTAGCCAACCGTCTTTTGCCCTTTATCATCATATTTATAATATAGTAACAAAAACGACAGAAGCCCAGTCCAGTTATTTTTCCTTTATTTATTTGCCTTGAACATTCACAAAACACAGTTGTCTTTACTATCGCTAACACAGTCTACAGTCTTCTTAACCTTGCAACTCACAATTTTCTATCTTTCAATTCCTCTGTTCCGCGGACATCAACTCTGACGAAACGCTCTCTCAACACTCATTAAACTATTCCACTATCCTCATTTTAATGCGAAATCGACTATAGGGAGCACGAAATAAGAAGGCACATGAGTAGCTCCAATCCCTACTCAGCTATGGAGCGCTGTTGCCGGCTCATATCCTATGCGAAAGAAAGAGAGCGGAGCTATGCACGTGAGCGTTACCGGTAGACAGCATCGAGGACGGTGAAGGATTGCAAGGTGCACAATTAAAACCCGTCATAACAATTTCTCTCTCTTTAAAATGAGACAATAGGTTCTAATCGTGTAATTTGCTTCAAATATAAATTCCTCATCTAAGCAGATAATTTTCATTTGCAATCTAATGTTTCAACGGAGTTCATATCTTTCAATAAATAGATGACAAAACATTACAGTGTTGAGTTTTTAAATGTTTTATTATATCCGATTCTCTAGGAACGTATTCGTGTAAATATTTTTGTTATCGAAGTGAAAATGAGAGAGTTACGTGATGATTTAAATTAATCTAAACGGATGTAGTTGGGCAAATTGAAGCATTTACTGATAGGTATCTCTCATATTTTTCTCAATTTTTCTAAGTGTCTATACAGAGTTTCTGCACATATGTTAATCAGTTTCTATATTAGATATTCACATTTTACGAGTAATATTCCAATATGGCCTTCTCGGTTGTGTATTTTAGATATTTCAGCACTTAAAATGTTCCTTACGATGCAATTTGTAAGTTAACAGAGCGAAGCTCCGGAAATAGTTTCCCCAATATCTGCCAACCAGAATTTGCAATGCGGTTATTAATATAAGGCAAGTATGTTAGGCTAACATCTCATCAAAGTTTATATTATATTACATATAGCAAAAGCGGAAACTCGCCATTGAACAAAATATTTCTTTAAACCAGCTGTGTGAAGACTATTTTTTAGCAAACTTATTTTATAGCTGAGTAAGAAACATCAATATGCAGTGCTGATTAAAAATTGTGAACATTGTATCGCAAAGAGAATTTGCCATAAAATAGCTTACATTTTTGGTTTAAAACACGTAATCCAGGAATGACCTAACATACCGTATTCTAGCGCATAAGGCCCCCCCTCGCATATTTCCCTCCCCTATGATTTTTCATCACTAAAAAATATTTATCTATTAAACATCGCATAATTCCCTCTCCTGGTTCGTTCTTATTGGAGCGGCCTTCAAATGACTTGATAATGGACAACAATCGACGCAGCGCTTGCCACAAAAATAATCGTATAGCCATTGTCATAACGTATCGTAAAATTCATATGTGAAGTTACACACATGTTTGTTTCTAAGTCAATTTATTACAAGTCGTCATATTGTTAAAAAGTTTTTCTTCTAAAAAAAATCTGGTATTTCTGGTGCCATTAATGGTTCTGACGACATGAAGTGGAATAGTGAAAATGAAGATGTGTTATCTGAGCCAGATATAAATGAAAAAAGTGATGATAGTGACGGAAGTGAGACCGCAGAATAGTCAGAGAAAAGGAACAATGAAACAATACATTGTAGGCCTAATGAAACTGTGGTATGTACCCAGTTCATTCACAATTTTCTGTATACCTATATAACTTTTATATAATACTACATGGTTTCCCTTCCTTTCTGAATTCCTAGAAGCACCACTCGCTTAATTCCCTCCCCAGTGTTTGTAAGCAAATTATTCGAGAAAAAAAAAGGAGGGGGGAATTACGCGATAATATACGGTATATGCACCAAGCTTTGAAGCCCACTTCTTTATACAGATTCAGTAGTACATCTTTCTGAAAGTCGTCCAGATTCGAAATCCGTTTTTCTATCTTATGGTGTTTTCCGGGGGATATAAACGAGGGCCGCCCGGATTCAGAAGTGGTTATTTTACCTTGTTGCACTACGCGCGACAATGAATTTAACTTACATTGCATGCTTTAGCTGTTAGCGCCCGGCTCTGTTTAAATACAATGTTCGCACGCACTTTACTGAGGACAATTCCTTTAAAAAAGTGTAAACACGGAAAATTATAGCCCGCGCATCTGAATGCAATACTATTCCTTTCGATTTACTCGTCTGTAAGTCGCTTGTACCAGATTTTGTTAATGTCATGTTTCTTAGCAACAAAACGAGTTATAGTAATTATAAGACACAAGTAACACTGTAACACTATGTCAGACATGGAACACGCATAAGAATAAACTAGATTCCTTTTCCTTTCCTGCAGACATCTCACTCCTTGAGAAGAAAGATAGCTGAGACGATAAATAAACAATCATGATGCAAGGCAAGTGTCGTTTGCTATCGCTGAGCGCAGCGTTTCTTCAATCACTCATATCTTTGGCTACAGGCCACCTAAAATTTTGCTTCTTGGACAGTCAGCTTCAACATTTCTAGCTCTTTGCAATGGAATTCTTTGTAATAATGAGCCGTTGCTGGATTTGATGAGCGCAAAGAGAAAAGTGAAAAGCAAATATTGCGCTAGACAGCGCGTTACCGAACTGGGCAACGTCGCCTCTCTAGGATTGGCTACTTGCTCTCACACACCTTCTTCTAGCTCCGCCTTATGTGCCTTCTTATTCCGTACAGCCTATAGCTGTTTCGTTCCGCACTCGTGATTAACTGACTCTCTCAAAAACTCCAAGTCCCCACACCTCCGCAGGCTTTTATTCCGGCGATGACTCAGATATTTCTCAAAGTGGTCTTTTTTCTCGAATTTGCCGGCAAATACACAATTCACGAAGTTTCGGATAAATCCTACGTTAACACCATATACATTGCCATATTGCCATTACGTGTTTACTTCGTCGAGTCGTGCAGGGGCTTGGCCTTGAGCGTCTTTGTGCACGCTAGCCGTGCGATGTGCAGCGGATGCCCTTGTCACAATATTTATAAAGCAGCTCGTTAGGAAACCTTATCCCTGTAGATAAACCACAGCTTCATATACGTATTTTCTATTGCTAGTATTATATTGTGCGATACATTTCACTAGTTCAACACCTTACATATTTAAATGTTTCTTACTCAAAACGCTCCACTCTCACAAAGCAGACCGCCCCATTAGGAAGTTTCCTTCTATTTTCTATACGCCTTTTTCTATTAAGTTTGATCTTCTGCTTACCCTCCCCTTATGTAGAACTCACAGGCCAATGCCTAGGGTCAGGCGCCTGTCGCGGAGCACAGGAACCTACGGAGCGGTGAGGTTGAAGACCTGGAAGCCAAGTACCTGGTATGAGAGTGAGGAAGAGGATGATACGAAATGGATGACTGGAAATGTGATGATGGAACAGTTGGTAGAATAAGTGGTGGGGGAAACCGGGAACCTGGAGAAAACTCGCACAGACGCCACTTCGTCCACCACAAATACTACATTCGTTTCCCTGGGGTTGAACCCGGGCCGCCTAGGTTGTCCTACTTGGTCTTATATACCGCTTTATTTTAATTCTTACGGCCCAAATGAAGAGAATGGAATGGAGTGAATCCCACTTTATACCCCAGGGCAGGAAGACTATCTCCCTGATAATATTCTACAAATGGATGTAAACGAGTACAGCCTTGAACCGTAACCGCGGATGTATAGGAAGATGTTTATCAAACTGCAGTCTGACCACAGTAAATTATGTACAGGAAACTAATTATGTGTATTAAACCGCTGAAAAAAGTAATAAACAACCTGTCGTGTTTCCCTGTGAATTTGCACAATTTTCTTATCCTTCAAATGCCTGAAGATGAAAGACTATTCCACATGACCTTCACATTAAACCAACCAGTGGGTGCAGGCATTCCACTGTTTTCTTAAAGCGTTACCACTCTCTCTGACGAAGAAACCCTTTAGTACAAAGTCGCGATCGGCCAACAGTATTTTTAAAATTGGAAACCCCATATACTGTACCACGCAACATGGCAAGAGGTGCAGAACTACAGGTGTCCCAATTCTAGCACAGCTTGAGACTTCGGAACGTGGTTGAGCTGCTTAGTCGACGAGTAAATAAAGTAAGCGTGGGAAAATGAAATTAGTAGAACTACAGTTACGGTATGAGCATTACTTTTGGAGAATAGGTGGTGAAAATAACTTTGCTTCTTGATTGGCATATCATAACACTCTCTTTTAGAGAAGACTACCCCTACTGAAAAGTATGTGACTGGAATTCATACCACGTGGAACCACTGGACAAATTCAAGCTCTGGATGCTTGCTTTTTCCTGCATAATATAAAGTATCACACCATCTGCAGCTACCCCTAAATCCACGACAGGCTGTTTCGGGTTCCATCAGTTCTAGTTAAGCATGTTAAACCAATATAATTATTATAAATGCAGTCTCTCAGAGTGGTTACCTAACTGATCACTCTGAACAGATTATTGCTACCAAGGAGTTCCCCTTCGACATTGATGGAGGTAACTTTTGGATTACTGTGGCGCCTCATTTTTCATTCCGCGGTCTTGATTCAGGGTAACTGTTTTGCACATTTCTTGAATGTCAACGGTGGTCATTTTATGAAGTGTAACACATACATCCCGTAAAACATTTGTCAACATCTTCTGGACAGTAGTGTTCTGGTACCCTCTTGATACACATGGTGCGTCTTTGGCAACTAATATTTAATTAGTAACGTAATATTTTCAAATAAACCTAACTATAGATCGAACTTGTGACCTCACGCACCGCAGGTTTCTTGTGAGCTTGCTGTAATCCACTGTAATCTTAAATGTTGGACTTTGTATCAGTTAAAGTAGTGGAGCAGTTGAAAATTGCAATGCAGAATTTAGAACACAGTCACAAAAGTCAGAGAGAGAGAGATAATCATGATGATAGCCGCCCTAACTAGGGTTTCCCAAAAGGATCGGCCTACTAAAATGTAATTAAACATTTGAATGTATTAACAGAATGGAAAGCATAATATTAAGTGAATTTAAAATGAATATAGAAAACAATTTTAGGAGATTAATGATATAAAAAAGAATTTAGTGAGAGCGGCTATTTTACAATAAAATTTTTAGAACATTACAATATATCTTTACAAGATGTTTGGGGAGAATACAAATGATATCGTATAATTTGGAGTGAGAATTTTAAAATAGTAGAGGATATTGCCATTAGTACTGATTCAGCAATTTTGAGTTTCCGAAGAAATTCCAATGTTAGCTGCGGAATTGATCCTCTAGCTCCAAACATGATACCAGTAACTTCCCAATTACTGATGCTGTACTTGTTACGTAGATACTGACAGCATGATTCGTAGATGTTTTTCTTTTCCAGATTTACTTCATGTGGTTGCTGTTCATTTACTTCGTATCGTACCGTTGGATCTATGACAAGACCCGCGTCCTTTTTACGGTCGATTACCACAATATCTACACGGCTACTTGAGCCATTTGTGGAAAGACAGGTTACTTCTTCATAAATCTCATATTCGGGCTTAAGGCGGAGATTATCTGAAATCCGTGAGCGAACTGTGTTGTGTCTATCTATACGTAACAACTCTCCCTGGTGGCAGGAACCAAGCACATGTGCGAGGGTTTCTTGCTCGTCGCATCTTCTGCAACGGGTAGTGACGAGGCTCCTACCAGGAACAGTTCTCACAGGAATGACATTGCAGCTCATTTTTATGGCTTCAGTCCATTGACTGCTTGAAAGACCTTTCCTATTAGAGATCCAGGCATTTCCCTTCTTCCAGTGTGAATAGAGTTTCACTCCTTTTCCTTTAGATGGTAATTCTGTCCATTGTTGAAAAGAACTTTCACGTAGATGTTTCCTAATGCTTTTTGGTTCTAGGTTTACAAGTTGTGTAGGGCTGAGTGATAAGCGACAAATACTCTCATCAATTTCTTCCTGTAAATGTCTGTCAACATATAGACGTATGTTGTGGTTAGAAAGAGGTTATAAATGCATTATCAAGAATGAAATCAAGAACAGAAAGATCTATGAAGTCGAGTGGTAAACGTTCATATTTCTCAACCCAGATTCCTTGTTCTCTTGACCAACAAATTCAACGATATTAATGATTTTGCTATTCATAGAGTTCTTTACAGTTAACTGCCATATTACAGGCAAACTTTATAAGCTGTTGATTCTACATAGTAACCGAAGATATAGATTTGTTATTCCCTCAAGGTTTACTTTGCATTTAATTACATCTTATAATGATATTGCTAATGCAGCAATTCAACGTGATGAATTTCATGCGTCAATTAAATATTTAACTTGGTACTTAGATACATAAAATAAAATACACGTTTCGTGTGCACTTTCAGAGATTGAGATTCAGTTATTCTCTATTGCGTTATAATTATCATAAGTGATGCCACGAATGATTGTCAGTTTATCTAGAGAATTTGATTGTTACAATTTACATTTATTAACACTCTTTCACGAATTGAAGAATGATATACTATATGAAATCTTGTTCTTGTTCTTGTTCACGTATGACTGGAATGGTCCATCTAGTGAATATAATTATTAAGGAGAGTCGAAATATCCTATATTTACATGTTAATTTATGACCTATTACCTCGGAATCCATGAGATAGCTGAATTGTTCAATTCAAGTTGCAACAAAATCTTTTTTTTAATCAATCACCAGCAGTAGGGATATGGTTTTTTAATATATTGACTAATTTTTTTTATTAAAAATAATTATTTTCAAAAAATAACTGTGCTTAATACATGATACTCTTTCATTAAAGTAGACCATTTAGTGCAACTGTGTGGTAAAAACTTCAGCACGTTGGGTCTATAAGTTTCAAAGTTAATGAGACATTTGTGTAGCAAATTGTACTTTTTTCAGAAATTGGGCAAGCTGAGAGGTCCTAAAAACTTTAAGCAGCGTTCTTTTCAATAAAAATTTAAAACTCTTTGCAATAGGGATGATATCGGGCGTGCAATAAGATATTTACAATTTAAGTGTGCATTTCCATATATCAGAATATTGTTTAGCCAATAAGTTTCATATATTACAAGAATTCCTCATTTCACCAGAATGCAAGAACGACAGACCAGGCAGCGATATACTGACGCCGGGAATAATAAAACTATATAGCACCTTCTTTGTAAACCCATTCTTTTCCAAAAGTCATAACACACCGTAAATCATTGGCAGAGCGCCTGTTAGATTGACACGTATATGACAAGAAGGTGGCGCGCCTATCCATGATAAATCCAGAAACAACTAAATTTAAAAGAAACCGCACTTTAGGCAACCAATAAAATTTAATAGTTTTGCAAGCTTGAGTAGGGAGAGATGAACTATCTGCTCAACACAAACCTTTGTAAAGCAGTCTGGCTACAACCATATAGAGAACACGACGTAAAAGTTTCTTCAAGTGGTAGTGTGAAAGTTTTAGTGCTACAAGACAAGGAATCAACACGAAAGAAAAATTATTGTATACTACAAGATAAATTTCGGCATTAGGCATACTTTGAACTGGATGATTTATTTCGATTCTGTCTTTTCCGGCTTTGGGCTACATTGTATCTCAAGATTCATTTAGGTTATCTCATGTTTATTCGGCTATATACGTTCTTGGCGATAGTGAAGTGAGGCTCGGGATACCGAATCATTTGCCATATTAATTTAAAGTCATTCTATATTTACTATGTACAGAATATTCAAGTTCTAGCTGGTTAATATAGGAATAAAAGTGTAGTTAATTGTTTTCCCCTTAATTTGATTTATTAATACTTTCTACAATCTACTCTCCGATAACCACTCATTTTTCCCACGACCTAGTCAAGCAGTCTCAAAAATAGCCAAGGCAAAACAAGAGGATCCAAGGACGAGAAGAAGAGGACACATAACATCAAACTATTAATTTAACACTAAAATAAACATATAGGTGCCTTAAATTCAAACAAGCACCGTCGTACACTTACCGCACCTCTGCGAAAGTTACACCAAAAAGAGCGGACGAATTGAAATATTCACATGCATGTAAAATCTGAATTTGGGAAAAAAGATCACAAAAATCAGTACTTCGACTCCCCTTAAATATTATGTAATAACATTATGGCGCTTGCACCTTTTTTTAGACATTGACAATAGTACGAGGTACAATTCTTGCTACAGGTTTTATGATAGGTGGCAATTGTTATACTACCTATATGTTTTATAATTGGTTTTCATTACTCGCGATAAGTTAAGTAATTTCTTTCGTAATACTAATGTAAATAGGGAACATATAATTATCATTGCAGAATTCTGTATGATAGTAACCATTTAGATCTGAATCTCTAATTCAGCGAGCTGCAGTTGTGTACTTTTATTGGCTAGAGGCTCACTTTTGTTACAGAATGTACGCTGACCGTTGCAACAACACATCTGCCACTTTCATCCAATGGCTTCCCACATTAACCGTGTTGTTCATCTGTGACCGAGTCGACAACATCAATTTAAAAGTTATGGAACCTCCGGGTGATTTTTAGCGAAATTAAAAACCCAGACGGATTGGCACCTCTGGCGTCTACAAATAACTGCCATTGTGTGGGAGGGCGAAAATAACGTGCCTATGTCATTTCTGTTCATCAGCTCAGCCTCTGTTTGATGTAGATGAAAATATTTTCATATCACACAGGGAAACAATGGCCAAACGCAATTCTGGAGGCCATGCCGTGGGTATTTTAAACCGTAGACATGGTTCTGGATGACTATAAATCAGTCTCTATCAACTCAGTGTGGGAAAAGGGGGTGTTTAGGGCCAGTGTAGCGGGTACGGCTGGAATAACGCCTACGTTATCTAAAATTCAGGTTTTTAACCTAAGGGAAAATCCCAGATCTTCTGAATGTGGGTCACACGGCATTATTTATATGTCAAGTCCAAGTTGTCCAAGGAAAAATTTAATGCTTTGTGAAGTAACGATGAATATATTCATCTGATTTCACGAATGGAATAGGTAAAATTAGTCCGGTATTTACTACTGAAACTTTATAGTGTACAGTAAGTCCCTGCTATTATGTTAAATATTGAACTAAACAGGTTAAGAAAATCAGAAGGAAAAAGGAAAGGTGAGAATGGCTAAGTAGTATCAGACAAAATTAGAACAAAGACATGCATTTCATTTCACAACGGAACAAGCTACTATTTGCTTTCCCTACTAGTTACGTAAAGACAGTAGAGAAAGTGTTGCATTCCACCCAAAAATTCTTTACCAAAATTTCACCAGAATCAGGCTTTAAGACTTCCTGAATCCCAAAAAGGGTCTATATGACAGACAGAGAGAGAGAGAAAGAGAGAGAGAGAAAGAGAGCGAGAGAGAACAACTTAACTCAGAAACGAAAGGTTGGTTAAATATGAATTGATATTTACGACGGTTTCTTTCGGAAGGGAAGTAAAGACAGTGGTCCCATATTGTAGATTTACGACACGTGAAACGACCTTAAGCTTCATAAGGAGGCCTATGATTCAAATTAAGTTGTCTTTCACACGAAATATAGAATAGTACGTTTAGAACCATATCAGGTAAAGGAGGAAAGAGTCATTTTTCCCCAGGGATGCGACACGAAGGTTTCTAAACTATTGTGCAGATAAAACATTTTTAATTATTTTTTATTTTCTAAAACTATACCTAAAATACAATGTTTAAGATAGTAAAAATACAAAAAGACAGTATATACCTTGAATTTTCTAGGAATAAATAACTTGTGAAGTGTAATTCATTTTGAAAGATTTTTGTACAAACAGTAAATGTACAAAAATGTCCATATCAATAAGATAGAGAATTTATGTCAAACATTTTTGGAGCTTAACCGTTTCCGAGATATTCTTTGCTATGTGTTAGAGTTGTCAAGTCTTTCCTCTTTTGTTCTTTGGGAAAGTTCATGTTCCTTCTTTCTCGTTGCCATGCAAACATGTACTTTCATATTCATTAAATAGACATCTGCTGAAACTCTCTTTAGCCTACGGTATCCTTCCTACATCTTGTGTCAAATAAGAAGATGACAGAAAAATTATGTTTTGGATGCGTGAGTAACGAAAGTAACGGGGATGTAACATTTTAAAACTATTTTCTTTTCCTTTATGATAATCATTAAAGCTCTAATACGAAAATTTAAATTCTGATTGTGTAATTAAGATAAATGAGGTAGGTGCAGATCCGCAATTGAGTCTTTTGTGCAAGCACCCCCTGGAGGAACGGCTGAGATGAAGGAACCGAAAGAGACCTATCGGTTGCAGAACTGGTTAACGCAAACGACAGGAGTGCACAGTGTTCTCGGATGGGAGGCACTCAACGCAGCCCCGCCCAAACCACTGAAGAGTGGCTCAGAGGCTCCCCTCCAGCGGAAACCGGGGAAAACTCGACTCTGTAGTGGAAGCTCGGATGGCCGCCCTCTGGAGGCGCCGAGAAGTTCCACTTGCAAGCCTATGCGCTATCTGCTCGTCGAACAATAACAGCCCCAGAGGCTTGCTCCAACGTACATTCGTCTTGCAGACCTGGGAAAAATCATAAAAAAACTCATGACCAGAACAAGTAGCCACCAGGAATCCAACCCGGGACCCCCCAAATTTGAGTCGTAAGGTTTGCCGCGGAGCCATCTCTCACGGTAAGATAGGACATGCGATTTGAGTGTGCGTATAACGAAGTGTTTAATTCCACAGAGTTTCCCCAGAAGGAAACTGCACCCCGTTTTAGATAAGCCTTGTTAGCCTTTTTAACAACCTACGAGTCAAAAATTAAAAGGAATGGGGAAATTTTAGGAGAGTACTTTCAATTTTAAGACGAAATAGCAAACCATCGCCCAAATGGTTCTCTTTGAAACGGAAATATCGTCATAACCGAAGATAAAAAAGAGATGGAATATAATCTTGACACCCATATGAGATTCGTAGACTTAGAGAAGCTATTGGCCGTGTAGATAGGAAACTTTTATGGAACATTTTGATAAAAAGAGAATGTCCTAGACATTTGTTTGAGGAAGATTTGAAATGTTTGACGCCCTGCTTTATCAGAATTCTTGTCATTTTCAGAATTAGTTTTAATAATGCATTTTGTTTGCATGCAGACTGTTACTTCAATCAAATGTCTAGAATATCCTGGCTTATAAATCCTGAGAAAAGAAACCAAAAAAGAAACACAAATTAAATTTTATAATGTGATAGTGCTACCTGTTTTATTATATGATAGCGAAACATAGACTGTGGATGAAAGGAGATTAAAAATAATTGAATCAGCAGAGATTAGTTATTTAAGATCAATAGAGGGAAGTAAGCTACAAGACACAATTTCATATGAAACTATTAGAAAAGATCTACATAAACATTGCATGTGAATCTAATAAATTAACATGTTATAGCGATAATTGGTTAAGTCATTTAGAACGAATGTCAGAAAATAGAATTCCTAAAATAACAATGACATATCAAACAATAGGAATTCAAGGAGTAGATAGACCGAGGAAGAGATGGAAAAATAGTGTGAGACCAGAACAGTCTTGAGGTGTAGTCCATGAGAAGGAGGAGAAATAGAAGGAAGAGGAGGAGAAGAAGAACAAGAACAAGAAGAACTAAAATAAATTTGTGATGGGCAATTGAGTATTAACGAATGCTGCTGTCAAGAAGGTTACTTATATAAGCCCAAAATTACAGTTATAGCATCACTTATGTTTCAAGCAGTTCAGAGGCTCTAAAAATACCTCAGAAACAAGAAGTAGCACCACTTAAATGTCAATCGCTAGGCAATTGCACAGCAAATGCAGACTCTGCAGCTGTAAAAAAGGACTTAAAAACAACGTGAATAAAACACAAATAGTGGCATAAGCAATATGTACATTATAAGCGATATGGGATAATATTTAAGCTGGGAAGCGCAACGAGCAATCGTAAACAAAAAAGCAAATTAAAACGGGCACTTGGGAAAAGGTCAAAGAAAGAAAAACAAAACACCCAAGCGAGTCTCATCTGAAATACATTTAAAACACTTTTGGCAACTATCCAGCGCACAGGTAGCCAGTATTTAGCGCTATTAGTTTCCTACGGCAATAAAAAAACACAAAAGAAAAACAAAAATGAAAAACTTGGCCCTTGTGGGGCCTAATATGCAACACCACCACCGTTGCGACTCTCTATCCAGCTTTCTCGTACTTGCCTGATACTAACTCTGGCGAATCGCAATGTAGTAATATTCGCGCACTTAAGTAAAACAGTAGTTGCGATATTCAAGTTTAAAATAAGTTGGGTTATCTCCACCAAAAGAATCGGTAGTGCCATATTTTAGTTGCTAAGTGCCTCTAAGTAGGCGCGGAATAGAAAGCATGACGCAGAATCGGCCACTCTCGTGATAACGAATGGTGTACCGGAATGCCAATGCTTTCTGCAAGACCAATGACCTCACGTTATCTAGGTCAGTGGGTTGCTTGAGGTGTAAAGTCACACGAACGGTCCATTTTACAGGCATTGTTCATTTTATGATGTAGTTACGATAAAAAAAAACAGTGATAAACTTTACGATTACTTGGTGGGATAACTGTTAAATAAAGAGGAAATACAACCAACACTTCGAACTTGTTACGTATTTAGGTAGCAATTATCAAAATATCTTATATGGGTTCTTTCTTGATTTGATGAGCACAAAGATTAACATTGAGAAGCAACTATTACGAACTGGGAAACCCTCCTGTAGACTCTTAATGGTGGACAATTAGTAGAATATGATAATGTGTGCATAAAGGACGTTCTTTAGCTAATGGTTTATACCCCAAAAGTAGAAGCAGAGAAGATTCAGGATAGGGTATTATTTAAGGTCCTCCATCACACCATCTTCCTGGAGCCTCTGGGTCAGATAGCGAACCAGATGAAGACTATGTGCCGAAGCTTTATTCGGCATAGTCCGCTATCGTGCTGTTCAACGAAGGTAAACTACGTTAACATAAGTAATATGTGGACCTGTAATAGATGAAGTAATTTGAGAATCGTGATGTGTTGCACTCACGTGCTATTCTCTACTCACTCTTGTACAAACTATTTCTAGAAACCCTTCCTCTTCTATCTAATGCATGCTAATTGAGATTAATATTTGTAGAAATAGTTGTATTAAGTACAGATTTTTTTAGATAATAGAAGAATATAAAATACTTAAAGAGCTAATAAAATCGTTTAAGAGTTAGTCACCTTGTGATGGTTTTGAAAGCCCATTCTATTTGCATGACCAGGAGAGGGGAAGCGAATGACTTCTCGTTTCAGAAAAGTGAATTTAAAAATTCGAACGATTATAAAAGAGTATCTCAAAAATCTGAAATGCACACAAAATAAATATTGGACAAATTCTGTGCTTTAACGAGATTAATTTTTTATATAGCATGATTTTCTATATCTCTTAGGTTACCAGAAAGTTCGAGTCATAGATTTAATCTGTCATAAAACCATATTAAACATTAATTTATTAATCTAAATCCTCAAAAGCCATGTCTGAGACCACTAAAACGTTTAAAAAATGCTCTGTAAGGGTTAACTTTGAATTGGGAGACTTTCTTGAAAATCTTCCTTGTATCCTTTTAAGATGCTAAACTTAAATACCAAGTTTGTTGTCTAACCAACTTTTTATTTTTGACTTCTACTGTTCACGGACACACACATAGACTAACTTTTTCTGAAAATACTTTCCTTTCATATCCATGGCACCTAAAAGCGTGCAGTTTCAATGGAATCCAGATATCAAATATGTAATGGAATGCAATACTTCCTCTTCTTAATGTCAGCGCTTAGTAAAGAAGGTAAAAATGAGCACGTGTGGATTAATAATAAACCCTAGAATTGTGTTCACTGAAATTACTAAGAATTGAAGCCGTATGCGACTATTACCTTCTCCTCCTCCCTCTCCTCCGCCCTCTCTTCCCTCTCCTACTCCACCTCCTCTATCTCGTGTGGAGGACTTACACTCTCTATCACTTACAAGCCTGTGCCTAGGGTCAGATGCCTGTTGGGGAGCAGACGAACCTGTCCAGAAAGGACAGATGAACACCTGGACGCAGGTTGGCCAAGCACGGGATGAGAGTGGGGAAGAGGGTGGTATGAAATGCAGGGCGAAATGGATGAACTGAAAAGCGATGATGAAGCAGTTGGTGGAATGATTGACAGGGAAGCCGTAAAATCCGGAGAAAACCCTCCCAAACGACGGTTCGTCCACTAGGAATATCACATGCGGGTCCCTGGGATCGAGCCCAGTCCACCGTTCGGCCACGGCGCCGCCGACTATTGCGTTCAAGGTTTTAAATGTTTGTTAAGATTATTAAATGAACCACACATATTTAGTTGTTTTCACCCTGAAAACTTTTCAGTGGACCAGGTTTTTATTTTTTCAGTCGTACTTTCATTTTCTATTTCTGCCGCGGTGTTGTCCTTGTTATGCACTCGAGCAACTCAGTTAAAATGAAAGCCCCAGTGCGTGGGGCGTTATTGGGTATAAAGGTGGTGAAATAGAAATAAAGTGCCTACGTGATTACCCGGGGTTGCTATTCAGTATGAGAGTTAACACCGTAGATGGTCTCATAACATAGGAATCCAATTGGCCAACTCTGTGGGGACAGACACAGGCACGAAACATTACCAAAACTAGTGCGTGTTCCAGGTGTAAATGGAAAGAAGAGAATAGTTATGGCTCTGGTCTCGTTACAGAGCGCGCCATTTGCCACTTGCTTTCTGCCATGCAGCCAGAGATCGTTAACTGAACCCACAACGCGTTATTTCATTGACGCTAGCCCTGAATTGCGGGCAAATAGAGATATTATTTACTTTGGACTTGCCTTGCATGCGTTGCTAACCATCTGGAGCGGAATTCTCCAGCCCTTGCTTTTACAGCTGACATTCGTAATCAATCATACGGTTTCAATAGGACTAGAATTTAACAATTTTATTTATCTAAAAGAGCCCTTGAAACTTATAACGACTACACTGTGTTTATACATCAGAAAACATAAAAGCAAAGAAAAACATGGATTCATTAAAACATCTGACGAAAGTTTCTAACATACCAATGAGAACAATGGAAATGGTACATCATCGTCATCAAGGATTAGAAATTTCTCCCATCCTGCCTCACGTTTCTCTCCATCTGCTCATGGGTCTTCCAACACTTCTACCAATCGGCTGGTACTCATATCACAGCTTAGGGAAGCGTTTTATATCCATCCTTTGTACAAGTTGTTTCCGTCGACTTCTATATTCCTCTATTTTTTTCATTTATTGGAGGAGTGCTTAATTCGTTTCTTTTTTTATCCATAATTGAACACCCCTTAATTATTCCTATTTCGGCTGCGTTAATACTGTTTGACCTATGCTTCACATCCGTACATCACTGTACGGCATAGCCTTATCTTATTGTTTAGATCTTCATTATTATAAGATGTTGGGTTGCATCCCAAATATGTAATTTATTTCTTTGCTCTAGTGTACATATTGTTTAAAATTATTTTTGATTGGACAGGATGTTTACCACGGAGTGTCATTATCTTTGTTTTATTTATTGAGATCTAAGTCCATATTGTATCTTCTAATTCATGCAGACCTCTTTGTAAGTCATTTGCTTATGTAATTGTTACATCTTCTGAAAAGAGCAGCATATTCATACAGTAATTGTTCTTTAATTTTAATGACCTTCGGAGATGCATAGTATACATAGCAGTTATTAGTAGAGCCCGGATTTCAGTGACATTCCTTTTTTGTTTTTTGATGATGCTAGGGTGATATATGTGGAAAATACAGGGTGTCCCAAAAAACGCGGGCAACATGTTATGCAGGACGGCAAACGGATCCGTTTTAAAATGGGAAGCCCTGTCCGGAAATGCACGGTTTGGACTCTGTAGCGCATGGAATTGTGAAATAGGTATATGTTAACATTTCGGCAATAAACCCAACATCGAGCTGTCTACATTACAAACTGTGTACCTCCTGCGTAATTCCAGAGTCCATATCGGCAGTTTTGAGCCTCATGCACATGACTCAATACATACCACTGTCTTTGAAGATGTTCAATCACTTCTTAGTGTCGAGCATAAGGTCCTCGGCTGGCGTTACAGGAGTGCCATACACGACACTCTTCATGCAACTCTATAGAAAACAATCGACAGGTATCAGATCTGCCGACCGTGCTGACCATGGAACTGGTTCACCTCTACCAATCAATTGATTTTAATATACGACGTTGGGGTGATTCCGCACATTTACATCAAAGTGTGCTGGAGTTCATGTCGGCCATTTCGGCAGCTGTGTACTCGTACGTGTCGGGAATACACGCACATATTGCAACATGGGTGAGTACACACCTCTGGTCACGTGATAGTCACATAGTGTATTCGTAACGCTATTGGATGTGATAAGCCGAGCCCCCCTACTCGTCCCTTAGCCACGTGAGCGATGAGGCTGTTAGGTACCAGGTTTTTTCTCCCAGGGTATAAACACTGTCAGTGTTCTCTTGGGACACCAGTATACTGCCTCATAACATTGAGTGAAGTTAAAACACTTTTAAGAGTTTTTTTTTATCTAATAGCACATTTTTTACAGCTTATAAACAATTTTGAACTCGTTTTGAAGAAAAAAAATTAATGTTCGCAGATTTGGTTGTATTATTCTCATATTAGTATAATGAAGTTTAATAACCTCTAGGTTTAAACATTCTTGGAAATATATTGGAATGTGGCGTTAATAGCTAAGAGTTGACTTGCCTTCTAAAGGAATAAGGGGTGAATCTATCTGCTACTTTTGAGGGTCGCATCATTCATACCATTACAATATAGTCTTTATACAGCAAAAGCTGGTGGTTGAGGTGATATTTTTATTTCATTTTGCCGAAAGTAAAATGTATTTCCGCGAAGTTTAAAATCAAATAGAATTTTGGGAAAATCAATTGCAAGTAATCTAAAAGATCAGAAATATTATACAACATGCAAAACTGGTAGTGTACTTTCAAGTAAGAAATATTTCCTAACGTAGAAGGGCTGGAAAGGGGCAATTGTTGCTTTAAGCATGTTCCAGTATCTTTCGTTGATGAAGCTACTCTTTGTATAAGGCCGGGTTAGCTAACAATAGGCAGTTCTTCAATTTTGAAAACTTACGAAACGTGTTTGTGACGAATTGTATTTCAATAATCATTGATAAAGTATAAGTCAAATGTGCAAGGAAATCAACAAATGAATGCAATTTTAATACATTTTTAAGGTGATAAAGTCTACATTTAAGGTCCCTTTTAATATTCTTTAGGTAATCAAAATTCGGGCACTAGTTATGTTTTGTTAATCACATGGAGCAGATAATTAATTAAATGTAAATTCTACACCTGAGGAGGTGAACTACATGGGTTCTAAAGACATTTAGTTATGTAATGAAATCATATATTTTAAAATAAGGGTAATTAATATCAGTCGCAGAGCACAAAGTCCGGTGCATGTACGTGGAATATGTTTCAGGAAGGAAGTAAGGCAAGGGTGTGTTTGGTAAAGAACTGTACAAGAGATTGAGCTACATGGGGTGCAGCGGGTGGAAGGTTATTCAGAGAGGGCTACGTGATATGAAATTAGGAAACAGTATGTGACAGGTTCGGAGTTAGAATAGGCGTACAGGAAGGGGTTAGAAGAGGCCTGTAGAAATATCTGCTTGACATAACCACCAACTTAAAGGTAGCACAATGCCCACAGAGTATATAAAGGTAGTCTATGGCGAGATTTCACGTATCAAGAACCTACCACAAAGCTCGATGGCATAGTGAAGAGGCACCACCATGAAATAGCTACTGCAGCCATTACCTTGTAGGTAGGAATCAAGTTTACAGGGGCTAAGAGAAGGGCTCTGACAGAAATCGAATAGCTACGAGGTGCTCATGGCCCAGTTAAGGCAGCCCATCTCGTAAGGGAAAGAAATCGGATACAAACACTCCTTAAGAGACGGTAAGTTGATCACCCCCCGCTAAGCTTTCTCTGGAACTGGCAGAGAAGTAGACACTTCATTAAATCATATGCCAAATAGACGCAAACAAGATGGAAAGATGCACTAGATAATTGATTTTTACTTTTCCACCCTAAAATTCGATGTTAAGATTTCACCGGAAATATATGTTTTGAGACCCCCTGAATCAAAAAAAAAAAAAAAAAAAAAAAAAAAAAAAAAAAAGAAAAGAAAAAGGGATTTTTAGAAAAATGTCCGTGTGTGTGTCTGTGTGCCTGTCAGTCTGTGGACAGCGTAACTCAAAAACGAAAAGTCGGTTAAAAACCAAAGTTGGTATTTAAGTTTAATGTCTGCCAAGGATGCAACACGAAGATTTTAAAGAAAAGAACCCCACCCTAAAGTACCCTTTACATGGACATTTTTTCGAAAATTTTGAGTTTCTTGAAAATGGCTCTAACTATTTTGATCAAAATATCGTATGTTTGGGATATTTTTATGGCAAATGAAATGTATATCTGAATTTTCTGGCTATAGCCCCTGCAGTCGTATTTACTGGATGACTTTTGCATAACTGGTAAACCGTTAGAGATAGATCAAATCATACTATACAAAAAATGTAGATCTTGCTAAAACACACAATTTATTAACGTTCGAGATTTCTTCCGGGCTTAAAAGCCGTGGTCTGCTGGAGTTTTGAGGTCCAGACGTTTCGTCTACACCTGCGGTGGACATCATCGATGGCGTAGTCTGAGTCTTCTCGGTGAAACCTTAATTCTAACTCCGGACGTGAAAGCTTCCGACTACACAATTTATGTTCGAATAAATTTTCTTTTAGGGTGAATCATTTCGGAGATATTCCTTGTTATGCGCGAGTTTCAGAAAACTTAAAACTTTCGTGAAATGGAACATCGGTGTTCATTTTTTATATGTTAAGTGTGCAAAGAGAACAGAATCTCAAAGCTTTAAAAGATTTGACTATCGCACAAAGCCTACTGTATTCTAATATTCCCCTTGCACCTACAAGGAAATGAGCAATAAGATAATTTGTACAAATATTTATCTCAACTAACAGGAGGAAGATATAGGAGTAAGAGTTTGTAAGAATGGTTAGTTGTGAGTTCAACACATCAGATGTTTAATTCATAGGACCCACTGGTGTTGTACACTGACGATATAAGCAATAAAGCTATAATAATTCGGAAAAACATTTCAATAGGAAGATATTAAAGTACCTACCCGGCATTTTCTAGACCGAGAAAAACCTAGAGAAAGAGTGCCAGGTACGATGGTCCTGCAAGGATTTGCACCACAAAGTTCTCCTTTATGAACCTCTATGTTAATTATCTCGGTCATTCGTGTCAATAGGAATGAACTGAGACCCAGAACTGATATTATTTAAACCTAATTTTCATATTGAGCATTTGCACTATACTGTGACTAAATACATTTTACTTTAGTAACTGAACAAGTATTTTATTAATACTTGACTTTATTGCAGAATGCCGTCCTCTCAAAAAGATTGGCGCTTATCACAAACAGAACTACAGGGCAATTCAAAATGGACGGTGCAAACCTAAAGCTTATTAATTTATTCGATGTTGCAATTAAATACAGAAATAAGTCACATGAAATGATAGAAGATCACGTAAAGTTCGCATAGTCATTATAAATATTGGAGGTGGCCCTGGGTATTCCATTTCTGCCCAGACGCGAGCAACTCCTGGGTCCCCTGCAGCAGAGATGTGTCACTTATATTATTCAGCTTCTGTGGAAATGGGGGAACACGTATCCTCACCATAAAAGGTCGCTGCTGTTAGATCAGGTGATCTCGAAGGCCAGGTCAGCATTCCCAGATCCCGATTTCTAGTGTGGCTGATCAAATATTCTGATCAGGTGTCATTCAGGCTCTTGCAAACATCATGATGGTAACGGGGAGCACTACCTTTTTGACAAATTGCATTAGAAAGGTCTTCCTCTAATTGACGCATTAGCGAACGTGTCTGGCCAGTTGTTCTGGCAAAAAAGGAGGGTCCATACACAAGTCTCTCTGCAAAACCATCTTTTTCAAGCAGGTTCTGCATATGCCGCATGTTTCGGCATGTCTGCTGGTTTTAGTGCATACGCAAACTGCAGTTTGTATGGTTTATAATACAAGCGCATTCTTAGTATGTGCCACACAGTAGGATTTGCTACATTGAGCTTTTCGTGGCCTTTGTTCAAATACGGTTTGAATTCCTCCACTGTCTCCCTCAATGTTTATAGGCATCCAGGACATTTCTTAGAGCACTAAGATTTAGTAGATGTTACTTACTGTGAAATGCAGTTTGTATATGGTGGGGGCTCATTGAATGTTGCTACAACAGCCTCTGTCCTTGGAAATTCCATTATACAATGTGCACATTCCACCTGCGAGGCAAATGTTCACCAAATGTACACGTCTACTAGCGCCTCTAGCGGCTTTTGTGTAAATTACAATTATAAACACAGGACCCTCTAGATAACGGACCTGACACTGGCATTCTAATTGTACAAAAATGGCGCCGGTAGTTGGTGGTGATTTCTAAGGTGTTTCCACACGCTATCCGTATTGTTTGCTGTCTTTGAGTTATTGTTTGCTATAATAATTCCTATGTAAGTTTGTCTTAATATTAGCGAAGCGAGTGTTTAAAACCTTTTATTTGGGCAGTATAGGGAATGGGAATAAATCCAATAACGTGTTGACTGTGACATGTGCTTTCCACGTGTTTATGTTTATTGTATTCCATCTAATACTATGACTACATTAGACATATAGTGTGGTTAATTTATCTGTCTGCAAGTACAATTTGAGTGACGATTACAGTGGTGAGAGCATGTTGAAGAAAAATTGTTCCAGTCGTGTATGTTATTATTGCCATAGTACCTAACCTCAAACATCACAATTCCCCGTTACTGTTACGTTCCCGGATGCAAATCCAACTACAATAATGATGGACCATTAGTTCCGATATTCATTTTTTCCGAAATATGAAGAACTTAAAGAAAAATCTGATGTGTTGCATTCACATGACTTTCTCTACTCTTGTTCTAATCATTTTACAAGCTCTTATTCCTATATCTTCATGTTAGTTGTACATTTGTACAAATTATCTTATTGCTCATTTCCTTGTCGGTACAAGAGGAATATTAGAATACAGCAGGCTTTATGTGATAATCAAATCTTTTGAAGCATTGAGATTCTGTTCTCTTTGCCAACTTAATGTATAAAAACTGAAAAACGATGGTCCATTTCACGAGAGTTTTGATTTCCGAAACTCACACACATAATAAGGGATATCTCCGAAATGGTTCACCCTACAAGAAAATTTATTCAGACATAAATTGTGTATTTTAGCAAAATTTTCCATGTAAAGGGTGGTTTAGGGTAAGGCTATTTTCTTCAAAATTTACGTGTCATTGAAAGACATTAAACTTAAATATTAACACACACGCACGCACGCGCACACGCACACACACACACACACACACACACACACACACACACACACACACACACACACCTCTATAGTTCCTGCAATGTATTTTGTTCCCTTTTTCATAAATGGGTACTATGAGACCAGTTTTCTATTCGCCGGGTATATATTCTTTATCCCATACTTCTCGAGTCAGTTTATGTATTTGCACTTCAATATGGCCGTATTTTATCAACCCGTTTGCGATGGTATCCATCCTGAAGTTTTTCACCTGTTTTATAATCTGTTGTACTTCTTTTAGTCTGGGCTCCTGTGTCTGATTATTAATTATCGGTGTCTCTTCAAGATTTTCTTCATTTACTTCTATTATCTATGAGCTACGTCAATTGTTTTGTATGAAATTCCAAACACTCAAGGTGTCTAACATTGCATTCTTATAACAGAATAAGAAACGTATTGAAATAAGTGATCAACTTACTTATATTACGAATAAAAGAAGCAGGCATTAACTTGGATAGGCCTTGGCCTACTGATTTGAAGGTCAAACCCGGCGAGTTCAAACCCGACCCAGACCGACGGCTTTTTAACTATTCATAACAGAATGACCCGATGTTAGTGTATTTATTTGCATATAAAAGAACTCCTGCGGGACGGAATTCCGGCACACCGCGGCACTGATGCAATCCTGAAAATTAAGATTTTTAACATAATATTTATTTGTTTATTCATTCAGGTATTTCGGATCCGACTAATGTTCTTCTCTAGCACCTCGAATCTCATCAAATGTGTTTGTGTAACATTTACTTCCATTTGTGACAAAAAATGTACATCAGGTGAAATGTTTGAGAAATTTTATGGCTCCTATTAAGGAAACACCTGCTCGCATAAATATGTTGATGATCAGAAAACAGCAGCTTTCGTATGTCAAGCTAAATGTAATGGTATTGAGAAAAGTCGTTCAAGTGATGAATTTGAGACTTGCATTCGGGAGGTTCCGAGTTCGATCCCCGGTGATCCACCAATGTCACGAAAGCTTTTATTTCCGCGGCTTTCACTGGTCACTGCGTGACTACTAGATTACTTACTTTCCTCACCGCCTTTTGGTCCCTATATTTCAATCC
Source organism: Tenodera sinensis (assembly GCA_030765045.1). NCBI lineage: Eukaryota > Metazoa > Arthropoda > Insecta > Mantodea > Mantidae > Tenodera > Tenodera sinensis. Next base: position 57,883,849 of record CM060963.1, read on the forward strand.
ACATTTTACAGTCCGATATTTTTCGGGTCAGAAGTGTTGGCGAAGTGTTAGCGCTCTGTAACTGCTGTGCTGTAAACTCTGTAACGCGCGCACACTTCCGCACACGCTCAAACATGCCCGAGTTCAAGTTACCAAAAGTCAGGCTCCGCGAAGGGTTTACACTTATACACGAGCAAATAGTATAAAATTGGCTCGCTTCAGATTTGCTCAGTAGAATTAAACCACAATAATATGGCACACAGTAGTAAAGAACGTGAGCGCAAACTCCCTTGGACCCTCACTCCGGAGTACTATTCTCCTCTGATTAGTAAACTGATTTTATCTGAACCATCGTGGTTCTGTGTGTGCATATGTGTACATAGGCATACTAGGAAAATCCATTATATCCATTTTTTTATATTTTTGAAGCTTTTCTATGTGTGTCCTCTAGTAATTTATGGGACACTGGGAGTGAAATTTTGGTCAAAATTGTCAAAAAGTCGAAAATTGTTTTTTTACCTTAAAATGTTCCTGGAACACCGGTGCATTTGGATCAGCTAACATTTTTCAAATCCCGCACTCCATGTGGCCATTACGACCCTTTCAAATAGCGCTCTTTCCTTAACATACACAGGATGCTCCTATATAAAAGCCTGTTTTTCTTAAAACTACATTTCTGCACATTCCAAAAGATGCGCCTGAGTTTTGCTTCAAATTCAATGAATGCTATTCATAAATAGCAGCTAAAAAAACTATGATTCAATATTGATTTGATCATTAACATGAACTCCAAAAACATTTTTTTTTGTATGAAAAAAAATCAATAATTTTTAAGATTAAATTTTCTTTGTTATTAAAAAATATGTACAGCATAATCAGCAAACGTATTTGAAATATCGCTTCATACAATTATCATCCATGTTTTAGAGTACCAGTTCTGCCAATGTAAATACATTTTGAAAAGTCAATAGGCGTGAGCTCTATTTTGAAGAAGTGTCTATTAAATTCATAAAATAATTTATATATCCTAAATGAATTATCCAATTTTAATGAAATTTGGTGTACCTCCTATTCTCATATAAATACAAACACAGTAAAAGTTTCAGAAAAATCTATCAAAAAATGTGGAACTTTCAAATTTCACTCCCAGTGTCCCTTATGCTTGATCATGTTTTATGGATTTTGCTATTTATGGGTCTTTATTGTAAGCCCACTATATACAATTGCGACTGCAAACATTGATTATTTTTCAACTTGTGTAACATTGGAGAATACCGTGTATTTTATATGTTCGTTAACTTTTATAAAAGCATGAATGATAGTACATTTTAAAATCAAAGATTTGGAATTTCCCCTTAAAAGCGTTGATAGTAATGAACATGCAACTTTGGCTACTGGTACCAAAAAGGGTACTTCAGTTTGAGTAATTACGATTGTATGCTCAATTTCTTCTTCTTCTTCAATTCAAGGAGTAGGTTTGTAGCCTGTTCCGATTTCACAATACCCATATTTTCCTCTGCTTCCTTTAGGTCTATAGCCGATTATTTGTCTAACAATTACTTCTGTTCCCATTCGTGCTACATACTCCCTCCACCTCGTTTTCCCTTTCTCTATTCTTTCACTCACTATATATCTATTTAAGTCTTTCCTTATTTCTGAATTCTTTATTTGGCTTCCCTCAGGGAGCGTCCTCTTACTTGCCTTAGAACTTCCATTTCTGCCATTACTTTATAGAATTTTGTGTTTGTATCTTCCAAGGTTTTGTTTGCTAATGTTCTATTTATCGTACCATATATCAGTTTCCACTTACTTAGCTTATTCGAGATGTGATTAGCATATCCATAAGTTATATCACATCCTGGTAAGTGAAAGTCTATGCACAATGTGCTTTAGCAATTGAAACAAAGCTAAGCGTTCCAGGAACATGTAATAGCTAACTACATAATAAGGTCGTGCAATTGCGGATTTCCAATGTCCACTCATTGGTATGATCAGCTGTTCATTGTAAATCATCGTCACGTCACGATGACGTCACATTGAAGGCCAGTTAACCTTGGCATGGTCCACCACAGATTATTAGCATGTGTTCAAAGCAGTTTGTGCCCAGAGTTTGCACCATGAGGAACGTTTTCTTCGTTTACGTCTTCACAGCTATCAACGTAAGTGGGTGTGAGTGCGCGAGCGTGAAACACACATGTGCGTTCCCTGGTTGGATACAATGATGTGAAAGTGTTGGTGGAGTTATTAGTGATTTTAAGTTACCACTGTAGTTATTTTTAAATTAGTTTTTACCTACGCTATTAAGTGTTGCAAGGAGGGGAAGTATTGTATTCATTCCAAGACTTAAATGTCGAAATTTCACCGGAAATTTATGTTTTGAAGCCCCCTAAACACAAAAAGAGCAGTTTTAGAAAAAGGTCTGTGTGTGTACTGAGAACAGCATAACTCAAACATGAAAAGTTGGTTAAAAACCAAAGTTGGCATATATGTCTAATACCTTTCAAGGATGCGACACGAAAAGTTTGAAGAAAATTCCTCATTTCTTAACTACCCTTTACATGGAAAATGTTTCAAAAGTTTTGATTTTTCAAAAATGGCTCCAACGATTTTTATTAAAATGCCATGATTGAGATATTTTATGACAAATGAAACCTATATCTTGAATTTTCTTGCTATGGCCCATGAAGTGCTATTTACTCTGGATGACTTTTGCATAACTATTAAACCGTAAGAGACTAAATCTACAAAAATGTAGATCTTGCTAAAACACAAAATTTATGTGTGAATAAATTATTTTGTAGAGTGAACCATTTCGAAGATATTCATTGTTATTTGTATACGTTTTGGTGAACTTAATACTTCTGTCAAATGGAAAATCCCCATTAATTTTTTTTTATTTGTTAACCTTGCAAAGAAAACGAAATTTGAAAGCTTTAGATTTTATTATCGCTCAAAGCCTACTGTATTCCCATATTCCCCTTGCACCTACAAGGAAATAAGCAGTAAGATAATTTCTGTAAATGTTTATCTCAATTAACACGAAGAAATAGGGATAAGATATTGTAAGAATGGTTAGTACAATGTCATACTTGTAACATTTTTATGGAAAATGAAATGTATGTTTTGAATTTTACCTACAGTCTAGGTATTCCTACTTACTCTTTATGACTTTTACATAAATGCTAATCCGTAAAACATAGAACAAATCTTACTATGCAAAAGATGCAGATCTTGCATTTTGGACATAACTTGTGTGTTTTAACATTTTTTGTGTGTAATGATCCATTTCGGAGATATTCCTTATTATTTGTGTGAGTTTTGCAATAATTTTCTCAAATGGAAGGTCGTTATTCATCTTTTTATCTCTTAACCGTGCAAAGAGAGCAAAATTTCAAAGTTTTAAAAGATTTGGCTGTTGCTTAAAGCCTACTGTATTCCTATATTACCCTTGTACCTACAAGAAAATGTGCAATAATTCTGCAAATGTTTATATCACTAACGCAAAAAAGATAGGGGAATGAGAGTTTGTAAGAATATCTAGTACAATTTTCTCCAAAACAATCGCATTTAGAACTCTCAAACTTTTTTGAGCTGCTAAAATACTGTATGAGCCTTAAAATAAATGGAACATACAATTTAGAAACTTTTTCACATTAACGATAAAAGCGGCAAACATGTTAAAGCGATGTCCCATTATCTTTCAGAATTATGGGATATTGATCAACAAACCAATATTATTAATATAGTGAATTTCAGCGAAGGGTGCGGATTGAAGAAAAATTACCTTATTTTGTAAGAAAGCAAAATTCCAGCGATTTTGAATATAAAAATTAGCTCTCACTTTCTTTAGAGTTAATTCCTCTGAATTGTTAAATTACAAAAAGAATTAAGTAAAACTTTCAATTACAAAAATAGTGAAGTAATGGCGTCATCAGTCGATGTGCAGAGACATTTCTCGAAACACAATTTTATTGTTAATGATCAAAGCTGATTGATGAAAGAAAGCAATATTGTTACGTTGATCTTCGCAAAGTAAAAGTGTATAATGATTCTGTAATATGTGTGTTCAATGTATCAGAGTACTATAGCACCAATGAAAAATATAATTAATGTAACATTACTGTTTTGTAAACTATAATACTCTGGTGTATTTTAAATACACTTAATAAAAAATATGCAACTATAACAAAATAAATATAGCGAGATATATGTATATATAAAATACGAGTCATGTAGTGCAAGAAAAAGAAAACAACCACATTTTACAGAATTTAAAAAGAAATTAATGCGGGAAAATATTCCGCCGTGTTAATTACCATGAATTAAAAAATGTTCGCGAAATTAAAGCGATAATACAAGCCATGCAGAACAAAAAACATGAACATTAGAACTCACTTCGCGAAATTCGAAAACAATTATTGCGAAAAAGGAGTGCCTCTATTTATGTGTTACAAAAATTGCGTTTTTTAAAAGTATACTTAATTTTCAGTATAACATTAGAATTTTCTTTATCTCTGATTTGATTATTTAATTTAAATTATACTGCTTTATTAATAATCATAATCACTGTAATTATAGCGTAACAATTAATTAACATACCTAATTAATACAAAAATATATGTTTTATAAAAATTATTGCATATGTCTGAATGAAATTTAAAACAAGCTTGTAATTGACGTAAAGCGGAATGTGATAAAATTCTGAAAATAGTTGGACAAAAACTGTAAGATTTATAAATTACGCCTGTGGGTAATCTTAAGTGTTTACTACAATAACTATAGGTACATTGAATTATGTTTTTGTTATAAATAGCATGGGACTTCTGAAGTAAGTGGTTTCAACACTCAAGACAAGTGATTATGAATCAAGTTTCTGGCTGTTAAATTTCTAAAACACTCCAATAATGTGTTAATGTGGTGAAGCGAACAACTGACCAATGGTCACTGTGGTTTTGGTGGACATTGTCTGCAGATTGTATCAGAGTGGAGCGATGTTTACTGCATGGGACATCCCTGCCCAGGTCCATTAAAACTCTTATTTCCTTTTGTTCCGACTTTAATGCTTAGAAATTCACATACGAAGCTATAATATTGTATTTACAACCAGTATACATGTTTCACAGCTAGTTTTAAAAATATGTGATGACTGTGAACTTCTAATTTCTTAGTAGCACATGTAAAATGTTTTCACATGTCAGTATTTTAAAATCTAAACTGATAAAGGACATATCGGAAATGGCCACACCAAGGCCACATGATAACCTTGATAAAATTGTGTAAGAACTCTGGTTCAATTTATTTTACATATAGTATTCTTTCTTTTGTTAATGCAAGAAACCCTGCAGCTACATCATATCAGACTATCCGTATAATTTCAACAGAAGTCTTAATTTTTGGAATTCAGAATACACTTGCGCCACTGTTGCTGATTTTGGTACTACAAAAGTGAAATAAAGCATAATACATGCAGCTCAGTTTAAAAAAAAATATTTAGAAAACAACAACATTGATCATAAGCAGTAATGTATAATAGAATAAACGTCAAATGATTGTGGAATATGCTATTTAGTAAACTAAAAATTTACAAATTTTAGTGGGAAAGAGTTCCTTCGGGATATATACCTATTGGTTTTTCCTTTGTTCTCTGAGTGCAAAGCGTCCATTCTGTTGGTAAATTTTTGCTTTGTGTATGTACTACGGCGAAGTACTGTGTTCCACCCAAAGTTTTGATGCTGAGATTTCATCGGAAATATACGTTTGGATGCCACCTGGATCCAGAGAAAGCATTTTTAGAAAAAGGTTCGTGTGTGTGTGGTGTGTGTGTGTGTGTGTGTGTGTGTGTGTGTGTGTGTGTGTGTGTGTGTGTGTGTGTGTGTGTGTGTGTGGGGAGGTGGGGGGGGAGGGTGTGTGTGAGTCTGAACAGCATAACTCGAAAACAAAAAGTCGTTTAAAAATCAAAGTTGGCATCTAAGTTTAATATCTCTCAAGAATGAGATAAAAGATTTTGAGGAAAACTGTTTTACACTAAACTATCCTTTACATGAAAAACTGATTTTCTTAAAAGTGGCTAACGATTTTGATTAAAATGTCATGTTTAAGATATTTTTATGACAAATGAAATGTATATTTTAAATTTTTTGGCTATAGCCTATGCAGTCATTCTTACTCTTGATTAATTTTGTTGAACTCGTAAACTATAAGAGATACACAAAATCTTATTATAAAAATATGTATCTCTTCAAAACACACAAGTTATGTCAAAGTCCACTTTGTGTGTGTGTGCGTACATGTGTGTGCGTACATGTGTGTGTGTGCGTTTGGAGTGAACCATTTTGGAGATATTCCTTGTTTGTGAGAGTTTTCCAATACTGTAATTTTTCCCAAGTGGAAGAGCGTTATTCACTGTTCCTTCTCTTGACCGTGCAAAGAGAACGGAATTCCAAAGCCTTCATATAGTGACCAGCTTTAAAAGATTTGACTATCACTGAAAGCCAACTTATTCTCATATTACCCTTGCTCCTACAAGGGAATTAAAAATAAGATAATTTCTGGAAATCTTAATCCTGACTAACATGAAGAAGATGCATAAAAGTTTGTAAGAATAGCTAGTGCCTACAAGAGGAGAGAAATTCGTGTGAGTGCATGTTATCAGATTTTTCATCTTGTAGTCCAGGTTTTGGCTGAGCTACATCGATTTATTTTACGAGGTGACATGTAATGGAAGAACTGTGAAATCTGGTGTTCTGGATGGTAAACACCTTCATTTTTTAACCGAAATGCACCTGAAGTGCTATTTGGTTTTAGCAGTGCTTCCATTTTCGAACTATATTAAATGTTTACGCTCATTTTAAAAGTTAATTGTTGTGTGTTAATGAGTATTTAGTACTGCAGTTAAATCATGGAGAGATTTTGTGTATGCAAAATTAAAGTTAGGTGGACCTTCTGCACTCTCCTTTGCATTCAGAGTTGAATGGGATGCAGAGTTATCTGAATGAGAGAACAAGTTGAGAGACTGAAATTCGCCAACTGCGAGGCAGTGATAAACTTTACACACCACACCAAATTACCAAGTTGAGGTTTCCAGGCAGGATGCTCCCTCGACCTCAGTAGATGAATATTGAATGTCCCCATGCACGGGTTGCGTAGAATCCATTCATAATTCACATACTGGTCCATCATGTAGCTTATCGGTAAAGGACGTTAAAAATACAAGCTGGAGGAATGAAGTCAATACGCACGAGATTAAATATAGTGGAGTAAATGAAGGGAAGGTTTATGTCATTCTCTCAATTCTCGATATCAGATAAGGTAAATTCTGAGAAGCGATTTTGAGAATTGTGGACAACATTACTGATATTTTTGATTTTCTTAAAATATCTCTAACCAGTTTGGTTAAACGACCATTTGCCGGGAGAAGGAAAAACTTAAGAATTGGCTGCGCGGTGTTTTGCCTGTCCGCATTCTCGACGTCGTTACCATCTGGTGCTGTCATAGAAAGACGTGGATGAAACCATACAGCATTTTAAACTACATTTAAAAGCTTTGCTTACCAACGTAATACAAGGAGATGTTCACACCAGTCATTGTCCATATATCCGCTGTTATTTCTTTGAAATTTTCACTACTTCATTTTATAGTGGCATTGCTATTCATCTGTTTATTGCAGTATGATGAAGATGGTATACAATTTAAAGACCAGCATATACTAAAAGGTCAGATTTGTGATAGGTTATTCACTTTACTTTCTCTATTACATTCTTAAAGTACCAATTTGTACTCAAGCGCGTTTATTGCGTGAGTTTGTATTCTAAAGAGCACGATAAAAAAGAGTAACTCTGAATGTTTGCTAATTGCCCTCGTGAATGTACCCATTTGATGGGTCCCTAAGCCCACTAACTCAGCCATACACTCAATCAGTCAGTCAATCAATCAGTCAGTCGGTGAGTCAGTCAGTCATTTGGTTATTCAAGTCACTCTCAGTGACTCCCCACTTAGTCACTCAGTCACTATCACTTCCTCAGTCACTCTGTCACTCCTTCAGTCTCTGTCATCACTTCTCACCAAAGCGACCCGGGTTCGATACCAAGCAACCGCATGTGGGATTTGTGATGGACGAAGCAGCGCCGGGGCGGGTTTCCTCCGGATTCTCCGGTTTTACCCGTCATCTCATTCCACCGGTGCTCTATCTCCATTCCATGTATCATCACTGTCACCGCCTGTGGTGCCGTATGTAGTAAAAGCGGGCATTAAACACTACAAAAAAGTGTCTGTCACTCCCTCAGTCACTGTCACTCACCCTCAGTCACTCCCTCACTCAGTCGCGCACTCACGCACCAAGCACTCACGCAATCGCGCACTCGTCCGTATGTTTGATGTTAGACTCTTTGTGGGGTATACGCGTCTGTGTGTGTGTGTGTGCGCTCGCATGCGCGTAGCCCTCGTATGTAATATTAGTGTGGAATGCAGTACCTTCGCTACTTGAGTATCTAAACATCAATTAGTTGAAGGTATAGAGTAAATAAAAAGCACTCCAGGATAGGTAAGCGAAACGAGAGCTTTGCAAACCTACCCACCTTGTCTCAGTATAATTTGGCTTTGTAAATGCAGATGACCTTTCGTTTTAATTTTTATTATACTTTTTAGGTCCATGTATAATAATTACAGAACATATCCTTCTATAACGTTTCTTAAGCAATTATTTCCATGTACGACTATGAAGCTGGAAATTACTCTGCTATGTTAAAATAAAGTGGATTAACACTTTAAGCATTGTATCTGCCTTCTTCTTCAGGTGGTATTTGGCCAGGATATCGTATTTCAAGAAGAGCCCAATGAGGAAGAACAACTGAACTCAAGAGCAGGTAAATCTATAATATATCACGCATTTATGAAAGTTAAACGTACAGTGTTTCTGTAAAAGCTTCTGAAAATTCTTTTTGAACAACTTTTTTGTATTTTTATGAATTACAGCTTCAAATGGTGCATTCTGTGAGACTGCATTTTTCGGTTTCTAAATGTTCAGTTCTTATTTATTACTTGGAAGTTTCTTAGTCTCTTAAGTTGTGATCAATATTTTCCATGGTGAGATGTTTACGGTATCACCTAATCTAATACAGCATATTCAAGAATCTCTCCTTAGCTTTCTGAGAAAACCTTGTTACCTGTATTATTTTATCAAATAAATGTTAGCGTTTATATTTATAGTCGTAAACTATAAGAACGCCTGAAGCGATGGAGTTTTTCTTGTGCCTGACTGTGAAATATGAACGAAGAATTTGCACATGGTTGAATAGTTTTTCTACAATAGTATGCAGACGTATAATTTAAACTAAATTCTTGATTTTGTTGTTGATTGTTTTGTAGCTAAGAAACTGTTCAGCAGGTAGATGAAGTTGTGAAGGACTTGTTCCTGGGTAACGTATGTAAACAAGCAGGGTATTGTATAATCATGACGATCGGCAGAGTTTATTTACACTACTGTTCCTTTGCTTGAGTGAACTTTCGCACAACGGCAACTACCATGTTTAAATACGTAAAGTGGGTAAACACATTTTTTTAGATAAGTGGTACTAAAGTATAGCTTTTAACACGACCCACTCATGCTAGAAATTGAAGACTATAACAATTCTGGAATACAATTTGTATAATACTTCATTGTTACCAACCTAGTTTCTTCATGTGGAAATTATGTGTATATTAAGCGGAAGCCTATATCGATTCACGAAATGGCGGATTATATGAATAACTGGAAAGGAATTCTTCTAATAAATTCAGATGTTTCTAATCGAAACAGTGTAATTAATATGCTTCGGACATGCTTTAGGGTAATGCACTTCTAGTATACCGACCGATAGTATACTCATCCGATTATGAACTCTTTTTGAACAAACTACCTAGCGAATTGTTAAAATAAGACTGCCTTTTGACCAACACTAATGGTTATTTTTCCTAAAGAATTGCTAAACGCACATACGTGAAACAAAATCGTTGCCTGTAAATATTCTGGCAAACTCAAGCAAACTTCTATTTGTGGTACCTCAGATATCGTTCAGAAGCAATAACACTGAACAACTCGTTACAACAACACACAGAGTTATGTTTACACCTTATGACCAAATTCCGATATAATCCAATTTATTGACCAATCGACTACATTTTTGCATAGGCACTAATCGTACTTATTATGTAGTTCGGTTTTTATAACAACCTCGCTGAATAAAATACCGTACTATAATGAATCTAAGTCTGCCTAGTATATTCTATGAAAACTTACAAGGCGATTCAGTTACTTAGCGAGTGCATTTCTGGTACAAAATGGCTGCCATGTGGTGCAGCGATGTTATTCTACTCTTCTGAGGTACATCGTGAGTGTTTCTTTTCGCTGCTACGTCACCAAGAAAGTGAACTGATAGTGAAAAGTAAGTGAAACAACGAAATTCGGACTAAATCACAACAGTGAACTAATACCAAACATTGGACAAAGTTACAATGTAAATCGTCAATAGTTGCTGGTAGATGTCGGCTTCCATACAGCCATCGTTATCTAATGATCGATTAATGGAATACATTAGCTGCCAGAAGGCATAGTAAAACATTAAGTATATCAATAAAAAGTTGATCACGTATCAAGTTATTAACAGTTGAATTGTAGGTAGATGTTAAATGCACTAAGCTTCAGTTCTCCCACATAGATAGTCTGAATTTGTAAACATTGAATCAGTTTGTTAAATTAATATTGATAAATTATTATACAAGAATAGAATAAAATGAAACATTTTGCCATTCACAGAACTGATTGCCCTACAGAGACTACCAATACAAATAGAATAAAATAAATACAATAGTCATCGATTATAAAGTCATCATTCATGATTGAGTATCAAGAGACATATTTGTGCAACATATGCTTACCTAATGTGCATAGGTGAATGTTTCTATTTATAAAGTGACATATAGCTGGGAAATGTTTGCAAACTAACTGAAGCGCATTAGATATGCTGAATAGTTAATGATATCATTAACATTTAATATTTAGATACACAAAGCTATAATTTACATATTTTATTAGGTTTGCTCAGTCTGGACACCAAACTGTTTCGCTATCCTTGTTACGAAGTGGGGCAGATATCCTGCAAGCTAAAATGCCAGCAAAACGGCTTCCGATCTCATCGATGCGTCAACAATCGATTCTGCGCATGCGCCAACACCGGTGGACTGCTCTCCTCTCTCAGAGGTAACGTATTTCATTTGTTTCCTCTCTAGATTTAATGTCATGTTCAATAGAAATCAACTCAGTTACAACAGCTTTCCACATACATGTTCTCATAAATAACATTTCATCATTCACGTGGGAATATTTTAATACAACCTTCCGAGAAACTCCATTAGAGTATTCTTGGAAAATAAACTAAAATGCCTTCAATAAAAGGGCACAACCACACCTATGTGTTTAATGCAGAGTCAACAAAGCCAAATACACGACTATGATGAATGCACTATAGCGGGAAATGTAAATAATCTGATGTGTTGCACTTACATGACTTGCTCTACTCTTGCTCTTGTACTAACCATTCTTCCAAACTCTTCCTATATAGGTATTCTTCGTGCTAATTGAGTTAAACATTTCCAAAAATTATCTTAATGCTTATTTCCCACAGAAGGCTTTGAGCGATAGTCAGATGTTTTAAAGCATTGAGATGCACCACTAAGATATAAAAATGAACAACGATCTTTCATTTGACGAAAGTCACACAAATAACAAGGAACATCTTCGAAGAATATCTCCTCACTACATGAAAAATTATTTGGATATAAATTGTTTTAGCAACAATTGTAAAGGAAAATTTGGTCTGTCACTGTTGAACAGCTATGCAGAAGTCATACAGAGTAAACAGGATTGCGTAGGATATAGCCAAAAAAATCAAAATATACATTTCATTTGCTATAAAATATCTTAGACATACGGCATTTTAATCAATATTCTTTGAGCCACTTTCGAGAATATCAAGATTTTCCATTAGGTTAGTTCTGGGTGGAGGAATTTTCTTCAAAATCTTCGTGTCACACAGTATTTAAATTTAATATTTTTCAAGTAACTTTGGTTTTAAACCAATTTTTCATTTCTGAGTTATGCTGTCCACAGATTGGCGCGCGCGTACGCGCGCGCGCACACACACACACACACACACACAAACACACACAGACCTTTTTCTACAAATGCTTTTTTGGATATAGGGGCCTCAAAACATATGTCCGGTGAAATCTCCACATCGAATTACTGTTACTGTACGTAGTAGAGAAAGTAAAAAAAGCATGTTCTCATGTGTTTTCATTCTTCACCACTGCAAGCCACTTTGTAATGTGTTTTGAAAGTCCGCTAAAATGAGAAATTGGCTCAAAATACAATATTTATATAAGCAGCAATATAAATGAGAAATTCACAACTCTTTCTGCAAATAAAAGGTCTCTCTCCCTCTCGCTTTCTCTCTTTCCTTCTCTCTTTCTCTCCTGCATTCTTTCTCCTTCCTTCTCTCTCTACTTCTCCCTTTCTGTTCAACCTTTTCTCTTTTTTTTCTCCTTCCTTCTTTCTCCTTCCTTCTTTCTCCTTCCTTCCCTCTTTACCTTGTTCCTTCTCTCTCTCTGCTTCACCCTTTCTGTTCAACCTTTTCTCTTTTTCTCCTTCCGCTTTCCACTCTTCTCTTCCCCACTCTCCTTCCAACTCTCCTCTTTCCCCGCTTTCCTTCTCTTTTCCTTTTTTCTTCTCTTTTCCGCTTATCTCCTCTTTCCCTTTTTCCTCCTCTTTTCCTCTTTCATTCTCCTCTTTTCCTCTTTCATCCTCCTCTTTTCCTCTATCATCCTCTTTCTTTTTCATCTTTCTCTTCTTCCTGGCCTCTTTTCCTCCTTTCTTGTGTATTTTCCTCCTTCCTTGTCTCTTTTCCTCCTTCCTTCTCATTCTCTCCTTCCTTCTCTCTTTCTGTCATTTCCTTTATGCTTTCACTCTGTCCTTCCCATTTTACTTTCCTTTTTCTTCCGTAAAAATTTCAACTGAGTCGTCGTAGATTCTTTGCATGCTTATGACGGACTTAATCACCATTCCGGAAGTGGAATGGCAACTTCAAAAACGTAGTTTTTTTTATTCTGAAAATTGAGATAACGAGTACATTTTGTTTATTGCGTTAGGGAATTTATTATTAGTTTATGTTCCACTTATATGCATGCCGCCTTTAACATTTATGGTCATATGGTGGCTTTGCCTTTGAAACAATTGCTCATCGATAATGATATTCACTCGCTTACAGTGGCGTTAATCTTTGGGGTATTATCGCTTTTGGTTATTACATTAAATTCTTGCGCACATTCACACATCCGGAATGTAGAATAGGAACCATCTCTAGCTAAAGAAAAATGCCCACCCTCCTGTCGGGAATCAAACCCTGGATCTGTAATTGAAGGTGAGCATGCTGATCACCAGACCACAGACGCATGCGTTTAAAATAAAGCAAGTATGTTTAACATCTTAAACATTGAGGTAGGAAAAGCAATCGCAGTTTAATTATTTGAAGTAAATGTGAATGTAAATTCCTAACAATGGTCTAAGTCAGTAAATTGATTAGACAGATGGAGAGATCCTTCTATACTTCTGCACATGTAAGTTGTGGGATGAATTGCTAAATTTAGGCACGTTGCTAAATTACGTGCAGGAAGATGGCAAGATATATGTGGGTAACCATTCGTGTAAAATGCAAAATAAAATAAAAATTAAACAAAAAAGGTTGAGTATATATTTAAGCGTAACAAAACAAGTTGCTCAGCATTTTAACCCCAACACTGCTAATGAAGTATGGTCAAACGATTTGAAATATTAATTACAAATAAAACAAACGTGGCATTTTTCGGGTTTTTAATATGGTTAACTTTGGTGAGGAGCGTGAATATTTTTATTTCCAGGTGTTAAAAACTATGCAGATTCTCGTTTAGCTGAGACACCCAAGCAGTTATATGTTGATGCTTTGTCAGTAATCACAATTTATTTATAAATGTTGTATGTATGTTCTATGATTTCGTTCAGCAGTGCTATTGCTTTATGAACTTGCATGGCTTAAGTTAACCCGTGCATTTTCCATTTATTAATCTTTGTTTTCCTATGTTATACTTTAGCCTGTATTTATTCGCTTACTTTTACTCTGCTTGTTTAACTCATTTCCGTTCAAAATAAATTCAAACTGTAACTTATACATTATCTCATTATACAACTTTTAAAATGCAAAGTCAATTTCACATTAATGCTACACATTTAAAAATACATAACAGGTTTATTATAATTAACTAATTATTTTGTGTATCTTCCATTTATTGTTGTGATTTTTCTAGAGTGTAAATTTCTCCATTCTCTGTGTAATAGTTAGCCTTATTAATTTTCCTACCTTTTCTGTACTTCACTAAGCCATTTTTCGTTCAAAATGAACTCAGATTTTAACTTATGCATCTTTATCACACTTTAAGCCCCTTGCAATGTGAATTTAATTCCACTTTAATATGACATAATTAGACACATACCATGTTTGTCCCAATTACCTCAAATTACATTGTCTCTCTTCAAAGCACTGTACAATTATACTAAATGTGCAACTAAATATGCGAAACTTCTGATTTTAAGGTGCCAAAAATCACCGTTTCTACATGTGGTTGAAGTGATGCCTTTGGAGAATTCGTAAGTAAAGGATACAGAGGGAAGGAAAGCGAAGATAAGGAAGGCCTAAAGCGCAAATATATTCCCATTCTCTTGCTACTATTACATGAGTAATAATAGCTTTCCATTTGCTTACCCTACCCTACTCATCTCATTGAGTATATTTCTTAAAGCGCGAGGAAGAAGACTGTTCAGTTCCACTGAAATTATTTATTAGATACACCCTGAAATGCTAAATGAAAGCCAGACGCTTTTTCACAATTTAACGCAAACAGTTGTTATAAAGTTTAATCATATTTAAAGATACCAGTGCTACGAGTGAAGATGCGACGACGATGTTCCACTCTTGAGCTGGTGCTCTACCACTGAGCTACCGTGAATGAACACAAAATACATATATTTATATGTTTCGGGCAAACGCTCAAAACTCACTTGAAATATTTGCCTTATAGGTGATAGTAATTTTGCAAAAGAGTATGTTATCATGACTAATATCCAGATTTTTTATTTCTAATCCTTCTCTCACATTGCGTTTATCCGTAATAGCGTTAGCTAGAGTCTGAAAATTATAAAAAGAAAAACAACAGAAAGAAACAAAGTAATTTTTAAGATACGTTATCTGAGAGGAATATATGCTTCACTATTGCAGTCCAGAACGAGAGCGCTTTCTGAAGAACGCTTTTGTCATTGCGTATAAGACCATTCTCTATTGTTTACTTACAAGGGAAGTATCGAAGGCTTTGTTGTGATGAGGCGTGCCTGTGGTTTTGACGGTTGTGCTCCTCCCCCAAAAGTAGGCTCTGCTTTAAAATGGAAAACTGATATATCTGAGACCACCCTAGACATATAAATTACTTAAACTGGACGTCCCTGGCTGCTAGCCAATGTTCAAGTTCAGCGCGTGACAATTCGGACTCCTGGAGATACGCAACTGCCAATCGCTGTTGCGACACAGTGTGCCTATAATAATCCTAATTTAAAAACTCTTTTAAGACGTAAGAATACATATATAAGACAATCAGTTTCTGACGTAATCATTTGGGGAATGAGTATGACGATCCCCGAATGTCGCTTCTTCTTGAGAACACTTGTCTCCCCCCCTCCCCTCCCCCTTTAGTAGGCTGAAAGTGGGAAATTTCAGATTTAAAATAGATATTATCTTTTAACTGCTATCTTATAGTGTGGATGTTGTGGATGCATACGCATCAGTTGAGAGAGGCCCAGGGCGCCTTAGGAAACATCATGCTAGTGTGTTTATTCGCTTGTCAGTAATATTAATGTTATTCTGCACACTTTTCTGAACTAATTTTCTGTCGTTCAAGTATAATTTACTTCCCTTATCCTCTAGAGCAGGGGAAGACAGCTTCAAGTGGTATTGGAATGAGGTGCGAACATTTTCAGCAGTGTGAGTTGACGTCATACTGACACTACCGTGGCTAGCGAAACAGACAGGCTACGGCGCGAATCGGAGTTACGTAATAACGATACTCTGATACTTGGCTAACATTGTATACCATGATAAAACTATCTTTTGTATGAATTCAACGGGCAAGATTTTTGTTTGTTTAGAACATGGATATATTAGACGATTGTGGTTTTACTTCACTGGGCCATGATCAGACTAGGAGAATTACGTCCCTGTAGTTTACGCCGTAGCATCTTTTTCGTTAGCCATGGGCACTACCTGACCTCCACTGTTCAAGAACATTTTCATGTTTTCATTTGGTTGATACCTTCAGATTTGTGAAATATCCATTGTTTGAAAATAAATATCTAATCATGATGACTTTACCTGTTAATATTTTCCAGATACTTTGGGCAGTATAACAAGGGCCGATGCCTTTCTTTACTCGTGCAATAACCCACAGTATGTCCCCTGCACACAGACCTGTGAAGACAACGGTTATACACATGGCTCATGTTCTTTACTTGGCAGCTTGTGTGTCTGCAGTCATAATGGTAAGTTCATTTACTCATATCATCTACAATTACAAAAGGCATGTTCACAGTGGCTGTTCTCTGAGCACTGTAGTTACAATCGTTATGTTCATAATGAGGTGTAGGAATTCTTAAGTTATAACGCTATTATGCTTATTTTGCGCTTAAGTGTAGTTGAAAAATGGCATTATAGTGCACCTTAAAAAGAAGAAAAGCAGAAGCTTCGTAGTTGTGTAAAACTCCATCTTAGACATCTCGTAGTGCGCTTTATGAACATCATCGGTGGGTCTAACCTGAGTGGCTCGGATAGATACTTAACCGGGTAGCCCTCTCGCTGGCCGCTATACAGGCTTCTAGTGTGATGTACTAGTGGAAAATCAAAGAATACATTCAAAATAACGTATTGGAGTTCTGAACCTAATTAGACTCTCCTCGTTAACATTGCAAACTCTGTGCAATATTACAGCTGTACTTCTGCGCGAAATTAACTTCTATAAGAGGGCAAACACGATCTCTTACGTAGCTCCAGAAAAATACTCTAAGGGCTTAAGAAGTGCGATCTTGACACGTACACATGACCATGGACTCTAATCCATTAACCAGAATACTTTCTATGCTGGCTGTTATCTATCTGGAAATCTGTCTGTAAATTACTCGCGCTCGTTTGACGTTACATTAACACACTGCAAACATGAATAACAAATAAGTCGTTGCTTCAATCTGTAGCCATTCCATAATAACACGAGTGAGCTACTAATAACAACGGAGAGCAAGATAAAATTATTAGGTTTCAACATATGTTCACCAGGAAACTACGTATTGCAGCCGCACAATAATACACTCCTCTCCCGAGCACATAACCCCCCCGTACAAGGAGGCCAGCCAACTTACCGCTCAGTATCTATCCCGTATATCCGTCATTCCGTACGTAAGTCGGTACACTTGGAGGAAACCAGTCACAGTAATTATAGAGCTGAAATTTCAGATATGTAAATGATGCAAGAACATCTGTCGACACAAAATACGATAAACATTTGAACAGAATTAATGTACAGTAGAACCGGCTAATTAGATGTTTTATAATTCGAAATCTCAGTTAATTTGAAGATTTTCTTGATCCCTTGAATTATGTATTAAGCAATGTAAAGAAATCTCATGTTGAATTTCATTTTCCTTAATTTGAACGCCAAAAATATCAGTGGAAAATTAATCTGAAGGCGGAAATTTAATACGATAATTTCGTCCATGTGTTTCTGCAAAAGAGGTCATCACTCCGCAGTTCTTTGTTTTGTGGGAATGCAGTTTTGAGAGTGGAATAGCTTTCCTAGCTAACGGCCTTGAGCTTCCATACCTGCATCCACATCCCCTTATTTAAGTCTTGCTCCTCTAGTTGTCGCTTGAGTTTTCTACCGTTCTGTGTGTTGCAAATCAATGCCACTATGTCTCTTTGTAAACGCATGTCCAGGACAAGACTAACTTTTACAGAAAAGTTCTGTAAAACAATAAGATATTTCAAGCTGATTTTCAAAATCGTAATTAGACCTAAAGTAGAGTAATTCACTGCAATATGGGGTACAGGGTAAAATGTGTGACTATTATAGACCTACAGTATATTATTTTCAGTTAATACTGTAATATCTCTATGTAAAAATAAATATAACATCCTTCAAGTATACAGATTTTTTACTTTGTACCCTTAATAGAAATGGATACATGTGCCAGTATTGCTAAAATGCCAGTTTTAGACTAACCTTTGTAATTCGAATTTTTGGATATTTCGAATTTTTTCTTGCCTCTTCAGCTTCGAGTTATCCAAGGTTCAGTTACTTCATATGCAAAGCTTTTTATGCATTAACGTAGAAGACAAAGAACATCAATTCAAGATATCTTGTTTACTGTTTCATGTTCAATCTATTTATATATGTTTTTATCCCATTATAGTGGCATTTATTTATCACATTATGTTAAAAACCAATTTGTTACACCCTTCTGGAGGGTGACAACATCTCTAAGCTATAATGAAGCAGGATTTTGCATAAATCCAATTGGTCATAGTAACACAGGTTAATATGCCTACTATTTTTGCGGTAAGTAAAAGTGTATGAACATACATCCAGACTCCTTGCACCGTTATTTGTCTATACAAATGGCACATTGTTAGTAAAATTGAGCTCCATTTGTGCAGATATTTCAAATCATTTAGTTCTAGATTGACGGCCGTATCTTCTAATCAACAATGTATTTAAAGCAGGTTTTAAAGCCATAGAACATAAACTAAACTCATATCTGTTAATGTAGACCTGCATCTGCTTTTCACATGCTTAAATTTTGAAATACGATAAATAGCCGTAACATATTGTTGAATGGTGTCGTTGGAAGTTCGTGACGGTTTATTTTTGTTGTGTCTGTTGGAGAACTGGGATTTCAATTCTTCAAACCTCTGTTGTTAGGTGTGTCCTATGTGACAAAATTATAATGTTGAAAAATGTGATAGGATGAGAAGTGTGACTTTCTCACCTTGTAAATAATTTACTTACACTGTGATGATAATGATGGTACTAAAGTAAATAATAATTATTGTATGCTTTAAGAAAATATATAAGAATACTCTATAACGATCTTGCCACATTCATTGTACTTTTTTTTTTTTTTTTTTTTTGTTAAAATAGACATCGATATTAAAATGAGATACAAGGTATAGTGAATAATGGCATAATGAATAATCATAAATTAAACAAAATACAAAAATAATCTTCGCATTCTTGATTAAACGAGCGCGTACTCGCTTTACTGGTTTCAATTGCACCCTGCAGCCTATGGATGAAGGAGGGTACATAGTTGAGTAGGGGAGCTGGCTCCTAGGAGACACTTAATGACACGCTTGGTCTACAAGGTGATGTCAGCACTCATCTGTATATTTTACAGCATCTTTAATAGTATATTGCGTACTAAGAACTATAAGTGATACTTGTCACGTCGAGAATGCATTCGAGGTCTGATAAGTAATTTACAGTTCGTGGCTAGCCAACCACTATTTCTAGTACTAGAAAAAATGTGGCAATAAATCTAAGTTGCTTTTCCAGATTTTATTGTAAAAAGCAATTCTAAATGTGAACAAATGAAAAGCTACAGGCTAATAATCTGTATATTTAATATGAAAATCCATGTTCCACCTCAAAATGTACTGAAGAAATAAAAAGAAATGAATCGCTTCTTAATGTTAACATGTCCAATTGCACATTTAATATTTAAATCAATAAATAGCTCATACATTTGTATATTTTCTAAGGATTCATTAATAGCTTATTTTTAGATTAGTATGCTGTTGGATGTGACACATTTCCCACTGGTACCGTAAATATTAAGCACCAGTTTTAGCCTTGTTGCTATGGGAAACAAATGAATTGTAAATTTAGCTTACACTAACAATAATGTGTTAGCAATGATTGACTTACGTATCAAGAATAAAATTGCAAAACGATGTTAGGGGCATTGACTGTTAGGATAAACGTGCAGATATTTGCACCGGTAACTGAGCACAAGGTAATAAACAATATTACATCAATATTTGCTTCATTTGTAGACCTATAATTTTACTTTTTAAGAATAGTATGTTTTCAGTATGGTTAGAAGCACCAATAGGTGTGCCACAGAAAACATGACGCAAGATGGGCAGAACAAATGCAGAAACTTGTAACCAACGCCGTAACTGTGTGTAAATGCTTTATGCACGGCCAATTACCTCGCATTATCTAGAACAGTGGGTCACCCAGTTTGACGGATGTTCTATCTCACGGACGACTAATATTTTGCGGCTCATGCAAGAATCATCAGGTAGTGAAATATGTGATTCGTTTGTAAGAAAGCTGTAGATAAAGTGGAAAACTACACTGAGGTGGATGCATACGTACATACATTCGTATAGTTACTTTGGCATCACTTTATTATCTTCTATCATTTTATCACAAGTGTATAGTTTTCTTCTCGTAGTTAACACAGTCTAAAACCTTTTGTGCCATCACAACTCACAACTTTTACTTCTGGTTACTGCCTCAGTCCTTTTAGTGTCTTCCTTCACTTTCTCTGTATCTCACAAACTAACTACGTTACAATCACTCGACGCTCCTTGAATCTTCCTTACGACGCACAGCTGTCTCGACCTACTATCCGACTCGTGTCTCTAGCTGTAACTCCTCACTGCTGTTCCCAGCCTCCTTATATAGTGGGGAAGACGTCACATGGATCTTCCGCAAACCCCTTCAAACACGCCGGCGGTGAGGTAACCAGATCTTTCTCGAAGGCACCAGAGAAAACCCCTTTCGTGTAGCCAGTTCATTGTTGTTGGTCATGTGTTCGATGGCGTGATTAGTTCGAGCAAGCTTGAATTTGCGCCGTTCTATGCTCACCGGCAGATATTTGGTGTGAAGTAGATTGGTCCCGTCCATCCTTTGTTGTATGCCGAGCCCGGCGTCACAGTATTAAAGTACAATTTATCAAAATATCTGTACTTATACCCCTAAGACTTATTTAAACTTGGACAGAGTTCAAGAGTGCAGACTAAATAAAAGAGCAAACACCTTTGAAACACAGTCGATTGCAACTTGTATGCTAAGTAGTAAATCTGGCTCAGAATTTTTTGCACACAAAATTTATCAACATATAACATGATTGTCTTATGTAGCTTTTGGCGTTCGTGCACACTAGTCCATCGTTAGTGAACAAGCTCAAAAGGAAGAGCAAACACACGTGTTTCGTCTTTAAACTGCGAGATAGGGAGAGTACATAATAGTTTATCATTTTCAAAGAACGATGCTTTATAGAGAACGCGTATTGCAGTTTCGTTAGCAGTGATTGTTTTAAAAGCATGTGCAGGGACGAGTCAGCCAGGCAGCAATACCCAGGAGTCTGTGTGTACAGCACGTTTCGAAAGGTAAACTCCATGCCGTCGAGCTGCCCAAGAGATTACTCTGAAATTCATTTCCGTTATGGATGGAGCAAATCCCAAAAGAATGAGAAGCTTACCGCGTGTAAATTGCTGCCTTAAAACTGAAACAGACATTTCGATGTATTTCATGTAGAGAGGGGTTCGGAATATGTATTGTGAACATGTGCAACCCCTTTTGTAATTAAACCTTGGAATTTACAACAAAATTAAACATGAAATAATTTTTGTAAAACGTGTTCAACGTTTTCCATTTTTATACAAATTTAAACTCAGCCTTATATTACAAAACTGTTCTGCTTATTGCGTTTGCTATAATAAGACAGCTTAAATATTTTGTTTTATATACCGCTGTTTAAGGTAACAAAATACGCAGTCGAGTGGTTCAAATTTCGTGGCCGACTAACCGAAGCCACGACCACCGGCGCACGGCAGCCGCAAAACAAATAAAGGTGCTGCTCCACTCCACTGGCTCGGTGGTAACCAAGGCACTCGAGGTCAAGCTTCACCACACCACTCACGCGACCTACAGGTGACAAACAACAATCGAGTGACAACAGAAAGGGTTTTCCAGAGTATTCGAGAACTATCCGGCAGCCGGCATAATTGTAGAAGTATTGGAAAGGACCGTGTTACGTCATCTTCGCTATATAAGGAGACAAGGCAACCAGTCAGAGTAGTTATGGTTGCAGACATGGGTCAGTCACTGTGTCAGTGAGCGTGAGACAGCTGTGTGTATAGCATTTTCGACATGAAGCATAGTTCATGTGAAGTGAAGAAGTTTTAATGTGTAATTGCATCGTCAGTGTTAGTGTTTGAGAGAAACAGAGAAAATGCCCTAATATCACGAAGGACTGTAGACTGTTAACGTCAGTAAAAGAAAAAATAGTCAAATGAAAATAGATAGTGATAGCAAATGCTATCAACAGAGAAAGAAAGCAGATGCACTGCATGGCATCTCAAAGCCATCTGCCCGTCACAAGCAGAGGTACAGATGTCCTGCACTCATCCCTCGTTGTACACGTACCAAGCAAGGTGGTACAGCAGAGGCTGAGATCTCGAGCTAACTGACGCCACACACCGATGTGCGAGACAGGGTTGCCAACTCGTACGATAATTATGGGGGCATACGATAATTGTAATGTTTGTACGGTGATTTCCTTGTGAAAGAGAAGTACTTGTGAAAGAGCTTTTTTTCTAAACTGGGTTTAGTAAAAAACAAAGTTAGAAACAGATTGGCAATAGATATGGTAAATGAACTCATTTTGTCGTCTCAACTTATGAAAGAACGTGGTAGATCTTAAAATTTGTAAGTCACCGACAAGATGTTAAGGTTTATCTCAACAACAAATTTGTGCAATGCTGCAACGGTTGAGGAAGAACTTTCGGATGAATAGTGCGAAAAACATAAGTGCTAAAGTTGTAATGTTATTTGAGGTCATCAATTTTGTAAGTGTATGTAATAAACATCATTACTCTTATATTTTCATAAGTATTATACTGATATTTCTATAGTTGTAGCGTTTGCTTTATGATGTACGATAATTTTCAATCCAAATCTATAATTTTGAGTGGCTGGTACGACAATTTTACTTTTAATTGTTGGCAACCCTGGTGCGAGATATCTCCTAACAGAGCCATCGCGATAGTACCATAGAGTTAAAGCGGCGTAAAATAGAAAAAATCTGATGTGTTGCACTCACACGGCTTTCTCTACTCTTGTACTAACCATTCTTATTCCTATATCTTCTTCGTGTTAGTTAAGATAAACATCTGTACAAATTATCTTATTGCTTATTTCCTTGTAGGTGCAAGGGGAATGTAAGAATACAGTAGGCTTTATGGGATAGTCAAATGTTTTAAAGCTTTGAGATTCTATTGTCTTTGCTCACTTAACATATAAAAAAATGAACAAAGATGATCCATTTCACGAAAGTTCTAAGATTTCCGAAACTCACACACATAATTTATTCAGACATAAATTGTGTATTTTAGCAAGATCTGCATTTTTTGTATAGTAATTTTTTTTGTCTATCTCTAACGGTTTACCAGTTATGCAAAAGTCGTCCAGAGTAAATACGACTACAGGGGCTATAGCCAGAAAATTCAAGATATACATTTCATTTGTCATAAAAATATCTCAAACATATGACACTTTAATCAAAATCGTTAGAGCCATTTTGAAGAAAATAAAAATTTTCGAAAAATTGTCCATGTAAAGGGTAGTTTAGGATGAGGCTATTTTCTTCAAAATCTTCGTGTCGCATCCTTGAAAGACATTAACTTAAATACCAACTTTGGTTTTTAACCGACTTTTCGTTTTTGAGTTATGCTGTCCACGACACACAGACACACAGACTGACACACAGACACACACACGGACCTTTTTCTAAAAATGCTTTTTTTTGACTCAGGGGGCCTCAAAACATATATTTCCGGTGAAATCTCGACATAGAATTTTTGGGTGGAATACAATACTTCCCCTACTTACCAATAGAGAAAGTAAAAATCTGATGTGTTTCACTCATATGACTTTCTCTACTCTTGTACTAAACATTCTTACAAACGCTTATTCCTATATCTTCATGTTAATACAGGTAAGCATTCGCAGAAATTATCTTATTGCTTATTTCTTTGTAGGTGTAATGGGAGTAAGGAAAGGCTGTGAGCGATAGTCAAATCTTTTAAAGCTTTCTCCATGTACGGTTGACATATAAAAAACTGAATAACTATGTTCCATTTGACAGAAGAATAAGATCTCCAAAACTCGATTAACTTAAAAATTACGGTCATAATTTAAATCAATATCTGAAAGTGAAAATTAGACATAAAAAATTCGTCACCAAAATACGCCACCAATTTTCGCCACCTCGGCATTTGAAGTACATCATTACATCGAAATCGGAGGCTTGATATTGGAGGTTCGACATCGGAGATTCGACATGGGAGGATCGACATCAGAAGTTCAATTCCATCAACGCAAATCCGCCAACCAAAATTTGCCATGGAAAATTCCAAATCGAAATTCGACTTTGAAAATGAAGGTTCCACATGGGAGACTACACAAGGGAAGTTACACACGGGATGTCCGACAACCAGAATTCTTCAACGAAACTTCCTCGACAAGGCAACCTCCTCTCCATCGAATCTTCGACCTCGAAGGTTCCACATGGGAGGTAAGACATGCGAAGCTCGAAATCGAAGGTCCGACATAGAAGGTCCGTCATCGAAGGACGGACATCGAAGGTCCGTCATCGAAGGTCCGTCGTCGATGGTCCTTCGTCGAAAGTACGACGTCGAAAGTACGACATCGAAACTACGACCTCGAAAGTAGGACGTCGAGAGTACGACGTCGAAAGTCCTACTTCGAAAGTCTCACTTTGAAATTCCGAGATCGAAAGTACGATATCGAAAGTAGTGCCTTGAAATTTCGAGAGTTCATCAAGAGTCCGGCATCGAGAGCCCGTACCGAGAGTCCGACATAAATAATTCGGCATCGAAATTCCGACATCCAAACTCCGACATCAAAACTCCGACATCAAAACTCCGACATCAAAACTCCGACATCGAAACCTCGACATCGAAACCTCGACATCCGAAACTTGACATTGAAAACTGTACATCCAAGCCCTGCCATAGAAACATCGACTCGAAACCTAGATATCGAAACTTCGGCGTAGACACTTCGGCATCGAAACCTCAACATCGGAACCTCGACATCGGAACCTCGACATAGGAACTTCGACATGGGAATCTCGGCATCGAAACTTCGACATTGAAATCTCGAACTTGAACTGCACAGCGAAGCCTTGACAGAGATTGTGACATCCATACTTCGACATCAAAACTTCGACATCTAAACTTCGATATTAAAACTTCTACATCGGAACTTCGATATCAAAACTTCGACATCGAATCCTCTACATCGAAGCCTCGACATAAGCACTTCGACATCGAAACCTCGACGTCGAAACTCTATCATCGAATCTGCGACATCGAAACTTTGACATCAAAACTTTAATATCGACAATTCGACATCGATACCTGAACCTCGAGTTGGACAGCGAATGCTCGAAAGAGAAACTTCGACATCGAAACTTCGACATCGAAAAATCGACATAGAAATCTTGACCTTGAAGTGGGCATCGAAGCCTGGACTACGAAATGTCGACATCGAAAATTTAACATCAAAACTTCTACGTCAAAACCTCGGCATCGGAACCTCGCCATCGTAACCTCCGCATCGAAACCTCGACATACAAACTCAGACATCGAAACTTCCACATTCAAGCTTGGATATCGAAACTTCGACATCGAAAATTCGGCATCCAAACTTCACCTCGAGGTAGAAAGTGAAACCTCGACTGAGAAAATTCTACAACAATAATTGGTGATAAAAAATTCAACATCGAAAATTCGACATAGACGTCTCAACCTCGAAGTGGACAGCGAATCCTTAACTGCGAAATTTCTACAGGGCAACTCAGACATGGAAACTTCATTATCAAAACTTCAACATCGAAAATTCAACATCAAAACTTCGACATCGAAACTTCGACATCGAAACTTCGACGTTGAAACTAAGAAATCGAAAATTGGACATCGAAATTTCGACTTTGAAGTAGACAGCGAACCCTCCACTGTGGAACCTTGACATATGAACTAAGACATCGAAACTCCGACATCGAAACTCCGACATCGAAACTCCGACATCGAAACTCCGACATCGAAACTCCGACATCGAAACTCCGACATCGAAACTCCGACATCGAAACTCCGACATCGAAACTCCGACATCGAAACTCCGACATCGAAACTTCGACATCGAAACTTCACCGTCGAAACGTCGAAATCGAAAATTCGACATCGAAATTTCGACTTTGAAGTAGACAGCGAACCCTCCACTGCGGAACCTTGACATATGAACTAAGACATCGAAACCTCGACATCGAAACTCCGACATGGAAACTTCGACATCGAAACTTTTAAATCGAAACTTCGACATGGTAACTTCGATGTCGAAACTTCGAAATCGAAAATTCGACGTTATAAATTCGACATCGAAATTTCGACATTGATATTTGACTTTGAAATAGACAGCGAACCCTCCACTGCGGAACCTTGACATGTGAACTAAGACATCGAAACCTCGACATCTAAACTCAGACATCTAAACTCCGACATTGAAATTCCGACATCGAAATTCCGACATCGAAATTCCGACATCGAAACTCCGACATCGAAACTCCGACAAAGAAACTCCGACATCGTAACTTCGACATCGTAAATTCGATAGTGAAAATTCAACATCGTAATTTCGTCATCGAAAATTCGACATCGAAATTTCGACTTTGAAGTAGACAGCGTAACCTCCACTGCGAAACTTTCACATCGAAAATTCGACATCGAAATATGGAAATCTAAAATTCGGCAAGGAAACTTCCTCACTTATACTTCGAAAGCAAACCTGAAAGTCGGTACTTCGACATCGAAACTTAGATATCGAAATTTCGACATCTGACCCTTGTTATCGAATCTTTGACATTGGAGTTTGGACATCAAAACTTCGATACCGAAACATCTACATCGAAGCCTTGACATAGGAACCTCTACACCGGAACCTCGACATAGGAACTTCGACATGAGAGCCTCCACATCGAAATCTCGACATCGAAACTCCGACATTGAAACCTCAGCTTCGGAAACTCGACATGGGAACCTCGACATCCTAACCTGCATACCAAAACCTCGACATCGAAACATCGTAATCGAAGCTACGATAACGAAACTTCTACATCGAAGCCTCGATTTCGAAACCTCGACTTCAGAACCTCGACACGGGAACCTTGACATAGAAACCTCGACTTCGAACTCCGACATCGAAACTTCGATATCTAAACTTTGATATTGAAAATTAGAACCAAAATCTTGACCTTGAAATGGGCACCGCAAGCTCGACTGCGAAATTTCGACATCGAAACATCGACATCGTAACTTCGACATCGAAACTTCGACATCGAAACTTCTACATCGAAGCCTCGACATCGGAATCTCGACATCAGAACCTCAACATTGGAACATAGAACTGGGAACGTCGACATTGAAACCTCGATATCGAAAATCAGACATCGAAACTTCGACACCGTAACTTATACTTCAAAACTTCGACATCGAAGATTCGAGATCGGAACCTCGACCTCTAAGTGGTCAGCAAAACCTTGACTGCGAAACTTTCACATCGAAACTTCGACATATAAATTTCGACATCGAAATTCTTCACCGAAACATCGAAAGCAAACCTGGACATTGAAACTCCGGCGTCGAAACCTCAACATCAAAACCTCGACATCGAAACCGCGACATCGGAATCTCGACACCGGAAACTCGACATCGGAACCTCGACATCGGCACAAGCACATCGAAGTTTCGACATTCAAACTTCAACATCGAAACTTCGACATCAAAGCTTTGAAATCGAAACTTCCACATCGAAACTTCGACACATAAACCAAGACCTCGAAATTTGGACAGTGAAACCTCGACAGCGAAGCTTCGACCTCGAAATTCCCACATCGAATCTTCAACATCGAAACTCAGACATCGAAACTTAGACATCCAAACTTCGAAATCAAAGATTTGACATTGAAACTTCAACATCGAAACCTCGACATCGAATCTTTGACATCGAAACGTCGGCATCAAAACGTCAGCATCGGAACCTCCACATCAGAACCTCGACATGGGAACCGCGACATCAAAACCTCGACATCGTAACCTTTACATCAAAATTTCCACATCGAATATTTAACATCGGAACCCCGACCTCTAAGTAGTCAGCAAAACCTTGGATGCGAAACTTCGACATCAAAATTTCCTCATCGAAAATTCGTCATGGAAACCCCGAAAGCAAACCTGGAAGTTGAAACTTCGACATCGGAACCTCGACATCGGAACCACCACATCGGAACCTCGACACCGGAAACTCGACATCGCAACCTCGACATCGAAAGCTTGACTGCGAAACTTCGACATCAAACCTTCGACAACTAAACTTCGACTTCGAAACTTTGACATTGGAACTTCGACATCGAAATTCGACATCTAAACTTCGAAATCGATAATTCGACGTCGAAACCTCGACCTCGAAGTAGACAGCGAACCCTCCACTGCGGAACCCTCGACATCTAAACTCCGTCATCGAAACTCCGACATCGAAACTTCTACATCGTAACTTCGACATCGTAACTTCGACGTCGAAACTTCGACGTCGAAACTTCGAAATAGAAAATTCGACATCATAAATTCGACATCGAAATTTTGACATTGAAATTTCGACTTTGAAGTAGACAGTGAACCCTCCACTGCGGAACCTTGACATATGAACTAAGACATCGAAACCTCGACATCTAAACTCAGACATCTAAACTCCGACATCTAAACTCCGACATCTAAACTCCGACATCTAAACTCCGACATCTAAACTCCGACATCTAAACTCCGACATCTAAACTCCGACATCGAAGCTCCGACATCGAAACTCCGACATCGTAACTCCGACATCGAAACCTCGACATCAAAACCAAGGCATCGAAACCCCAACATTGAAATCTTGACATCGATACCTCGACATCGAAACTTTGGGATCGAAACCTCGACATCGGATCCTCGTAATCGCATCATCGACATCGAAACCTCCACATCGAAACCTCGATATCGAAATTTGGACAGCGAAACTTCGACAAGAATACCTGGACTCCGAAACCTCGACTCCGAAACTTCGACTTCGAAACTTGAACTTCGAAACTTCGATGGCAAAACCTGGACGTGTGAACATCGACATCGATACTTCATCGAAAATTTGGGATCGAAACCTTGACATGGGATCTTTGTAATCGGATCCTCGACATCGAAACCTCGACATCAAAACTTCGACTACGAAACTTCGACATCGAAACTTCGACATCGAAACTTCAACATCGAAACTTCAACATCGATACTTCAACTTGGAAACAACATCGAAACTTCGAAGGCAAAACCTGTATGTCTGAACCTCGACATCGAAATTTTGATATCGAAACTTCGAAGTCGATATCTCAACGTCGGAACCTCGAATTCGGAACCTCGACATGAAACCTCGACATGAAACCTCGACATCGAAACCTCGACATCTAAACCTCGACATCGAAACCTCGACTTCGAAACCTCGACATCGAAACCTCGACATCGGAACCTCGAATTAGGAACCTCGACATCGCAACCTCGGCATCGCAACGTCGACATCGAAACTTCGACACCGAAACTTCGACACCTAAACTTCGACACCAAAACCTGGACACCGAAACTAGAACATCGAAACATCGTAACTTCGTCATAAAAACTTCGACATCGAAACTTCGATGTCGACACTTCGACATTGAAACTTCGAAATCGAAACTTCGACATATAAACCTTGACATCGAAACTTCGACATCGCACGTTCGACATATAAACTTCGACATCGAAATTTCGACAGCAAAACCTCAACATCTGAACTTCATCGATAGTCCGACATCCAAAGGGTGTAATGAAATAGAGAAATAAAAGTAATTATGGATTTAATGCTTGAGCAAGTAGAGGTGACAGACGTGCATTTTTATGCAGTTATGATCGTGCAGAATATATCAGGCATTAACACGCACACTGAAGTGGATACATATTGAGGTACTACTTATCAAATTATCTTCACTCACACTCCTAACCCCTGTATGACGTCATATGAGCTCCACAGATGATGGAGCTTTAAGAACATTATCCTATATGATTATTCGAAGGAAATGAATTATCTCGTTATATAAAGCAAACGACCTGCGGGAGCTAACAACCTTTATAAATAACTATCCTGCACATTACTTTGTTCAAACCTTGGCAAGTGTCGTTATTTCTGTCATCGAAAAGAAATTTAAGCATTTTAGAATTGTTATAATAAGCTCAAGAAAATGTAATAAACTCGTTTCTGTAAATATAAATTATCACAAATAATGTCATAGGTAAAGCCACAATTGTTAGTATCGCATCGTGTGTAGGAGTGTCAGTTATGCCGTGAGTGTGTTCGCCCAGACCGATGTCAGTCATGAGCACTGAACGAAACAGTCCCATGTACACGGTAAGGTGACTAAGAATTGTGGGTTTAGTCATAAGCCTAACCGGCAAATCCCCGAGTGGAGAGACAGAATTTATCTGAGAAGGATAGACCATCTAATTATATTTATCTGGACCATTTCATAAATAAAATGTGAATAAGTGTCGCAAAGATTTGGCCAGAAAATGTTAAATTCTATAAAGCATCCTATTCTTAAGTATTATTGGTATTGAATTTTGAATTATTGTTTCAATTCCATTAGTTGATGTACCAGCAAACCGTTTTGAATTGCCTTCCATTTTAGAATTCTCATAGTTCATCGATTGTAATGTGTTTTTTATTGGTTTATGGGAATACAGTTGGTAACACTGTCCAAACAAAAGAATGACAAGGTAGTAAGTCGTGTATGATAAATTAACGCCTATATAATTTATCGGTACCTGGGTGACCGAGCTTCGCTTGGCATTCCCCCCCCCCCCCCCCTCCATCCCCCGGCCTTTTTTGTGAAATCTTGTTTTTTGGGGGAAGATACCTGTTGAGATAAACTTAAAAAGCAAAACTTTAACTAAATAAAACTTTTTGTCCCAATTGTTAAGTCATTTCCGAGATACAGAGATATAGAGATACATATAAGTATTTCATAAGCAGCATCATTTCAGTCGTAAAATGCAATAGGTTGTATTTGTATTTCAAACATATAGCTAGGTCAACTTTCTTACTGTATTCTGATAACCCTGGAAGAGGACTTTAAAACGCTAGATCGTTTGGTGAAATCGATTAACATAGAAATTATTGCAAAAATGTGGTTTAGACTAATTGTGACTGTTACGCGCAAACTAAAGTAGATAAGTCAACTTTCTTTAGGTTTTCTGAAAACTCTGGGCCAGGCCTTTAATCTCCTGGCCTGTTTGTTGAAATTGGCCCATTAACAGAGAAATTACGACCAAAATAAGGTTTAGAGTAATTGTGACACGCGTAAAATCGTGGTTTTTTTTTCTGGAATTACACCTATATAGATAAACTTTAAACGCAAAACTCTATCTGAATACGAAATTTGATCAGACACACACAAGAATTGCTCGTTTAAATATATAAGGTAAGATGCACGGTTTACTACCTTGTCATATATGTTTGTTTATGTGTGTTAATTTTTGTTATGACATTACCTGGTTATGTTGACCAGATAAAGTCGTTTTCCCGTTAATTAAATACCACTTTAATCAGTAACTAACTTTCTGTGTCTTTATATTTGACAAGACAACCCGGAAGAAGGAAATGCTGCTCCCGAGGGGCAGACACAAGGAGAGCAGATTTCACCAACCCCTACTGCGTCCACTCAAGGAGGAAATATAATTCCACCTTCAACCCCAGCAGTGCCTTTGGGAACGACGGAATCAATTCCGTTGCCAGAAGGAAAGGAAACGCAAACTGACCCACGGTCATGCTATAGCAACGAGATCCTCGTAGTTGGTATGGACTGTAAGGAAAATGATCAGTGCAGAACCGTCTGCGCCGAGAGGGGAAGATCCTTCTACTTCTGCAAGAATTCTACCTTCTGCGCATGCGCAACTTCACAGGAAGCTATTTTAAGTGCGCCCGGTAAGCTACATTTTCTTTTACTATATTATGTCTAGTAAAATTCTAAAGACCTTTTCTATTTATATTCACCCAAAGTGTCATATAGCTTTCTTGAATATCTGTTGAATTTGATAAATATAGATAGCGAAAGTTTCTAATGTTAATTCCGAGCTTAAAAATTAATAAATAAAATAGAATTAAATAAGAGACTACTTGTATGGTCTCTATATGTTGCTTACCTAAATTACTGTCTTATTCTTTGGTTTCTGTGACAAACTTTAATTTGTTTGGAATTATGCCATGCATTTTATATGGGAGTTCAATATATGGAATTGACACATGCTTTGCTTCCGAACAAAGAAATGTCGTCAGTGTTCTGTAATTATGTAATCTTGCCAGGTCATTTCAGTATATTATATTAGGCATTTTTAGGTAGTCAACAGATTTTAAGTTAATCGTTAGTCTATAGCCGTAACAACCAGATATGTTTTGAATTTTGTGTATAAATTTGCGAAGATGCATAGTGTAGAGGTTAGCTAAGAACAATAAACTTCTAAATTTTGTGAACAATGTGAAGGTGAAAGAAAATTTTTCGTATTGAGAAACAACCAAGCAAACTTAAAATTCTCAAAAAATGCTACTGAGACCAAGAAAAACGCAACATATGGTGCCGGGGAATTTTAAGTTGATTGGATTTAGGTAAAGTAGAAAAAAATACTGTTAAACTTTAAAATTCATTTTTCTCAGTTTTTTTTATTATTATTATTTTTCACTATTCAAAATGCTCCTTGGACCATAGTTTATAACTTATTAGCTTGACATTTTGAGGAGACCTTCAGAGATTAAGGTATTAAAATTTGTCGTGCACTAGTTAAAAATAAGTAACGGAGCTGAAATTAAATATTTTACATAACTCATACTGAAAAAATTTCAAGTATTGATAATAGTATGCAGAACATTTTTATCTTAAACCAATTAAATCCAAGCAATTTTGGTATGACAATTTCTTTATATTGTATACTGAACTCAAATTAAAAATTTAGGAGAAGTAAAATAAATTTTAGGGTCCAAGGGTCATTTCATATGAGCACATCTAAAAGTGATATAAGCCTTTTAAATATATTACTAGTTTAAAATAGTGTCATGTGAAATTGAAATTTTGTGTATACAACTTACTTTATGTTCTGAGTGTGTGTTAAAAAAAATCAAAGCAATCCGAAGAAAATTGTGGATTTTTTAATTTTCATAGATACATTGCCACATTTTTGTAGTTCGAATCATAATGTGTGTTCCATAAAGTTGGAGGAAATGGTAGACCTTATATGCCTTTTCCTCGAGCAGAATTTCCTGGAGTGTACACTCTTTCGAAGTACTCGACCACAGGATGAAATTCATCTGGAACTTCATCAAAGAACGTAAGAATGTGTATATACGTTGCACAAGATATAGAGGAGAATATATGATGCTGTGCTCTTTATTTTGAATCTATAGTGACGGCAGCCGCTCGGCAAAAGAAAGTTGAAGGTCAAGCTACCTTACACTTCGACGTTGCTAGCAAGGCGCGGCCGATAAAGCAGGACAATAACAGTCGAGCCGAAACAAAGACTTATTCTAGACTCTCCAAGAAATTTCAAGAAAAGGTTATTTTCCAGATTATTCGCCGTTAATTCGCCGGGACGCCGGGATGGTGAGTGACGCCAATTTTGATGCTAGTTATTAACCGTTAATACGAGACAGTTGAGAGTTTTAGTGAGCCCGTTTAGGTTGTGTATCGTCGGAGTGAGTTGTTTGTGAGACAGTCAATTTTGTGTGAAGTTTACGAGAGAAGAAAACAGCTGTAGTTGTAAGACCATGGCGAATTGTAAATTGTGCTAATAAAACAGAGACTGTTTTGTGATTAAAGATAAATAAAGTGACAGAAAAGGTAACTGGGCTTGTCCTTGTCGTACTATGTTTGAACCTCCACATTTGCTAAACACGTGTTTATCCTATTATAGAAGAACAATTAGGTACATTTATAGACTTTGTCCTATCAAGCTGTGAAAGCTTTGTTGTAGTTCATTTACGTCAATTTATAACACTGAATAACATTGGAAAGCCAGCTATTTTATCCAAGCTTTCGATAATTTCAAAGAAACCTAAGGAACCTAAACTAGCCCATCAGTGTTATGTCGGTGTATACAATTAGTCTAGTATATTCAAGTTTCAATACCAAGGCTATAAAGTTCAGTTAAAAATATGTTTAGGTTAGTGGTGCGCAAAGCATAGACTGGTTGTAAACATCGATCTGCACAGAGTTCAAGGTTCAGGAGTGGCTAGTTAGCGATTTCAACACGAGTAATCACAGCAATAGTGATATAAATATGCGCAAGAGAGGTCATCCATAAACAATAATAAAAGTTCAGAAACTCCATAAGTGCGGGACATTTCTAAATCAAAAACACCTTAACTCTACCCCCGTAGACAAAAAGAAAAGGCCTTGTCTGGAACTCATACACATACGTATGTGTTTGTATTCCGCCTGTATATCCAGGACATTCTGGATGTCTGACTGGGATGCAAGTAGCATCTGGAAAATGAAGGAAAGAAGGCGCACAATGCTGTGGAGGAGATCTATTAGACAGAGGTGGGGTCTCCGACCCCATGAATGCATCAATGAAATACATCAATGAAATGGATTTAAGGGTACATGGTACGATTTAAGGACACTGATCTAGACATGGTAATGTAAACATCTCCTAAACCATTACAGTAATAATCACAATTTTTGCACAACACATTGTACTATAATTGGAGTAGTACGGTATGTGCCACAAATACAGTACTCATTTTCATGCAGCGCGCATGCGCACGCCTGAGCATCTGCGTAGTGTTACATCGCCATTATGTATTGTTAGTTGTGTAAAGAACGTTGTGCTCTGTGACTGGAAGTGAGAATGGGCCGAATTTAAAGTTAAGTGGTGGAACAATATTGTAAACACTTCAATAAGCCATCACCTAGGAACATAGTTATGCTATCTATTGTTAAAAAATGTCGTCGTACGGGTAGTGTATTGTGTCAACGCAAGGTCTGGTAAGCCAGTAAC
This sequence comes from Tenodera sinensis, assembly GCA_030765045.1. Lineage (NCBI taxonomy): Eukaryota > Metazoa > Arthropoda > Insecta > Mantodea > Mantidae > Tenodera > Tenodera sinensis. The sequence goes on from CM060963.1 coordinate 57,919,179, forward strand.
TGTGTCCGTAAATGAAAATCCTGGACCTATCCTCAATCAGGTGTTGCAGTCTCCAAAGCGAAGTCTTCGGCGAAAGTCTCTGAAATTAAACATCAGCAATACGTCACTTCGACGATTGTTTAAAGACATAGGTGGATTTCCGTACCGCATACAGGTTGGGCAACCATTGACGGAGCACGATAGGCAAGTCAGGGTAGAATATTGTGCACGATTTTTGGCTCTGGTGTACGAGGATCCAGATTTCTTGTTCAACTGTGGTTCACCGACGAAAGTCACATTCACTAGGACGGTTTTATCAATCGCCAAACAACTCACCTTCTTGGTTTCGAGAGGCCAGATACTATAATCCAGAAAACGTTACATAGTATGCATGTGACGGTTTGGTGTGCAGTGCCAGGAAACGGTGTGCTAGGTCCGTATTTCATAGAGAATGACGATGGTGCATCTCTTACTGTTAACCAGGAACGCTAAAGGAACACGGTGATCGAGCCATTTCTTCAGGATCTAAGAAGATTTTGTCGTGCCAGGTACATGCAGATGAGTAGACAGTGGTTCCAACAAGATAGGGTGACCTGCCACACTCCTCGACAGTCTATGGCTATGCTGCAAGAAACCTTTCCAGGACGAGTAATTTCCCGCGGGGCTGAGTTCCCCTACCCACCACATTCCCCCGATCTCACACCACCTGATGCTTATGTGTGGTAAATGTTAAACGAGAAAGTTTTCAATTGTCCATATCCACCCAAAACTGTGCCTGCATTACGTCTCTGCAGCAACCTGCGTTACGGAATATGTTGGAAAATCTGCGTGATCGTTATGAAAACTGCCTACAGCGCAATGGAGCGATTTTGAATATTTCATCTCGATACGTAAGGTAATGACAATAAGAGTAATAATTTCAAGTACTGTATCTTTTGGCGCATACATATGTGAAAATCAAGCTTACAGGCCCTGAGAAAAGCATGTGACATTCATCTAAATTAATACACAGCATGCTAATGTTCACTCAGGTGCAATCCTGTTTAAATAGTTATAGTGAACTCAGCAGTAATTATGACAAAATTAATGAATTACTTTTTTGAAATTTTAATTTTATATCGACAATGTCTGTTTACACATGTTTAAAAATTAAATCAATTTTTGTAATCCATGACATAGATTCTAAATCGTGTGCAAATGTGATAAAACTGCTACAGTGACTTTAAGGCTTATATGGTTTTTAGCAGCTCAGGAAATTTGAGCCTCCTAGATGCAACAGTTTTGGAGAAAAAGATACCCACGTATAGAAAACTATATCTCAGGTGCAGCAGTTATTTAAAGGCAAGTTTGAAAGCTATAATATGTACAATAGTCCATATATTATATGAATAGATGTGGAAACGAATTGGGATTTCAATAGCGATAAATTGATATTTTTTACATCAGAAACAATGATTTCCTGCCATGGTAAACAGCTTAAATATTATTTAATTGATGCGCTAATATCCCATGAAAAATTAGTAAATAACATTCGTCGAAACACTTCTAAAGGTTATTAATTATCATGCTTTGTAAAAACTGAAATGGTCAGACTATCTCGTAGTACACCTTAAGAGCACGTTTAGGGTAGGTACTTATCTCTCTTGCATTTGTTTGTGAAGGAGGAGGAGGGCGAGTGCACACTTTAGGGTTTGGTTCTTTAAGGTAATCTTTAAAGGACCGTCCTTAAGTTAACTATACTTCAGGAGTCATGTCCCATTAACTTTAAGGGCACGGGGATCAAATGAGCTTAGGCGTAATTTATGTCAACCTTACTCAGTGGAGAGTAAGGATGAGTGTAAATTAGGTAAAGCTTCTTCCCTGAAAGTACAGATCAAGCGTGGTTTACTGGTTGTTCCCGAATAGCTCATATAACGGGGACTGGGGTTCAGGACCTTAGCACTAGGAAGGTATAACATTGTGTGTACATATTGTGAGAAAGATGAAAATCTAGTTCGGTTCTTCTCTATCACTTCGTCTTTAAAATGTTACCCCAATTACACGGTTTTCTTCTTGTCATTAATAGTCTACAGTCCTTCGGGCTATCACAAGTCAGAATTTTTTCTTCTTATAACCCTGTTCAGTCCTTTTAGTGTCTTTCATTACTTCCTCTGTATCTGATACCCAATTACGAGGTTACAATCACATGCGACGCTCGGTGAATTTTCTTACGATACAGACACTGACATATTGGCCGACTCTTGTCAATAACTGAACTCTAGAACTCACTCCCCTGGCCTCCTTGTATACAAGGGATGACGTCATCCGGACCTTTTTCGATTTCCATATACTCACGCACCGGAAATATCACTGCTAGAAGCTTTGCGAACGTTCTTGATATCCCTTTTGCTTCTGTCGTCTCGATTTTCAAGTCGCGTATAGAGAGTAGCCCCGCGAGGCAGCCCTGGTCATCTTTGCCCGCTAGCCGGCATGTCATGTGAAGTAGCTTGGCCACATCCATCCTCTCTTGTGCACCTAAACCGACGTCACCATATCATAAATATGCAAAGAAAACGAGTGAAAATGAGTATATTGATAGGAATGCGAACGAATTAATTTTGGATCCAGGTGATTAGCAGGATAAGATTCTTGAAATATTAACTAGATATGAATTCAGAGACTACTGCGTAGTCATTTACATGTAATTAGACCTTCTCGGTATATGGAAGGGAATATTTGTGTTTTATGTTAACATGTTTTTACTACATTATTCATTAATTTTTAACCGAAACAAGGAAATGAAAACGCTCTAAATAGGTACGAAATAAAAAATATAGTCAACCCATTGTGATGCTTGTAATATGCACCAAAAGTAGAAGTTTTACCTGCATCATCATTCCACTGAGAGACGTGAATGAATGGCTGTTACATGACAGTTATATCAATTCTGATGGTATATGTAACGCAACGAAAGTTTGCCAATGAGAACTGCGCCAAACTTGCATACTAGTCGGATGAAGTTGTCACTCCCACTGTTTACTCCCCTTCTATTTATTCACTGCATATGCACAACTTGACACGTTGTTAGATAGTGGAGCCCGTTTTAGGGATACAGGCGAAACGGTTCGTTTAGGAAAATAATCTTGTGCGCATCCTGCAGATTGGCAAACTTCCGTTGCGCCAACTCTAAAACATGGTATTAGCAGTACATTAATAATGAAGATAGTAAACAACAATTACTTGATATTTGCAGAGTCTCCGTACAGCGGCCGCACGGTTGCGTACTTCACTCCCAACGAGCCATGCTCTGAGAGATGCTACGGATACTGCGATGACTACAAGGGAGCTGATCGATGTCTCTACACATACTGTTCTCATCGCTACTCCAAGTGCGTGTGTCTGTACACAAGGTACGGGGCAGATTAACATCCGGTGGAGGTGTCAATTAACGTGCTCCTCCCAGAGCCCAAATGTTCAGTTCCAAAACAGAATCTTGATATGTGTCAAGTTAGCCAGAAGTAAAGTGACAGCGGGGTTTTAAGATAGTGCCTCAAAACTTGTGGGGGGAAGAAAAACAACTGAAGTCCCACTGCTAATATTAATGTTAAATGTTAGCCAAGAAATTGTAAATACATTGTGCTGTATATCTTTTGCTGTCCCAATACAATGTCTGTAGTGATGTATTTTGCAGTCCATAAGAAACAGAAAAATAATTTATTTTTTATACTTTATTTAATTTTCAATGTAAAATAAAACTCTGTTAAGCACTCAGCAGACCAGCTTAAATATAAATGGCTTCAAATACTTCAAACTATGGTGATCTTATAGTTTTCAATCAGAAACCATAAAAACATTGGATTATGTCTGCCAATATTCATTACGGGTAGAGAAGTAGAGGCAGAGTATGGACGGAGGACATTCCACACTGAGCCAGCTGTTGAGGCCACCGGAAGGGAGGGATGAAGTGAGAACGAACACAGGCGACTAGCGCGAACCAGCGTGAGGATCCCTATTCTTTTAGCACTTATCGACACTACATTCCATTTCCACGCAATAGCACATTTCTTACTGAAGCCCAATATCCACTGCGTTCAGTTCCAAAACAGAATCTTGATATGTGTCAAGTTAGCCAGAAGTAAAGTGACAGCAGGCTTTTAAGAACAGGCAGCATTGTTCCATTAAACAAGAATGAGGTTTTCAAGGTCATCGCTCTAAAATAGTGGCAGTTTCATCTAGTTTATTTCCTGATAAAATTGGTGTAAAATGTTTCTTCTCTATGGACCATTAAGATTCACTGCTTCCGAAGCCAAGTATCAAGATTTCCGCGCGCCAAGACACGGTATAAACTCGTGGGTCCATTTCGTTTGTTAAAACAGAAATATGCTGCCTGCTTGTGAGGTAACGCTTTTGATGCGCCTCTGCCGGCGTCATTTCACCGACGACTCTCCCTCGCTCAATGGAATGAGCCGGTGAATGGGTTTCAATGACCCCCTGCTGCTACTACCACATATATTGAAGTTGTTTCTGCGTAATTATATGGTAATAACCCAAATTTAGAGAACAATATACATTTAGGCATGAATAACCAGGTAGGAGAGAGATAATTGGAATGAATCTCAATTACCTAAGAAATATTTAGTTTAAATACAATAAAGCTTACTTCATCAAAAAACTCTTAGTAAGACTAAAGTTACAATTACTTCACGAAATGCCAATGGTAAGTAACTCATCGAGTTTTTAATTTCCCTATCACTTTCCCTTATAAGTAGAGGGACTATTGAAGGATGGCTAAGGTTTATTATTCCCGTCTATTTAAAATTGATTAAATATACCGTTATATAATTGAAACAAAAACATATTCCACTCTGTTTATTCAGCAACCCAAAATATTGACCTCTTCAGAAGTATTTAAATTGTGATGCCTTTTTTAAACATAAAGCACATTTATGTTTCATACATTGTCAACTCCACTCTCGTATTTTACATATTCGTCTAGCTTTGTGACAGAAGAAACTATAAATTTAATGGCGACTGATATCTGACAGTTACTATTCTCTTTCCTGTTAAGCAAATAAATTTTGAGAGAGCAATTAATATTTATATCACTGGCTTTATAGCGTGATTTTGCAGTGTGCTGAACTAAAACACCGTATGGCATGGATTTTGTGTTCAGCCACCCACCATCAAATTTTGCGTCAGCCATGTACCACTTCACCTATGAAATCCGTCGTAGTCACCAATTATAATGCGTGAGAAAGCAAATATGCAACCCTCTTTATAAAATGGCGCCACATTGCTCTCACACGTTGCAAAGTTCTTCCAACTTCTAAGTAAATACGCTTAATTGCACCAATTTCTCAGAATAAAAGCTTTCAGAGGAAGTAACGGAACTAGTAGTTGCTTAATATGTCAAATGTGACGCCTTATCGTTCATACAGTTCACAAAGAGCTCACATTTAGCAGAGAAGACACTTAGGAGTAATTACTTGAAAGTGCTCTCTTACTGCAGTATTACGCTTGTTGGAACCGGGCCATATTTCTCCTTGCAGATAGCTGTGAAAGTGGAGATAGAGAACTCTGTACACTGCATGCAACAGGTCTTCCTTGGCTCCAGCCGAGCGATTATCTCAAACTCCCGTGTTCTCCGATATAATCATTACAAACTCCTGGCCAACGTAATTTATGAAGGTACAACATCTGTAGGTGTTCGTAGATTTAGATTGCAAATGGGAAAATAATTTGAAGGAGTGGTAGAAATATGACTATTCTGCTCGTTTAGCAATATGTTCTAACGATGCATAATTCTAGGCCATATATAAGTACACTAAATTGACAATAAAGAAAGGAAACAGTATAATAGGAACAATAAACAAAGCAATAAGACAACAATGTCCACACTCACCAGTTCTATTTGATATAAATTGATGGAATAGAGACCAAGAACATTTTATAGTTAAAAATAAACAAACATATAGTAATTATTAATTTTATGCCAACAAACTTAATGCTGGTGTTTTTAAATACACAACCTGTGTGTGGGCAATGCTTGAAGACACATTGGTTTCGATTGATGGAGCTTGAAGGTAGATGGCACTGAATTTTTCAGTTCCGATTCTACCTCTCAAAAATATGGTTTTATATAAATAATACACAGCAGGAATTAATCCAATTAAATAAAACAAGCAAACATAATAACTAAAACATTTCAGTTGTAGAAACAAAGGTTTTAGTATTTAGAGAAGCAGACATATTTAGAAAACAGAAAATTGTTGCAATTACCTCGCTGCAATATTTCTTACACGAGGAATGATGATGAGCTAATAAAGGGAACTAAACATATTTAAATGCACAGACAGCATAAAACAAAGTAAAAAAGATAGGAAACAACACATACAGTGAACGAATGATGATCGCATACCAAAACTCGTTTTAAACTACAACACAACGGGAAAAAGAAATATTGGTAGACCAAAGACAGATTGAGTTCAATATTAAGTTTTAAGTACCTACACTAGAAAATCACACCTGAAGGATCAGGATGCTGATGATACTATAGCACCCTCAGGGTAACAATCATTGACAAAATGTATATTCACACATAGAAAAACCTAAGAAGTCACAAGCAATTTCTGTAAATCTTTCTCCGTTAAAAAGTTCATTTATTTCCCATGAACATAGTCTATAAATAGCTATTGAATTTAATATTTACTGAATATTTGTTTAAAACTAGTTAATTGTTTCTTTACCTGTTACGTGACATGATTGCATCCGTTTGAGGGTGGTCGGTTCTCAGAAGTAAACGGATAACAGCGTGGAACGTGGCCCAGTAGCTAACCTGTTATAGGAGAGTGGACGGGATTTAAACTACGATGTAAGGGAAATGATACAATGTGTCACATCTTCCCATCACATAACTTTCTCTACTTTTACACCATTCTTACAAACTCTTATTCCTTTATCTTCCAGTTACTCGAGATAAATATTTGTAGAAATTGTCTTATTGCTGATTTTCTTATAGATACAAAGGGAATATGGGAATGCAGTAGGCTTTGAGCGATAGTCAAAATTTTTGAAGCTTTAAAATCCGTTCTCTATGCACAGTCAAAGAGATAAACAAGTGAATGCCGATGTTCCACTTGAGAATGTGTAGTACTGCAAAACTAACACAACAAGGAATATCTCCGAAACGGTTCACTCCACAAAAAATGCATAGATACATAAGTTGTATGTTTTAACAAGATCTACATTTTTGCATAGCAAGATTTGGTCTCTCACTTACGGTTTACCAGTAATATCAAAGTCGTCCAGAATAAACAGGACTACATAGGCTACAACCAGAAAATTAAAAATGTACAATCATTGCATACAGGCAAAAATGGCAAGATCATGTGCAGAGAATGACCGAAGACTGTACACCACAAATAGTGCACAAGCATAAACCTGTAGGTAGAAGAAATGTTGGCAGGCCACGAATGAGATGGTCCGATCAATTCCCTTGAAGTCGGAACGGGCCACAAGGCTTATACCGTGATGATGATGATGATGAGGATGATGATGATGATGATGATGATGATGATGATGATGATACAATTAACTTGCCATAAAAATATTTTTAACATATGGTATTTTAATCAAAATCTTTAGAGCTGTTTTTGAAAAAATAAAAAATGTCCAAAAATGTTCCACCTAAAGGGAAGTTTAGGGTGAAGAAATTAAACAGCAACTTTGATTTTAACCGACTTTTCGTGTTTGGATTACGCTGATCACAGAGACGCACAGACTCATGCACTTACATACAGGATTCAGTGAGCCTGAAAGCATATATTTCCGTGAAATATCGACATCGAAATTTTGAGCCGAATACAATACTTCTCTGTTTTGCTGCCGAAATAAGAAAGCCACTTGAAGCACACAGACGCTCGTAGCGGCTGTAAGCACGTGACCGCAGAGAACGCTCTGATTGGTTTCGGACCGAAGCTCCCTGAGGAATAAAACTAAATAGATTCGTTTTTTAATGTTACTGCTGTTTAACTGCTGTCGACCGGATTTACTATTGTTACTTTACGTAGTAGAGAGAGTAAACATAACAACGCTTAGAAAAAGTGCAGAAAGAATATGGTTATCCAAGGTCTGCATGATAAAAGTACATTTTAATATATGTACCTTATGGATCGGTAATTCCAGTGTTATAACTTTTGCAAATCATAATAACGATGATAAAAAGTAAACGATAAATAAAGATTAAATATTGTATAAAAGATAATACTTTTCCATCGCCAACGGCTGTATATAAGAGTTTTCATGCAAATATCAATTGAGTTATCAACTAATCCTGCCTTAGAAACAAAGGTAAAACAAAGCATCCTACCACATACACACATACAAGTAACTACTCCACAAAAGAACATACATAACTATTTTGTGTACAGAAACTCTCGTGTTAACATTATCAGCTAGAACTCGCCGTGTTCTATGCAACTTGTTTCTAGAGGCAACAAGACGAACACGAATATCCCCAGAAGTTGTTTTCTCCATTAGAAGCGACTGAGCAGAGATGTCCGATATCCTGCAGTCTAACGAGCTAACGCAGTTAGAAGATATCGACTTCAGCAAAGCTAACGTCTTGTGGCGAGAGTCAAAGTTAGAACCAGGTGTACCTTTAATTTTCTCTTCCTTCATTTTAGCGTGGGTGGTCGTTATGATCCCACCTGCAATTTCTTGTTCCTGAGGAAGTTGTTCGACGCAAGAAGTCTTGGAATGGAACAGAAGGTATCTCAACTATGCATGCCTACACATAAATATTTAGTAATATAAATATTATTTCAAATAGAACTTAGTTTAACAGATTCAAGACGCAAATTATAACGTTATTCAACGAGGACATTTAAATATGCGTCGTAACTAAAAGTTCTTAGTACACTGCTTAAAAGTGATTTTCCCCTTCCTCTTCTTCGGGACAAAGGCCCGTTTTCGGGTGATACCCTCCTCGGTTGCTCTCCGCCAAAATTATGGATCACGTGCTACCACTCTCCAATTCTGAATCTTGAGGATATGTAGTAAATCCTGGCATACACCAACTTTCCATTGATAAGTTGTCTTCTTCCTCCAAAGTCTCCTAGGAACACCTTCTTTGGGGTCCCTTTGTAATGTGAAAGAGAGTGAACTGGATTGCCAAATCTGCCCATTCTTTAAAAGGTTTCGATGCTACCGCATCTTTGTAACAATTTACTTGTAGTATCCAGAACTCCACTGCGCTGGATATTTTGGCATTTTGTAACCGTTCTGGAACGTTTGCTACTAAATCCAACATCGAGGTGTGTTGTTTTTCGATGTGAACTATTTAAAGTTTTTTCCCAAAGCATTGCTCTACTTATAGTATCTATATCTACAATCTACTGATTCCATCTTTTAAGTTACGCCACTATTTCTATATTTCACTTTTTAAGAGTTCAACTGAAATCCTTCAAGGATACTAATTTTTACAGTGTATTTATTTTATTATTTCAATTACTCACCCAGCAAATGTATCAAGCCAAAAATCTGAGTCGTACAGAAATTTCTGTCTCTACTAAAATCAGAAAAGTCATTAATCGCTATCTTCGAAAACCTTTCGCTACTTACGAGTAACTTCATATGACTCCCGATCTAGCAAAAGTCGATTCAGTTGGCAATACTGTTACATACACACATTTGTGCGAGCAACATCTAGTGGGTAGACAATACCAACATGATCATCTGCCCTCCATTTTGTGCACCTCAGTATACGTGATGATGAAAATGGAGGGCTCCTTCTTTCAAGCCACAACAAAGGGGAAAAAAGGTATTTTGTACAGCTGGAAATAACGTGAAGAAGTATTAAAAGAACTGCTGGCGCGCTGCGACTGGAGTAGTCAAAGAACAAAGCTTGCTCATGCGTGAATGAACAACAAAGTGTTCTTGCATTAAAGGCAGAAACCTACTTCAAAGGAAATATCCGCATACTGAACATTAAACGCAATAATAATTTTGAGCCTTACGTTCATGTATAGGCAAGCATGGAATCCCTTTCACAGATAGTGCTCAGTGTGTGAGAATGTTGTATGGAAAGGGTCATAGAAGAATATAGAAGCTTAAACACAACCTCAGCCGTAGAATGCCTTTTATCTGGAAATAAACCTTGGTTTAAATGTGCAGAGTTAGAAGGTAAGCCCAAACTTTTATCATTGGCCAAAGAAATAGTTCGAGTGAATTGCCATTAGGTGAAGATATAGGTAGCACATTTGTTACTGTTTTCCAAATATTACTGCCAAAGTGAAACAGTAAGAATTGCACGTGTCATGAATAGCACTACGGTTTTAGGACTGATAGGAACTTGCCACCTACAATGAAAAACAGGTTGTTTGTCGATAAAATAAAAGGAATATTACTAAACCCTGGATTTCTAAGTACAATAACATAGTAAAATAAGCAAGAAAAATGATGCAAATAAGCACCAAATTAAGCAAAAACAGACACGCGCGACTATGCTAAATAGTTCCACAGAATGCTTAGCCCATTCAAGGGTATTACAGTACACAGGGAATGTCATCTTGAGATTTTGACAAGTAAAACTCCTGCGTCTATCAGTAAAAGGTGATTTGTACAATGAAAATGTTCTTTTGAGATAAATGACGTTCCAGGAGCATGAGAAAGGCACCAAAGTTCTTCAGTATGTTTCTTCACCAGAAATCTTTTTTAGAAATTTGACACTATTTTGTGAACGAAATGTTTCTCTAGCATCTGATTGAGCTTTGTCAAACGTAAATTCTGCAACCCCATTGTTTTTGACGACAACGTTACTAAAATTTTATTAGTCAGAGAATGTTCCAAAAATTATTACGAGGTTCCAACTGCTTTAAAGCATCAGGTATTTTTCAGAAATGATTATGAATGTACTCTATCTTTTTAGAATGCCGTTTTTATCAAAACATTCTTGTGTTGTGGCAATACTTTCTGAATCTTCTGCATTTAGGGAATTCAAAACAGTTTTCACTGCACTGAAATATGCTGCATAGCAAGTCCGGATAAATGTTTAAATATGCACTTTTAAATTTACAATTTTGAGAAAAACATGCTGTTTCAATTAAAAATTGTAAAACAAGTAAGAAAAAATGTTTTCCTGCAAAATAAGCATAAATAAATGCGAAAAAAGTTAAGCATTTTGCTTAGAAATCCGGGCTTTTTTTCTACTTTCTCTACCACGTACAGCTGGCTCCAAATGTTTTCCGAATCACATGCTCCTGTGGATTAGTTATGCCAGGTGGTCCCAAAGCTCGGCTTGCCACCTGACTACAAGGGCGAGGGGCGTAATGTGTCTCTTACACTTGGTCACAAAAAAGTAATCTCAGTGTAAAGAAAACAACATTAATGTTATAAATCCAGAATGAACTCGCAGGGAGAATGGAAATTAATATTCGACATTAGAGGCATCATATAACTCTATTATGAAATTAAATTTAAAACGTTTAAATAATTTTAATATACCTCTTTTTTATTCATAGGGACTCACGCATGCGCGCTGTAGAATTTGCAAATAGTTTTTATTCAGCGAACATGAAATCGTGTATTTGACGTGAAATTTCACATATAAGTTTAAAACATTGAATGACTCTTGAAAATAGCAAGAAAACAGAACTTAAAAGGACATTGAAAGTAACAATAGTACAACTACAAATCGCAAAGGAATATGTTTCAAAAACTATAAGGCATCAAGCTCTATAGGTTACGACTTAGCTTCTCCTCTCAGCTTTCTTACCTGTCACCCTTTTAATCTCAATCGATTTATCCACCACCACCGACACCGCCACTGCCGCCATCGCCGCCGCCACTGCCACCAGCACCATTATTAGTACTATTATTAGTAGTAGTAGTACTATTATTATTACTATTATTCAATTATCATTCAATTCAATTAAATTATCATTCAATTTCAATTTGTTGAGTTTTCCCCCCGTTATCTTTAAAATAATGAATGAGGTTTCATATATGTATTGCAAGTGCAAACCACAGTAAACTTATTCTCCTATATTCCGTAATTGAACACCTTGAAGCACTATTACAAATTATAGTTTAAATGTATGTGTATGGTTGTTCACATTCGCAGGATAATATCTAAAGATTTTTGGAACACAAGGACTTAACTATTATCAGGCCGCAGCAGCTGATAAATGCGCAAGCAGTAATGAAGAGCTGACTCAACAGTTCTTCAGTTATTTCCTTGTTTAATAAATTACCTTGTGAAACTAGCTTCAAAAGAGTGAGAAGTGCCAATTGCCAAAAAGAGTGAGACTCGAAGCCCAGAGAGCACAAATGAGAATAAGCAGAAACAAATCTAGGTTCAGACAAACTACAGTACCTCTACTACAAAACTTGGCCAACAGCCTCCCCGGCCCGTCTGTCGCTCACGTTAGTTGTAAAGTTATACTTTGTCTTCCTGTCGGCCCACAAATGAGGGAAGTGCTTTAAATAAATAAAAATAGAGCCAATATTTTTGCTATCTATGCAACCACGTATTATATCCTTTAATAAACAGTTCACAAGTTTTGTCAAAACATATTTGGAGTTATTACTTTCTTTGCCACTTATAGTAAGTAGGAGAAGTATCATATTCAACTTAAAAATTCGATGTCGAGATTTCACCGATGTGTTTTGAGATCCCCTGAATATTCCCCAAAAAGCTATTTTTAGCAAAAGGTTGTGTGTGTGTGTTGTGTTGTGTGTGTGTGTGTGTGTGTGTGTGTGTGTGTGTGTGTGTGTGTGTGTGTGTGTGTGTGTGTGTGTGGACAGTACAACTCAAAAACAAAAAGTCAATTAAAAGCCAAAGTTGGTATTTAAATGTTATACATTTTAAGGATGCGACATGAAGATTTAAGAAAATTTATCCACCCTAAACTACCCTTTACGTGGAAAGTTTTCTCAAAAATAGCTAACGATTTAAAAAAAAAAACAAAAAAAAAAAAAAAACATCCTGTTTAAGATAAAGTGTATATTTTGAATTTTCTGACTATATCCCATGTAGTCCTGTTTACTCTTGAATGACTTTTGCATAACTAGTAAACCATAAGAGCTAGACTAAATGTTACTACACAAAAATGTAGATCTCGTTAAAACACAATTTATATCCAAATGCATTTTGTGTTGAGTGAACCATTTCGAGAGGCCTTTCTTGTGATTTGTCTGAGTTTTGCAATACTTCAAGTGAAAGGTCATTATTTACGTTTTTATCTCGCTCAATGCCTATATTGCCATGTTCCCCTATAAGAAAATCAGCGTAAGAAAAGTTCTGCAAATGTTTATCTCGACTAACATCAAGACAAAGAAATAAGAGTTTGTAAGAATAGTTAGTACAAGAGTACAGAAAGTCATGTGAGTGCAACACATCAGGTTTTTCTTGTAGTGTGTCATTCATTTTGTCTGCCCATCTCTAGTAGTATAATACCTCATTAGAACATTAACAAGGTTGCACAAACTTAAAATATTTTCTGGAAGTCAGTGGTGTTGTTTTGTAAGATTTTGTCATCATTAGCAAAACTGCTGTATAGACTTTCTCATTTTATACGATATACATCATATTTTGCTATTGTGCGATTGACATGCAACTGTCAATACTATCAGCACCGAAGATGCATTTTTATGTATCTTAGAATTCTTTGTGTCGACGCGAGCTCGTTAACATCCTTAAGGTCGAAGCTCCTCACAGAATCCATTAAAGCGCTGCTGCAGCTTCAAGGCATGCCGTTACTCGAAAATACTTTTTCATGCAGAAGGGTTTTCGGCACACAAAGTCTGATACATATCTAGCGAAGTAGTTTAAAACGCCCTCTGGGGCCTGCCGAGCTCCATGTTTGAGTTCATCTGCAGGAAGGGAAAATTCAGTTAAATTATAAAAGAGTAAAATATGGGTTATTTTAGCAGCTGCTGTCACTTACAGTGGCTTATAATTCTCCTTGTTGAAGGAACATAAATATTGTTAAAGAATGTAGTGAAAAATGTCGAAACCTTGCTGAGTAAAACAACGACCTTAACAACCCTTAATGCTTCTCCTTGTTTACCTATTTTAAGCAACTATTCCTCAAGGGAGGCGGGCAAATAATAATGAAACTAATTTAAGAGCCGAAAGCGTTTGATGAGTGCTGAAATGCATAATTATTTTTACAGCTATTATGTTAACAGAAGCAGTTACTCGCAAAAAATAAAATAAAAAAAAAAAAAAAAAAAAAAAAAAAGAAAAGAAAAAAAAAGAAAATAGCGTTATTACCTTATTCAAATTATTCTTGCAAATGACTAACAATATTTCTAGAAATGTTGGAATACATCTTTATCAAAAAAAGTGCATTACCCAAAGACCCTTAGCATAATCATAACTTACTTCTTTTTTTTTACTGATTCCTATCTTGATATAAATCTTCAATAACACAAACTAGTTCACTCACCGCCTTTGCTAATTTCAAGCCTGTGGAAAATCGTACAGTAAGCGCACTTGCCTTAAGTATTCAATTATTTGCATTTATAAAGAGGTGTACTCACGTGCAAAACAATGTAGCCCATTTATGTATAGTTTTTTGCACGTCAATAAAAAGTCATTTTTACGTAACCTCTAAGCTTGTCGTGCCCTCTATCAAGGTATTCCTCTACCATCCCAGTGCAATCGCTGAGCATTTGTCAGTTGATTTCATTGACAGACTATATATGTGTGTCTGATCAATAAATCACACTCAGTAATAAATATATATGGTGAATGAACATGTTCGTTTTGAGTGAAAGATAAAAATGCTCAAACCCACACAACAATAGTGGGTAATATTTCAGGTTTACCGCTTCATCACGAGGTTAACTGAATGTTGACCTACGTAGTCCAACAAATGGTAAGTTTCCATTTTTGTGGGTTTAGTCCTTTAATCGCCTTACGAAGGAGGAATCCTGAAGTACTGTATATTTTTAGAGCAGCCATGTGAATTTATATAAGCGCGCGCGCGAGCGCGTGTGTCATATATATACACACACACACACACACACACACACACACACACACACACACACACACACACACACACACACACACACACACACACCGTGACTAAGTGACCTAAATTTGGTTTATCACTTTATTAAAGAGGACGATACCATGACTAAAACTAAATTGTGACTAAAATAGGTATTTTTAGTTCTCTCTTTAAGATTTTGATTTTGTTGTTTTAATTTTCATTAATAAATAAGGATATTGAGTATATCTTACTACCAAGTCGAAAACATTAATGTTGCATTAATGTTCATTTAATAAAGATAAAAATACTAAAATTAATTGCAATAAAACGACTAATTATGATACTTATGATTAAAGGCCGGCGGGATGTGCGCTTGCATACGAATCAGGTTAGCTGGACGCAGAGTATGAAGTTGCAACTCTGCAGAAAGGATTTTAGAATCTGCAATTCAAATGTTAGACAATAGCAGCATATACAGGGAAATAAAGATCCTGTAAGTAAAGTGAGATCTCTCCGGTTATTTATATTGTTATTGTCTATTATCATGGACTACAGACGCCAGTTCAACTGCTTCTCACCTCACGTCTTCGCCGAGAGACAGAACACGTCACTTGTACCGTAGAGTTCTGCAACTGTTTTAACGCACGAAGCGTTATCTACTTACGTCGACGCCGGAAGAAGTGGGCCACCTGGTATCTTTACATACATACTCAAAAGACTCAGCAATATTTCCAATAACTAAATTATTTTGGTAAACTTTTATTTGCAGGAGGTCCCATCGAAGATGGGTTTAACAATAGCTCAATTAAACATCTTTATGGTACGACTATTTCAGAGCGTCCAGCAATAAGAAGGTATAACGTAGTTTATCATCAATCTTCTTCTTCTTCTTCTTCTTCTTCTTCTTCTTCTTCTTCTTCTTCTTCTTCTTCTTCTTCTTCTTCTTCTTCTTCTTCTTCTTCTTCTTCTTCTTCTTCTTCTTCTTCTTCTTCTTCTTCTTCTTCTTCTTCTTCTTCTTCTTCTTCTTCTTCTTCTTCTTCTTCTTCTTCTTCTTCTTCTTCTTCTTCTTCTTCTTCTTCTTCTTCTTCTTCTTCTTCTTCTTCTTCTTCTTCTTCTTCTTCTTCTTCTTCTTCTTCTTCTTCTTCTTCTTCTTCTTCTTCTTCTTCTTCTTCTTCTTCTTCTTCTTCTTCTTCTTCTTCTTCTTCTTCTTCTTCTTCTTCTTCTTCTTCTTCTTCTTCTTCTTCTTCTTCTTCTTCTTCTTCTTCTTCTTCTTCTTCTTCTTCTTCTTCTTCTTCTTCTTCTTCTTCTTCTTCTTCTTCTTCTTCTTCTTCTTCTTCTTCTTCTTCTTCTTCTTCTTCTTCTTCTTCTTCTTCTTCTTCTTCTTCTTCTTCTTCTTCTTCTTCTTCTTCTTCTTCTTCTTCTTCTTCTTCTTCTTCTTCTTCTTCTTCTTCTTCTTCTTCTTCTTCTTCTTCTTCTTCTTCTTCTTCTTATTATTATTATTATTATTATTATTATTATTATTATTATTATTATTGCTGTTATCCCTCAATGGGAAAAACAATTTGGCTAGTAGAGGATCTCGAACTACTGCAAGAAAATCAGCAAAAGGAGAGAGTTACTTTTAGCCGATTCTTCCATGGAGACAGTATTGTAACCAGTGAATTTTGAACAATAGGAACAAAGAAGCCAGTACCAATTCAACAGAATGGAAGGGGACCACTTTCCGAGAATCATTCCACGCCATCTAGAAGAAAAGCTACTTCCAGTAGCATTCTCAGGACAAAATATGATGATTCTAACCGGTACCGAGTTCACATCTGTCGTTCGCCAGGGACACTGCCCCTGCTATCTTCTCTCCGGCCAAGCTTCGTATCCTCTCAGCTCACGAATCCCTCCCAAGGGCGCCCCGTCATGGGTATTTAGCATAAAATATTTATTTGGTGCAGGTGCTAAGTCCCCTTTTGAGCCTTGTCTATCCTATGCTAATCTTTCGCACCTTTCCGTGAGGATGTTCCAGTTGAGGCTACCAGCAAACACAATCTGCTAAACAAACTAAAACCACCCCTAGACATCCCGATTGTCTTGGACTAAACAAGGTTTGTTTAGCAGTACCGGCTCGCACACCAACTCGGAGATTCGGACACCTTGACTATATTTAGTAATGTTTCACGTACTCAAGATTTTCACGGGAAATTAAATATACTCATCTCTTCTAGTTTTGGGGATTAGCCTCTGAAGACCTCTTCATCCTGAATCAATAATATCAAATACATCTTTTGGCGAGTTAAATATTTCCGAGATACTGCTTTCTACCTTTTCTATTTTAAAACACTTGAACTTTTGTTAGATGGGAATGGTTATTCGTCTTTTTTTCTGTTGGTTATGGAACTAAAGCGGAATTTCAAAGCCATAACACAGTGACGAGCTCTTTAAAACACCTGTCCTCTATTCTCATTGTACTTGCAAGGAAATATATAATAACATAATTTTCTGCAAAAGTTTATCTAAGTTAACCTGACGTATATAGAAGAATAAGCGACAATACTCGTATATTGTTCTTCCACACATTCCCTGTGAAGAATAAGGTATGAAAGGGGGAGTCGGTTGCTCTCTACACCTGAGCTAACATGGTAACATGCCAGTAGGACATTAAGCTCGCATTTTTTTCGGTAAACCATAAGAAGATCTGAAATTTATTTTGGGATAACAGGAATTACAACTTAACAATGTCGTCAATACTGCAAGTCCCCCATAGTTTAACCTACCTTGAGTGGGTCAATGAATGACACTACTACAAATTATCAAAGGTCTGTGGTTCAAATTCAGCCACGGCATTGCATTTTCAATCTGATCGTATCTTTCCAGAAGAAGGACGTATGTAAGAAATATAAGAATTATCAGTATCGAGTGAATAGAAATATTTATACAGGTATAATTGATCTATTTTTTTATGTAAGACGTAATTAGTCTTCGGCATGCGATTCAGAAGCTTGTGTGGGAAAAAGTTTAAGTAATTTAGATCAGACCTACATAGATTTACGCAGATGGTAGATCCAAAACGAGATTCAATGCTAAATATTTAAATTTCCCTAGAGATGCAAATTGGCTCGTCAAATTCTGGATTGGTGTAACGGCAAAGTTAAAAGCAATCAATTCGCACGCCTCTACAAAGCACCAGCTTTGTGCAAAAGATGCCCTGGAGCCTTCACATATCACGCTCTTATTTGCTGCAGAGTTAACTTAGTCTCACAAGTACCAATCGAAATTTCCATGAAAAGAAGCGACGACAGGCAGTTTGCCAAGGAAACTTCTCTCAAGTGAAGACCAAACTTTGAAGAGCATGCTGGTTTGTGCAGAAGGAGAAAAGGGGGAGGGTATGAATTATGCATTCTTCCGAAGTGAAGAAGAGCAAGTTGGAACTAGATACTTGAGAGTTGGATGAACTGGAGTATTCGCTCACGGTAACATATGATGTAGAACTAATCACAATATGAATTTAGATCTCCATTATTGAACCACTCAGCCTCGAAAAGTCCACAACCAAGTTTCCATTCTTTTAGAGGAAAGCTATTTAATATGCTCAATATTTCAAAATAAGAATTAGGAACTAAAATATATGCTCTGTTATATAAAATTATTCTTAGTAATATTCAGAAGTCTCAGCAATGATGTGAATCCGAGAGGAAAGCCAGGGTCTCTCAAAGCCTAAAATCGCACTGGGTGCAATGTTAGAGATTCCTTGCACCTGCATCGTGGGGACTCGGTTAAACTCGGCTCCACTCGCGTGCTTTACAGCGAAGAATCGTGTGTTGATAGCTTGCTTATCTATGAAAATACCACGAGTGGGTTAAATATTAAAACCTCCAGTGGTATTTTAGACTTTACCGCGAAATAATTAATAATTCATTTATTTAACGCTATTTAATATTAATAGTGATTTAAAAGTAAGCAACTTACAATAACATTCATATATTTTAATTGAGATTGACTTTGACGGTTGGCACTACTGCTAATCCAAGGGCTGTGAGAACAAAACAATTTTAGCGTTGAATCTAGGGAAATGAATTGAACATATGATGAATATAAATGAACGAATTAGCGTTAGCAGGCTATTCATTAAAGGTAGGTCTGCTATATTTAAAATTACCTAGTTTGACTTCGCCTCTTCAATTAAAATATAAATATCCCCACTAGAATATTCGTCAAATCTTTTGTCTACTATGTTTGAAAGACCCGTCGGTTGCTTTTACTCCACATGGGCACTTCAGATGTTCAGAAACGCAAGAAAAGGATGTGGTATAACCAAAGCGACAATAGCGTGACCAAGAGGGGATAATCTGGCATGAGTGGAATACTCATAAGTAAAATTGAATAATTTCCTTCGTAACCAAGATACCAGCGTAAGGTCAACGCGCACTATACGTAGATTACGTTATAGGAAAGGGGTTGTATATATTGCCTTGTGCACCTAGAACCTGTGAACGGGTGCAAAGTTCAGAGTCAGCATCAGGCTATAGTCTATGCGTAGTCAACCTCGTGTACATTGAATGAATGTTTCATCTCTAGTCATAAGTAATGCTACGAATGATTGTCAATTATCTACAGAAGCTACACTTATTGAGACTATTTCACGAATTAAATGATGGCGTACTCAATGCAACGTTATTTAAATACCGTATTCTAATTACTAACCTCGTAAAAGTAGAACGAAACAAACATGCATTAGCGTCCATTGGCACGGCCTACAAGATTCTGATATTGATGCTAATCTTGTACGATGTTAGCAATGTTAGTACTTGTAGTATCCACTATTAATTTATAATTTTATCAATACAAAACTTGTCAAACTAATTCCAAGCATATTTCCTGTTGTATTCAGTATTTTGAGGTTTCCCTTTTCGAATTATTTCTTCTATTTTAGCAGAAGAAGCGATTTAGCCACGTTTGACCTTTAAACCTAGCGGCTCTGTTGTGTCAAATGACTCAAGTTATTGCGCATCTGTAATATAGTGTAAATAGATTGTCTAACCTGATCACAACATAAGAAAACCAGAGGACGTGATAATTACAATTCAGAGGATTTGATAATGAAATTTTATTAATTTCCGCGAATAAAGGCTGTCATTGTTTGAACTTTGTAATTGTTGTGCACATTCAACCAACTCGCCTATGAGTGGAATAGTCAGAGAAATAGATGACACCAATACAGCTATAGAGCGATCTGCTCCAAAGAAAGCAAACAATGCCCAAAGTAGAAAAAGCACTCGAAACTTATTGAACTGTTTGGAATCGGCCTTTGATATTAAAATATCGTGTTTATGAGATATTGAAATTCATAACTGAAATTATCTGCGAATATCCCGGAAAATTATCTTCATTTTGAATGAATTGTGTGTAATTTTTATAACTGGTAAACAATACGACACAAGGAAGTTACTACTACACAAACACAAATCTAAAACACAATATGTCAAACTTGAAAGGCATTAACCGTTGCCGAAATATTCGGCGTTAGAAGCTTCGTTACTTTATATTTTTAAAACGCTTCCTCACTATTGTTTTATTTTCATGATGGCATACGAACAATGTAACACTTCAAATTCACCCTATATTATCGCGCTTTTTGAAGATTTCACTGTCGCTTCAGTTTCTGTACCTACAACGAAATGTATTTTATCTAGTTTCCTAAAGTTTATTTCGACTTTCTATAATGAAGTAGTTAGAACATTAAGCGATAACGCGTAGAAAAAGTCAAAATTTTACTTTACGAATTCCCAAACATACACTGGTATAAATTGCTTTTATTAAAACAAATGTTTCTACAATAGGGAAAAGCTTGCGTGATTAATCCTCCGTGAACTGTGTTTTCATTTTCATAAACCGCAGATGTTTTATCTCTCACTAACAAACTTAAATGAGCTTTCTAGGCTTATTACAGCTATACACAAACAATTTAACTTTCCTGTTGTAGCATTGTGTAATCAGATTGAATCAGACGGAACGGAATAATGCGCATAATCTCGGAGGCATCTTAACTTCTTAATCTTCTGCTATTTATTAGAACTAATATTTTACCCAGTGACATTGATTGATAGAAACACATTAAGAAGAATATTCCTAGAAAGGAAAAGAGACCTGCATACAATAATGAATTTCAGTTAGACAGGAATCTTAGTAAATAAAGTTAATGCTTATTGTTAGCTCAACAATCTTAGCAGGAGAGAATTGTGAAATATAGCTAATGATAGCATTCATAGTGGGGAAATATGTGTTCTTCAAAGCCACGCTTGGTATGTCATAACTTTTATTTCTCTCTTTTCGGGCCTATCCAGTGGATAAAGAAAGCCATTTCATCTTGCTCAAAAATTCAATATGAATATTTCACCAAAACTACCTCTTTGAGCCAACTGTTCCAAAGAAATCATTTTTTAAAATACTTATGTGCCTGAATATGTGTGTATAAACCGTATAACTCAAAACGAAATGTCAGATAAATACAACAATATACAATTAAAGTTCAGTATTTTCCAAATACTATATCATACACTTTACTACCTGGGCATTCTTTTGTTTTGTTCTACTTATCACTACCTCATTATTTTATTTAGTTAGTGTAGTCAACTGTAACTATAACAGGAGAACAATTATACCTGAACTTCTTTTTCCTCAGTTGCAGTACTGAGCTAGTCAAACTATTCTAATGGTAATGAGTATATTGTAGGTTATTTTTATAAAATTCAACATTTTCTGTACAAATCTTTGTGATAAACTATTTACATTCACATTTTATTTATGAAATAGTCCAGATAAATATTATTCGACGGTCTGACCGTCGCAGTAATACATGTGATAAAATGCGAAAATTTTAAGGAAAATTCCGCAATCATTTCTACGGAAACTATTTCCATGATTATTTTCTAACAGTTTTCATTAAACTACATTGCATTCAAAATATTTACCACATATAAAAGCATACCTTGTATATCCTGAAAGAAAAAACAAAAACAAAAAACCAATAGACTATCAGTTAAGCTGTGGGGTTTCACGCTGTTTCTATCACTTTTTATTTTTTTACAGCTGTCCGTTGAAGATACTATTAAAATGTTAACCAATATTCCTTTGAAATTAAATGCTGAACTATATGGCATTATTTATTACTTTCTCCACTAAATATAGTAAGTAGAGGAAGTATTGTATGCGACTCAAAAATTTGATGTCGAGATTTCACCGGAAATATGTTTTCAGACCCCTGAATAAAAAGGAACACTTTTAGAAAAAGGTGTGTGTATGTGCGTCTGCCTGTGAACAGCATAACAGTACATCGAAAATTCGGTTAAAAACCAAACTTAGTATTTAAGCTTAATATCTTTAAACTACTCTTTTCATGAAACATTTTTCGAAAATTTTAATTTTTTTTTAAAACCGGGTGAGATTATTTTGAATAAATTGCCATATGTTTAAGAAATTTCTATGGAAAATCAAATGTATATTTTGAATATTCTCGCTATAGTCCTGTTTCATCTCGATGAATTTTGCATAACTGGTAAATTAGAGGATATCGTTAAACCAGAATTTATGTCTAATGCATCTTTTTGTGGGATGAACCGTTTCGGAGATATTCCTTTTTGAAATATTTGTACTTTGCCTAAATGGAAGGTTATTATTCACATTTTTGTCTCTTTGCCGTGTAAACAACACGGCATTTAATACGATCAGACTTAAAATATTTGGTTATTGCTCAAAGCCTATGTATTCCCATATTCCCCTTACACCTGCAAGAAAATTACCAATGAGGTAATTTCTACAAATGTTCATCTCAGCTCACATAGAGAAGATACAACAAAAAGGGTTTGTAAGAATAGTTAGCACAAGAGTAGAAAAAGTCACGCGAGTGCAACATACAAGATTTTATGCCATAGAAATGGTATTTCCTTCCGGGAAATACACGAAGGATGACGTAAACTACTATAATTTAAGTTTTAAAATATGAAATAAATACAAACACAAACTACACAATATTAACTTCATTTTGAATTTCATTTGGCAATTTTACGTTTAAGAGTTCTGAGCTGCGAGTCTCGGGCTCGCGTATTTTATCAAATTGCGGTAGCTTTGACCTTAGAAAAAACTCGGAACCGCTTGTTTATTACAGCTGCGATTTTGCAAAAGACATTAACTTAACGGTTTTTTAAATGACAGAAAATTACCCCCTCCCCGAAAAGAATTCAAGGTTTCCTGCTATCCAAAATAATATGAAACACCCATATCAGCAAAACATTCCTTAACTATTAGCGGACGTTTCCCATTTGTTTTCCATTGTCGTTGTGCTTGCTTGCTGGTACGGTTCACAAAGACTTGTATCCGGGGTGCACTTTGTGGGCTGACACGCGAAACTGATACATTATGGCCCATTACCTGCGAGCTACGTTCAGGGAACATTTTTATTTATTCATAGATGCCATTAAAATTCCTTGAATATTACATGAGAGTATTCCACAGGTACCTTCTATATTACAAAAAGAGCTTACTAAAGGTACGCTATCGAATTGCTTCCCGTTGCTAGGTTGCAGTGATTGTTTTGGGCCGAAAGCTCTCTTTACACAGCACCTCTAATGTGCTCTTAGAGAAGATTGCAGTTTTTTCCCCTCTCGCCTTTATTGCTAAAAGTAATTTAAAGGTGAGAGGTATTTAGAAACACATAAAAGTTCACTTAAAGTGTTTTGTTCTGTAAACAATAGGGCAGAGAAAAAAGGTGACAAAGCATACCGAATGTGTGGGAAAGGGCAAAGGGTTTATAAGAAACGTTCTTAAAATAATTTAAATAAATTAGTAGTAGAGAATTCTCTCTTAAAAATAGTCGGGTGACATGAATTTATCCTGCCTTTGAGATAAAATTATTGCGTATTAAGGAAAACGAAATTTTTTATGACCACAAATCCAAAGGTTTCGCACGTATCATTTGAAAATTTAATACAGCAATTACAGCGCAAAGTAGAAAACATACACAAACTTTCATGAACAATGTTAGTTTAGTTTCTGAAATATTTGCTTGTTTATTTTGTTCACCGTTTTGAAAATTTACTCCTCACGGCACATTGTTCTTGAATATATATATATATCACATCTGCCTAACAATTACATATACATACATTTCATGCTTCTCCATAACTAACACATGCAGCTAATTTCAAATGTCAATTCTGTTCTCTTTGTACAGACCAGTTCCATTTTTCTTAACTCTGTTTAAAAACTGACCTAAGTTCCTGACCTCCTTTCTAAGAATCCTTCTAAATGCTGTTCTCCCATTTCTGCCCCAGAAATTCTTTCCTCCACACGTCCGTTCCTTGGCACTCAAAGACTATGTGCTCCAGATCTTCCTTCCCTCCAGAAATGGGACACTGACTCTGAGGGACACCTTTTCTTAGTTTTCTCATCCTCCAAATACCAGTTCATAGCCATGCTATTGCCTCCCTTTGTTCATTATTTAACTTATCAACATGTCTCCCTTTCGCATTTTTCCTTCGTTGATTTGTAATCTACCAGAGGCCTCCTTTCCATTAACCCACCAAACAGTTTTTGGATTTCTATGTCTTCAAGCCTCTATTTTATTATTTTCCAGAATTTGATATGATTATTCCCCCGTCTCCCCCAGTAACGCCCCATCCCATTTACCTCTAGGTTTTTTCGGATACTACTCGTTCATCCAGATTCTACAAGACTCTTTTTCTGGTTCTCTACATAAATTATTTTTGTCTAAATTAAAGACTATATACCAATATTTCAGAGCTGTTTCTATAATCATACCCTTCCTCGGCACCCTTCCCATCTGCGTCTGCGCTACTTTTCCTACCACCGCACTTGGAAGACAATATTTCCCTGCAAAGCATCCTATGAACTGTATCTATGGATTCTTCTCCCATTTAGCTCCCACATTCTATAGCAGAACATTTTTGTTTCCACCACCATACAAATTTTTTCCAAGTATTTGACCCTAATATTGGGTACTCTGTACTTACAACTTCTTATTGCTCACGTGGTTCCGTTCCATTTTGTCAGAGCTAATTTCTTTTGTTTTTCCCACCCACACACTCATCTAATTTTACTGCAATATAGATACATTCTTGTACTACTTTATACTCATTTCCCTTTTGCCACATTTCATATGCATTCAGTTTTGCTCCCTTCTTAAATACCATTATTTGCATTTACTCCTGATTTACAATAAGTCTCATTCATTGCAGTATTTATCTTAACCCCTGCAGCGCTTGCTTCACACCATTCACTGTAATTGATCCTACTTACCAGTTTATCAACTAACAGAGCCCTCTGATATTTATTGCTGGCAACTCTTCTTGCTTATCCCTAATAGAATGTCGTCGATAAATAAATGGTATAGGACTTAAATTATATCCTTGCCTTAACCCTTTATATTTAATATTTAAGCACCAGGGCGAACGAGCTTCGCTCGGCTTTTCTTTTCATTTCCTGTTTTTAATCGTGTTTTTTGGGAGAAGATACTTATTTAGATAAAATTTAAAAGCAAAATGTTAACTAAGATATAAATTTTCATCCTAATTGTTGGAACCGTTTCCATGACGAGACCTGGCTTGTATGTTGAAATTGGCCCATTAACAGGGAAATTATGGCCAAAAATAAAGTTTAGAGTAATTGTGACTGTTACGCGTAAAATCACGTTTTTTTTTTCAGGAACGACACCTATATAGATAAACGTAATAAGCAAAACCCTATCTGGTTACAAATTTTGATAAAATCGTTAGAGCCGTTTCCAAGTTGTGCGGAATATATATTGTATATACAAGAATTGCTCTTTCAAATATATAAGATAATATTTAATATATATTCTGTATCACCACAATCGGGTTATGGGCTCAGGGGTACCTTTGTCGACCATAACTGTCAACTGTCAGTTACCTCCTGTTTGTATTAAAAAGTGCACCATAGGGGCGTAGGTACAACCGTGAAAAGGGGGGGGGGGCGGGGAGGAAGGAATTGAAGAGAAGAGACCACTAAAAATTTCAAGAACTATAACATTTATGGATCAATAAATTATACATTTGTTAACAGGAATGATTAATCGGTATAGCAAACCTTTAAACAGAAATGGAAGCCGAAACATACAATAGAAATACAGCTGAAAACCAAACCAATTTACATAACCCCATTCAACTCCCCCTCAAAGCGAGGAGTTGGGAAGTCTTCAAGCTTATCTGAAAATGCCTAAATGATTCGCGTGGATATCCTACGGGTTACAAGAATTACTTGTTACAAGATTACATTTAATTTGTCCGCATTAGAAGCACCTCCCAGGCAAGTAACGGTCAGAAAACCAATCTGTAATTCACGGCCTGAGCCTTAGTTAAAACAAAACAACGGGACCACTTACCCTTCACGCCAAGAAAGGAACACTCCGACTGACTGTCCCTACAACCGTGAGACCGAGAGGAAACCCAAAGAAAAAACACTAGCACATCCCAGAGGGGAAAACAAGAGTCGCGAAACAAAAGGAGGTGCCATAATAAAACAAAGTAAGTGCGATCAGCACAAAAGACTAGAGGTTTCTCATTTCAAAACTGAAACCATATTCAATGTTGCATGTGAATTACTTTAGATCATTCCTACGTTATTAGTCTACCGAAATATTTACTGGAAAATTCACGCTTGAACAATGAATTCCAGTTCGAAATAGAGATAGCAGCTGTTTAGTTATTGGGTCTAAGATTATGTGGTCATTAAGCGAAAAAATGCATGTTCTATCCAAGAAAAAAGCTGACAATCATTGGAATGCTCTCAAAAAAGTGTTCAGAAAGTGGATGTCGCGAACGCTATGCTGATATAGCTACTAAAGTTGAAAAACTGAACGAGATAATGAAGTATGACAAGCTTTGGAAGAGACTTAGCACCTGAGCCTATGGAAGATCTTGTGCATCTAGAGACAGAGGGTGGCCGGAGCTGGGAGATACGACAGCGGAGAGTAGAGTCCCCTCAGTTTACATACAGATGGATACTCCCCGGCGACAGCTCGTGAAATCGACTCCCCTCCTGGGCTTACAGAGGATATTCCTGCCATGCAATACCGACACTAGAACCGTGAAATACCCAATGTAGTTGAAATGAGAAATTAAGTAAAATAGAGCGATACCGAATTCCGGGGTGTAACTATATCAGTATTCGCTTACCGATTCGGGGAAACCGAGCGAAAACCATTGGCCAGGAGCATCGGCCGCTGGATCGAACCCGGGTCGCTTTGGTGAGAAGCGAATGACCTAACCACTGGGCTACGGCGCGGCCTATCGAAGGTCTAAATGTCAAGCAGACGCAACTGAACGTAAATGTCTGTGTAATATATTACACTACACTTTTGTGGTATCACTTAAATTAGTAATACGGTTTACTATGAAGAACCAGGTGTTTAAAAGGAAGTGTCGTACTGCAACTGTAGTTGGAATTGGTCAAAACTAGGATAAATGTACCTGCAAACATACATTCGGAAACAAATAACTGTGGAGATACGAACCATTTTGTGTTGAGTGCTTATACCACACAATGGGCTTCATCCAACAGGCGCATTCTGCTGTACACTTCACTGTCACAAATGTTGAACACAACAATTGTGGGGTAAATATCGATAAATACCAAACAGGAGTTGTGATGAATCCTGCCATTCTTTCCTCTGTTAACATGGATAAAGTCCATTGTCTGGTGTAAAATGGTTGATATCTCAGATAGTTATTTATTCCAAGTTTGCCCAATCTCAACTCCTGTTGTAATAATACACTTTTTTAAACACCCTATATACGTATTAACTGAAGAGTGCAAATTGAAAGAAATAATGTTTACAGTAGACGTTCCATTATAACAACAGTGCAATGCAATATATTTAACAAATGTAAATGTAATGTAAACCCCGCGCGACAGCCCACGAAGGGCCCAGGCCTACCGCCCAGCCGCTGCGTCCCCCACCTCTGCCCACTACAGGCGTCATTGGTGAGGTGCAGTACTGGAGGGTGGGACGTGGTCAGCGCCCCGAGTCCTCCCGGCCAGTTATGCGCTTTTCTAGACCTAGGGCTGGTACTTCTTCATTAAGTAGCTCCTCAATTGGTCCCCCCGGGACCTAACGAGGCTGAGTGCACCCCATGCCAGACCTCCCAGAGGGGATAAAATCTCCCTGCTAGTACCGGGGATCGAACCCGGGTCCTCCGCGCCAGAGGCAATATTTAACAAATAGGGTAGTTAAATTGACCGCCTCCATAGCACAGTTGGTAGCGCGCTTGCCTCTGACACGAAGGAGCCGGGTTTGATCCCCGAAACCAGCATGGGGATTTTTCCCCCGCTGGGAGGTCTGGTACAGGGTGCATTTAGCCTCGTTAGGTCCCAGGGGGACCAATTGAGTAGCTACTTAATGAAGAAGTAGTGACCCCAGGTCGATAAGGCTAGATAACTGGCCGGGAGGGAACGGGGCGCTGACCACTTGTCACCCTCCAGTACTGTACCCCACCAATGACGCCTGTAGTGGGCAGAGCTGGGGGTTGCAGCGGCTGGGTGGCAAGCCTTGCGCTGTGGTTTAGGTTTAGAGTAGTTAAATTATATTCGAACCCACTCTCGAGGCCTCTCTCAACTGCGCGAGACAGTCGGCAGAGGCGGACCAAAATCCTTACCTTATACGATACATGCTGCAGATGTTGACCTGCTCTCAAACAGGCAGCGTATCTCGTGTAAATATTCTCGTTCACTCTCCGAAGTTCAGCAGCAGGAATTTTTGTGATTTCTTGTACAATGTTTTCGTTCCTGAAGCGTGCGAGGATTGGAACAATACACTTTGTCTTTTAAAGAACTCCATAAACAAAAACCACAACTCCTTACGTCAGGAGAACGAGGGGAAGACAAATTAACACTAATTATTCTGTCATCAAACACCTCTCTTACTGCATTTAATTATATGGCAGCCGAATGAGTTGTTGCAGAATCTTGCTGGAACCAACCATACAATTTCTCTTCTTTTGTCAAGCTATTTAAAAATGACCTCAGAATTAACCTCTGATATCGTTCTGCATTTATTGTTTTAAAAAATATGCGTCTTATTATTCTAGCACTTAACCCACACCATACTCCAATTTTCTGATCATTAGGCGTTTCATCCAGTTGCACATGTTTTCCTGAAACTCAGTAGCGACTATTGAGTATTCACACGTCTAGTTAGTCGAAACCAAGATTCATCAGTGAAAAACGAGCTGTGGGTCAACAAAACACCTTTCTACGGATCGGCAAAACCAGTTACAATAATTCAGACGTTTAGCGGGATCATTTGGTTTTAACACTTTTACTCATGTGTAACGATAGGGTTTCAGTTTTATCCGACGTGTAGTATTTCTCGCAGAAGATCGAGATACATCTGTTTGCTGCGCTAGTGTTATCAGCGATTTTCGAGGCGTACGCTCCAAAGCAGCATCAATTTAATTTTAGTCAACACTGACCTCTTTCTCGAATGTTTCTTGTCCAACGCTGAACCCGAAGCTTCGGTTGTCCTTGCAGGTGGTAGAGTTCGGAAACTTTTCAACAAACTCCCTGCGCCCTCGGTGAGCAGATGCATGCTTGAAGTAAATTTTACAAATAAACACACGTCCTTCCACAGATAAGTGACGCACCATGTTTATTTGCACGACAGAGGCACCTGACTCACACTGAATGACACAGCAATACCAACTAGAGTTGGTGTCGGCGCACTTTCGAGCGGGAATTGGTGGTCCGAAGTCCCGGAGTAGAGAAGGAGAGACTGCGAATGGGTTCGAATATAATTTAACTACCCTATAATATATTGCTATATAATATTTGTATACTGCTGTGTTATGTAAATGTGATTGAAATGGTGACAATAAATGATTGAGCCTACTTCAAAGCTTACCACAACTGGTTATATGTTAGTACCCATTTTCAACATCCACTAGTGCCTATTTAAGTTTCTAGCACCTAGTGCGCCGCGCTCTGGTCATGTCTGAGTCGAGGATTACATATTCTCCGCACGCATGTGTTTACATATGTTTGCATAATAATGCACACAGTTTGACATACCGCAACACGAGTGTCGATCTGCAGAGAGAGAGGGAGCTGCATTCGAATGTTTATGTTTCCGCAATATAAACGAGATATGCATACCTTCCCCACTTTGTGCGTTTCCTGATGGTCAATTTGCTGCATGCAGGAAGACCAGAACAACATCATCCCAATTTTACTACTGAACTGCAGACACCACTGCAATTACTCCTGTTGTTATTCATGGTTTGAGCCCAACGACAGTTCCTGCGGTGTCATTTTCTTATCTATTGGTATTCCTTTGTGAAATAATTTATTGCGTAGTAACCGCAAAGCCCACGAAATGTTTTATATGAGGCTCAGCAACAAAAATGTGGTTTTACAACCTCGCCTGCACGTGACCGCTGATACAATCTATGGAAACAGGAACTTAGCTGGACGTTCTTTACAACAGTGGGAAGGAAAGTTACGAGTTAGAAAGACTAGAGATGGCACTTCGTTTGAGCCTATGCTCATCAACTGCAATAGCTCATAGAAACAGAAGTATAACCCTTTAAATGCGTTTATTCTTTTCTGTATATTGAAGTCCTACACTAACTCCTAAACCAGCTTTTAAAACCCCTCCAGGGCATCTCAACGTAAATGATTGTAACAGGCTTGATCCTATCTAAGTTGGCCGTCCAATCAAAGCCGAATGTCATGAATTCCACTTCCAACAACTGCCTATGGTAAAGGATGGGGAGGATCTACGTAAAGTAAGCGGCGAGATGGCGCGCATGGATGCTCACGGGGTTACATTTGACCGCAGTAGTATAGATTTTGCTTTTTGTTCCAAAAAAGGACAATATTGACATACATAAATACATGTATGCTACATTATAGCTACAAATGCACGATTTTATTGCTAAAGGCCTAAATAATATGAACATAAAGATCACTTCTTGTGCCCTTTAATATTCGCTTTGTATATCTGCAAGCAGAGCATTCAAGGGATAAGTTACTGTAGATCTGGACAAAAATACAATTCATTATGAGAGAGGAAACAATTGTCCAACCGGCTGCACTGTGCTTTTCCTGACCGCGTTTGTTGCCGTCTGCCGCTATCATAGAAAGGCGCGGATGAAGCCATCAAAACGCCCCGAGGAAGCGAATAGACAAAACACATACGGTCGGTTCGGAACATTCTCATTTCCTTGGTACAAAAGACATTTGTTTATACATATGGTCTACCTCATCCGGAATTGGGGTAAGTAGATAACCCTTCGTGTGTTAAAAGTTGCAGAACGCACCGGGATAAATCCAGTCATATTGGCGGCAGTGGCGTGAGCGAGTTTGCTTCTGCCTTTCAGCGAAGGCGAGAGACGAGAGGTAGTGCCCTGGTTGAACTATTGTGTATAGTCCGTGATAATAGACTATGTACCTACACCCGAAAAGGTTGGTATAATGTTTTGCATTTTACTTACCACACTCGCTATTGGATACGTCAGTGCGTGTTTGTGACTGACTTGGATGGTGATTACGAACTACGGGAAGCAAAAAGGAACATTTCCGTCACTTTATGCTGTTTTTCAAAACCGTCTCACAATGCTGGCAGAAAATTAGAGCTGTCTACGGGAAATGTGCAATAACGAATCAAGCATGACAAAAGTGGTTTAGTCGATTTCGAGCTGGGAATTTCTCCCTAAAACAGGATCTTTACAACTACTCTGTCGTGGCTGTGCTGCCAGTGAGGTGTGTTTCCAGGTGTTCTTAGTGATTAAAACTTAACGAGAAATGAACGAAATTATGAGAATCTTACAATTGTATCCTAAGAGACGCTGAACTTAAATACCAAGTATTTAAGTTACGTATTTCGGTCGTTATTTAGGCATATAATTTTTAGTGGGCTACGGTACTTCATTTGCTATATGTAGCGGAGCATAATATAAAACAGGGAAATTTTTGTATAAGGTGCAGTAGAAGCAAGCAGAAGATAGTGTGTACATATAAAGGAGGAAGTCAAAATATGCCATGTTTTTCCAAGCGTGTGCTAGTTTTGTGTTACCCAGTTAGGCAAAAGGGTTTTTAAAGCGCTCTTTTGCCCTCTTTGCTAACGGTCGTTAGCGAGGTGTGCTCTGACATAGCATCTCCATGGAAACGTGCTGTAAATGACCTCCCCACAACGGTAAATTCCATAGCACGCGTCCCTAATCTCATTCGAGTATCATTGTCTCTCGAACTTCATTAATGAAGCAAAACAGCGCGGCACGTGTCTCAACGCATAACACAAAACATAAGATAAGTAAATTAACAATAAAAATGCGTGACCACGGACAAGGTAACGCCATAAACAAAGTAATACAACAAAGGTATAACGCAAGCAGAATTCAGTGTTATGCCATTCAGATAGCGATAGGTGAGAAAATTAGTTACTGACCGTTTTACGTGTAAAAGTGCCTCCTCTTTTGAGACGTTGTCTTCTACAACCTTCCTTCAGAAACCTCTGTCCTTAGCCTGGACCCGGCCTGGCTAGAGCATAATTTAAAAAATATATTAATAATAATAATAATAATAATAATAATAATAATAATAATAATAATAATAATAATAATAATAATAATAATAATAATAATAATAATAATAATAATAATAATAATAATAATAATAATAATAATAATAATAATAATAATAATAATAATAATAATAATAATAATAATAATAATAATAATAATAATAATTATGTCAATAACTGGAAAATAATTTTCTGCGTTTTGGAACTATCTGTGATAGTTTTGTGTGCATAACACATGAGACCTTAGTTTATGAGTTGCCCTCGTCTTATTTGCAGCTTCAGTGCTTAAACTTTGGGGTTGGATATCAAGATTCGGTCAAGAACCTTCAGCGATTCACCGCAAAGTATGTTTTTCATTTGTATTACGAAAAGTTTTCTTTTTCTTGTTTTCCTTCTTTCAATGTATGAAAAAGCCAAAACTTAGCGGGTATAATTCAATAGTACAGTTCCGTGTAATAAGATTCTAAAACAGTTTAATTCTTCACGGCAAATCAGCAATTCGTTTCAAACAGATTATGAACATCCATTAGAAGCATCGTCCTCTTAAGTGGAGGTATCAGTGAAATTTGGGCAAAAATGATAAAAAAAAATTGATTTTTCGATTTTTACCTTAAACTTATATCTGTTTCTTGTACTTTCAGAATTTACCGTCGCTTACGCCGCATTGCCTTTAGGTCATGATTTAAATGGCCATGTGCGGATGCGCGTGGTTTCTCAAAACACATTCTATTATCCCTTTCCGGATATCGCGTACGATTTTGAAGCAGTGTGGATGTAAACAGACATCATGTGGGATTTGCTGGAAACATCCATTTCGGGAAACTAGTGCTAAAGTATGGCGAAATTTGTCTGTAGTCACGTAATAACCACCGTGTTTTTTTTTTTTTTTTTTTTTTTTTTTTTTTTTTTTTTTTTTTTTGTAATTTTATACAAGAGTCTTTCTTTTTAAACATAAATTGCAAATTGCAGTAATTTCAGCTATTATTCAATTGAATATGGGCTGTGAAGCTTCTCTCTATGTAAGGGAAAGATTCAGAGCTAGTAAAGCAAGTCCAGCCGGTAGAAAAATTAGTAATATTATGGATAAGCAAATATTAAAGCAGAGTGCACTAAGTGCATTGAGTAGATTTAAATCAGAAAACACACACACACACACACACACACACACACACACACACACACACACACACACACTTAAGAGTAACAACACTTAAAGATGAAGTTAAACAGTTTGCTGAAAAACCTTCATATGGTCCAAGATATTCTAAAGCAATAAATATAGGTTGTCATATACTTAAAACTTTAGTAATTTTTCTTAGCTTACTTCTTGTTACATTTTTTATTTTCAAAATACTCCTTTAATGCAACTCTTACTAGATGTCACTGAAACTTTTCACACTTATTCTTATATAGTTGCTTCATAAAACTTCATATTTTAAATACTCTAGATACAGTACTTTAATTGTTACTGAATTTTGATTTTGAAAATTATTAATAATTTGAAGGAAAATGGCATCAATATATTCAATATTTTTTTCTCCAAAACTGTTTGACATGGCTAAATAAAAATATCAATTTTTGTATACATAATCAAAAGACACATATAGCAAGTGTTTACTTTATTTATAAGAATATTTTATATGAAGTATTTTTTATTCTACACTAAACTTGCAGCAAAAAAATCCAATAAGTAACTTTTTCTTTAAAAAAACTACCTTACGTTGAAAAGTGAAATTTCTTATACCTACTAGATATGGCTTGGCACACATGCATACAAATTTTCACATCACTGTCTTAAAATTGTGAATTTTAGTCACAAATGCCTTAACCGATGCTCACACCTGCCCATACGTACCCTTAGATAAGTATCTCACAGGTCTTCACTGGAATACCTGAGTACGAGATTATAGTCGGTGCCAAAGGTAGCACGCACACGCGCGCACACACACACGCACGCACGCACGCACACACACACACCATATCGACATCTATTGCTTTCCTGCATTGCCCTAGCGACTCCACTTCTCCACTCCTGCGAGGCGTTTGTCTTTTTCTCTTCCCATGTGGCGCCTACGACAGCATCTGCCTGGACCATTATTTCGTGACGTCATCTTGACATGGGCATAGCATTACGGTATCCCGTTTTCAAGCTTCTCTTCTTGTGTCATTCTTTCCCTCTCTTATTTTATTAGGAACTCTTATTCCACAGAGAAGGCAACTGCTTTGCAGTGCATCCATCTTGCCACATTTAAATTTTGCTTTTATCTCTGCATCGATGCTCGTTTGTCTCCTCAATCAATGAGGATCCTTTTAACAATAGCATTCAGAGGAGGTTGTAAGTTGGTTGAGTTAAAAATCACAATTGTAGTTTTTACCCATTTTACAAGTTTGAACCATATTTTATAATAATTTAGCACTTCAAAAGATGCCAAAAGTGCCTTAAAATGAATGTCCAATTATGGGTATGAATTTAAACAATAGTATATTGATTATGTTTTTAAATGTAGAAATTACATCTATGTAATGTAAAAAGTCAGTAGGTACTATCTATGTATATGATTAAAGTTTTCAATTTTAGAGCAAATAGTTTCCCAGAAAAGTGCTGTTAAATTATTTAAAATCAACATTCCAAGCTTAAAGTTTACAACTTCCCCTTAAAATCTTTCTCCTATTTCTATGATGAATTTAACTAAAAAAAGAGAGAAAAAACATTCTTTTAATGATTTAATATTTAAATAACCGCTGATCTATACGTTATGTGAGAACTTCATTGCAAATGTTAGTTTTCAATAACAGGGCCCAAATTTTTAAAGCTTGATTTTCTTCTAGCACAAAAAGTGTCTATAACGTACCTATGCTGTGGATAAATATATAGTTAAGTTATTAATTATTTACAGGTCACAAAAACGACAAAATCAGTTCAGTTACCTTTATATCACTTTATTTTCCCTTCAAAATTGTATCACAAGTACACAGTTCTGTTCTTCTGACGTAACAAAGTCTACAGCATTTCGTGATATTAGTAATACTTTTCGTAGCCTTGTTAACAGTCCTTTCACTGTCTTTCTTCACTTTCTCTGCCCCATATACCCTCCTTCGATACAATCCTGGACGCTCATTAAAACTTCTTCACTTCGACGCGACGTACTTCTCACAACCATGTACCACACACACAGCTGTCTCACCTCATTGACACACTCACCGGTCCCGGGTTCCTACATAACGGGAGGGCAATCAGGGAAAGAAGAAGAATGTTCGAGATATTTTTATAGCAAAGTCAGTCTATGGACAGCATAACTCAAAAACGAAAAGTCGCTTAAAAACCAAAGTTGGTATGTAAGTTTAATGCCTTTCAAGGATGCGATACGAAGATTTTGAAGAAAAACGCTCCACCCTCAAAAACCCTTTACATGGAAAATTTTTCGAAAATCTTTATTTTTCTGAAAATGGCTAACGATTTTGATTAAAATACCAAATATGTTTAAGATATTTGTGTGACAAATATGAATTTTCTGGCTATAGCCTATGTAGTCCTGTGTACTGTGAATGACTTGGGTAAGTGATAGACAAAATCTTATGATACAAAAAATGTAGATCTCGCTAAAACACACAATTTATGTCTAAATACATTTTTAATGAGTGAAGCTTTTCGGAGATAGTCCTTGCTATATGTGTCAGTTTCGGAAAACTTAAACTTTCGTGAAATGGAACATCGTTGTTCATTTTTCATGTGTTAAGCGTGCAAAGAGAACGGGATCTCAAAGCTTTAAAAGATCTGACTATCGCACAAAGGCTACTGCATTCTAAAATTCCCCTTGCAGTTACAAGGAGATAAGCTATAAGATAATTTGTACAAATGCTTATCTCAACTAACACAAAGAAGATCTAGGAAAAAGAGTTTGTAAGAATGGTAGAGTAGAGAAAGTCATGTGAGTCAAAACATCAGATTTTTTTAACATCATCGTGGTTGAAATATTTTCAATAAGGAATTGCTTCAGATGAAGAATCAAATTGAAGTCCTTGGTGCCAAATCAAACTCTAGGAAGAATGGTCAGGATTGTCCCAACCAAATGGTGTGATCAGATCTAGAGTTTAAGCAGTGTGTGGCCACGCATTTTCATTGTTTCCCCATAAATCTCACAATTGGGGATGGGTATTTATTAACATAGCATTTCTCGTATTCAAAGAACGATCACTAATCTGATTTTAAAGTCGGCAGGGCGTTTGGTTGTTTTGAACACGCAAACAATAGGAAGAAACAAAGTGAGACACTCACGGCTGCTTCCGACTTCCTAATTGAAAGGAGGAAGAGATCGCGCATGCTCAAAATCTCGACTACAGCACTGAAACGCCAAAACATTTAAGCCCTAAGGTGAAAGACTTACGTAGTATAAAGTGTTGGATTGAAGCTGCACAGCAAGCACGGCGTTCAAGTGAAGACTATTAAAATACAGTAGCGACATTAATCATAAGATGCGGAGCAAATAATTTCCAGCAATGTCACATATATAACCACAAAATAAACAATCAAAGATTAATCTTTCCTGCATAACTCTACCAACGCCTATTCATTCAGCACAGATAATGCTTTAGTTTACACTCGTAAACGGGAGGCATACCTCTGTCTTAACTAACCTATGCTGCCTTACTCTAGCGTGATACCAAGTGCATATACCGCTTACAGCTTTCGGAGATCCTTCGATATGCAGCAAACAAAAGAGTGCTAAAGAAACTGCTAGAGCACTATCAACTGTTGTTAGGTTCAGACTTTCAGGCTGAACGCCTGCCTTGCTTTATAGGCAGCTTTTCTGACATCCGAGTCATACACCTTGTGAAGGTACCAGGCGGATTTAATTCTATGCTCAACTGCCTTGCAAAGCGACCGGTTTTGACGTTGGTTGTCAGGGCGCGACGCTCGCTTGTTATCTGTTTACTAAAATGTGGCGTACAGTTAATAATATAACACAAATAGATCTCACTCCTACCAATGTAGAACAACATATAGACTCGCGTGTATGCGCAGTAAGCTTGTATAAATAATTCCGCAGTTTCACATTCGTTCCAACACGCCTCATTATCTGAACTGTAAACTCAAACAAAGTAGAGCGCAGTCAGGTTAAGGTAGTTCATCTATGAAAGCAGTCCATCGGTGAAAGTTGGTCCAAAAGTGACCCCAAAGCCAATTTTCAGCTTCAGCGTTTGAAACTTCTGCTTGTATCCTATACTTTTATATTTTTCTTATGGAATTCTGAGCCTGTGAATAGTAATAAAGTAATTCAGAAATGTAAAACTTCGTTTGCATAGTTTTGCTTGATACTCTAATTTTCAAATGGCTTTCTCCAACATCTTAATAGATTCAAATTTCATTCAATGTCCTGTTTCAGTTCACTGCTGGAGAACTTATTAATAACGGAACTAATTTTTTTAATCAAAGCTTCTTGATTTTGCAACGAAATATTTCATATAATTTAGACCAAAAGGTAAATACAAGCCTGGTACCGATGTTATACATATTTTTGCAACCAAACTAATGAACACTTCTCAGAAATGCTAGATTATGTTTAGTGGTTATGTAAATTGAATTTCGAGCAAGAAATCTGCAATCGTTTATTGCAAAGAACATTTTGAAGAAGTGCAAAGTTGCGAGTATAATCTAAAATTTTATTAAATCAAATATTATCAGTAATGGTTTAATTTGTAGGTTTAAAGTTTGATATTTTATTTGTAGAATATACGCCCATTATTATACAAAATCAAAGTTTGTATCTATGTTAAGAATTGCGCACTTGAGTATTTTCACCGATTGGCTGCCTTAACAAAACGATGTTTAGTTTTAAAGGATGTTTGCTCATCCTTCTACATCTACATCTGCACTATTAGTGGTAGCAGAAATAAAAGCCATATGAAGGTGGATCGAAAAAAGGCTTTTGGAAGTCTCAGATTTGCGCTATCGAACGTACCACACATATATCTTTATTAATTATGCTCAGTTAAATATATTAAAAAGATGGATGCCAACGTTATTAAATTGAAGTTACTTTTCTAATCGTAACTATGCTCATAACGCAACATACGCACCTTTTACTTTCACATGATTATCATCGTTAATATACGCACATTCAGTATTAAAGAGCCTAAAAACACAAAAGCTTCCTCACAGTGGTTATTTGAAATAATAACATACAGTATACCACAAAAATAGAAACCAGGTAGTATTAACAGAAATGTTTAATTATCCGTTCATTTTCAGAGTACCGGTTATTTTGTTATTAAAGTTACGTTTTAAGCTCGGGTTGCAATAATTTTGATATATAAATAAAATTGTTCTCCTCCTTTTCCCCAATATGTGTGAACGTTTCTATTGAAGTTGGCATAACTGAGTTTTTTAATTCAAAAAGGCGAAGTGATTCATGTTGAAGGCAGAATACTGTACATAATACGTACAGTATTAAAAAAAGACGCAAAGAAAGAAAAAGGAAGCATAGACGTAAAGAAAGAAAAACAAAATTCTGACGTAAAGAAGGAAAAAGGAATCACACGCGGAAAGAAAGAAAAAGGAAAGA
This sequence comes from Tenodera sinensis, assembly GCA_030765045.1. Taxonomy (NCBI): domain Eukaryota; kingdom Metazoa; phylum Arthropoda; class Insecta; order Mantodea; family Mantidae; genus Tenodera; species Tenodera sinensis. Next base: position 57,958,301 of record CM060963.1, read on the forward strand.
AGACGAAAAGAAAGAAAAAAGGAAAGGAAGATGGAAAGAAAAAATAGAAAAGAAGACGAAAAGAAAAAAAAAGGGAAGAAGAAGAAAAAGGGAAGAAGACGGAAAGGACGGAAAATACTGCCCTTGATAACAAAGTCCTGGTTGGTCAGCGTTCTTCTGTCTAGCTTCTGCACTTCTATGTTTAGACCAGTTTGGGTTATTTCTATTAATATCATAGGTTTCTAACGGTCCGTATAATGGTGCGCACTTTGGTTAGGGGAAGTGCTTATAATGACGCACTACCCTAGGTGAAGCAAGCAGGGAAATACCACCATTTCTTTATTTTTGGCTTGATGTGTAAAGGCAGTATTTAAAAGTGCAGGTGAGATGAGGTGGCTGGAAAACAAGCAACAAGAGAAAAGCACTCCCTCTAGTGCATTACGTTATCTCTAGGAGCTCCAGCTGCAGCGTCCTCGTCCCAAGGGATCAAATTTACGTGATCCGAGCTGACAGATGAAATATGAGCAAAACTCTGAAGGAACAACAAGAATCCATTTGAAACACATTTGTTGGTCTCTATGGGATTCATGCGATCATCATGATCATGGAAGGTTCGCGTAGCTTTCTGCAAAAACCCCAGGGAATTAATGGTTCCTGCATTATGAAGCTATGCGACCTGCAATAGTGTGTGACGAAAACTGAGTTACTTATCACTTCCTTATGCAACATATTCCAATATACCTATGTTGCTTAACGACAACATATGCTTTCGCTTCCAATTTAGGACTTTTAATAAGTCACAATATTTTACAGGTTATATAGTGAACGATTGGAATATGAGCACAACCAGGATAAACTTATCAACTTCCTATACAGTGGAATCCCGATAACTCGACTGTGGACTGAGAAGCTGTCGAGTTACCTCAATGTCGAGTTTTACGGAATATCCTCAACCCATAACATAATACTGCAAATTAAATAATACATACCCTAATACAGAATAGGAAACATGTATAATATATATATTCTAAAATGTGGTACTATTAATATGTTCCGCACTGACCAATCCCTTTCGCAGATCTCATTACATTTTCACGATCATGTTAAATTGTCCCCTTTCCTTCTCGTTCGATATTTCTCGTTCGACAATTATTAGGAGGAAGAAGACACGAAGCTGAAGTGCTGTGTCTTGCAACTTGTTTTGAAACTAAAAGTGAGCAATTCGCAAGCATGGAATTACAGATTCTTTAGTGTTAGTCAATTATGTTTTGGCTGCATTACACGTTTTATAATTTGGATATGTGCAAGAATAGGATAAAATTAAACTAGGGTCAACTTTCTCAAAATTTTTCGCAACATATAGAACATAAAGGCATGAGAGTAAATACATGTAACATGTTAAAAGCAAATATCTTCGAATATTAAAGTGTTTGGACAACCTGCGAAAGTTTTACAACGGTATTAAATAATACCATTTGTAGTATTATCATATTCGGCATTTTGGGCTAAGAAAGAGGGGTTGTGACCGCATGCGTGGAACAGCCCGATGACGTCAGCAGTTACGTTTGGCCAGGTTTTTTTTTTAAGGGAAAGAGAGAGATGGGTGAAGAGGGTAGAAGACGAGTTGTCACGCAAAGTGACTTGCTGGAGGAGTACTCGTGTGTGGCTGAGACTGTCGCCTGGATCCACCACAGTAGAATGCAGTTTGGGAAGACGTGGTTTCCAAGGCAGTTCAGACTTCGCAGTGTGATTACATGGTCCCCGCATGTAAAAATGCTTCACGATTGAATGGGGCTGGTACTGAACTGGGTAAAGGATGGAGTAACCGAACATTACAGATAAGTGCTTTGTTGTGTGACTAAGGAACTGAAGTTTGCTGCAACATTTGGAGCAAAACCTCAGTGTGTGTTTAAGAAAAAAATTACGCTGTATAAAAAGTTATTGCGGGGTGATGAGGTTTGCGCAAATTAGTTCCACGGTAAACGGGCTTATTAAGTAAGCCCCGTGGTGGATCAAGTATGTCGAGCATTTTGGTAAAGAAATGCTAAAACCGATTGCACACTCAAATCATTCAGTTCTGGTGGTTTCATAATTGGACTAAAGGCTCAGGCTTGATTGAGGATTTTAAATCGTTGTAAATGGTTGGAATTTCTATAAATTATATAAATGTGCTCAGGCAGGAATTCCCAATTTTAAGATGTGGTGAAGTTAAATTTGTGTAATTTAATTATGTAAATATATGTTACTAGTTTATTAAAATTGCATTTTCTAAGTTAGATATATATTCAGTATCCAGGTGGTCCTTTGGAGGGGAGAGGGGCGGGGGTATAAGAAGGGCATAAGAAATCAGTCTATGAGATACATATATAATGTAAGTTAAGAAGCCGAGATGTACAATCACGGCGCAGTTTGGACACAGGATTTCACGTTAAGCTGGTACTTTTGTTAAAAGTTTCTGTTTATATCATATTTTGTCCTTAATGTTGCTTTTAGAAACGGCAACTCAACCCACTCCAAATAAAATTGACGACATTTGTTATGTCTTGTTAGTCGCAGTGAAATATTGTTTCGAATCAAAGCTGTGGCATCTCCTTGTTTGTTTCGGAGTTATTTCACCCGAGTGACGAGCTCATAATGGAGGCGTCCTCGTGTCCGGTCCAGAAACAGACAAGTGTCTAGTCATTACTGCCAACCGTTGTGAACATGTCCAATAACTGCCCTCGCTTCTAATTGGACAGCTGTTTCGGAAGCATTCGCAGTTTAAAGCGTGTTCCATTATTGTCTTTCTTTCAGTCCTATAGCGTGACATGTTCTTTCATTCGGATGTTTCCACTACTAGTTATTTTAATGTCTGGGGAATTTAAAAAAATGGAAGCAAATGGCACTGTCTCGTTTCACCTGCTTAAACAACCGAACAAAAATTATGTGAGGAGTAAGATGTAAAAGAGTAATGTGCCTATAGTATTACATACTATACAGGATGGAAGGAAAGTCATTACAATTCCTTCTAATATATGCTTCTTAGAGGCATTACAAACAAAAAGGTCTAATGGCATTCTATTATTTAATCAGCTTATTTCGAAAAAATAAATGGTTTTTGATCCAACTTGGATGCGTAATTCCACAGGAAAGTGCGAATATAGCAGTTTGTTAAGTGTAAGATGCGCAGAGTAACTTACTTTTCGCATAGCTTCGGTAGTAATTATGCGACATCATACAGGATTTCGAAGTAATTAATCACTTAAAAGATGTGAAGGAATACTCCAAGCAGCTTTTTCACACATGGAGTAAGCCGACAACATTGCGTTGAGGTTGGTCAGGGAATTGAGCTGGTTTGTGAATGTAAACAGGTCTGGCACTTTTGCTTTAATGTTTTGGGAGCTAATACTTGTGATTGGCCTGCACTCGTACAGTAAACACAGGGAAAAACAGGGTATTTGTTTGTGTTCTCAAGAAGCACCGTTACTGTGTTTGTTTATGTGCTGAGCTAGGGAAAGTGACACCTACACAATCTGCAGTGTTGCCAGCTTGTTTTCGAGAAAAAAAATATCACCGTAGGAAATACTCAGAGACAAAAACGTAAAATACAAGATATCGAAATCTATCACTGGTTTAAATTAATGCAATTACTTCCCTTCCACCCAGTAAATTATCAAGACTATTAAGGTGCCTAATATCAATGCGTGTGGTGTATATAAACACCTTTAAAATTCCTTCTCTGGGTTCAGCTCGCTGATAATTGTATTTATCACTAGACAAGTGAAGCAGCTTCTTGCATAATCCCTCTAAAATCATTATAGCCGGTAAAACAGACAACAGAGGCTGACTTCACTTGTTTGTAAACAAGAAAGTAAAATGGCCATTGATTTATAGTGCATATATAATATTTATTATACCATCATGTATAACCTAAACCTTATAGCCTAGATAATTGCCCTTAGGAGTTTTCATCTTTTATCATTGAAAGAAACGTTGGATAATATTGCGAGCATGATTCAAAAGAGAATCTTCTTTTCTCTTAGAACTTACATATGTAAATCAAATAAAGCTCTCAATATTTCCTTCAACATTTATGCAAGGAACGATACAGAGTTGATTTTCATTATTAATGTCTGGAGTTTTATCTAAAATTGATTAAACAAAGAAACATCAGACATTTCTTTCTTAATTGCATGTCATGGTGGCACTCACACTTGAAATTAAGTAGCACGAAAAACAGTCCACTGTTCATCATGTTCAACGTGTCCAAAAGCGTTCAGTGTGTCCGATGTACTCAGAGTTGCATATGTTCAAAGCGTTCAATGTGTTCAAAGCGTTTAATGTATTCAAAGCGTTAAATGTGTTCAAAGCGTTCAATGTGCTCAAAGAGTTCAATGTGTTCAAAGTATTCATTGTTTTCAAAGCGTTCGGTCCGTTGGAGTGAACCATTTCGGAGATATTCTTGTTATTTGTGTGAGTTTTGCAATAGTTATACTTTTCTCCAAAGAAAGGTCATTATTTTGTATCTGTTGGTCCTGCAAAGATCACAGTATTTCAAAGCCTTCATATAGCGACCATCTTTAAAACATTTAACTGTCGTTTATAGTATATTCCCTTGTACCTGCAAGAAAATTAGTAGTTAGATAATTTCTACAAATATTTTTATCGACAAACATGAAGATGATAGAGCAACAAGAGTTTATAAGATTGGTTTTGGTATTTGAATTGGTTTGAATTTCATGGCATATCGGGGGGTTCAAGAAAAATTATCCTTCGCAATTCAGATACTAAAATGGGTAGATCTATGGTGTACTGCAAATGAAACTTACAAATAGAACGGGAATAAAGATAACCCCTGATAATTAAAATCTATAAGCTTGTAACACACAAACAACACGGTAATATCAAAGAATGTTGTCTTTAAGGGATTTGATTCAATAAGAAGCAATATGTATGCCACATCGAAAAAGAATAAAATATTTCCCTGATATCGACTAAGGGAAAGCAGAAGTGATTATTAACGATTTAATATCGGTTATTAATAGAAAGTGTAATGCGACAGATCAAATTTGTTTTATGCTGTTATTCCAACCATCCATTCCAACACATTTAAGCAATAAAGGATTTAATTAAAGCATTAATCAATTGGTGAAAAAGCTTAAGGCACAGTGACTGGAGTATCTGGATTGTATTCAGTGGACCTCGATTCCAACCCTGAATGTGTTTGTTTAATTTGTCAAAGTAGCGTCTGTAAAATGGGGCGGGGTTATTCAATTAATCAATTAGTGTGCCTCAAGGCTGTGATTGTACACATGACTGAACAAATTAACAAACGCTTCATTGCCGTTCTGTGCAATCTATAATACAGAGAAATGTATGTGTGCAACATAAGTTAAAACTTTGAAATTGAAAGCTGTGTTGCAATCGCATGAATTTCTCTACCCATGGATTTACTTGCACGTAAACAAAAAACAAAGGAATCGCTCCGTCACTGGATAGTGATTGTTTGCGAGTGGAAATGCCACAGGCGTGGTTCACCTTCCGACTGTAGGATAAGGTAAAAATACTTAAGAGTCTCCAAAGAGACAAGGTTGGAATATCTGGACATATAAGGCTGGACAAACCTTTTAACCCTTTCCAGCTCATATCTTTTTATCTATATTTGGCTTTCTGAAATTGGGTAAAACACAGTGAACTTAGGAGTCAACCTTCAATACTTTTCAATCTCTATTAAAACACACCGGCATTTTCTTCAAAGTTATTTATAGTGTGACATCAACGGGGCAGCCTACAACTTTGTAGATTTTAACTGTATCCAATAAAATTGATAAAATTTAATATATCAAGAATGTGATTAGATATTGGAATGGAATTAATTTCTTTAGTTTCCGGAAACGCCTGATCAAAAAATTAATTGTAACTTTAATAGTTTATAAAATCACCTAATAGTTTAGAAAAATACCCTTTAGCTGGTAGGGCATATCGGGCGATGAACAACTGTAACGTGTGAAATGATACAATGAGGCCGAGGTCCGTATACTTCGACATTTGTCTTCTCAGCATAAAGGAAAATCATGGGAAAAGCCTTATCTAGATAACTCGCCCTAAACGAGATTGGAACTCAGGACCTCTTGAACACCAAGAGGCGAGCTCATAATGTGTTGCAGCTAGAGATCTTAAATCTAAATTATAACTGGCATTTTAGAAACAATTAAAATATGTGGAAAAATTTTCCTTGTAAAGGATAGTTTGGGATGAGGACTTTTTATCTTCGTGTCGCATCCTTGGATTATAAATACCATCTTTGGTATTTAATTTACTTTTCGTTTGGAGCTACGGTGATCACAGACAGATGCACGAACGAGTATCAGCACGCAGACATAAAGACCCATAAACTTGTTTTGGATTACGGGAACCACCTGGAGTTTCCATTATTTGAGACTACGTGAAAGATAGCTACACTAGAGGCCCAAGACGTGGTGGTCCAGGACAGCAGCCTAATTTCCCACCAAGCTCCAGGAAGTGCTGCGGTAGAATTACTCTGGCCAATCTGTCAAGAACAACAAACACTCGTGAGGTTTGCCCCAAAAGATTCATCCTTGTAATGGGAAGATTGCACCTGTGTTTATACATCCCCTGGAGCTTCAACAGAACGAGACGTCAGAAATCCAACTGGAAACAGAATTTCTTCAGGCAACAAAACAAATGAATTTACTTCAATAAAAATAAACTTAACATCAGGAAAATATAACAAGTGAAGCTAATTCATGAAACACACTGGATATTTAAGAATAACAAAAACTACTCCTCGGACAATCACAACACAGAGGAAGATGGAAAATCTATAGGAAAGGCTTTTATCCCCTTCTACAATTTAGTCTCGAATAAAATTGTGCGGACACAGAAACATAACATTAAAACGAAATTCCTGCCACCAAATGAAACTCAGACAGTGTATGAGATCGGATAAGGACATTTCTTTTAAGACTCCTGGCGTTTACAAACTTCCTTACCAATGTGGAAAGACAGATACAGGGCAGAGAGGTCTACTCAACCAAAAAATCAACAACAGCACAGCATATTCTTGACAATGATTACAGCATTTTCTTTGATGTGGTCAATGCTTTGCGCTGCAGTAACCGACATTACGACAAACTCGTAAAGGAGGTAACTGAAATTAAATTACAGCCAAAGAATGTTAATAGGGACAACGGCCTTGGACTGAACACAGCTTGCACAGGAATATTTAAAAGAAGGCCATGATTTTTAGATGGCTGTTCTTATAGAGTTCTCGATGAAGGCCATGAGTTTGCGATTTAATCATTAAATCTTCATTTATTGACAATGGCATGGAATTTAGTATGGCCGAAATCTCGAACAATTTTGCTTGCCTGGTAAACCGTGAAGCGTTAATAAATAATACACGCGTTTTTTTAGGGCGATGTAGTAACGAAACTGATGAAATTTGGATCACTGGTTTTGGAGTTCCTATGATCTGTGTGGTGCGTTTTCTTGACAAGTCTCTCCATACCTTTAACTCTTACAGGCGTAATCTAACCTACTTGAACCGTCACATTGTGCATTCCTACTCAATCCTTTAGGTGTCATCTCCCTTTAGGTAAATTGTAATTTGGAAGTTAAAATGTTAATTAACAATTACCACTTTAGTTGTAAATGTGTAATGATGGGTTTCTGAGCCAGTTTATGTGCCTTTATTCATATCACTTTATCTATGTTTTGGGCCAGAATTATGAAGAAAGACTCGAAGCGGAAAGTCTTTTTCGCAGGCCAAGAAGCTTTAAGATTAAATTGTCTAAACCTGTTTATTTGTATATATTTAGTTGTGCGACGTGGTAAGATGCGGACGTATCCCTGTTATTTTTATGCCACTTATGTCTAAAAGGAAGGCTAATATTGTATCAGCTTTGCCTGTTAATCTTGTTATTTACTTTTGCTATGGGGCCACGTACTGTGTTTGAGATTGTTCATACTCGCTGCGGAACAAACTACATTATTTGAAATGAGTATATTTATTAAACAGTTCTACTATTTCTTTGAAAAGAGGATTACTGACCCTACAGCTCTGCCACGTAAAACACAAAGCTCTAATTTCGCTATAATAAAATCCAACATGACGGTCATAATAGAAAGGCCTGTCATAATATTTTATTTTATTCTGTTGTTACCATTGTTTAAAACCTGCAGTAATAACAAACAGCTTTGGTGTTTTGTTTCATGAATGACCAGTTTACCATAGAGAAGTAATAACGCATCTCAAGCTTTAGGGAAGGGCGTTATTACTTTTAAATTCAACTTTAAACTATTTCCGAACACGATACTTTTTACTAATACAATTAAAATTAAATCGAATTCAGTAATTAAAACACAAGGAATTCATAAAAAGACAAAACAGTATAGTAATTTATTACAGCTACTCGGTTTACTAGCCGTGTAATATTTGTGAAGTTGCTCAATTAGGTTGAAATGGCCGTCTTTGATTATTCATTTCCTCATTATGGCCATGGAGTAATATGGCCAAAATTCGAGCAACTTCATAAACATTATCTGGCTGGTACTCCGAGAAGCCTTAATTAATGATCATCACGTTAAGTGTTTCAAATGTTATATTATAGCCATTTATTCCTAGTATTAAGATTACGGCTGGCTAAATCTTAACCTAAAACAATTTATTAACTTTTGAAAGTTCATACATCAAATCTGTGAATCCCCACAGTGCCTCCTGCACTAATATAACTGATATATCAGACAAAATGGTACATTTAAGCAGAGATGCTTCTTGCTAAGAAGAAATCCGGAGTAATAGTGCAATAGGTATCATCACTTATAACTGCCCGCTACACTTGAAAATACAAGATCAAGCACTGCTCCAACACGAAGAGCTTCTCCAACTCACAGAAGGCAAATGGACACAAAGAAATCCCCCAGGAAAAAAACTGGTCACCCAGACAGCATTAATAGAGAGAATCCTCCAGACAACACAATTACATCATCCCAACACAGAACCTTTTGAAAACCCACTTGAACAACTTGTGCTATCTAATGTCAAAGTAATACTGCGAGTAAATGGAGATATTGGTAAGAAATCTGATAACAAGAATGCCAACCTTAAACAAATGAGTCTAGAAACCATACATAGTAGTTATCATGGCTGCACATATACACAGATGGATCTATGACAAGTTTTGAAAGTGGTGCTGGAGCTGGCGGAACTTGCATATTATTCTCATTCTACAACCACGCCCTCTTTCTTTGGTTCGGAAACTAATCAGTTTTCATACTAAGTTGTAATTATAGACAACTGCTGTTGAAATTCAGATAGTTCATTAATTAAGATTATAAACTTTTAGGCTAAGTAATGTGCTTAACCATTGGAAGTGGCTGTGATAATTATTGTTTGCAAAATATGTTTAATAGTTAATACCAGCGTAGAAATTATTACTACTGCACAGGAGGAACGAAGCCACCACTACGCCTGTTTTATCAAAAGGACCTTCATCACTCGGCAAGAGAATGTGGGGTGAGTAAGGCAAGTTCAATCGCTACCTCTTCTCTGATTTTCCTGTCTGATGCAGTCTATTCCTTTATTACGAAATGTGATAGTTTTACGCATTCGTCTGTGAGCACAGCGTGTATAAAGATGATAGGGACCATAGCAAATGTTTACTTAGCGCATTGCTATACCTTGCCTCCTTTTGGTGGTCAGGCAGTTACACTATCAGTCTCAAGAAAGTCATTTTATACTTACAACGCCACTCCGTCTCCAGAAGTCGGAAGCAGGAGGATCTTGGAGCGCCCTGGAATACAAACAACACGATAAGAAGATGAATAAAGGAAAATGGAAGAAAGTGATGACACTCGTGTAGATAAGAAAGAGCCCCTGTTCCATTTTTCTTACTTAAGCCTAGAAAAGTTGGGTGTGCTATGTATCTACTCAATTTGAGAGCTCAGCAACGAACAAAGCGTGTAGGTACTGCGTCATGCCCCATCCCAGCCGTTAACAAGACTTCGCTTTAGTAACATACTACCTCGTTAGCGAGCTTTACTTATAGCAGCTAACATCACCTCAAGCTAAAACTTAATCACAATCGTTTATTTCCGCATCATCTTAATACCTATGCTTTGGTTAACTAATAGATGCTTTATGGGATAGAATGAATAAACGCAAACTCAGCTACTATAAAAAAATTAATAAGTTCATTAAAAAATCTGATGTGCTGCACTCACATGACTTTCTCTACTCTCGTGCTGTTCTAATAAACTCTTATTCTTTTATCGTATTCATATTAACCGAGATAAATATTTGTAGAAGTTATCTTATTACTCATTTTCTTGTACGTGGAAGGGGAATATTGAAATACAGCAAGCTTTGAAATTTTGTTTCCTTTGTAAGGCTAAGATACAGAAAACGAATCAACATATTCCATTTTTAGAAAGTATAAGTACTGCAAAACTCAGACAAATACAACGAATATCTCTAAAAAACTTCACTCAAAAATGCATTTGGATTTAGATGGTGTTTTTAACGAGAACTACATTATTTGTACAGCAAGATTTGGTCTATCTCTTACGGTTTACCAGTTCTGCAAAAGTGATGAAAAGTAAACAGGACTAAATAGGCTATAGGCAGAAAATTCAAAACATACATTTCATTTGTCATAAAACATCTTGAACATAGTCATTTTAATCAAAACTGTTAGCATTTTTGAAAATATCAAGCTTTTCGAATTAGGAAGTTTGTCCAAAATCTTTGTGTCGTGCCCTTAAGATATTAAAGTTAAATACCACGTTTGATATTTAACCCGCATTTCGTTTTTGAGCTATGCTGTTTACAGGCAAACACACAGACAAGCACACACACAGACACGCACGCCTTTTTCTGAAAAAGTTGTTTGGATTCACGTGGCCTCAAAACGCATACTTCCGGTGAAATCTAGATATCAAAATTTTGGGTCGAGCACAATATTTCCCCTACTTACTATACATAGTAGAGAACGTAAAAACAAACAAAGGTGTTTTCTTATAAACAGGCATTGAAATTTTGAAACATTAAAGACAGGACAAGAGGAAATAAAGTATAATTGTTACTGTTATGAAGAAACGTCGCAGGTGACAAATCACATCTTGTCCAGTATAGGGATCGGATATAAGTTGGCTCTTGCCCATTGTAAAAATAAATAAATACCATCTTTTTTTAAGCCGTCCATCTCTTATGGTTACTTAGCCTCATACCATCACATGTAATTAGGGAATACGATACAATAGATCTTTAAAAGGGACATGTTTAAAGGATAGAAATCCAAGGATTTTCCACACTCTGTGCTAGACAATGATAGTAGAAAAAGTGGCAAGTTAAAACTTGTCTACAATGTACAATTTGTTGGCGTTTGTACACACCACGTTTCCAAAATTAACTCTTGGTCTCTGCTTAATTCTTTGTATTGCTACGTAATTTGAGAGTAGGTACTTCGAAGGCATCTACTTAAGAATTTGTGTCTTCTTATGCATTACAAGTAGCATCCGAAATTTTGCGAATAAAATTTATATATATATATGCATGTATGTATATATTTTCTGCGAATGGGTATTACCAGGTGGCAGAGTTAAATGTACAAATTAAGGTTACAAACAAAGTGCACAAACAATAGTAATACAATCATAATACAATAAAGAACAATAATATAAATATAGATGAAATGCTCTAAATGCTAATTAACACTCATTAATTAATTATAACCAAATTAAATTTAACATGAGTATTCACCATCAGTTCAATAAATGTCAAAAATACACGTGCGTAAACTTTATAGTAAATTACACAGCATTTACTTGATTTACGATATTTTTCGAAAATTTCTTCACAGATAAAGGACAGCCCTGAAAGACTGCTACAGGTAATTCATTCCATTCCTCAATGGTTCTATTAACAAAGGAGAACTTTCCTACGTCGGTTCTGTGCCTTCTACCTTTAATTTTATACAAATGATCCTTTCTTCCGTAATATGTAGGATTGTCCAATCTTTCACTAATACCCACCCATGCATTTGAACAACGATATGCTTGAAATAATGCGCATAACCTCTGCCTCTTACGCCGGACTTTTAGAGGCTCCCATTCAGTCTCCTCCCCTTTTTTAGGCCCAAAAGATTTACCTCGTTTTATAAATTTTATAGCCCTCTGTATTCTTTCTAGCGAATCAATTTGACTAAGTCTATATGGGTCCCAACATACTGCTCCATATTGCATAATCGGCCGCACCAAAGATTTGTAGGCAATTTCCCTGGACCTTCCGCTTCCCTTTTTCAATACACTCATTAAGAAATGTAACGCTTTCCACGCTTTCCTGGATGTAGAATTTACCTGGTCGTCCCACCCAGCGTTACTCGCCAGGTACACTCCCAAATACTTGCAGCTATCTACCTGCAGAATTTTTTCTCCGCCCATGTGATAGTTATGAAGAATTTCCCTCTTAGATCTTTTAAATGCAATGGACTCACTTTTCTTAGCATTAAACGTCATCTTATTTGTAGCAGCCCAATTACTAATTTCATTTAAATCACCCTGAAGCAGAGACTCATCTATGGCATTCCGAATTTTATTATAGATAATGCAATCGTCTGCAAACAGTTTTATCTGACATTTAATATTTACACTTATATCATTAACAAAAATAAGAAAAAGTAGCGGACCCAGTACTGAGCCTTAGGGTACTCCCAAACTCACTGTGCCTCTCTCGGAGATTTCTTTACCTACTTTTACCTGCTGTGTTCTCCCATCCAAAAACACGTTGACCCCTAAAACCACTCGTTTGTCTATTCCTGTGCCAGCTAGTTTCCCAATAAGTAAATTATGCGGCACTACATCAAATGCTTTAGAAAAGTCTATTACCACTGCATCAGTTCTTCCTCCTGTGTCCACTTCATCTGCTAAGTCTTGAAATAAGGAAGTTAATTGACTTTCGCACGAGTACCCAGGTCGAAACCCATGTTGCGCTTCCTTGAACCATTTTTTGTTTTCTAACTCCTCCCTTATATATTATGCTATTAAATGCTCCATCAACTTACACACTATTGACGTTAAACTAACTGGTCGATAATTATTTATTTCTGTTTTATTGCCCCCTTTATAAATATGAACTAGAATAGCGGTTTTCCAGTCTTCTGGTAAGTCACAGTTATTGATTGACATGTTAAACAAAAACATTAGATAGGGAATCACAGCTTCTCCCCCAATCTTCTATATATATACACACGTGTGTATATGTATAAGTAAAGCTGAAACGTTTCTTTCAATGGACGCGATGTTGGCTACGCATAGACTATGTAGTGTAGCTGACTCTGAACTTTGCACCGGTCAGAGGTCCCAGTTGCATAAGACAATACAGGACACCTCCTCACAATGACGTAATGCACATAAAGTGCGCGTTGACGTTACGCTGATATCTTGGTTACGATGGAAGTGTTTCATCTCTAATATTAAGGTATGCTGAAGCTAAAATTGCAGTTTTACGTACAATTTGGCTTAGTTCCAACTTATAAAATAAGCTATGTGCCTTGTTAGTCATGTTTGCATATACAGGAGTTATTTGTCCACCACAGCCTTCATGAGTTGGACGTGATCCTTCAGATCACCATTCCGGACCAGGTCTCCCAGCAGGAGAAAAATCCCCACTGCGTTACCGGGAACTTAATACGGGCCTCCCACTTATAGTTTACACATAATTACATTTACAAGTTTGCAAAGGAGTAAATAAGCAATTTCTCTAAACCAGCATTAATTTCTTGGAAGCTTTTGTAGCATCCATTCTTGGAAAATACTATTAAAACCGATCTTCTTCAAAGGAAACAACTTCCTAATTCTTTACAAAGTAGACCGTTTTATCCTACAGATTCTTCCAAAAGTTGCAGTGTAATAACTTCTAATTAAATCACTACATCGTGTATCACTAGTTTTCAACTTCTTGCTTTACTCTCTTTTACGTGTTAATTAAAAATCGATGCAACATCGGTTTTGATCTCCTTTCTTACCACTTTTTCTGTAGCTGATCGTCTGGGAAGTCGTGAGGTGGCGCCAGAAAAATAAAACTGATTGGAAGCTAGTCCCTACAGCAGACTCCTGTTTATTGGAGCAAATAACAGCACCTGGAATTATGAGCTATAAAAGATGCGAGTAATAGTGTCTGGTACCGAGCGAGGCGGCGCCATGGCAACGTGTGCGACTTGCATTGAGGAAGTCCCGGGTTCGGCCCCAGGAGACCACGCTCTCCGAGTTCGGATTTTTCCGTCGTTTCCCCCTGCTTTTTTGGCGAAAGCTAAGGGGCTTAATTTCATTCCACGATTTTCCTTCTTACTTTAATTTTCCTTGTGAATTATTAGAATTTCGCAAGTCTCTGTGGCGCTGCCTTCGCCGTCCTATGCCGAGGTGGTGTTTCCCCCCTTATTACCTCCCGTGCTGCAATTGGTCCGTGCCGGGTTGCAGTAGGCGGGATGTCCCTCTCCGTTCCAACACCTACACCTCAATAATTCTAAAAGTTCACGTACTTCCTCTTGAATAGCTCCTTTCCATTCGCAATGTCCATTAAACAGAGAATCAATACGAAACGGATTTAATATATTTTTGTATACATAATATGTCAGCCAACGTAGTAATATTTCGAACGAAGAATGAATGACAATGCAATAGGGCTCAATGCAATTGGAATTTATCCGACACTTAGTTTTTGAGTTATACTGTCACACACACGTGCATGCACGCACTATGGACTTTTTAAACGCATTTTTTAAATATTGATATAGAACTATGGAGTTCAATGTAAAATACTTCCTCTACTAACAGGTTCATGTCAGAGATGAAACGAAAAGCACAAATACGCAATGCTCGAAAGGTGACCATTATGTACTAGATTCCCTCCCGCTGTCTAAACCTGCTGTTTGCATGCTACAAATGTACCCAAGCTTTAAACGGAGCGTGCTAATTATGGTAAGAGTAAATGCTTAACATTTTTTTCATATAAACCGTGAACAAACCCTACAAAATCAACATGCACACGGTATATATAATTTCGGTACTATCGGGTTTAAATTGTTCAAATCTGCATCGCCAAGCATCTCGTAATTAATTTCTACCGGGTGTAGACTTTTAATGGAGATGCATATTAACTTCTCCATATCGTGATTGCTCATTCTAGGGACGACGAGGATATTTAACATGCTGTAGAAGCACTCTCCGTTTGCTGTAACACTCTGTTTTATTCGAATGTTTTCTCCGAAGAACCGTGGGGCAATTCTGAAGTGAAACCACGCCGCTTAGTAACCTTTATAGCAAAGATCTTGTGTCATCAGTGGACACCTTCCGACAACGTGGCCTCCGCGACCTCCAGATCTCAACCTAGCGGACTTTTGATAAGTACTGCTGACACATTCAGCTACTCAACTGCACCTGAAAAATGCCGCCTCGCAAAACATCATCTGCAAAATGCTGTGAATAGTATTGCAGTGAGAATACTAAACGTACGTGGACATTTTCCCAAGTTTTATGAACCCCATTGATCACCCAGCACTGCAGATTGCTTGGTCGTCTTTGCCATGTTTTGTAAACCCAATTGTTTGCTCAATAGTATGATGCTTTTGTTTTTCTTTCATCTGGAATATTATAATATCTAACACTGTTCACTTTTCCTATTATTTCGTTTATTTACATGCCACTATGATCTTATTTAACACATATTTCGTTACACTTATTTAAACTCTTCACAAACTTTCTCAACTAGCCTTTCAGACTTTAGAAACATACTCTCAACCTCCTTAGTAACGTGACGTCAGACAAGGAGCATCTAGTTTGGGATGCTTTTACACGGAAGTTGCAAGCAATGTCTCAATATTTGTAGCACTTTAATATTTGAACATATTTTTGATAGACTCCATGCCTTAACCAAGCACAGCAGTTAAGTAAATTTTACTATTGAAGACAAGATTCTATAATTGTTGTTGAACAATTGGTTAGCTCAACATTATTGATAAATAAATATTGGTTAGAATAAAATCAATAGCAACGTGGGCATTGAACACATTTTACTGCTAAAAATTCAGAATTTGAGTCAACCTTATGATGCATCTCTCCTCCAAAGAATAGGATGTAACAATCTGTAAAACACCTTATATTAAAACAGAAGAAAGCAGAGCAAACTATTGAAGTTACATAAGCGAGCGGAGATTTTGTTTAGCTCAGTACATAAAAAATGCACACCAAAGGACAGAGATGGAACAAGAACTTATCCTAGAAAGCTAAGAAATAAGGATTTTTCAGATGCGAAGAATGAGCGACAAATTAATACTCGAAGTACTTGGGCAGATTTTGGAAGATGAGATAATCCGAGACCCGGAATGCTGGATATTATAGACATAACTAAAAAGAGGATAAAGCAAGATGAGAACGAAAGCGGAACTGTGTGGGGAACTAAAGTCAAAGGCTAAGTATTTAAAATAGGTGAGCCTTTGAAATTAAAAGTAACTTTGTTATGTGGGAGTTATGCAGTAGAAGGCGTGTATAGTGAATCGAAGTGTTGTGAGGTGAATTCAACTGCATTCAAGAAAGCACATCAGAATAAGCACTGAAGCAGCGTGCAGCTTCTTGCAATCCTATACTATTGACCTTGACAAATTTCCTTCCTTTACCGTCGCCTGTAACCCTTAAAATGAAAGTCATGTTTCCTGCCCTCAGATAAAGTTTCCTAAGGATTAAAGATTCCTTCCTGTGCCACATTTTCCCAGTCTCCCTCCATTTCATTTCTCCTGCCTTTACCCATCAGCCATCGTCATTTCATCAGGATCATTGAGGCGAAGAAGTCCCTGGTGACGTTTGTAACCAGAGGACCACACAATACTTGTGGCTGAAAATGAATAAGTAGTGTGAGCTGTGTTAAGTTAAAATATGCTGAATAACACGAATACTATTTATTTTTTCAACAATGTGCATCGACATTTAGAGTTTGTCGAGTTAGAAATAAAATATCGCCTTAACCCCCAACCTCTGGTGCGTCAAGATTGCATTATAATATTAAGGCATAGTGCAACCCTTCGCACTACGTTCCTTAGGAAAACAAGACTGTCTTATAACATACGTCAATCTTTAGTTATTTATAGATTGAGTTTAGGAAGCACGATTCTACTAATATAATATTAATGGAAACAAACTAAAGAACAACATAAAATCCTGGACTTGTTCTTAAGAATGACAACCTATAAAAAGTACGCTATCAGATAAGTATGCCTAAAACTGCAGAAAAATGGCCCTTAAAAGTGGTTTAATTTTGGTGAAAATGTTATGAGGTAGTATATTTTCCACATAGCAACAAAATCAACAAAATCCTGGCAGTAACAATGATAAAGGCATAATCAGCTCCAAAATCTTTGATGTAATTCTATACAATGTACGTATATATGAGCCAATATGGCGGGTTTTAACGTTTACGTAAGCAAAAATAGTTATTCACGTGAGGGATTCATTTGAAAAATACAGACAAGACAGAGAATCGATCATAAACATACTGTTTAAAAGATGCAGTGAACACCAGAGATCCATAACAGTATACTGTACTTTCAAATATCGTCATCGTCATCGTCGTCGTCGTCATCGTCATCCTCGTCATCGTCGTCATCGTCGTCGTCATCGCCGTCGTCATCGTCGTCGTCATCGTCATCATCATCATCCAAGGTGTGGATCCATCCGTTCCACCCCATCTCAATACCATCTCTTCCTCGGTCTTCCTATGTGTCTTACCTATTGGAACCTAGTCGGTCACTATTCTAGGAAATTGGTCCTTGTTCATCCTCTGTACATGTCTCCAGTTTTCTCTGTCCTGTTTAATCCGTTCTATTAAGTTAAATATGTCCCCGTCTTATTTCTTCGTTTGTTTTACAATCTAGCAGAAAGTATGCAGCCACTGATACTAAAAATCACATTTCCTTATTTAGTTTTCTTTTCCGTTTAGTGCCCAATGTTTCACTTGAATGCGGTAGCATAGGGGCTGCCGTTTTCTTCTAAAATTTAATTTACGTTCGTTTCTCTTCCTTTGATTTCCTTCTAAGAGTTCTCCTTATTGCGTTGCACATGATACTGAATTTATTTAATACCTTGCCAACATCTTTCTCTTCTAATACAGCGGTTAATTCTGATCTCAGATAGTTAAATATTACCAACTCTTACATAGTTTTCTTATTTATTACAATCTTGCTTCTAATATGCTACTTTGCTTTAAATTCTAAAACTCTCGTTTTGTTTGTAGATGTTTTCAATGGTAAGGTTCTAATATTTTACTTAATATGTTACTCCATTTTTAGGGCATACTCTGATTCTGCCATAAGTATTTTGGTCGTCTGCGTATAATAGTGTCTATGCAAATATAATATAATATAATATAATATAATATAATATAATATAATATAATATAATATAATATAATATAATATAATATAATATAATATAATATAATATAATATAATATAATATAATATAATATAATATAATATAATATAATATAATATAATATAATATAATATAATATAATATAATATAATATAATATAATATAATATAATATAATATAATATAATATAATATAATATAATATAATATAATATAATATAATATAATATAATATAATATAATATAATATAATATAATATAATATAATATAATATAATATAATATAATATAATATAATATAATATAATATAATATAATATAATATAATATAATATAATATAATATAATATAATATAATATAATATAATATAATATAATATAATATAATATAATATAATATAATATAATATAATATAATATAATATAATATAATATAATATAATATAATATAATATAATATAATATAATATAATATAATATAATATAATATAATATAATATAATATAATATAATATAATATAATATAATATAATATAATATAATATAATATAATATAATATAATATAATATAATATAATATAATATAATATAATATAATATAATATAATATAATATAATAATATATTGATATGCAGTAAATATGAGTTAGATAACTGCTAAAACTAACATAATTTAATTTACTCTGGGTGAAATTAGCTTAAGTGTTAGCACACTAACAGGAATTGCTTCTAAATGCGACTGTCCACATTTTAATGAATGTTGAAAGTTATCAATAAAGTTAAATTAATGGCAACTTCAACTGGCAACTTGACTGTAATTGGAACTTAAAGGGAATGTAATTTTCTTCTTAAGGAAGGTACAATCAGGTACAATGCCACAGATGGGATTTGAACTACGGACTTTCTGCTTAACATGCCGTTATCCAGGATTTTTTCTCGACTTCATTGGTTCTGTTGTTTTAGTGTTTATATGAACTAACACCCATACACCCAGGTGGGATTCGAACACACAATTTGCTGCGCCACGAAGCACCAAAGCGAGGAACTTGAGGGAACGTGGCCATGCGGACCGGCTAATTGAGATACCATTGCAGCATGCGGTATGACGCTAAATTCCGCAAATGGTTCATATATAATCATTACTAAATATGCTCATCACTAATGCTTAGACAAGGTAACAATTATTAAGCTACAATGAGCATATACACGTGTCACGCATGTTTTATGCAATTTAGCTTTAAAATACCTAACAATAATTAATAAATTTGATAAATGAAACATAATGATCTAGTGTTCACAGATGCAGGCGCAATATGGTTGCTAAGGAGAGGCTTCATTTGTTTCAACACCTATAGTGGAAAATTAAAGGGCCTTAGGCCTGTTGGGTTGATATATTAATGGTAAAACTATTCAAAATATGTATTGTATTCCTCTTGAAATTTTTAACGAAGCTAAGAGTGCAAAGATGCTTACGAAGAAACATATGGAAAGTTTTGCGGATGTAGAAACGAAAACTGCCTTAGTTTGAGTAATGACATACTTTTCAAAGTTGCATTTTCTGGCACTAGTACCCAAAGTAGAGTAGACAATTTCTGCCGTCTTAACAAGCTTTACGCTAGGATCGTATACAATTTTTCATCGGTCCTTTACGCTCAAGAATATTTTAGGTTTTATAATGTTAAATATATTTTAACCCTTATATACCTACCGGTGACATCTTGGTTTCAAATTGTAGACGGTATAAAATACTTCATTTGTTTACTAGAGGTAGAAAACCAAAATTAAAACACCAAACAAGAGCTTTATCACCTATTTAGTATTTTAGTGCAGTGCAATGGGTTTAAAGAGACCCAAAACTGTAATATTCGCACTAATGCTTTATAAAATGTGACAATGTACATATATGTGCGTTTGCATGGTGAAGCATGGGTCAAATGATTTTTATTTCTTCCCGTTGTGCAGCACTTGTGTAGCGCTATATGCATATTTTCATGATGGGTGCGTTATTCTTTTGTTAACAATTTTAATAACGTTGGCGGAGAGTTGTTAGTACTTCCGCTTGACTAAACAAACCCTCTCTGTGGAGTTGTGTTTCCCCACTCTGCCAGTACAAGAGCTGCTGTTTCACATAGTCTGCGACTGTTTCATACGAACCAACCGCAAAAGGCCCTTTGTCATCTCCTCATACTCTATCAAATTCGTTCTGTGTGTTTTAGTCAGGTTCACAAACTATATATCATTTCTACTAAAATGCTCTAGAAAGGTTACTCTATGACCGCACTGAAAAGTTTCATGCTCTTTCGTATACTTATAATCGGCAAAGGACACGTTTTATGTGGGTATAAGTCATTCAGTAACTCAGTCAATTATGCTTGTGATCAATGACTTGAAAGCAATGGCCTCGTGGAATCGTTTTCTGTTCCTACAGCAATGCAAGGATGTATCTTTAATGGTGCAAATATTTTCATGGACACCCTACTAACGGCAAAACAGCAAGTCCAGGTGGACATGCGTCTGAAAATACTTTCTTAGGCATTTACCAACCTCAAAGTCTAGTGTTACATATATATTAAAAATCGAATTGAATTATGCTGTGACTTTTTAACTGGCTAAGCACAAATTCTGCCTGCTTTATCGTATTTGTTACACTCCTATCTAGAATACCCCGTGAGGTGCTGCTGAGCGCACATCTTTTGATGTACTCTATTACAAAAACAAATTTAGGTACTGTGTGACAAGCCAGCTGTCCGTGGTGCAACCTCTTGGGTTACTTTCTGGATTTATTTGGGTGCAGGCTGTAGCTACATAAAAATATGTATCTATACCGGTATTGATAAGGGTGCTTCTGGTGTTATTTTCATGTACGTAAACAGGTATGCTTCAAAATGTATAAAATCACTTTGCATCGTATTTTCTGCAGCAGGAAATATGGCAAAAATATTAGGAGGTTATTTCTTACATACCAATTTATAGCTTTGCATATCTTTACAGTCTTTCAACATGATTTTAAGGCACTGCCAAGGAAGATCAAAGTGTGTAGAAGCTTCTGAGGATAATGATGATTCTAACCTATCATACTGATGCGGAACCTGAGTATTTGCCCGGTACGTTGACTGAGAAAAACACCTAAATTACAAATTTCACAAGTAAAATCACTTTTATTAGTAACTCGGTGAATTAAACTGTCTACTCATATTTTTATTGCTCTTTGTTTGCTTCTTTACTGTAGAGTACACGGGGGAAAGAGGTAGGTATTCTGTGAATAAACAGACCAATATGAATCACATGAATTACAATGTTGAGGCAATGCAGTATGTGAGGTATAGATAGATGCCTTGCATGTGGAAATCATCCTATTCACGAATATTATCAGGAATATTTTGACACTGACGATATAAGTGTATACCAAGCATGGACACAAGAGGAGAGGTAGCGATTGAACTTGCCTCACCCACCCCACATTCTCTTGTCGAGTGACGACGATTGTTTTATTCAAACACGTGCAGTGGTGGGTTCGTTCCACCTGCGCGGTAGTAATTATTTCTACGCTAGTGTTAACTACTTTGTTTATATTAAACATATTTTGCATACAATAACCACCTACTGTGGTTAGACAAATTGCATAATCTTAAAGTTTATAACCTTCCTTTGTCTTATGCACGTAATACCTATCCTTACGCTGCCTAAAGATTAACATACTAAATTGTTTCTTTCACAATAAATAAAGCGTAAAGTTACATTATATTTTAAAACTATTTGTTACAAATAAATTATCTGGTTTCAAACTTAAAATTAGCTTCAAATATTGGAACACGAAATGCAATACCTTATAATATAAACTACTATGAAACTAAAGCGCCAAAAAACGGAGTTATATCGTCCCTTTTATATGTTTAGAAACACGAGTATTCAGAAAGTACGTTTCAAAATTTTAGATAAATACCAATAAAATTGCCAAAGTTTGATGGGTGCTTGTGATCAAAGTGGCGTTCGTTGTAACTCTTTATGTTTTCAAATTGAAATCTGCATATTAAACAGCAAACCTTCCTGTTCTTGTAACTCAGAACAAATTCTCTCCAGCACTGTTCATGAAACACTATACTCGCCACTGAATGAGGCGTGTTGGAACCTGAATAGCAATGAAGGGGAGCATTGGCAGGTGAGTGAGTCAAGAACGTGGAGTGGTCCAGTTGAAGCAATTCTGCCTATCACTGGTGTACACCAACTTAACATTTTTAAAAGTTATAATATGTAATTTTCAAAACGAAAACAAAGGTAATCGCTTTTAAAGGTAGATAGCAAAAAGAACAAAACTTGTGATAGATAACACGCCATTAGAAGAAAAAAAGCACTTCCAAAACCCAGGCTGTGATGCGACACATGAAGATCACGATATAGACAAAAAACTACGAAAATTTGAAGCAATTTGCGAAACAATACATAGGACATTAAAATACAGCCAGAATGTAAAACAAAATTTATATTTCATTCAGTGATAGCTCTACCGGTAATATTATATGCAACCGAGGTATTTTCACTCAAAGCAAAACATCAAATAAAATTCAAGCAACAGAAGTGAGATTTCCAGGAACAGTTAAGTGATGTACGGGACAGGAACATATCCGCAATGAACAAAAAATGGGTAGACATCTCTCACGAATGCACAACAAACAAATACTAAGGAAGCTTTAAATTATAAGCCTAGGGCAGGGGTGGGCAGAATAGAGTCTGCTCCGAATCTAGTGTGCACGCAACCCGCATAACATTTTTGCTAGTTGGAGTGGTAGTTCTTTGATTCTTAAACTCATGACAACGGTGTATTGATACAGATAACAATTAGAGCATTTGTTTCAAAGAGAAAAGAAGTGGTCATACTTTTGCTATGTGAAATCGGAATTACACACATTGTCATCACCCGAACATTTCAGAAGACGTTCAAACTCTGGGGCAATATCTTTAACATCGTGTCGAGAGGTGGTTATCTGAAACACCAGATCTCAGGTTTGATTTTGCTATGTTCCAGAAAAAAATTGTTCATAGACACACGCGGGGAGAAATATTGCTGTAGCAGAAGGAGCAAATTCTATCACATCAACATATTTTATTTTACGCAGTTCTTTGAACACATCTGTGCCAATTAAATCTCTCCAGTTATTCTTTTTTCATTAGATCGGTTTGTACATCTACGAGTTCACATTTCAAGTTAACTCTTACATTGACTACCTCTATAGTAAAATGCTTAACAATTATTTAAATTTCAATCAAGTTTCCTGAAATTACGGAATATATTATGTGAAGTAAACTCAACATGTAACTCTTCAAGAATAGGAATATAAATATTAGTTTGTCCTCTGGCACAATACCAAGTGATTTTACACATCTGAAGTAAGTATTCGATTTGTTGGTTAAAAGAGTTGTCAAATGGCAAGAATGCTTTTAATGTTTAGATTGTAAACCTTATATAAGTTTGGCAGGTTCTAAATATTTAATTACAGCACGGAACAATAAATAATAATAATAATAATAATAATAATAATAATAATAATAATAATAATAATAATAATAATAATAATAATAATAATAATAATAATAATAATAATAATAATAACCATAATAATAATAATCATAATATTCATAATCATAATATTCATAATCATAATCATAAGCATAATCATAAGCATCATAATCATCATAATCATCATCATCATCATCATCATCATCATCATAATCATAATCATAATCATAATCATAGTCATAGTCATAATCATAGTAATAGTAATAGTAATAATAATAATAATAATAATAATAATAATAATAATAATAATAATCATAATAATAAAAATAATAATCATAATAATAAAAATAATAATCATACTCGTCATAATAATCATAATCATCATAATAATCATAATCATCATAATAATCATCATCATAATAATCATCATCATAATAATCATCATCATAATCATAATCATCATAATCATCATCATAATAGAAAATATACGTAAGGTATACAAAAACGGGGATCAGAAAACAGTGTTTTCGTTGTATTCAGCATATTTACAATAAAGTCGTTCAACGCTGGCTCGAAGAAAACCGCGTAATATCTTGTTAAAATTAATGAGCTGGACGATGTTGACACACACAATTCCTCCACTGATACCGATTGTGAAACGACAAATTGATCTGTGGACTTCTGAAGTCAACTAAGGAAGGGAGTGTGTGCCGTTGTGTTGCATAGTTACACTGGGAAAGGTTCGGGCTGGGGTTATAGATTGATTGGGAGACCAAAGAAACGACGGAGAGATTAAATGTTAGACCGGAAGGGGTGAACCATGAAGAAGAATATTATCCGGAATCCACTACACTTGAGAGAGAATGGCGGCGCCGTGGCCGAGCGGTTAGCACGCTCGCCTACCACCTAGGTGGCCCGGGTTCGATCCCAGGGATCCGCATGTGGTATTCGTGGTGGACGAACGGCGTCAGGGCGGGTTTTCTCCGGGTCCTCAGGTTTCCCCCGCCATCTCATTCTACCGGTGCTCCATCTTAATTTCATGTATCATCAGTGTCACCGCCTGCGGTGCCGTAGTAGTAAAAGCGGGCGTTAAACACAACAGCAACAACTTGAGAGAGAATGACGTGCGAGGCGTGTTTGCGACATTGCGGAACCAGGAAAGGTGGGAAGCATTGACCTGAAATGGACAAGAGAAAGAATTACAGAAAGGGAAGCCGTTAGTGGCCTGAATATCGGGATGATTTGCATGAAAATGTTTGCATCCCTGTTACCTTCAGCGGGTTCATAGATTAAGTGTGGGTGACTGAGTCAAGAACTTTCTGTCATTGTACATCAGGGAATTGTACTATGTTTAGGATTTCTTGGTTGTTTGTAGTGTTTAACGCCCGCTTTTACTACTATGGCACCGCAGGCGGTGACACTGATGATACATGGAATGAAGATGGAGCACCGGTGGAATGAGATGGCGGGGGAAACCGGAGTACCCGGAGAAAACCCGCCCTGACGCCGCTTCGTCCACCACAAATACCACATGCGGGTCGCTGGGATCGAACCCGGGCCGCCTAGGTGGTAGGCGAGCGCGCTAACCGCTCGGCCACGGCGCCGCCGGATTTCTTGGTCTTCGCCTTCACCTTGATGAGACTGGATTACTCTGGACCTTACCTTTAATTTTCATAATAATCTTACCTGGGCGTATAAAACATGTGAAGTACGACGGAACAGACATCAGCAGCGGTTCTGCCTAATCGCTGATGTGAAATAATTCATAGACACTCTACAGGTCTCTGTTTCCTCCTTGTCTGAATACAGAGAGGTATCTACAGATTCTCAGAAGTTCATCATTTAACAGATATGGTTCTCAACATTACCCAACGAAAGTAGTTTTCTCATGGTGGTGCGGCAGGCCATTTCAATCAGATGGTACGCAATTTCTTGAAAGATAAATTTTAAAGAATTGGGCAAAGGACATTCGTTGCATTCATTTGAATCCAATGGATTCCCTCATCTGAAGAGATTTAAAGTACCACTCCTGTACAGAGCATAGGACTTAACCAAATGTAAAACCTCCAGGAATTTGCAATAGAGTATGCGAAGCATGAAACACAGCAGGAGGAAGTCACTTCAGTGATTTTGATAACCTTTATTGTTGCCTTTTAATTCCACAATAAATGATTTTCAGAACTGCGTTCGTATGAGTATTTAACTGTTTTGATATTGGAAGGGTGTCTGTATATGAATTTCGAAAGTAATGGCTTAGACGGTAACAATCTTTGGCTTGAGAGTTTCCGGCTTAAACCCATGTTGATCAAACTTTTCCCAAAGAGTCACGAGGAATACCAGTTTGAAATTTATAATCTTAACATTCCTATCATTTCTTTCCGTAGCACTAGTTATACGCTAAGAACCCGGTGGCAGATGGTTGTACAGATATTACCACAATTTACCACTTATGGGACGCTCCTGTTCCCGCAGAGCTGCGCAGGGCAGTAGAGCGGAAGTTAGATATTTGAGCAGTTTGGGGCTATAGGGGTTCTGTCATCATGGAAATCATTCCTGGTTGAAAAGTCCCTTTGTAGCTGCTGGCATTCATCTCTTCTTCCCGAAGGGCTAAGCAGAAATCGTCTTCGTGTAATCCTCTCTAACCTCCAATAAATATTCTTGCTCAACGTCGTGGGCGATTCGCGAAGAAACCATTCGTTCCTTCCTATGAAATCTAACTCAAAGTCAGGACTGAAGTACTGAAAAGCTGCATTCTGTTATCCAGTAAACGTTTAAGAAATTTAAAATATCACTAATGGTTAAGTTCTCTGCTCTAATGTCTAGTTCATCATAGAATTTGCTTTTACCTAAATTTAACATCAATATAGATATTATGCTTCTTGAATTTCATCTTCCTTCAGCCAGCACATCCTAGGATTATTGCAAGGAAACTGACTGCTTCATGAATTTCATAGTGTTGTGGGATATCTGTCGCGTGCTGTCAGCATTGCCGCCACATTCACATCATCCCATCACATATGTAGACCAATGTAAGATTATAGGCCCTTTAACTGGCATTTCAATACAGAATTAAGACACGTGGTTCCTCTTACTGTGGTTTGCACTGTCCTAGGTATGAGACTATAACAAAATACATTTTTGCAACTGGTATCTTAAATAATCGTATACTTCTTTCTCAAAACCCTTTTTCCCCATTATTGTAGAGTAGAAAAGGACCCAGTGATTCCAAAGCGTAATTTTGCATCTTTCTCAAGTCTGAAACAGAAGTACGTTCTCTAGTCCTGCTCGTAAAAGTTGGTTTTACGGTGAAATATAAGGGCAGCTATATTGGCAAATGCAAGTTTTTGCGAGTTTGTTTTCGTTAGGCTTCTATATTATGTTATTACTACGAAGTTTCAATTTATATATGCAGAAACAGTCCAGGAATGTTATGTTTCTTCAGTTCAGTTTCTTTCAGTTCGGTTTCTTTGTGCACCGTAAAATGCAAATTCTGTTCTAGATTCCATTTTCTGAACATTTACTACACACACTTCAAATGGCAAACAAAACAAAGCTATTGCCGGCATCTACCACTGAAAGCTTCAACTTTTTAACGTTGTTTTTAAACGTCAATATTTAAAGTAAGCAGCTAGAAGTTACGTTTCACTTGAAAAGGCTCTCTGCGCAGACCAAATTCTGCCCTTATGATGGTGTCCTTACTTACATATTTCAATTTAATGTACTTTGAAAATAACATATCTCAGAATTACCCTTTAGCTATTCTTGAAGTTAGTGTCTGTTCACTTGAAGGAAAAGGTTTAATTTAGTTTTGTAATTTTCATTTATGTGTTCATTAGTGCGCTTAGCCACCAAGGAGCACAAAAACTAATTTGTGCCTGTGTAATAAATGTGGAGTGAGTGGCTGAGTAAATGGAATGGGGGGGGGGGGGGGGTTGAGTGAATGGGGGCTAAGGAGCTCTCAAATTCATTTTGAGATAATATATCCCAATATCGACTTACAATCCTCGAGGTACTTTAAGTCTCTGACTGTAGTTAACCATCTCTAATACTTATCCAACAGCAGTAACAATAAAAAAGTAAGTTGATGCCATAACTCGGTCGGTAGAGCATCTGCCTGCTGTGCAAAGGGTGCTGGATTTGATTCAGGGTTGGAAGTGGGCATTTTTCTCTAACTAGGTTTATTCTCAATCATAGAGCCTGGAAAAATGAATGGGAGCGTGAATGTGTGTGAAAATTGAAAAAAAAAAAAAAAACCTTAAGCGAGTGAACACTATTGCTCTTGAGCAATTGTTCCGAAAAGGCTAATCGTTTGCCGGAATGACCATCGTTATTAAAGGCAGCATATTTGTAAAATAAACTTTAAAAGAACAATGATATAGTAATATATTCTTAGGGTGCCTCCTCTATGCAGAGTGCACCCTCATCGCCCGGCCACTGTGCCCTCCTCCGGCCAATGCCAAGGCCACGGAGGAGTGCAGGATAGGTGTGGCGACCGTGCGCTGACTCTATCGAGAGTATGGGGACCATAACAATAAACAATAATAGCTTCACACCAAACGTATGTACTTAAATATGTTGAAAAGGGACCTACTTACTTTCCTCAACGAAGGATTCCAGGAAAGTGTTGAAGCATATCTAAATGTTAAAACGAATGATCATCTATATAAAACGTATAATTCTCTAATTTACTCAACTGTTTTCTCTCTCCTAAGGAATGTGTGCGTATACAGGCGAACGCATTCTAAATGAGTAATACATTACAATTCGCAGTGCACACTATTGAAGAAAGGATGGAGTTTTTACATAATGGAAATTACTTTTTGCATACAAGGCTTGTATTTCTTTCAAGAAAGTTACTGTGAGCTTTTTCAGCACAAATACGAGCTTGCGTTTCCAAATAGGATAACCTGGAACACGAAAGCGAATTAAGTAATTAGCCTGGCTGCTTTAGGGGTTTTCAAACACTTTACTCAGCAAAAAGTTAGGTAATCTGTCGCAGCACGCGTGGGAGCCTTTTTGTTAGTGCATGCCCATTTTGGGTGCTACAAACAAGTTCAAAGGCCTTTTCAGCGATTTTTATAATTTCAAACAAATAACCAGTAATGCACTGGCAAAGTGGTAAATGTGGACAGCTAATTTAAAATTCTAATATCAAGGGACTACAATAATGGCGGCGCTGTGATGGAGCGGTTAGACCATTTGCCTATCACCAAAGCGGTCCGGGTTTGATCCCAGGGACGTACATGTGGTATTCGTGCTGGGCAAAGCGGCGTCTGTGCGGGGTTTCTCCGGTGCTCATTCCACCTTCACCCTTCCATTCATCGCCCCTATTTCACTTCATCCTCTTCCTCACTCTCATATCTGGTGCAGGGCTGACACTCACTTCCAGGTCTTCACTCTGTTCGGTCTATAGATACCTGAGTTCCCCGACAGGCGTCTGACCCTAGGGGACGACTTGTAAGTCCTAGGGATCCAAGTCCTACATAAGGGGAAGGTGATCAGGTAAAGAAGACGATACTACAATAACCATAAAGGATATGTTGCACAAACAGCAATTCTATTATTGTGTTTTCCATGAAGTCTATAAATATTGTAATATTAAATCTATATTATGCTCGGCACTTTAATGACATTTTAAAAACAGTTAAAACTATTCTGTAGCTCTCAATTTCGGTGTGTAGCGCTCTGTATCAGGGCGTGTATTCCAAATTCTCTATTTATTTTCACTCACTCATATTAGTTTACATTATGCTGTATAACATTTAACTAGTAAAAAGATTAAATTAAAACGAATAGAATAAAACTATTTACAATTAGATCATACTTTAACAAAATAGCAGAAAATTACTGTTAATTTTAGAAGCCAGGAGCCTCATAAACTAGAATGTATTTTACTAAATTACTAAAATGGTAATTTAGTAAATATTGCTGTTGGTATGCAGCAGTAAAGATATTAATATCCAATACACAAAAATATTCTAATCTGTGCTGTATTGCTTTATATGTGTGCCATAAATTGTCTTTAATATGTACATGTATTGCGACTAAATGACAATGTGACAAATCCAGTTCTGACACCAGTGTGACAAAATGATCAAGTCCAGTAACTTTCTTTTGCGTCACTTTACCTCTGTTCTAAATTATATCACAAAAACACAGTTCTGTTTTGTTGTTAGCATAGTCTACAAGTCTTCGTGATCTTACAACTCTCAGGTGTTCTGTACGATTATAACCTTGACACGTACCTCATTGTCTTCGTCTTACAAACTCACTGGAACTGTTTCACTCAACCAACAACTCCGACGCGACGACTGAATGTGTACAACTGTGTATTACGATACACATTTTCTCAACACTGACTGTACACGCACTTAAAAATAGCAGCTAAAAACTCTCTCGTTGAACACTTAACGACTCCGAAGAACTAGTTTCACTCGCTGTTGCGCTCGCTTACATAGGCGAGAATGACGTAGCATGGATTTTTCTTATAATCTACATTTTTTGGAACTTCTCGGAAGTCTTGCGAATAGTCTGGAAACGCTTTGTTCTGCCGTGCTTAGTGTCGTCCTTGTTCTGACCGCTCCATTGTCATTTACTCGACATTCAGTGTGCGAGGTAGCTTGATCTTGAGCGTCTTTTATGGCCGCTGGCCGGCGCCACAGTATCAAATACATCGTTATTAATACCTTACTAATTTCTTTATGAAGCTTCGAACTTTCTATGCATCATTTGTGTGGGCATTAAATAATTCTTACTTCAATTCCTAAGCTCTCAAAATCATAGTTCTAATTCTTTAACTATGTATATTTGCATTATTAACTTCTACAACATCCCACTGTACTTCAATTCAAGCTCTTTAACTTTAATTAATTTAATAAATGTCCTACTCACTTATTAACCTCTATATGTATTACATATAGGTAATTCATTCACTGACCACTTAACTTCTGAGCTCCAATCGCCCATTCCTTTCTCACTATTCCTCAGTCAAAATTCCCCGACTCCTCCATTCCGTGCATCCTATTCCTCGCTCCAAACTTCGTTCACTCCCATTAACACTGTTACATTCGGTTCGCTATTTGTAAATTTATGGCAGACACAACATATAATGGCAGCTGATACCTAACAACTACTTCTCTTCCCTGCTGTGCAGATAAATTTTGTGGGCGCAAATGATATGTAAATCTTCTGACAGCACTGTTCATACTACATGCTTGTTGTAACCAATGGCTCGTCGGCCTCAAAAAAAAGTATCGATTTTCTTCTGGTCCTTTTGTAATTGTTACTCGTTAGGTTCAACTGTTGTTTAATTCACAGCATGACGTATTCATCGGAAACTACACGTGTTGTATGGTAAGCTGGTAACAGAGTTCGACAAATTTCAGAAACCGCAAATTCACAGAAATGTAATTAAAATTTACCCGGTTTTGTGATTCTAAGAACGAAGTTAGCTTTTCTTATCACACAGAATCGTTTAATTCAATAAATGCTGTTTATTTCAACATTAGTAATACTTTCCATAACAGACATTAACAATTTTCAAATAAATGTAAAGGAAATATTATGCTAAACCTTTTCATACCACGCCTCCCCCAGCACGTTTCCTCGTTCTCATTACAGCGCCACGCATCACAACTGTTCAGCAGTAAATTGGCCAGCGCTTCTACTTCACGCCCTGTAAGACTCCCATAATACGATAAGAAACAGGTGGTCCCAAACAGTGCATATTACTAAATTCGTTTTCTGTACGAACGAAGAAAAGCAAAAGCACACTACTAAAGGATATAACCTGCAGCTAGATGTTACTAGTAACGTTTTACGAATTGGAGCAATGAACTTGAAAACATTGTGAACTTTCCTGGTCATGGATTTCCTAGCCTTCGCCAACAGACCACCACATTCATTTTTTTAGGTTTAACGTCTTGTAGTCGGTTAGGTCACATTCTATCAGATTTTGTTTATATTAATCTGTAATTATTATTGTGGAAAAGTATTACTTTTCATACTCTACAAAATTCTTGATTCTACAAAACTTAACATTTGTTTTTCAAAGTTGGAGCACTATTTTATAAAGGTGTGCGGTAATTTACCCAAAAGTACCTTTGAGACGAAGCACATTTATGTAGTAAATAATTGCATCGTATGTAGGATATTGAATATACAAAACTGCTGAAAATAGGTTTGCGAGAAAGTTGGGCATGCTCAATGTAAACATATGCCTGTCCATAGGGGCAGTTAATTGCTAAAATGCTTCAGAGTGGAAACACCAAAGTTTGCTTGAAATTTAGAATTAACGTTTTACTAAGAAAGTATGTAATTGTTTAATTTTCAACAATCTTTGTTCAAATAACACAGAAGTATTAAAGTTAGTGAAGGTCTGTTCTTTATGCAATTCGTCGATAGAGGTATAGGGAGGGTGAGAGGAACAGAGGGTGAGAGGGAGAGGAAGAGGAAGAGAGAGGAAGAGGAAGAGAGAGGAAGAGGAAGAGAGAGGAAGAGGAAGAGAGAGGAAGAGGAAGAGAGAGGAAGAGGAAGAGAGAGGAAGAGGAAGGGAGAGTGAGAGAGGAGAAGAGGAAGGGAGAGAGAGAGGAAGAGGAAGGGAGAGAGAGAGGAAGAGGAAGGGAGAGTGAGAGAGAAGAAGAGGAAGG
This sequence comes from Tenodera sinensis, assembly GCA_030765045.1. Lineage (NCBI taxonomy): Eukaryota > Metazoa > Arthropoda > Insecta > Mantodea > Mantidae > Tenodera > Tenodera sinensis. The sequence continues at coordinate 57,990,861 of CM060963.1, forward strand.
GAAAGTGAGAGAGAAGAAGAAGAAGAAGGGAGGGTTTGAGAGAGAGGAACAGAGGGTGAGAGGGAGAGGAATAGAGGGTGAGAGGGAGAGGAACAGAGGGTGTAAGGGAGAGAATGAGAGGGTGTGAGGGAGAGAATGAGAGGGTGAGAGGGAGAGGTTGAGAGGGAGAGGGAGAGTAAGAGGGTGAGAGGGAGAGGAAGATGGTGAGAGGAAGAGAGTGAGAGGGAGAGGGTGAGAGGGAGAGGGTGAGGGGGAGAGGAAGATGGTTCAGAGGGAGAGGAAGAGGGTTGAGAGAGAGTGGAGGAGGGTTGAGAGGGAGAGGAACAGAGGGTGACAGGGAGAGGAACAGAAGGTGAGAGGGAGAGGAAGAGAGTATGAGAGGGAAAGGAAAAGAGGGTGTAAGGTATTGTAATAACAATAATACAGGGAAAAAATGAAGTACGTAAATGTGTTAGTCGTTGGAAGCTTCAATATTCCACACACACACACATACACACACACACACACACACACACACACACACACACACACACATGAATGAAAGAGAAACTGTCGATACACAGCTCTAGGCACCGTAAGCACATTTATAGTTTAAAGTGTCATTAGGAAGCTGAAAAAGCACAGTTATGCAGGGGGCTGCTTGAAAATTGCTCATTACGCTGGTGTCTAGGGCTAGGAACCCGTTTCGCAGGGTTGGTACACGGGAAATGTCAAGTGGCGCCGCCTTTGTCCTGCCTAGCTGTATCGACATATGGAGCTAATTTTAGCGTCTCCCAAAATTCATCCGGGCACCATCATCCATCACGTCGCATATTCAGATTTGCCCCACTTACTAAACTGGACTTAACATTTTCCTTAGTTCTAATTTGAGAACCTTTACTATTTTGTTGAGGAGATTCAATAGCTACTTGCCGCCAAATGCATTCCAAAACGCCACCTGTGGAATCATTAAACCGTTTCTCTCTTTTTCCCTTTTATGTATTACCGTTTAGTTTCTATGATACACAAATATTAGTGTTTAATTTCTTAAACTATAGATTTTTTAAATTGGCTTATTCAGTTTTACAATGTAACACACACACACACACACACACACACACACACACACACACACACACACACACACACACACACACACACACACACACACATACACACACACACTCTCACACACACAGACACACACACTCTCTCTCACACACACACACACACTCTCTCTCTCTCTCTCTCTCACACACACACACACACAGACACACACACACTCTCTCTCTCTCTCTCACACACACACACACACTCTCTCTCTCATACACACACACACACACACTCTCTCTCTCTCTCTCTCTCTCACACACACACACACACTCTCTCTCTCTCATACACACACACACACACACTCTCTCTCTCTCTCTCTCTCTCTCTCTCTCTCTCTCACACACACACACAATGTTCAACCACATTAAGACCGTTAGATGCTGAGGAGAATAGCGAGTGCTTCCAATTAAACAAAACGATCTACGCTATTGACGGCAAACATGAAATTTTGGTAGAGTAGCCAGAAGTTGCACAAAGAAGAAGTGACGTTTATAGACTTTTGGTTATAGTCAAGGTAACCCAAACGATCATGATTGTAAGTCTGTAATTCTTATCAAGTTTTAGTTGTATTTGCTTATTTTGAATTTAAAAAAAACATTTGAAAACGCACATACATGAAGCATAAAATGGCTTATTACGTTTGTTTTGAAGTCCTTTTATGCCTATGGATTTGGAGATACTAATTGAACGAAACAGTATGGTTGGAAGTTCATAGTTTAGAATGAAGATACGATGGAGTACCAAGTTCAGCTTCATTAGACACTATTGATTAAAATAGAGTCAGTGAGGCTTCATTGCTTTCAGAAGATTGCTGCACTTCAGTGTCCTGTTTTATATATCGAAATTTTAAATTACCTGCTAAAAAAAGCGCATAAGGGCAACCGCTCTTGGGTGAAGGCTACTATTGTTCCATCAGTGTAATCAATTTAAATGCACCTAAATGAGCTAGACGAATCTACTGAAACGTGCACCCGTCTATCGAAACGAAATAAAATGGAATTGGTAGCAAACGCGGGAACCACAGAATCCAATGTTGAATATCCCGTGTTACTTCTGAAGATTTGGGGCTTGAAATGCAGAGAGTGGTGCCGGCGTGCTTGCGGAAGAGCAGTCAGTTCTCCGTGGAAATAAGCTTACAGCAATGAAGGGAATTCCGATAAATTGGGTAATCGCCTTAGCGTATCTCTTCGATAGATGACCTTGGCCACTACAGTTTTATGCACGGGACCGTGCTCTTCTTTATCTGTTGTGTGGTAACTTATCGGTTGGTCTACGGGTATCCTTAGCGCACCTTCGGGACTCTCTGCAACTGCTCTGTAATTGTGAAAGGCATAAAAATAGAATTGCTATTAACTAGATCAATTACTCCTCCTAATTTACTAGGAATGGAACGTAGAGCTGCAAAAACAAATAAAAATATCGTTCTGCTTGAATATGACATTTATAATACTGTATTTACAGGTTCTTCATTTAAAACCTAACGGGTGCACGACATTTCACTGTGCACGATTGCGTGTGCCATAGCCGGCTTTGCTCCTATATGAACTCTGCGCGTAGAGCATATATAACACTCTTACCCTATACCTTTCGTGTGTAAAATAATAAATGGAATCAGCAAGCCATGTTCCCATAGCGTATATTCAAAAGTTCCCTGGTAAACTGCCTCCTTCTATATTTCTTCTATATTTACAAATCACGAGGTTGTGAAGAAATTTCAACCACTGATTCCGTTGACAAATAGCAAACGAGGGCGTAACGTACAGTTTTCACAGAGGAAAAGTTAGACGGAATAAGCGCATGGTTTGAACCTTCACCAGCCAAATTCATTCGATGGGAATGGAATGCCGGACCACCCGAAAGCGTGCCTCCCATGTTACCGCGGCGACTCAAATTCAGCTTCAGGGAGGGTGTGTACTTTTCTTTGACAATGACATGCAGTATAAATAAGTTTCTTCAAGGAAAATGCTTCAAATATTTCATTTGAAACTCAGGTTAGAAAACAGGACAAAGCAAAATAACAGGATAATCCGCCCTTAACGATGATATTTGATGCGACACCATGCCGTATTTTTCATTCATTAATAAGGTTTTTCTTAATTTCGTTTAGTGTTAACTTCATTAGCAGACATGTTAAATAACTGCATAGAGAAAGGCGTGTCCAGTTAAAATCAGTCAACATTTCTGTTATAATTAATTGCGACAATTATGTTCTAAATATAAAATGATTATTCGGGCTTGTGGACCGTGGTCTAGTGGAAAATCTCCTTCCAGACGTTTCGTTCGAAGCTGCGTCAAACATCCTCAGAGGTGCGACCATAGTACTCTGCTACTCTCAGCGACGACTGATACGGTGCCGTATAGTTTCATATGTTCTATACGCTTAGCATGTTAGCAAATATTTAGAATTATAACTATGGTCATTAGGTTCAATAAATATTCTTAATACAGTTAGTAATTTTAGTAACTGAAGTATGCCTAAAACTAATATTTAAATATGTATATGACACCATAATTTTATTTTCCTTATGATTTCCACACGTCAATACCAATAGTAAAAAGTATTAAACATGCAATCAAAGGAATGGTAATGCTTTTATAGATCTTTTGGCAGAAATTTGACTTATTTTAAATGCTTATTCTTCAACATAAGCATTGACTTTTATCTTAAAATAATTGTTTGTCAGAACATTTACTGAAGTATTTATAGAGTTTTATGATATATCAGCAAGAGATTTGCCATATTCACAATGTACTTCAGAATATACGATTTCCAACATGTCTTTCGTTAAAGCTTCTAACAAATGCTTTTGGATTGCTAGTTTAATAGCCTAATTTCATACTTGTGGAAAATTAGGATTTGAAATATTTTGTACACACAAATTCTAATTTTTGGTGAAGTATAGTAAGGATATTTTACATCACCACGATTCAAGGTGATTAGATAGCTCACTTCTTGTGTCAATTTGAAGGTTGGTTCTGATTTTGTCATTAAGGGTTTCACGTTCAACATGAACGCTTCATCTTTATTCTGGGTCTCTGAGGAGTTGTAGTTGTGGTTAAATATGTTGGTAACTTGGGAAATATAGATGAAACAGCATCCACTTACCAATTCCAGTTTTTTATTTCGAAGCACTAATACATAACCTAAAAGAATGGTCTACATTTAATATAGTTAGTTATAATATTCATATACATCTATATAATTTCTAAGTATGTGGGCTTGAAACAGAGGTACAAGCAGAGGAGTATATGAATATGTTTTCCTCAAGAAGAGGAATAATTACAGGATATTCGCAGTGAGGTTAGGGCTGCCCGCTTTTTAACAATACCGTATGTCGTCACTTTGAATGTTCAAAGATCTCCACAAACAAGAACATACTAATAAATAGAATTACTTACCATCTAGGCGCGTTGTTCTAATCTCACGAATAATCTTTTCTTTGGGAAAGAGTAAAATGCAAACTCTTATGATGTGACATTCTAATTTTCTCTCGGGATATTTTTAAGTTCTATCCGCGCTATGGTTTGCAATCGGCTGAAGCGATCAGCTTATTATTTCCCGCCCTCTCTATGCTACGGTCTGTATATTGTGAAGGCAGTGCCTGTGCTAAAGGTATTATAATTATGTGAAAACTTAAAAAATTTATGTCATACTAATATGGAGTCAAGAAAAACTGAAAGTTTATAATTTACCAAATTGGATTACCTATCTAAAGTATGCCAAAAATTCTTCGTATCCAGTTTGAATACTGCTACTGATGTGTATCACTATAAATCGACGCCGTCACCGCCACCACTCCAAGAATTATAAAAGACAACCCATTTGGCTTCTCAAAAGCATCTGCCCAAGGCTTTCTAGGACGTCTCACATCTTGCTGAGTAACTCTTTGCTAGAAGTGGACATTTCTTCTGAATGATTCAGTTCATTTGGCCAAATAGATTTCTTGTATAGTTCCTCACTTTATGATGTAGCTTAATTTTTAGTTCCTTTCTTATTTTTTCGTTTTTAATTCTATCAAGTTTGCTGTAACCTTTTACTTGGTTAAGAAACCTCATCTCTGCCGTCTGAACTCTATATTGCTTTATTTTGGAGTCTATATTTGGCATCCATGCAATATTGTTGCAATTGTCATTAAGATGGAGAGCATTTTTTCTGTTAGAAAAAACTTCTGTAAAGTTCCACATATTATATGGAAGGTACCTATTTTAGAACCAACATCGTTTGCTAAAATTCGATATTTGTTCAAATTTTTGATCATATATGAAAATTTTAGTTCGCACTGGACTTTTACCCTTAAGAAATATAAACTTTTATCAGTTCACTCATAAATGCACAGTCGAATACGCAAAGTCTGGAAAAGTTATTGTCAATTAGAGTAAGAAATAATGTGTCAGGAAGTCAAGTATAGAACGTCCTGGCAAGAGAGAGAGAGATAGAGAGAGAGAGAGAGAGAGACAGAGAGAGAGAATACCAAAACTTAATCATACTGAAACTTAATCATACTTCCTGGACGGAAATCCTCGAGACTAAATCGGATGTTTGGTAAGAGTCTTACTGAAGACAAACACAGCAATATTTTTGTAAGGACATTTTGAAGAATCATATTGGAGAGAATGTCTCAATCATTTCCGCTGGCGTATGGAGGAAAGCTTGTAAAACAGGCGTCGTAAAACATAAGGCAGTAAAGTTTTTGTGTCAGCTCTCAGAAAAAGATTGCCCACACGGAAGTTCAATCAGCTTTAAATTCAGCTGCTTCTACTGCCATTTTAGTAGAGTTTCCTTCTTTTGGAAATAAGAGGGTAATACTCATTAAGAGACAGGACTTTAACCATACCAACTGGGAAGGGACGGGTACTTTATGCCCATCTTCTGTAATTTTTCAAATTTTCTCGTTTAATTTTTTTATTAAAGTTGTGCGGTTCTAGTTATTGTCAAACAGCTGCTGAGTTGCGTATTTCTTTAAAATTTTTCATTGTTGGTCTTTCTGAGATACAATGAAATGTCAAGGTAGTCATAAATTAACGGCCCGTCGGAATAACGTAATTCATGTAAAAAAAGTGGAATGTTAAATAATATTACCTTTATAAAAATGAAAAGATATAATACCCAATTTTGAAACAAATTTGTTGGTAATGCTAGGATTAAAACACATTTATCCTCTAAGATGAAATAAAATTAAATAAAAATTACATTCCAATTTACCAAGCTTAAAAATGAAACCAATTTCACCCGTAAAATTTGGTATGATTCTTGTCCTGAGTTTTTCTTAAAAACTCAAGCTTGCTATACCAACATTCATATTTTATTTTAAGATTGTAACAGTGCTTAAAATATAGTAAAGGAATATTTACATGCTATTTCTTCAAATTTCAAACTAGAAGAATATTTTCAGCATTCAACGATCAGTTACAAGCACATTTACAACTCTTAGTTCTTTCTTCCACTATACAATGTTTTTTTATACTGTCGCACTGGAATACCTTGTCATAATTAATATGCACAAGCTAATACAAAGGAAATTATAGATACGAAAGTAAACGATACAGAAAGTAACAGCAGAGGAAATATCAGATCTTCAAATTTATTTAGTCACTCGTAGTAATCTTCTGCTCATGATGCTAGTACTTTGAAGCGAGTTTGTCATCAATACCTCTGCGGAAGGTCTAGTCAAAGATGAGCGGAAGGTCTAGTCAAAGATGAGCGGAAGGGGTGAGCATCATAGAAAGAAAACTACAAAAGAAAAAATAGAACAGGATAGATCTAGCAGAGCAAAACTGCAGACACTTCCGAAGGTCAATAGAGATTTAGCACTTAGGTTAGTGGATGAAGAAGCCCATACTGGATCTAGCATTCAATGATGATAGATTTAAAGCTCTTTTGAGAACCCAGGTTTTCAAGTAGATACAAATGCTCAGGAATATAGGTTTTTGAATCCTATTATATCAAGACTGGACAATAGCCACAAAAGGAACTAAAGAGGAAATTCCAAGATCAATTTGAGGAAATAGAGAGTGAGCTAGAAGGAAAGGCAAGCCCACACGAATCTTCAGACTTTGGATCAAGTTCTGATGATAGCGAGTTAACCAAAGAGGCAAGGAAACAGTATAGGTTACTGCGCAAAGAAGCCAAAGAAAAGGAGACTGGAGAAAAAATGCAGAAAGAACAAGATCAGCACATCCCAAATTCTGTGAACTGAAAGAAAGGGAAGCAAAATAGCAAACAATTTTTGCGGTAAATCAATTAGAAAATGAACAGCCCTAGGAGTCTATATCTGTCGTCTACAGATGGATATAGTTTTAGAGAAAAATGTACTTCAACCTTCAGACTACCAAGTGGGGCCAGTTGAAACCCCAAGGCTACGTTGTTTCTTGTTTTCCTTTGAATTCTGCAGTTTTACCTGACACTTTTTCTTGTTGTCAGACATGCCCGTTACGTCATGTCTCTTGTGTTGGTTACATAAGTAAGTGAAAAAGATGAAAATATTTATTTTTATTGACTTGACCCTACTTGGTAGTTGGCGATGTACAATTTTTCCTCTGTACATAATTTTTCTTCGTTGCGTTGGGAATAATGATGCCGCGAATAAACAGTTGAACATGTTCACTGAGTACGAGTATGAACAGTCATTGTTGTTTTGTGTGACTACCTTTAGTTTATTATTGAGCATTGAGTTTAGAGATTACAACTGCTGTTTGTGCCAGTGAAATAAACATGTCAAAAAGCTTTTGTGATAGATATGATCTAAATAACCCGGAGCATCTTAGTGAAGTAATTTCAGTGATACAGAACGATAGATATGGTAACGAACTGAATAGTGGCAATGAATCAGAATCATCAGAAAATGAGAATATGTTAGAAATAGCAGAAGATATAACAGATGGAATACAAAACAGTGCTGATGATATTGATAATATACACACTAATAAAAATTGTATAAGTAAAAATGGAATATCTTGGTCCAGATATCCACTAAAAGCTGCACGTCGAACAGTTCATAATGTTATTGCAGTGCTTCTAGAACTTAGAGAACCGAGTAAGTGATGCTTTCAAGCTGTTTTCTTTGATTACAGTTATATAAAAATTTCTATGAACAGTACCAATAAAAAGGCACAAACATCGTTTTTCTGTCGAATTGTGTTTTCATGTTCTCCTTGTTTTGTTTATTAGTATAAGTAACTAGTGTAAGATTTTCTAAAGATGTAATTTAATTTCTATGTATGTGTCTGAGAGAAAGGCAAAATATTGTAGCAGGTATTACATTAAACCTCATATTCACAGCCACAGCATTGTAGCTTAATTGCTTGAATATATTAACGAATAAGGTATATTTCTCGTTTACTTAATGTATTTTGTTACATTTTGCGTTCATTTCTATTGAAAGATGATTGTTAATTGCTAGGAGTGTCATTTGATCCCTGTTGGTAGTTGCTGTTGATTCTGGAACTCGGTAGTCCAAAGGTTAATGCATAGAGAAGACTATTAACCGTTAAAAATAAGATTTTAAAATAATCACTGCACTACGTTCATCTGAATCGAATTTATTTATTAACCTTTGCTATGCACCAATCTGTACTTTTGAAGTGAGTTTATCAATTCAACCCCGTGCATTTTCAACTCCAGTTTGCTGTCTCTGTGACCCAAAACTGGGGCTTAATACTGCAGTCTGAATTTCCTTCTCCCTGAAGTTGACCAGGGAGATTTCGAAACAAAAACGAGCAACTTGGGGATGTTACATAAGAATCAACGAACACGTATTAGCCATGTGTGCTACTTCGATTTCCCAATAAACAATCCTTTGAGAGGAACAAACACTGGGATATTTTTCCTGTGTTCCCACATTATCACTTTAACAAAGTTTCTAAACGACATGTGGACCACGGGTTTTTGAAAAGAGAAAGAAAGACTGGAGAAGATAGAGCAGAATATTACAAAACTTGTAATTCTAAACAGCGTAAAGTCTTTTGATTTTCCCTGGTACCATCATGTTAGAATTACACAGACAAAGACACACAGACACACATAGACACACACACACACTTCTCCTTTGATTCCTCAATACTCAAAGACGTGGTTTAAAGCATTTTGTTGTTTCTTTGCGCCTTCCACAGAGGCTTCTAATAAACTGGAGTTTGCTATCTAGGACTTGTTAAGACTACAGCAGATAGTGTCAACTTCGTTATAGAACACGTTTAGAGACAATGAGCTCTAGAAAAATATTACGGTATAGGAATATCATGCACGTATACTTTTAACATATGGTAAGACATATCTCGCGTAACTCGTTACCTTTTATCATGCTCTTCATTTACTTTCAATTACATCCGTAAAACTGGCTGAAATAAAAGGCAACATAAATTACTTTGTTGTATAACGACACTGTCAATTATCAGGATCATCAGCGTTGCCGGTGTGCTGGAAAATTGTCCCGCAAGAGTTCTTTTACATGCCAGTAAATCTACTGACTTGGAGCTGTCCTTTTAAGCACACTTAAAAACCATCGGTCTGGACCAAATTTGAACCCGCGACCTTGGGATTAATAGGCCAGCATCTAACCAACTGAACCACGCAGACCGACTAAAAATCGAAACAAACACAACTGAATTTTACTATTTGCACACAAAAGGTAACAAAAAAACTTATTTAAACTGCTTAATAAGGCAAAAATAGCCATAGAATCCCAAAACTAACAACTCTTCCTCCAAGCTTGCAGTGTTCCCGTCCCCCCGTCCCCCCGTCCCTCCGTCCCCCCGTCCCTCCGTCCCTCCGTCCCTCCGTCCCTCCGTCCCTCCGTCCCTCCGTCCCTCCGTCCCTCCGTCCCTCCGTCCCTCCGTCCCTCCGTCCCTCCGTCCCTCCGTCCCTCCGTCCCTCCGTCCCTCCGTCCCTCCGTCCCTCCGTCCCTCCGTCCCTCCGTCCCTCCGTCCCTCCGTCCCTCCGTCCCTCCGTCCCTCCGTCCCTCCGTCCCTCCGTCCCTCCGTCCCTCCGTCCCTCCGTCCCTCCGTCCCTCCGTCCCTCCGTCCCTCCGTCCCTCCGTCCCTCCGTCCCTCCGTCCCTCCGTCCCTCCGTCCCTCCGTCCCTCCGTCCATCGGTCCATTTGTACTAAGTTATTACATATTATGAATATAACTAGGTCTTCAGCCCTGTCACTTAGCCAGTCATATCCATTATGCAATTCATTACAATCTGATTTTCACTTAATTATACAGTATCCCGTACGTACAGTTTAGTTACAATCTACCCTTAGCCATTGTAATATCTTCATATGGGCCGTGGGAAATATACTTCCCACCATGGTGTTTTTGAAAATAGTTAAAATAAAAACTCGAGATACTGTTTGTGTAAAGCATATGCATAAACTATTGTTATGCATAAAATAAAATCTTGCAACACTCATAAAATAGAACGGCCCATGAAAGGGTTAAAGCACACTGTGAACACTATTCAATTATGTATGCTCTCTACAAGCCCTAAACTTATATCTCAAAATATAGTTTAATTTTCACTTCCCAAAACCGTTTCTTTTAAATAAGTATATTACTTTGTTGAACTTCTGTTGCTAAACAGAATAGAAGTCGTTACTCAATGTACGTTGCACTAGTGTTTAACCCTCTCTAAGGAGTTACCTGTTAACGTAGAAATACACGTTGACAATAGGAACATAATGAAGAGTTGTAATAACTCGATTACCGTCACCAAGTTCATGCGTTCCCTTTGTTAAAGTTATAGACATTAATAACGCCCTTTGGCACTTCCTGCTACAGAGTAAACGAATATGGCTGTGTCTTTCTAGTTGCTAATAAAATAATACTCGCGTCACTATTAGCAAAGTTACAGCTATGAGTCTATCACCTCTTTGTAAAGACAATCTGCCGTCCAGAGTTTCAATTTCGTGCATGCATGCAATTTACAAGAGACTGTAATGAACTTTTATAATTAACTTTTGGCACCCTTTTATGTGTTAAAAGGAATCAATTCATCACTTCACAATGTGCTTAAAACCCACTATATTATGTGGAATCGTATTACACAATATCGTGTTTTATTACCCCTGCCATAGGTAATACAGAACATACTCAAATAATATTTATCTTGATTATCCAACTATACCACTGTCATAAAATCTTATCCTGGACTTAAGACACTATACACATTTATAAAAATCTGATCCGTTGTGCTCACATGACTTTCTCTATTCTTGTACTATCCATTCTTACAAGCTCTTTCAAAAATTATCTTATTGGCGATTTTCTTGTAGCTGCAAGTGGAATATGAAAATGCAGTAAGCTTTGAGTGATAGTCAAACCTTCGAAAATTTCGTTCTCTTTGCACGGACAAGAGATGTAACAACATTCCATTTGAGAAAAGTATGATTATTGAAAAACTCGCACAAACAACAAGGAGTATCTCGGAAATGGTTCATTCCACAAAAAAAGAAGAAAAAAATAATAACAATAAGAATAATAACAATAACAACAATAATAACAATAACAACAATAACAATAACAATAACAATAACAACAATAACAACAATAGCAATAGTAATAAAAATAACAATAATAACAATAACAATAATAATAACAATAATAATAACAACAATAATAACAATAACAACAATAACAATAACAACAATAATAACAACAATAACAATAACAACAACAACAACAACAATAATGATGATAATAATGATGATGATAATAATAATAATAATAATAATAATAATAATAATAATAATAATAATAATAATAATAATAATAATAATAATAATAATAATAATAATAATAATAATAATAATAATAATAATAATAATAATAATAATAATAATAATAATAATAATAATAATAATAATAATAATAATAATAATAATAATAATAATAATAATAATAATAATAATAATAATAATAATAATAATAATAATAATAATAATAATAATAATAATAATAATAATAATAATAATAATAATAATAATAATAATAATAATAATAATAATAATAATAATAATAATAATAATAATAATAATAATAATAATAATAATAATAATAATAATAATAATAATAATAATAATAATAATAATAATAATAATAATAATAATAATAATAATAATAATAATAATAATAATAATAATAATAATAATAATAATAATAATAATAATAATAATAATAATAATAATAATAATAATAATAATAATAATAATAATAATAATAATAATAATAATAATAATAATAATAATAATAATAATAATATTTTCGACATGTTTCTCTGTTTTAACGAGATCTACAGTTTTTGAATAGTAAGATTTGGCTTCCTTCTTCCGTAGCGCAGTTTGTAGCGTGCTTTCATCTGGCGCGGAGGAGCTGGGTTTGATCCCCAACACTGGCATAGGGTTTTTCCCCGCTTGGAAGTCTGGTGCGGGGTGCACTCAGCCTCGTTTGGTCTCTGAGGGGCCAATTGAGGAGTTATCCTGATATAAAAGTAGCGTCCCTAAAAGGTCAAGTAGTCGCCTTACGGTCGGGAGAGTCAGCGTGCTGACCTCAGCCACCCGCAACCTGTACTCCTCCGTGGCCTTGGCTGCAGCTGGAGGATGCAGCGGCCGGGTGAAATGAGGGGACACCCTAGGGATTATATTAAGATTTGATCTATCTCTTGCGGTTTACCAGTTATGCAAAACTCATCAAGAGTAAACAGGACCACATAGGCTAAAGCCAAGCAACTTATTTGCCATAAAAATATCTTAAATAAACGGCGTTTTAATCCAAATCGTTAGCTATTTTTCACAAAATAAAAAATTCGTTAGCCATTTTTTATCAAATCAAAATTTTCGTAACATTTTGCATGTACAGTATGGTTTAACGTGGAGATAATAAACTTAAATACCAACTTTAGCTTTTAACCGACTTTTCGTTTTTGGATTATTATATTCAGACACATACACAAGGGTCTTTTCCTAAAATTGCTTTTTTGAATTCAGGGGCATCGAAACCTATATTTCCGATGAATCCTCAACATCGAAATGTTGCTTCATTCATAAAGCATTGTGGTAGAAATCATGCGTTTTTTCTTCTCCCCCTGCAAATGCAAACATTTGCCTTTAACATTCATGAGATGCTTTGTAATACCCTTGTGAACATAAGGCTCATAATTTTTAGGCGCTTCAGTTCCATAGAATACTTTGGCCTTAACAGAAAAGGAGGGAGGTTTCTAGAACCCAAGTTTATCAGAAACACCTGTCTTTGGAACGGCGCGACCAGTGTAAGAAAATAACTTCCTAAACTCCCAGTTTAGTGGAATGGTAATGCAGCCAACATCTGTGCAGCAACATCTGGAGGGTTTTAGTAATGTTTCAGACAAGCAGGGGAGTTGAGTTTCAGTTTCAACTTCAGTTTGTCTAGGAATAAAAGAAAAAGGGCGCAGCATATTTATACTTCTCTTTAACAGAGTCACAGTTGCTTATTTTTATATTGCATATTGCATATTCAGGTGATCCAGAATGATTATCATGGTGTTAAACGATGGCTTGGTGCTAAATATAGATTTGTAATTCCGCTATAATTTAATCAAATTGACAGGCGCAAGAGTATGAAGATATGGAATTTATACTTAAAGTTGTTAGAAGAATATGATAAAACTCACACAAGTAACAAGGAATATCTCCGAAATGGTTCACTCTGTAAAAAATGATTTGGACATAAATTGTTTGTTTAAGCAAGATCCACTTTTTTTTGTACGGAAACATTTGGTCCATCTCTTAGGTTTTCTAGTTATGCAAAAGTCAACCAGAATAAAAAATGGGCTGTAGCCAGAAAATTCAAAATATACCTTTCATTTGTATTAAAATATCTTAAACATATACCATTTTAATCAAAATATCCATTTTCGAGAAAATGACAATTTTCGAACATTTTTCCATGCAAAGGGTAGTTTAGTGTGAGGAATTTTCTTGAAAATCTTCGTGTCACATCCTTCAAAATTGTTTAACTTAAATATCAACTATGGTTGTAACCGATTTTGTTTTTTTAGTTATGCTGTACACCCACGCGCTTTCTCCTCTCCTCTCCTCTCCTCTCCTCTCCTCTCCTCTCCTCTCCTCTCCTCTCCTCTCCTCTCCTCTCCTCTCCTCTCCTCTCCTCTTCTCTTCTCTTCTTTCTTTCAGGGGGTCTCTAAATATTTGCGGTGAAATCTCGACATCGAATTTTTGGGTAGAATACAGTAGTAGACAAAGTAGAAATGTGAGGTCCAACTATTAACGACAGAGAATGTCCCTTCGGTGAGGAAAATTTGATTTTACGGGAAATGAGCTCCAAAGCTAAAACATCTAGTTCCTAAGTATCGTTTTAATTTGTTCCACTATGGCAAGTGGCAAAGCATGGTATGGTATATCTGTCTCCTGTGACCAGTCCTCTATTATATTCACACCGATTGTCTGCACCAGCCTGGCACACATCATGATTGGGGTTGTCATTTGTCGACAATGCATGGAAGCAATTTTTTTTTTTGTCCTACATTCTCTAGATTTTTTTTGTTTGTTTTTGCAGGACCATAATATCTCTGTAGCGTCCAAGCCCTCCCTCACTGTCTTGATGAAGAACTTTTCCCCTCAAAGAAAACCTTTAGTTTTCTTAGTCGACAACCCATCATGTGCTTTAGTGTCGTCACCATCTCTAAGTAATTAATGTAGCGTATTTTATAGTACTTTTCAGATCAATGAAATATTTGTTTAACTCCTGAACCGTCCATTTCTTCTCTAGTGTTACTATAACTGGCTGTACATAATTGTCTGCAGCCATTCCCATACTTCGATAATCTATTTCTAGAATAGATCGACATAATGAAGAAAAGCTTCATATTTTCATATAAGACAATACAAAAGTTGAGTACTGACCCATGCAAATAGGTGGAATCAACATGCACTGCGACACAAACAGCAAAGTTTTCATTATATATGCAGTGCATATAAGGAGATAATTATATAAATTCATTCCAAGTAGTTTTAACCTCCGTAAAGGATTACTTAAAATCAGTTTCTTCCAAAGAGACTGCAAGCGTTTATAATATGCTCTGGAGAGAACATTTTGGCAAAGGAATTTCCACCTGAGGCCCAGGGAGGGAAACTCCTTAATAAGGGAAGCAGGTATTAATAGGAGGGAAGTCTGCAGCATTACATCGACTTAAAAGGGTATCGATTTTCTGGCAGAAACGTGCTAACCATCGGAACAGGCGGTGAATACTTGCAGTTAGTTGAGATGCGAGGACCATGTAGGTAGGTACTTAAAGTCACACTTGCTGGGGTCAGCTACATTCAGGAAAGGGGAAAGGGGAAAATGCGTCTCGTTAGTAGAGATAATAGCCAAATTATGAAATTTCGTGATTTCTATCGTTGTTGAAAGTTTTAGTATGTAGAATTAAATGCACGTAAGAAAAGTTTTCGTGCTTTGGAATATTTTGGTAAAGTTATCTAGGTTGTTTGACCTCTAGGCTGCTATACCATTCATCTGCATGCGATGAAACTTGGGTAAGCTATTGTACACATTCCTGCGAAGGACTCCAAGTAGTTTCAACAAATATAACAGTCTGTCTATCTCTAGGTATATATTGACCAATCATGATAGTTACATTCACACAATTTTGTCTACTCGCTTTTCTTTTATGCAGCGCATTCTCTACTCGCTCTTCAACATACAGTGTATACTATTTCTATATAAAAATGGATGTTTTGCATGCATGAAGTTTATAAGCCAGCACCTGTTGACTGATCACCATGAAAATTGGTGCATCTCATTGTCAGTGTTTTTATGAAAGTTTTTATGCTATCCATTTTACTACGCAACAGGGTTTCTCTAATCGCTTCTCGTTTACGTAAGATACTCCTGCTTCTACTCCCTCTTCTATTATCATACAATTTGTTATATTTTTAAAATAATGTGCTACATTCAGTTTTCTATACCCACTTTTCTTTTACGTACCATACATCTTTCTCTACTCACTACTCTGCAAACAAGCTATACAATTTTCTGTGTGTCTGAAATAGAATTGCATCTTGCATTCACTTGATTTTCTCTACTCACTTATCTCACATAACACATTCACCTTTATTTCTCTACTCTTCTAGAAACAATTCATTTACTTTTCTATAGGGCTGAAGTATAAATGCAATGTATTACATTCACAGGGCTTTCTCTACTCCCGTTTCTTCCTGTAGTATTTGTCGTTCTTCAATAACACTTTTGCCTAGTGTCTTCCTGTTGTTTTATTTACTTATTTTATTTTTTATCGTATATAAAGTAATATCCCATCAGTTAAGTCTATTTAAGCCTATTAAATTATAGTTTAATGCTTCCAAAGAAACAAGGTTATTGGGCAAGTGCAATCAACCACAAAAGTAATAGGTATGAACCGTCAAACCACAGGTAACGTGGGGTATTTCAGCTGGTGTTTTATGAAGATTTTTACATTTCTTCACATTTTATAACATCTGCCATTTTTCACTTTTAAAATTAATCTCCATTAGCAATGAATCAAACAATTTTATATTTTCAGTTTCCCTTGAAGTATATTTAGAAAACCTAGCCACTCTTCCTGTAAACGCGTCTGGAAAAAAACCGTACCAATCAGCGGGTACAATTGAGAAAATGTAACATTTCTTATATTCCTGAAGATTGTTAATATTTGCTAAAGATGTAAATATTATTAAGCATGGGAAAGCAACCAGTAACTTCGTTTACCCATAATTTTAAGGGCTTCACAATCATTAAAATATTAAAATCCATGCACATTTTGTATTTTATTTGATATTAATGTTTATCAATTTTGGAATAAACTCCTCAAAACTTAATTTTTAAACTAATAAAGTGAATCCACTCCAAACCCTGAAATATAACATGTTTTAATTTAAAATAGGTTTAATGATATTTTGGAATTTCTCAGAATTTTCTATTTCGACAAATTTGTCTTCATATTTTGCCTGTTTGTACTCATGAATCATTGCTGCTGTATGTATTCTGATAAAAACAACTTTCCAACACTGAGCAGCTTGCTTTTTAAACTACTTTTAATTCTACAACTGCTTTCAATAAGCAGAAGAGCGAAATACCTAACTAAATCTTTGGACTGATATTCCAGTTTAATTTACACATACGTATATGTGTACATTTAGTAAGCATGTTGGTACACAGAAAGCTTTCAATATTCGGTGAGGCAATAGGTGTAATTATATGCAAATTCAAAGAGCTATACGGTTTTGTCACCGATTCCAAACTGAGCTATGCGCATGTGCGAACTACAGGATTAGTGCTGCTTAGTGCAGATGTCCAGTAACTCTCCCTCCCCCTCCTCTCTCTCTCTCTCTCTCAACCTGACTGGTTTTAATCCATGATTGCTCACTGAGATTGAGGTTTATTTATTAACAAACACTTCATGTCCATTACTCCTCATTTGTAGGACTCACACCCCCTAGGACTTGCAAGCCAGTGCCTAGGATCAGACGGCTGTCGGGGAGGAGAGGAACGCATGGACCGGACAGAGTGAAGACCTGAAAGTGGATGATCAGTCAAACTTGGTTTCTATATCCAAAAGTCGTGTGCGTTGCACTCAAATAAATTTGCCTGCTTACTGTTTTACATTTTATTTTTACAAAAGCTTATTCTACCTACTGCATGTTAATCGAGGTAAACATTTGAAAACATAGTTTTACTCTGATATAGGCAAAAGGGTATTAGCGAAATACAGTATGCTTTAAGCGATAATTAAATATTTTAATTTTAAATATTTAAACAAATTATGACATAGCTGTGATTTTGTCAAATGGCATTTTCTTTTAAAGTGAAATCGTAAAACAGCACATAATAATGTGGTTTATGTTTATTTATCTCACCAATGTTTTAAGGTGTATTCGATTGAGAAGAAAGTGAAGCGCAAAGCAGATAGATATTTAAAACACCTAGCCAGTCTCGTGGTTTTCATGTTCAAAAAAGCCAGAAGCATATAATAAAATGGATCGCAAAAACTCGAAACTTCGCTGATGAAAATCCTAGTATGCATTTTATGGGGGTGAATTTCGAAGAAAACATATTTAAAAAGTTGTACCTGATTAACAAAGAAATGCCAGTGAACAAGGAAAATGTGAAGATAGTTCACATAAAACGCATTCGTCTGTTTCCGAACGACAAAAGGTCGTTCAACAAGCAATATAGTTCGTAGTGATACATCTTCAACGGAAAATATTGATGTGTACTTGACCCTAGAAGAGCCAGAAGCTTGTTGACATAGAACTCAAACGAAAAAAGAAATAGAATAAAAAAGCTTGCTAAAGGGGTCAGAAAAAAATCCGATGTAATACACTCACATGACTTTCTCTACTCTTGTACCAACTATTCTTATGAACACTTGTTCCTATTCTTCGTATTACTCCAGGTAAACATTTGTAGAAATTATCTTATAGCTAATTTTCTTGCAGATGCAAGGGGAATATGGGAATACAATAGGCTTTAAATGTTAGTCATATCTTTTAAATCTGGTCGCTAAATGAATACTTGGAAATTCCGTTGTCTTTATACGGCCAAGATATAAACAGTGAAGAATGACCTTTCATTTGAGAATAGCATAAGCATTGCAGAACTCACAAATAAGGAATCTCTCCGAAATGGTACATTCTACAAAAAAGTGCATTGGGTATAACTTGTAGTTTTAACAGCATCTACATTATTTGTGTAGGGAGATTTGATCTCTTAGGGTTTACCAGCTATGCAAAAGTCATATAGAGTAAACATGGGCTATAGCCAGAAAGTTCAAAATATACATTTCCATTTGCCATTAAAATATCTCAAATATATGACATTTTAATAAAAATCTTTAGAGTCATTGTCGAGAAAATGAAAATGTTCGAAAAAGTTTTCATGTGGTTCTTTTTTTTTTTTTTTTTTTTTTTTTTTTTAATTCAGGTGCTCTCAAAAACATTTCCGGTGAAATCTCGAATGGTCGAATGCAATACATCCCCTACTTATATACTCGTACTTAGTAGAGAAAGTAAAAATGTACATTCGCGAGTCTTTCCCTACTCGCTCTCCTATAAACTGCTATTACAAAAGCTGCTTGCTAATACGGATATGCCTTCCTTACTCATTTCGTGGTTCTGTTGTCCTCTCAGAAGAACAAAATATGCTATTTTGAGATTGAGAACGAATGGCTGTGACAATTTGTTCACATTCGTTTTGGTATCTTAATATGGAAGTTATGCAACCCTTTAGCTATCTGTGTACTGGGATGAACGACCCGAGTATAATAACATTCCTGCACTTGCATTAAATCCCTCCAAAGAGTTTTTGGTGCGCATCCTACTGCATTACTTGCATAGTTTCCAATGCAGTAAAGCTTTATAAAAGCAGTGTGGCAGGTACCAGTACACAGCGACATGAGGTCCAGCACGCTTTGATATAAATGTGCGGAATCACTTCAATGTCGGATATTCAAATCGATCGATTGGTAGAGGTGAACCAGTTCGATGGCCAGCATGGCTGACAGATCTGGCATCTCTCGACTATTTTCTGTGGAGTTGTATGAAGAGTATGGTTTATAGCACTCCTGTAACGTCAGCCGAGGTCCTAATGGTTCAAGTCCACGGAGCGATTGAAAATCTTCAAAGACAACCGCAGCTATTGGGTAATTTGTATGAGGCTCTGCAATGACGTAGTTTGAAGCCCCTTTGTAATGTACACAACCGGATGTTGGGTTTATTGACGAAACGTGAACGCACACTCACCTCACACAGCGTCCAAACCATGCATTTCCAGACAGGGGTTCCTACTTGTGTGACCAGGGGCGCGAAGACCCAGTGTACAGTTATGCGAAGCAATAATCAAGTTCAAAGAAGCAGTTTTTACTTTCTCTACTGGTTAGTGGGGGAATTATTGTACCCCACCCAAACATTCGTTGTTGAGATTTCACCGGAAATATATGTTTTGAGACCCCCTGAATAAAAAAAGGCATTGTTAAAAAAAGGTCCGTGTGTGTGTGTCTGTCCGTCTGTCTTGTCTGTGGACAGACTAACTCAAAAACGAAAATTCGGTTAAAAATCAAATGGGTATTTAAGTTAAATGTCTTTCAAGAATGAGACACGAAGATTTTTAAGAAAATAGCCCCACCCTAAGCTACCCTTTACATGGAAAATTTTGATTTTCTTGAAAATGGCTCTAACGATTATGATTAAGATATTTTTATTCCAAATGAAACGTATATTTTGAATTTTCTGGTTATAACTTATGTAGTACTGTTTGCTCTGGATGACTTTTGAATAACTCAAACCGTAAGAGATAGACAAAATCTTACTACACAAAAATGTAGATCTCGCTAAAACACACACTTTGCGTCTGAATAAAATTTTTTTTTGTAGAATGAACCGTTTCGGAGATATTCCTTGTTATTTTTTGTGGTTTCGGAAAATATTTTCTTGAAATGCAACCCTTTACCAAGGAATCATACTACTATAGCCGAGAACCCAATGCCAAAAGAACCAGGCGAGGAAAAGTATGAGAGGTAGAATATCCAGCTTTAGAACTGCCGCAAGCATTAATCACCGGAACAGACACGCCACCTCAAATTGGCGTAGCAAACGAGGGTATCAAATCTCTGTATCAATTTTTGGGTGGAACACCATATTTCCTTTACTTCCTGTAGGTAGGAGTAGGGAAAGTAGAATTCCTGTGGTACATGAAAAAATTGCCGGCTACATGGATCATTAAAAATTAGTGGCAACAATGTTTAAATGTGGCGCTACCACCGGCCAATTATTCAGGCTGATATTGAAAAGGAAGAGTATCTCATCAGTGCTTAGATAGAAAATAAAACTATCACAAATATGCATAAATCAAAATTTACAATTGTGCAAAATTGATAAGTTCATGCAAAATTCTGCTAGTAGTGAAATTTATATATTAATGAGGGTTTTAAAATGTGTGTGTGTGTGTTTGTGTGCGTGTGTGTACTCTATTGAAACCAGTGCTAAAATTAAATATTAAAATTAACACATAATATATTAATATATACATAGATCCCCGCATTCCACATATCTACACTACAGGAAATCGAGTACTGATTTTGCATTACATTATATTACAACATATAAACTAGTATTTCCTTCCCTTTTCTTCCCTAAAACAAATGTATTCCTCAATTTTTAAAAAGCATGCAGTATACAGTGTACATTTGAGGAGAATGAGTAAACCACGCAGATCAGATCAGAGATGAACTTCACTAGCTGGGAGGGAAAGCGACATATCATTTGATGCTGTGACAGATTGTCGCATTTTCGGGAATGATGTTTTAAGGTTCGTCGCATTCTTCGACCCCGAGTAGCAGAAAGATACAAAAGCCACCGCAACTTAGACCCTGTTTTCTGCAAGTTTTAAAACCGGAATCTTATTCATGGGATATTTGTACGGAGTTAAATGTGCCTACTGCTGTCTATAGTGTTCCAAAATGTTTAGTAAATATGAACAAAAATTATTCATTGAAATTCAGATTGTAGGAGACAAGAATGCCTGATAGGGTCATGCAGCATTATTGGAAGTTTGTGGTAGAGACTTCATCACTAAGTGTGCGCCTGCATTTTCTAGATGTGGGGAAGGTATTCATCAAAAACGTGGAGCTGGCAGACCGCAGTCAAGTTAGGATGTGCATGGAGGTGCTCCGATTTTGGAGTTGTATTAACAAGAGAAGTTGAAATTGTTCCTGGTGCGATTCTTAATGCAGTTAAGAAGTTAAAGATAAAAGTCGATCTTGATCCACTTAATCTTGAAACGGAAACATTCTCACAAAGCTACCCCTGTGGTTAATAATTCTTTTCGCAGATGGCCCTGGTAAATTCTGGAGCAACCTCTATACTCCCCGGATATGAGCCCATGTGATTTTGACCTTTCTCTGAAAACGTAATTACCAATTAGAGGAGTTCACTTTATAATTAGACAAGCAATTATAGCAGCAATAGAGCATTTTGCTCAAAGATTAGTACACGAAGACTATGACTATGAAATTTATCCTCTCCCTGGAGTGTGGAAGCGGACCATTCAAGTTGGGGTTTATTTCCGAGTACAGCAACAATGAGACTTCCCAAAATATTTATTTCTTGTTAATTCAAATGTTGTCACTAATTACTGAATGACGTGCACTTCTCTTGTCTTTTTCTCCTTAAAGAAGGTTCCCTGCTTCGGTTTCGTTATGTCATGGGAAGTATTCCTGTTTATCTCCCTTAAGGCATTTCCTCTGAACCTTCTAATTTCTTCGCACGCAGACCTTTTAAGGGCTCATAGCTAGACTGTTCTTCGAGTTAGAGGAATCAGATGCTCGCGTGGGCAGCGACGGAACGTCCTAAAGCGAGAATGTATTTTAGTCTTCATTTATTTCCCGGTGAAATTTTTTTTAATTTCCAACGTTCGACGTCAAAACCGCTGCTTCTAAAAGTTAGCAAATTAAAGGAAGCGCACTATTAATAGTATTACGAGTCTGAACTTACGGCGCTTAATTCTACTCGTATTGAAATTCAGTAGCGTGTGAGAAACTCCAGGAAAAATGAACTTCCCTAAGTCTTGGCCATGCAACTCAATAATTAGCTATATGTCATCCGTATTTCCTTCATGCTCTACTGTAATCACCCCTTTGGACAAGATATGTAAGGGAGTGCACAAAGGGTTCTCTAAATGTAACCCTTTAATTGACAAGTTATTTTAATACATATGCCGTTATTCCTCTAACTCCAAAACCAGTTTCCATATCCCTTTCGGAGACACCTTAGCCGAAGCGAACCGAATAACTGGTCTTAAGGTGGTGAGATGCACTGGACTGGCCATCAATTCAAACACCGCGAATCCTAGCAACTACTGTGAAATATGGCTGTCGTAAGGAAGGGGAGGGCCCAAGTAAAATAATCGGTTTAATGGCACGCTTGGAAACTGACGGGATTACATGGAACTGCAGTTGCCCGGTTTTTGCTTATTTTTCGAAAAAAAAATAGAACTAGAATTTTATTGAAAAATATAGGATACAGCTGCAAATGAATTATATTTATTCAGGTTAGAATAACAAGAAATTAGAAAGAAAGAGGCAATAAGATATCTCTCTTTTAAGACACACTGCCAACTAAAGGGTTAAAATTAAGACACAATATACAGCGTGTTTCGTAATAACTGGACCGTCATTCTTATGCGAGCAAATCTCTCGCTCTCACCCACCGACCGACCCACACACGGAAAAAAAGTTTTAAAAGTGCGTGTTTTTCCCTTCCGAGGCACCAATGTCTACCTTAAGAACATGGTTATTCAAAGCCTGAATTTCCAGCAATTTTAAAACATTTTAAAGCACTTTTAGACCTTAATGTGAAAGGTATATAAACAGATCTGATGGAAAGCAACAAAAATGTGTAACAAACGTTGCTCTATATCCAAGCATTTCTCATTTCTTTACAACGCAATAATGGTTAAGACTGCACGAATATGGTTCTGAAAACGACCGTACTACCCCAGAAACCCACGTGTTCCTTCACAAGCTGTAGTTGAAATACTCAGGAACATAACTTACCAACCTCATTATCACACACCCAAGAGGGAGAATGCCTATTGTTGTACAGGTATATTTTTCTGATCGCTTCATTACTTTCACTCTGTTGTGGCAGAACGGCTGAGTACAAGATACGTGTAGTATTCAATTACGATGATGCGTAATACTGAGAAATGTTAAGTCAAGCGTCAACATCGAACAAATGTGTTTGTCTTGCACTAACAACACAAATGTGTTATCATCATGAGTGTGCACCTTGTTCGCTTATGAGGCTGGGTTTATTCGAAATGGTATCTTCTATTTTCGCAAAAATCATCAATAGGCCTATGAAAACCTAATGAAGTACCACAGGACAGAGGTTCTGCTTAAACTTTTGGGCCGGATTCATTCATAATCTTATTGTTTCGTATCTTTACGCCGCGCTGAATACAGAAAGTTAAACACAGATCCTCAGAAACGAGTTGCAACATGTAACTGACAATGTGCCTGCCGTTGAACATCCAATGTCCAACGAATGTGGGTTTCACATGGCGCACCTCCTCGAGTCTGGTAGTAAGTAAATGTTTGGATGATAGACTTTCATACAGATTCGTGGTGGGGATTCATTCCATAGTTTTCTCAACCTCCTGAATTTAATTCAATGGATTTCTTCGCTACGAAGAACAAAGATTTTGCACCCGATGCCATGGGACGCAGCCGTAGGGTATGCACCGAAGAACGAAACCACTTCGTGCAATATTTGTAACCTTTAATTCTGTATTGCAACTTAGCAAGATATATTAATATGGACATCCTTACTGTTTTGTCTGTGGGTGAGATATTTGACACACATAAAGAAACATCCTCTATATATAAACACAAAAATTGCCGAGTGAGATGGTTCAGATGGTAACGTTTATGGTCAGCATTCAGATACTCCAGCGTTCAAGTCCCATGGGGATTGGGGTTTAGTGGTTTCCTTCAGTTCCAAGGTAAATATCGGATTGAATATTCAATACCAGGCTCCAAATTACATCTTATGTTTAAACCTAAAGTAATAATGAAAAAGCTATGCCATGGAGAATGCTCTGTCGTCTGCCACAGATAATGAAAGTAGGTAGATTGGCCGAGCTCTAAAGGCATTTGCCCGGTATGTCAGAAGAAAAGATATAGTTGCCTAGTTCTAAGGCCTCTGTGGATACATGCCGTCTGTCCATCACATACAGAAGCAGAGACACTCTTGACTGCGAAGTAAACTGTGTGCTACAGGGATGAGACCTAGAAATCCATGTTCACCTATCCACAAGCTCGCGATATGACCACGTAGTTAAAGCGAAGTAAACAAATTAAAAATGGCGTATATTACCTACCTTAATTACGCAGTCAGTGAATATATAGCACAACTTATGAGACTATTCTTAAATGTCAAATTGACCCCTTGGGCATTAGAGGGGTTAGGAAAAGACTGGGCGTCATAGTGTTAAGCCAGGTACTGCGTGTACACCGCAAACCAAAATAACAACAATTTCTCGAAATATCAAGATTTTGACATTTAAAGAACACCATATTCAGCTCGAAGTCAGCACACTTCCTCACCGATATGTGTCCTGTGTAACGATCCAGCAGAAATGAACGAATACCACTTGAAGACCTGTGAAGCATTAAGATCAGAAGAAACTACAGTTCAAAAGTATTGGAAAGCACGAATGCTAATGGCTTCATTGCCAGATGCAAGGCACTAGAAAACAACAACAACATTTAAAGAACATTCATAGTAGTTACAGGTGCGCCCATTTTATGGCAGAAATGGAACTGCAGCTAATATGTGTTCTGAAAATCGTGGAAAGCTTAATGAAACTTTAACATATAAATTACTGTTAATTTCATACAGATTTCAAGTAAACTGAAAATTATCGCCAGATATTCATATTGTAAGGAATAAAATTTCACCAGTATGCTTATAATTTGCACAAACATCGTAAATTTGTAGTACGTTATTCAGATATAATTTAATATTTTGACCAAACTTTACATAAAGCCAAAATTGTCTTCAAACTTTCCTATTTTGCATTTCAACTCTATATGTGCAACACTCCATATAAAACTGAATTAAAGTTCCTTAATTTATTGGCAATTACAAGCAAATTTAAAATACGTGGAGAAATTGTCTTTAAAAATGTCAGTTTCTTAAGTATAGTACTTAATTCATAGTTATAGACGAAGTAATGTACAGAAGGTTACAGCCACTCTGATACGATACCCTACAATAGCGAATGCAACTAAAAGGCACAAAACTAATCCTTAAAGACCTACATTACTATACAAGAAACTAGGACACTTGCAAACACCACGCACCGATTGTCACTTTCCTCTGATGCTGTTTACAAACTCTTCTCGACTTAGATATATGGGATGTAACAATAGCAATGTGAAATTCTTTCAAGAGGTTTTCCTATTAGGAAACCAGGTACCCCCTCCCAATGGGATGCAGGAGAAGATTGCGTTTTCAAGGTCCAGAGAGCTTCCATTGTCTATTATTTTCTTCTTATTCTCTTATGTTTGATGTAGAAGGAAACCAAACACACGTTCGACTCCTGAGACGCCAGTAATACATTTCGTATCCGGTTCATCTGTCAATATCACAGAAAGTACGAACTTCAGACTGCTTTTCTTTTCTCCAGAAGTTTTCGAAATTGATTTTTGTACTGATGTTGCAGCTATCTCGTCATTTATTTCTGTCGGCTGGCACACGGCAGTTAGCTGGTGTTATTAATCTCAAAAGAGCAACATCCGTCCTCGACCCTTTGTTTCCACGCCTGAAACTGACGCTGGAATGCTGCAACCTTTCAGCGTATCGCAACGTAACAAAGATAAATAACCCTCATATATATCGTTTTTACGAATGTTCAGTCCATATATCACAGTTCCACTGTTGCCTGAGCTTGTATATTCGGCAAATGAACGACTCAAATTCAAAGCTCTACCAATTTCCATCTTCATTACAGAAATTATTAAAATATTCTCAAAATGCCGAGACATACAACGGTTAGACAGATCTGGTATTTACGCACTCTAAAATTTGACTATGTACGCGCATGTTTATGGAGACATCATTTTTATGTATTTGAAAAAAGTCTTTAATTCCCCATCTGGTGTTCATTATTTTATTTATTTACTTCTAAACAGCTTTTGTGTACATTTAAGGATATATGCCCCCCTTGCTAGACCCTAAGTAAACTCAGAACAGTTTACTAGCTTACATGGTTAACATAACCTCAACATGCGCCATATTAAAAACAAACCCTTCTCCTAATAACATTGTAATATTCACGTAAAATTGCATTTATTTCCACTATTTCTTTGAAAAGCAACTTTCAATGTTGAAATATTTTTCAAAATTAATTCATTTTTGCGAAATTATGTGTTCAACTATTTACGAAGCTAACTTACATTTTTATATGTATTTCACGATAGGGGCCATATTTGGAACACTTGTCATGAATAAAGAAATTTCACTGTTTAATTTATCGTTTAACTCAAGTTATCATTACATTTAATTGTAACATTACATGAGTATATAATACAACATACAGTGGTTTTCATGCAAGTATGCCAGTGAGTTTTAAACAGTAATAAAAAAGGGAAGCCACACTTGGGAACCTTTCGCATATACTTACAAGCAGCCATCACTTACATTGATGTCACACATGATTTTTTAATTAAATCGAAAATAAAAACACCCCATTTATTGTCGCGTCCCAGACAGATGAATGTAAAAAAATTCCCCAGCAAATAGGAATCCTATGTGATAAGATATCTTTGTTTTCAATGTGTTTGCTATAAAATACCACAGCTCAATCTGCTCATCACTGTAACAGTGCCTCTTTGTTAGTTTGTCTACATCCGTTTGGATAGCTACAGAAATAAGGAGGCGTGATATAAGCTTCTTTGATTATTAAAATTGATTTAAAACGCCATTTATGTACGTTTGATATGCGCCACACGCAAAAGAATGGATTCTGATGAAGTAGACATTTAACTTCACATCTTTGCAAAAGACTCAATTTTAATATTCTTACCCAAACCAGTTTACGACTTCATAGGGCAGAAATGAAAGCATTTTTGGAAAACAGAAACATGTAAAAAGTTTACACGTGAAAATCCAAAAATTCATTATTTCGCCATCTTTGCCTGATTGCCACCGATCTACATATAATTAGGATGTGCTATCGCTACATTTCTGAACAGGCAAACATTCTTCCGATGCCGTGTGCAGTCATTAACCCTTGTTATTCAGCCTCATTAAACGCTCTCTTGTTTCTCTCAGCCTGAGCGGAGATTCCCCTGGCATTGGCGTAAACACTTGTTGAGGGTCCTCGTGTGGATGCACAACGTGGAGATGGCCATAAAATGAAAATACTGCCTCTCTTGAAAAGCCCCTTTTAGAAATTATCTTGTGTTTTAACCCTTCTCTACTCATTTCATAAGTGAAGCATTGGCTAGAGCAGCAACCTCTTCCTCACTCTTGGGAGTCCAAACGAGCGCACACGAATTGAGCATCTGCATTGGGTACTGAGGAGCAAGAGCGATTACAAGTACTTTTTAATATTTATGAGGTGCTCTGAGAGATATTTTCTGTGAAAGCTGCCCTTGCTCTTAAAGCTCTTATTTGGAAAACAAGTGGAATATAAACCTCTCTGCCTTTCCTTTTCAACAAACTTCTTCAGAATTTATTTGCATCCAAATAAGATTCTACCTAATATTTAAATCAGCTTTATTGCACTGCATAATGTTGGCACCGACTAAGTATACAAGGCGCTAATGTTAAACGCGAAAGACTTTGCCTTTGAAAATGTGGTTCATTACAAATGTTTAGTGTCTAACCTACAGGTTGAGAAGAATTTGATGCAATAATGTACATTTTTACGTTTGCAATTATTTGCAATTCTTATAAGTAATGCACAAGATCAAGGATAGTTTGTAATACTTAACTGTCTCTTGAATAACTTCTCGTAAATGCTTTCTCTTTCAATGTACCGTCGCTGTTGAGAGAATCATGCTTGGGTGTATTGCCATGAACGCTCAGTTCATTATTTTCGAGTTTATTCCGGCACTACCTTCTACCACTCATTATTATTTGAACGGATACCTCATTTCAGTGTATTCACACCTTTCATGCCTAACATTTCGATTCGTGTCGATTTGCCGACATAGTGGCGCGCTTCAGCGGTACGGTAAACACACTGGGGGAGTCTTTTGTTTGAATCGAAGTCAATGCCGGTCAGGTATTTTGTTTGCATCTGAGGCAGTAGTAACTTGGAAGCATATGGTGGTGCGGTGCAACACAGGTCGTTGGTGTGTGTGAGGGCTAAGCCCATCAGCTCTGTGTTGCTATTTACATTGCGAGAAAAATGAACAACTTTACAGAACTATTAAACTTACCGAAACTAAACTAAACTAAACCCTGTATTTCTTATTTTATATTTATTATGCCTGCAGCTATTAGCCAGGTTTTTCTGGTCGAAGTATTGCCCTTCATCCTGTATATTATTCAGAGGTGTTTTGATGAAGCAAACATAACGAAGAAAATGTTTACTTGACGGGTAATTTGGGTTGGGAGGAGTGTCTGGATATCTCCGTGTGGGTAGCTTGAACGAAGTCATTCAAGTACTACATTTTGTATTTACCTGACATATGGCCCTGCATTTATGTTGTCACACACATGCACACACACGCCTAGTAGTCCGTAATTTACGTTTTGCCGTTTAGCTCCGGAATAAACATGTACGTCTTGGAGAGCATTATAAGTGCTTCTAGTTTGAAGGTCAATTGCCATACATTATCACCTAAGTTTAAGTTATAGATGCATATATCCTATTCATTTGTGGAGGAACAGCACTTGACCTCAACTTTAATTTTCTAAGTGTAGTTGAAGCTAGGTTTGAAACACAGCTCATTTACAAACATGCTCTTTCCACTTGAAGACCACCGCTATCTGCAGTAACTAGAAACAATGAATTCCACGCTATTGACTTCCGTTGCCAGGTAACCAGAATCAACCCCCAGGCAAGGTAAAAGCAACTTTGTGTAACAAAAAGAAAATAAAAATAGTTTTTATTCAACATCAGATCGTTGACAGACCTTGAAAATACAGGTTTAAATCATTGCATAACCTGCAGGAACAGTGGGCGATACGCATGTGCAGAATGTGTTGGGGGAAATGCGGACTCCGAGAGATAAAATATCTTTTCAGTATTTAGTTTGAAATGCAAGCCTAAAAACCAGAGGACCCAATAGGTACCATATACTAAACATTGCATCCAACACTTCTTTTTGTCGTTAACTCAGTTACAATTCGGCATGACCTTATAATCTACAGTTCTGTCCTCTCGTTACCTTAGCCATAGTTCACCGACTTTCAGTTCAGCTCTCTCTGTCTCACGAACACTCGCAGAATTGCTTAACTCTTCACACAAACATCTCCGACGCGGCAATTACATGTTCACAACTGTGACGATACACACATTCTCTCAACACTTACTATACACACACTTAAAACTCGTTTAAGATTTAATGACTCTGAAGAATTGCTGCATTTATCTAGATAGGCGAGAATGACATAGCACGCATTTTTCTCAAAATTCGCCTTTTCTCGATATTTCTCATGTACTAAAGTTTGTCAGTCTACATTTTCGGGAACAGTCCAGAAACGTGTTGTTCTTCCGCGCACATTGCCGTTCTGACGGCTCCATTGTCGTCGGTTATATACGTATACAAGCAGTGGTGTGAGGTATATAGTAGAGGTTCTTTGA
The DNA here is from genome assembly GCA_030765045.1 of Tenodera sinensis. Taxonomy (NCBI): domain Eukaryota; kingdom Metazoa; phylum Arthropoda; class Insecta; order Mantodea; family Mantidae; genus Tenodera; species Tenodera sinensis. Next base: position 58,021,278 of record CM060963.1, read on the forward strand.
GGCGCGCGGCCGCCCAGTGGAGTGAGGTAGCTTGACCTTGAATGTCTCTTTGATGGGCCAGCGTCATAGTACTATAAAGAAAGTTAAATGTATTAAGTTTCCAATAACCCAAAAACATAATGCTTCTATTGTGGATGTTAAGCATTGTAGTGTCGGTAGACGTCATGCAATATTTTATAATATGGTAAGCCATGAGAGAATAATTTAGTGGTGTAACAAAAGAGTCGCTTGAACTTCACGGAAGCACACAAAGTTAACAGAGCTTAACAGAGTTTGGTTCACATGTGCACGTGCACTGTGCTGTAAATTACACGTCTTCACATCCAACTACAGTTTGTTTACCAGCTTGTGGTCCCCGACAGCAATGCAACGAGAGCAATGGGATAGTTCTAGTTATACAGTGATATCTGAGACTGCAAATGTGCTTCTCATTGCGCTTACATTACCTGCAACCAGAAGCACGAGTCCAGCTTCAGATATCACTGTGCACCTAGAAATATTTACTGATGTACTGATTCGTTGCGTTCCTGCCGGGAGAGTTTAAATACATAGACTGGCTTACGAAGAGCTTATCTAATAGTTCGTCAGCGCTCAACACAGCTGACTGCGGGTGTATGGCCGGTTCATAACAAACCGTACGTGATCTTGCAGGACATGACTTCCACGTATGTGGACAGGAAGTCGCATGTACGGACTTACATTTTGTCCCAAATATCTGAATTCTATTAATGTATCCTTAACCAGAAGTTTACAATATTATCATCACAATAGTCAATAAAGTTCAACCATCAAGAAAACGGAAAATAACTAGCAAGACTCACTGTAGATGATGACAAGAATACATTAGACAACAACTGCATGGATTTTGATTTTTGAGAAAGAAAAAATGAAAGTAAATACTGAAATAAATTGATACATTTATGATATAAATAGCTACCAATCTGTTTTATTATATTCCAATATTTTATGAAAGAAAGTGATGTCCTGTAATACATGGAACCTCTTGAGATACATCAAAGATAACTGTCTAGAGGTGTTAGGTCTGGTGAACTTTTGGGGAACTCGTATGCACCTCTTCGTGCTATCTAGTGCATCTGTAGATTCTCGTCTCATATGTATTAATGGTAGTGTGGAAGTATCTCTTGTTGGTTGAACAATTCACTTTTACATAGTTGCCCGTATAGCTAGTAAAACGCATATGGTTGGCAGTAACTGTACGTTAAACAAAAACCTATCAAAACCGTTGATGACATTCCACTGCAGACAGCCCCCTAATATGAACGTCGTTAGGCATAACCATGTGTAACTAGTAAGCCAATGACGATGATTCATTTAAGTTTGAATTGTGCTCTATCAGACCATACAATCTTCATCAGAAATTCTTCATTCTCCTTTACCATATTCCCGACACTATTTACAAAGTATATCCGGCTATCAAGAGCGTCCTCGTTTAACATGCAATAACCCTGGTAGGTAATGCTCACTTAGCAACTTCCATAACGTATCGTAAACTCGCACTGCTACCACCTGTCTAACAAGCGTTTGTAAAGCTGCCTTTGGAGACGATGTTGAAAGCCTCTAAGTCCGCAACGGAATAAGGTGGACTTTTACCTTTATGAGCTTTTCTAATCTTCTGTCGAGCTCATAAAAGTGCTAACACGTGTCTAAAACGTTATCACATAGCTTGTTACATAATTGAGGAAAACACTGCAAGCTCAATCCTCTGCGCAAGTTGAACTTGAGCGACATTTCACAAACGTACATGGCCCGCTTAATCCATATTATGATTATTTCTTTGGCATCTATTGGAGGAGTATTACTACCCAAAAAATTAAACGAGAGAAATATAAAAAACGCAGAACACAGAAATAATAATGAGCACCGATTATGTTTAACTTAATTTTTTGGGATACCAATACTCACCCGGATTCCTTTTCCAGTATCACACGTTACTCGATCGTGAAACACCATACCGGTACCGAAACCTGTTGAGAAAGCACCGCGGTACATACTGCAGAGCCTGTTCCACTCAGTGACAGATTATCACATCTCCGTCGGATATTATCGCTTTGGTTACATCACCTTCTTCTTGTGGTTCTGCCAACCTGAACATTTTCTTACCTTTCTGGACATCTGAAATATCCATGCGCAGTATTAACAATTAGCGGGCCATTCAGAAATGGCAGACAAAAGATGTTTGTGATGTCTTCTTGTGAACATCTCATTCCTTACCGTTTGTAGGGGAATCATGCTTTCATTTTCTTGGCTGATACTGTCACCTTGCAGGTAGGTATCACGTTCTGTATCAAGCCTAGGCTGGTGTTGTCAAATCATTGGCTAACGAATAGGTACAGCCACCTCCCTCGAGGTAAGTGTCCTCTTTCAAACATATCAGAAGACATGCCCTTTAAATGTCCCTACAGACCATCAGCAATTCTATGTGCATTACTACTTGTGTTCTGTGTATAGTCAGCTTTGCTAACGCTTACTGACAGATTGTTGACTAAGCTACTCCGTCAGCGAGTATTATGTTTAAACCCCGATTGTTGGCAAAATAGGGGGCCACTCCACTTGCTAAGACGAATCTGCGTTACTTTGATCTACGAAGGTTTCATTTAAGAAAAGCTTGCGCTACCAGGAATCTCCATCAAGGTAATGAAAACAGCTGTCTTATTCTGATTACTCGTTCAATCAGTAAAATAAAGATCAACATGTACATTAAATCTTTATACTATAATTGCATGTCGACTTTTGAGGTTAATCCTTCACCAGCCTCAGAAAAAGTACCCTGAGCTACCTCACCCCTTCCAGCACGTCTCTTCCAGTCATGCAGATCAAAGCTAAGTAACCTTACTCCGAAGGTATGAAAACTCAGTCCCTTCCCTCCTTAACTACAGTAGCTTACATTCAGGCTTATTACAAGGAACCGGTCATAAAGGAAGGGGAAATAGGGGAATGTCTTCACACCTGAGGAGATCATTTTGTCAGCCCTGTGGTAGTTTATTCTTTAGCAAAGACGGCCCATTTTAACGTGACATCTGGTAGAGACACTAATAACGTACACCTTGAGCTGGGATAGGCGTCTAAGTCCCCGTGATAAATAGGTGATAGGTACAATTGCTAGGCCACAACTTGTAGAGGCGTTTATTTACAGCAACGTTCCATCCTTAACGTTAAAATATCTACCAGAAAAAGTGACATCTTGCATCATAACGTGAAAGAGAAACTGCTGCCTATCCACGAGGTTATTGCCTTTGGGGAAATGTTTGAATATGCAGTTTACACAACAAATCCCCTTGTACTCGACGAATCAGATCGATGCGGGTATCTGACGTCGTTTTCCAATATTTCGGCTCAGACATTGTCGAATATTTAATATGTGCTACAGGTTACTAGACTTGTATATGTGATGTTTAATAATTATAAAAACTCTCTCAAGAGACACAGGAACAGAAAAGTGACCGAAAATTGGAATAATGACAATGTTCAGTTTTATGTATATAAATATTCTCTAAACCTTGAGTCATCGGTCGACAATAACATTTTTTAGATTCCTCTATTTTCAAAGGTTTAGCGCACTCTTAAATGTCATGTGCGTTACATCTAAAGCGGAAACGAATGGTTAATGTCGCCGCATGGAAAAAACTATGAATCTGAGGAGAGAAACTACTGCACAAAAGAGGGAAGATGTGACAAATAGGTTATCTAACCCATGACCATTATGTCTGTGTAGAGAATTGGTTTTTCTCAAATTTCCATTTGTAATACACTATCATTTTTGTACTATGCTCCTGGAATTTTTCTATTATGTTCTCCATTTATGTGGCTTCATCTTCAGTCTTTGGTTTCAAAATCTGAAAATTTGTTTAGCTTTAAAAACATTAAGTACACAAAAAAAGTTGAATAAAATATCAGCAAGGTAAAGAAATTACTTTAAAAGTGCTTCTTGTTTCTTCCTGTCAGAATTTGATGGTGCTTGTTGGGCTATTAGTTTATAAAATAATAAAGCTATTTGATATTTTAGTTTTTAACGTGAATGGAATATTTTGAATGCTAAAGTATTTTCATGTTGAGAATAACTTGGATAACTAATTCTCTCAAAACTATAAAACAGATTGTGCTGGATCTTTGTGTGGTTCTGTATAACAAACTCCCTTGTGTGCACAAAGTATTAATTTCATACCTGTAAAACACAAAAAATTCAGATTTTGCTCCGAGGGTGCCTTAAGACAGCTTCTTGAAAAACTGTCCGCATTTCCTCATTTCATGATATTTCTTGGTAGTAAAAATACTGAAAGAAGTGATGGTCAACAAAGAATACTTCACTTGGTGCTATAATCTTTTTATGGCTACCCGCCATCTTTATCTGTGTCTATACGTATCCCTCAGGTTTCTCTTATTGCTTCTTCAAGAGAGCAAAGGAGGGGTGACTTTAACACCGTCTGTAAAACATGGATTGACGGTCAGCAGGTCTGGCGCATATTGCTGGAGTTTGTGTGGCACAAAAATAAAACATTTGAACGATTTCTGCGCTGAAGGATATTTTTCAATTAACTATACTTTAGCAGATATGGTTCTCTTTTTGGAAACTATAAGGTCCTTGACTACGCTCATTAAGAAGATTAAAGAGCTTCATTACTGTGTTTCACGTTAAAGCAGTTTTAAAACTCTGATACGTAACCAATCTGAGCAAGCGATTAACTCTAAGCCCAATGGCTTACACTAGATAGCCGTCCAGTTTCTAAACCTTTTTGCTTTCAGAATTGCACCTGATTACAACTTTGTGGAATGATCTAAAAGTCACTAATTACCGAGTAAAGCCAATAATACCTCCCGCTTACAGATAACCAATGAGTGAAGTTTTGATAAAATGTGGAAAATTCACGTATTCAAGTATTGCGTTTGTGTATTCATTACATCGGGTTGTCCGGCAGAGCTTACAGTGCACTTTTATGTAGCCCGTATATAAATGATTATCTATGTAGATACGATACGGATTAACAGGAGGATAAGATTAGAATAATGTTATACAAGAGAGAAGTAATCCTTGAGTTAAAGGCTAGTCCTAAGGTGAAGCCGTTTCCTGATTTACTCTTATTACACCAAAATTACAAATAATAGAGCTATTATGTTGTATCTATACTATTTTAAAAATTACCTAACTAACTTTCAATATTCCTATACCATTCAAAGAACCAATTCGTCTGGCCAAAGAGCCAAACGTTACAATGATAAAAACATACAGATCGGAGTAAGCCATGACTTATGAAGGTAAAGATTAGTTCTGTGCTCGGTTTTATGTATATTATTCCTTCCCAAGGGCTAAATGTAACATATATATTTAGATAAGCTTGGTCTATTAATTACAGTTTACTTTGAGAAGCTTGATGATTGCAGCTATATTACTCTACTCTACTTAAGAGCTGGACGTAGTAAACAGCAACTGTATTTCTACGAAGTATTTAATCAACAGGAACGAGCCGGCAACCCAAAGATATCTGAAAACAGAAGGTATGTTTCAGATAATATTCACAATGCTGTTAACAACAAATCAATAGCTGGCTAAAATCCTAACTCTTCTACATTTCCATTAAGCTTGTCACCCATTGCACAGACTGGTCCTAGAAAACAACAAGTCAGTTTTATTGAGCCACACGATGCTATACCTACATATTACTCAAAGATTTTATTGAAATTGGTAAACTTATCATCACTCAAATATAAGTTTTGTTTCACGCACCTATAATGTCACAATTTGCATTTTTTTGCAACTCAAAATCTTAACATAATCAACAATGTACCACTAGAGGTTCGACCACTGATAGCAAATAAGACAGCAATATTCTCAAATGTGTGCTCATAAACCTAATTACCTAATCGAACAATACTTAGTGCACTATTACTTTACCCCAGCTTCCGCCGTAACACTACAGCCGGAATTTGCATTCCCAGGTTTAATCATGTCATGAGATTCCGTAGACAAATTTACGTGAAAGCACAGGGTTTTGATAAATTTGTTGTAACTTGATTCAAATTAAATTCAAAGGAATCAGCTATTAGATTTACCTGCATTCGCATACTTCGCATGCTTCTGGTGCAAGTCGGAAGGGCAGACATTATCAAGGTTCTAAAGAGAACATACAACACGAAACGGTAAGGATAACCAGGAATACTTGGAGCAAACACTCTTATAAAACAGTGTCCTGCTCCTGAATGCTACAAACACGATGTAGTTCATATATAAATGTGACATTCCTCCTGTGATGAGGAGCGCAATGCCACCCAACATCTCTCCTCATTGTAAACCTGTGTATCAAAATATACTCTAATTGCGAAGGAGTACAAAAAGCAACCACTTGAAGCGGCCAGTTGCTGCTACAAATCACAGGTGAAGATATGTCATCGTAAATTTGCAATGACTTACCCATAGAAGAACCGAGCGAGATAGCTCTGAGGTAATGTGCGAGCCTCGCAGTCAAGAATTTGTGTGTTCGCTCCCTGCGGCTGGCCTACATGACCCATGCGTTTCTTTATTTTTATGCGGGGGAGGGGTTCTTCTCGAGTCGCCAGGCGTTTATGCCATCACTTTAAATTTATTTACTGATATTTTCAGGTTATAGTTTTTTCTTTTACATCTAGTTTATGAATGTTGTAGAGTATTTTCGTTATTTTGCATTAGTAGCACATCAGTATGTAAATTTGTATAATAAGTTCTACTTATTTGTATACCTGGATTTATATTCTCTTTTCCACATTTTCACTAGATCACTCTACTTTTCTGTACATGTTACACACCTGCAACCAAGAGTAGAATGACTGCAACACTTTACAGGAAATCAAAGATTCCCTCCAAAAATGTAAATCAGCAAGCCCAGAACCTAATAACATTACGTACAAAGCGCAATTGTGTGCACTCAGCATAATCCAAGCTAACACTTCCTTTCAAGACTTCATCTAAGTACCTCTTGAATTGCTTCTGAAAGGAATAGAAATATCGTAACATTTAGCCGGGAACTTAGGCAACTTCTCTGACATCTCTGTTACACGTGTTGCAACCTGTAAGGGAAACATAGATAATGAAATTCAAATATGGAATTAATCACGTCTGTTCCTAGTATGGACCAATAGAAGCTTCTGGTACTTGTGACGAGCTCTGAGCTTTTGCAACAGCGACTTAAGTGTAATGTTAGCGCTGCGCTAGCCGATTAGAAGACAAATGAAGTGAGTAACTGACGTTCTCATTTGTCAAAATATATGTAGTAGTGCAGCGTGGAAAATTGGAGCTTGCTATAAAATGAGAAAAACTGTAGCAGAATAAGAATTGGAATGGATAATGGACGGGCAAAGTAATGCTTTTAATTAGAGTAAGAATAGCAAGAATATTGCTCAAATAATCAGCAAATAAGAGACATATTTGCTGCAGATGACAAATACTGGGACGCAAACTCACAAAGTATACAAAGAGATATAAAAATATGAAGAAACGTGTTTAACTTTGGAGATAGAGGAGACCAAAGAGGCGGCAACGACGGGTAATACTTTATAGCGAAGGTTTATTCTTGGGCAGAAAACTGCATAAATAGATTATATTAGAATAAGTATTTTCTATTCATAACGAATACTGAGTCTGAAATATTAACACAAAAATATAGGACACTTGAAACATTTAAAGTCACCTAAAAATTGTCCAAGTATTAATTTTATATTCTAGATTATGTGAATATATATTTAACCTATGACTAATTAATACTCCTAAACATGCCAAATTAAGTTAAACTGAGATATAGGGTTTTATTTTCATCTTTATGTTGACGTAAGGAAATGCAACAATAAAACTTTTTAATTTCTCTACTACGTGTAGTAAGTAGGGCAAGAATTGTATTCCATCCAACATTTCAATGGTGATATTCTACCGCAAATATGTTTTGAGGTCCCCTGAATTTAAAAAAAAAAGTAATTTTTAGAAAATGCGTGCGTGTGCGTGAACAGCACAACTGAAAAACGAAAACTCGGTTAAAAACCAACGATGGTATTTAAGTTTAATATATTTCAAGGATGTGATGCAAAGTCAGGCTGTGCGCGTGTATCAGTCTCTCTCTCTGTGATCGTGAGTGTGTGTGTGTGTGTGTGTGTGTGTGTGTGTGTGTGTGTGTGTGTGTGCACAGCATAACTCAAAAGCAAGAGGTCAGTTAAATAGAAAAGTTGGTATCTAAGCTTAATGTCTGAAGGATGCGACACTAATATTTTGAAGAAAATTGCTCCACCTTGAACTACCTGTTATATGGAAAAAGATTCCAACATTTTGATTTTCTTGAAAATGGCTAGCGATTTTGATTAAAATTCCATGTTTGAGATATTTTATAGCAAATAAAATGTATATCTTGAAAGTTTTGGCTATAGGTCATGTAGTTCTATTTACTCTGGATGTCTTTTGCATAAGTGGTAAACCGCAAGAAATAGATCAAAGCTTACTACACTAAAAATGCAGATCTTGCTAAAACACCAGAGTGAACTATTTCGGAGATATTCCTTGTTATTTGTGTTAGTTTTGGAGAACTTATACTTCTGTCAAATGGAACATCGTTAATCATTTTTTTTTTTACGTTAACAGTGCAAAGAGAGCGAAACATCAAAAGATTTGACTATCGCTCAAAGCCTACTGCATTCCCATAGTCTCCTTGCACCTACAAGGAAATAAGCAACAAGATAGTTTCTGCATGTGTTTATGTCAAGTAACACGAAGATATAGGAATAAGAGTTTGTGAGAGTGATTAATACAAGAGTAGAGAAAGTCATGCGAGTGCATCACATCAGACTTTTCCTTCATGCACCGATCGAAGTAACCCAAAAACAGAAGCCATCGTATCATAAACATACACAAGTGCATTGAGATTATACTCTAATAGAGACGTCCACGGAGTTAGCCGGAGCTAGTTTCCTAGTTTTCATACGAGCGTCTATAGTTAAGTTTCATACGACAATTTATGCTTCACTATATATCTAATTTTATAGTTGAAATATTGTATACACTCACCAGGGACAATGACCTACATATTGCATCAGCTGATATTTGGAGTTCTGCGCAGGCGCTAAACGATCGATTTGTTTCCAGCCCGTCACAGCTCCATGATGAAAATAATAACCTTGGAATGCTACGTAACATTGAAAAATAGAAGACAAATCGAATCAATTGGTTTTCAGACAGAAACTTTACTTCATATACACGTTATTTATTCTAATGGAGCAACATTTACAACAGGCGACACAGGTGAACGAGGAAAAGGAAGCCATCTACCAACCATGCATTCCTCACCTTAGTGAGAGATATAATGTACCTGAAAATGCATGGGAGGTAAAAGGACTACTCTTTGGTGCCCGCGAAACATGTTTTAAATTCACAAGTACCTGCCTCAAAGCACTGGGTGTGCAATGGTCCGAAATTGTAAATATATGTTTACATGTCCTAAAAGACTCTTTATATATTTTAAATAATTCAATGTGTTAACTGTTATTTTCTTGTTATAATCATTTAATGTTTCTTTAGATATTTTGAATATTAATTTTAATCATTTTTTCTTCTTAAAATTGACTTTGTCAAATATCTTTGTATTCTGGATCTTTATGGTCACCTGCAATGTCAGGCAGATGTCACAATTTTTGTTTGTGAAATATATATATGAAATTAATTTGCCAGACTGTGCTTAGTGCAATATTCTTAGAAGTTGATGCTGTATTGAGGTTAATTTGTGTGTTTTGTGTAAGTTCCATCTCACTGTCAGTAATGTCCGATAATTTAGTGTTTTCTAACCTCGCACTAGTAGCATTTCGAGAATTAATCGATATTACGCTTTGCCATTTCTGCATGGGAATTCTCTGATTGGTGGAACACCTGTCTTTTAGTGAAAATTGAACTGTCCGATTGGATGAAGACCAGTACCAGAAGGTCCATTAAAGAATCGCTATCAGACTTATAATTAATAATTTTGGGTGTGGTCGAGCATAAACTACTAGTGTTATGACTCGTTTAAGTGAGGATAAAACAGCAGTAACTTGTTTGGAAACTCTGCGCATTTTCCTATGACTTCATCGTCTGCAAACCCAAGTTTTTCACTGATGTTAGAATATATTACTTGAAGCTCGGTTCAAGAATTTTTAGCTCTTTTTAAAGCGAGGGTGGTTTTTGACCTACAATCTCATATCCTTGCATTCTTATTCTTGTTACCTCCGCTACAGCCCGTGGGAACCATCTAACCTGCGGAACACGTACAAGGTAGCGCATATAGATCGGCAACTTTACCAGCAATCGATACACTATTCTTTGCTTTTAAAACGCAGACTGCGTCAACAGGAGCAAGATGATAGCTAGGAATCGAAACGATTGCGCGTATCTAAACCAACTCTTATTTTCTTTTTATTACTTGGTTTTTGCTGAAGCACTACTGCGTCAACTGTTTCTGCGATAAGAAACCTTATTCTTCGCTCTTCGCATTTCATATGTTTTTGTAACATTCAATTGCTGCATCCATTTCATCTTCCTTACTCCGTTTAGAAAAATCTGATGTGTTGCACTCACATGACTTTCTCTACTCTTGTACTAACCATTCTTACAAACTGTTATTCCTATATCTTCTTTGAGTTAAGATAAACATTTGTATAAATTAAAATCTTATTGCTTATTTCCTTGTAGGTGAAAGGGGAATATTAGAATATAGTAGCCTTTGTGCAATAGTCAAATCTTTTAAAGCTTTGAGATTCTGTTCTTTTCGCCCACTTATGTATAAAAAAAATGAACAATGATGTTCCATTTCACGAAAGCTTTAAGTTTACCGAAACTCACACACATAACAAGGAATATCTCCGAAATGGTTCACCTTACAAGAACATTTATTTTGACATAAATTGTTTATTTTACCTAGATCTACATTTTTGTATAGTATGATTTGGACTATCTCTAACGGTCTACCAGTTATGCAAAAGTCGCCCAGAGTAAATACGACTACAGGGGTTATAGCCAGAAAATTCAAGATATACATTTCATTTGTCATAAAAATATCTCAAAACATATAATATTTTAATCAAAATCGTTAGAAGCATTTTCAAGAAAATAATTTTCGAAAAATTTTACATGTAAAGGGTAGTTTAGCGTGGGGCTATTTTCTTCAAAATCTTCGTGTCGCATCCTTGAAAGACATTAAACTTAAATACCAACTTTGGTTTTTAACCTACTTTTTGTTTTTGAGTTATGCTGTCCACACACACACACACACACACACACACACACACACACACACACACACACACACACACACACACACACACACACCTTATTCTGAAAGTGCCTTTTTTTTATTCAGGGGTTCTCAAAACATATATTTCCTGTGAAATTTCGACATCGAATTTTTGGGTGGAATACAATATATCCTCTACTTACAGTAGAGAAAGTAAAAGTGGATATATGAAGTATAGTATACAGAAAAGTATTTAAGTTTTAATAGTGAAAAGTTAGGCATTTCTTACTTTATTTACCACGTAGGTAAAGTAAGAGAAGCATTGTATAGTATCTTAAAGTTTGATGTCGGGATTTCACAGGAAATGCATGTTTGGAGGCCAGCTAAAGCCCCCCCCCCCAAAAAAAAAAATTGTAAAACGTCCGCGTGTGTGCGCGTGTGGGCAACATAACTCAAAGACGAAAAAAACTTGTTACCAGCCTCTTCCGAGTATGCAATATGAAGATTTAAGAAAATTCCACCCCGCATACCATTATTTACATGAAAAACCGTTTTACATTTGGATTTTATGCAAAATGGTTGATTACTTTTATAAATACACCACATATTTAAGATACTTTCATGATAAATGAAACACATATCTTGAATATTATGGGTACGGTCTAACGCCTTCTTAATGCTGATTGACTTATGTATAACTGGTACGTAAACGGTAAGAGTAGGACGAAATCGTATTTCACAGAATATGTAGTTCTCCTTAAAGCACGCCGAATCAAATAGATTTTTCTTCTTTGCGGAGCTTGCCGTTTCCAATATATTCCTTGTTGTACTTTTCTCAAATGAGAAATAGTTGTTCCTTTGTTCACTCTATCTCTCTCTCTCATTTTGCAAAGAGAATGCAATGTCTAAGCCTAAGCCATCACATAGCGATCAGCTCTTAACAGATTTCATCATCACCATTTTCTAATTGTATCTTACAGGAAATATGTGGTACAAGCATTTGCACAAGTGTTTATCTCGAATTATCTTTTTTGTTTTAAGAACATTTTCTAGAATAATGGGCAAAGAAAGACATCTGAATGTGTCATATTGAATAAAAACTATCTTTAGTTGTTAATTATAAAATCACTTGAGTATTTTATACTACACAGCACAAAAATTCTTGTTGTGCAGCTTTTAGTAATGAACTTGTGCCTGCAAATAATAGTCTAGCAAGTTCCTGCATAAGAGTAATTAAAAGGTTTTGGCAAACAGAAATTTCATTAATTTCAACAATTGTTGATCTCTAAATTGTAACCATCCATGTACACCGTTTCGAATGAAATATCCGCTCATTTTATTGCCCTTTTGGTACATTTTCTATTAAGCCAACTATAATGCTTCAAGATTTTCCAGTCACAACACACACAAATATTTGTCAAGTAAGTATAGTAAGACATTTGTGCTGACCTGGACATATTTCTTTATCAATAAAATTGGAGACTAGTTTTGTAGAGAGCAGCTCCCAGTCATACATCAACGAGTGGCATTGATGCACGACTTTCTTTTCCTAAATCCAAGGCAACGTCGACTTTCTGATTCAGGACTCGTGAGGAGGCAATACAATACAGCGTTTAGTGTGAGCTGCACGTTTTTGCTACAATGCAACATCTACACCCGGGTCACGTGTTGTGTTTGCACACTGGAGAAACCTCTTCTATTGATACACACCCTTAGAGCTTGTAAGGAATATCATGGGGCCTGTTTGTGCAACTAAATGGCAAACTGACGATCAGAAATATGTATGCTGTTTATTAGAATCATTTACAGAATGAAACTAGGGAATCGGGTATTCCCGTATGTATTCTTAGTCCGAAACATTTAATTTTGGCGAAACTTTCACTCCGAATGTTTCAAGGAAAGTAAATTTACACAACGTTCAATTGCACGTATGGGTTAAAAGCCTTTTTCCAAATATTATTAGTTATTCACTTTTTCACATAACGTTCATCGCTCTAGCTTTTCTTGCATTATATGTTATACTCAAGTTCATCACATTGATGAGGCACATCATTTATTCTTGTATCCTTTAAATTTATAATTCCTTTTAGCCCTCTTGGTAGACTTACGCAACTTTATACACAAAATTCATAAAGTATCTGCTTGTTACGGCTCTACTATAAACTAAAAAATAACTTAAAACCTATTAAGTATGTAAACAATTTTAATATATAAATGGAATATTGAAATAACCTGGCAAGAATATAGAATTACAGAACACTGACTGCATTTCTCTGTTTGGAAGCAAAACATGTCAGATTCGCGACATTTTAGCTCGAATATCGAATTCATTTCAGCACAGCCAACTTACAATCTTTCTGAAGCAAAATTCCCTGCAAGAGACCAAAATCAGAGCCAGTGATAACTAAACATGCATTTGAAAGCTGTAGCCACGAGGTTTACTGAGGAATGCTCACCCGCACTAGCACAATTGAATACCCTCCTGAAGCTTTAAAAATGACTGATATTGAGAAAACTATAGTGTTCCGTTAAAGTACAAAGTATAGGCATACTAAAAAATGCAAAAAGTAAAAATCCAAATTTTTGGCAATATTCACCAAATTTCACCGATACATAGCCTTCAAAATGTCGTTTGAACAATATAGAAGTTTACGAAAGTTATAATCACAAAATGTATAGTCTTATGTGTGAAACCTTTAGTAGAACTTAGTTGTAAGCAGATGTCTATGATTATAGCTGGAATTTGCACATGGTGGTCTGGCCTGAACTTGGTTCTATGTACATAGCTCTCGTATATTAGCAGTGTTAGCTTAAATTATTCACAGTGGCGAAGTTTTAGGGTGGTTTGAGAAATACGTGCATATTATATACACAAATGTGATGTATTCATAGTAATGAATTCTAAGAGATTAGATTTAATAACGTTGCGACATTTTCTCTTCCAGCAGAGGACTATGTTTGCTTGTCTCAGTAATGCGACATCGTTATCGTCAACTCTCCCGTTATCTCATCACAATCTTCTCCCCTTGTCCAACCTTTCATTTTTTACCATTCTTTTCTCGGTGAGCGACGGAGAGAAATGCTTTAAGACGCCTTTGCAACACCTTGCACTGTGTGCTACTCTTTACATATTATAAAAAGTTAGTTAAAAGTCCCACAGCATCTCAGTAACTGTTTAACACGAAACTGGGTGTGCGAGATAGTCGTGTACAGGAAACGCAGAAATTATGTTCACTAGTTTTGCTACTTCCGCTTTAACCGAAAGCGATTGCAACATTGCTATTTAATAAGTTTCAGAAAGAAACCACAATAGGTATTTCTATGAAATTCGTGACTTAAATAAACTCTGATGTGTTGCACTCACATGACTTTCTCTACACTTGTACTAATCATTCTTGTAAACTCTTATTCCTATATCTCCTTCTAGTTAGTTCTAATAAACATTTGCAGAAATAAAATTACCGTATAGGTTATTTCCTGTAAGTGCAAGGGGAATATGGGGATACAGTAGGCCTTGAGCGATAGTCAAATCTTTTAAACCTTTCAAACTCCCTTCTCTTTGCACGACTAATATAAAAAACAATACCGATGTTCCATTTGACGAAAGTTTGTTTTCAAAAACTCTCAAAATAACAAGGAATATCTCCGAAATGGTTCACTCTACAAAAACATTTATTTGGACATAATGTGTGTGTATTAGAAAGATCTACATTTTTGTATAGTAAGATTTGGTCTATATCTTACCGTTTACCAGTTATGCAAAAGTCACTAGCCAGGACTACATAGGCTGAAATATACATTTCATTTGTGATAAAAATGTCTTAAACACATGGCATTTTAATCAAAATCGTTGGAGCCATTTTCGATAAGTTCGAAATTATCGAAAAATTTCCCATGTAAGGGTTAGTTTAGGGTGGAGAAATGTTTCTCAAAATCTTGTGTCGCATTCTTGAAAGATGTTAAAGTTAAGTACTCCCTAACCAAATGCAGGACACCTCACGTTTCTGATTGTATTTACTATACACATGTCTACAAACAAGGTACCTAAGTTTCAAGACCAAACCGAATAGAAGCATGATGTACTAGTTTTGTGATTACGTGGTTGTAATTATGTTACATTTTCTTTTAACATAGCAAATACAGTGGTTCATTTTTCCTAAGAACACGGTGCTTATAATCCTATTTGACATTGAAGTATATGTTTACCTTGTAATGCGACATGATTATATTCCTGGTACTATTTGAGGGACTGGTCGGTTTTCTGAGCTAGCTAGGTAATAGTGGGAACGTGGCCTAAAGGCCAACCGGTGTGTAGGAGAGTGGACGGGGTTAAAAGTACGACATAGGGAAAATGACAATGTGTAGATCCTCCCCATCTAAGGTTTAAGTATTAAAACGCTAATTTTACACTTTTTCTACTACGTATAGAACGTAGGGGAACTATTACTTTCCACCCAAGAATTTGATATCAAGATTTTACCGAAAATGTTTTGAGGCTCCCTGAATTCAGAAAAGCAATTTCGGAAAAAGCTCGTGTGTGCGCGTGTGTATATGTGTGTGTCTGAACAGTTTAACTCAAAAACAAAAGGTTGGTTAGAAACCAAAGTTGGCATATAAGTTTAATATCTTTCAGTGGTGTTACACAAAGATTTTTAAGAAATTTTCTCCATCCGAAACTATACTTTTCATGGAAAACACTACGTAAATTTTGATTCTCTCATAAAAGGCTAACGAGTATGATTAAAATGCCATATGTTTAAGATATTTTTATGGCAAATGAAATGTATATTTTGAATTTCTGGGTATAGTTGTCCTATGTAGTACGGTTTATTCAAGATGACTTTTGCACAACTGGTGAACCATAAACCATAAATTGTACCGTACAGAACATTTAAATCAAGTTAAAACACGCAATTTATGTTCAAATGCTTTTTTTCTGAGTGAGCCATTTCGGAGATATTCCTCCTTACTCGCATGACTTTTCCAATGCCTAAATGTTTCTTAGTCACCTATTTATCTCTTGGCGTGCAAAGGGAACTGAATATCAAGGCCTTCATAGACTGACCAGCTTTAAAACATTTGACTATCACTTGAAGCTTACTGTATTCCCACATTCCCCTTGCAACTGCAAGAACATTAGCAACAAGATAACTTGTACAAATGTTTATCCCGGCTAACATGAAGATAGAGGAACAAGAGTTTGTAAGAATAGTAGTACAAGGGTCATGTGCCTGCAACACACCAGATATTTTTTTGTGAAATTTGAATGTCCCATGTCTTAACCCACAAAGGTACTAAGTAGTTTGTATTATTGGCATATGAATTTGTTTATTTTAATAAATTTTCCACTTCCATTTGGCCGAAAGAGACTGCAACTTTCGTATTTTAAATGTTATACCTTACATTCCTTTAACCGATTCGGATAGTACTATTCAATAGTTTTTCAAGAAGTGTCCACAATATAAAAACGAAGAAAAACAAAACAATAAAACGAAAAAAGCTAATGCAGTTCAGTGTTTTAAGTCGTGTGTAAATGTTTAATAAATTATTAATTTGAATCGAGGTCCTTCCCTTGTAAATAAGGATTACTAGTGACTTTTGCGACCAACATTAAATAACAAAATGCTGATTTAAAAACTCCATATGAAGGTACACATTTACTGAGTCAGTTAATATGCTCGTCTCCGTGATGAGTATTTTCTAGTTCTATCATTAAGGGGTTTTCTTCGCTCATCACATTTCCAGGAAAAACCTAGGTTTAACTTGTTTCCAGCGTTTGAGGATATTAATGTGAAGTGGAGAGAAAAATCTCACTGAAAGCAGCTTAAATGTAATATATGAGCAGAGAAAAGTATCCCACGGTTGCATTTGGTTTTTAATTACTGTCCGTGGAGTTGTTGCTCCAATGGAATGTCTGATTTTTAAGTTAGAAATAAACATTTAATTACTTTATTTTCTCATAGCAATTTTTACCGAGGCCTAAATTTTTTAAAAATTTATTTTCAAATGTCTATACGAAATAAGCTGTATTGCCAGATAATTAGGTTCTTCAGGAAAACCCTGCCGTTTCGGACGTTGGGCAGCTGCTTGGAAATTTCCGACTGTACTGGCTGGATCGGAAGTCATTACATTAATAATTTTAAACCAGTGATAGATCTCGTTATTTAGAACACATTTTGTGTCTTAAATTTTTGTCTCTGGCCATTTTCTACGAAGATATTTTAGGTTTCTCGATAATAAGATGGCAGAAGTGCAAATTATGTGGGCACTGACACTAGGTCAGTACATGAACAATCACCGCAGCGTGGTGTCTCATGAACCTAAACAAATAACATGCCTATCCTTCCATGTTTACTGTGTGAGTGTAGGCCAATCACAAGCGTTAGCCCTCAAACGTTACACCACCTTGCCAGCGACCGACCTGTAAACATCGAGAAGCCGGTTCAATTCCTTGATCAACCTCAATACAACGTTGCCGAGTTAGTTCACGTCTGAAAAAAACTGTTCGGAGTATTCCTTCAATTATTTTAAGTGATTGTTTTGAAACCCTTCGTGATGTTCCATAATTATTACCGAAGCTCTGCCAGAAATAAGTTACTCTGGGCATCTTACAACTAACAAGTTTCTCGGTCATATTTCGTTACACCGTTACGTTGCGGTAGAAAGTGAATGTGGACGCAAAAATTTTTGACAATGAACAGTGGAACTTGTTCACATTAGTCAACTGATAGTGTGAGCTTAACAAATAAATCACTCGCAATTTCTCTCTCTCTCAATCTCTCAATCTGTAATGTGTGTTTCACAGAAATGTTTCAGAAGCATATCATGTGTTCTTTGATCAACGTTTGCGAAAGAAATAAGCAGGTTTGGTTCCAAATTATGTACTCAATTCAACGAGAATGTATGGATATAATAGTGTGTTACTTGTGGATAATAACCTACTTTTGACATATTTTTGGTAATAATTATGGGAAATCACTCAAGGTTTTCAAATAATTAAGCACTTATAAGGATATTTTGCAATTTAATTTCAGCTTTAGAATTCGGCAACATTGCAAATAGGTCGAGGTAGTTTTGGCGATCTGAACCGGCTTCAACGATTCTTTCACCACTAGTACACTGCAGAAAAATACCGAGATAACAGCAGTGAAAGCATACTGTGCACTTACGCACTCTACGGCCCGAATACAAATGGAACGCATGATGCACAAAAATTGGGATGATGCGTCCTGGTAGCTTCCAGGTGGCGGGAGTGTATTCGCGAACTATTTTATTTATGTTATCTTCTGACAGTGCCATATACTGTTGCTGTTTCTGGTCTTATACACCTTATATTTCCGGACTATTAAGAAGCTGGAAAAATGCCCGATTAAGTAATTTCTAGTTCAATTATTTGTGTTTTCCACATGCTATGTTATAAGGGAGTGTGCCTCCAGCCGCAGGTCCGAGTTTGAGTAGTGGGATAGGGATGGGGTGTGCATATATCTGGATCTGGAGGAGAGGAAAATTACAGTGTGGAGGGAGAGGGAGAGGGAATGCCCAACTGGCAGCACTCATGTGCGTGTGACAACAAAACCTTCAGAGGCACGATTGGTGCGACCCTGATTAAGGATCATCCAAGCAATAAACCCAAATGCTCTGTGGAGGTCTACTGCACAAGACCCTTTGCTCAGTGGAACAGGGACTTAAAACATTCCCTCACCTTTTTAAACGTGACATTAGCAACTGACCAACGCTAAACAGAGAACTGTAGAGCTCGATTCTGCCTTGTGGTTTCAACTGCACAGAGGACATTGTAGTCAAAACAGGATGGTGGAAAATCTAATTCACATTATACAGTTAACATCAAGCACTCTGATACTTATTCAATAATAGTTTGCTGGATAGAAGAAACAAATTGGAATCTGCTTCATGCAATTACTGATCCGCACTAAATTAAATCTGTATTGCGTGTAAATAATAACATTGTCGACAGTCTTGTGCCTTAACGAGTACCTTCCGGTAGTTATTTGTGTTCATTGTTGCTAAATAAACCAATAAAAATGCAACTTCATTGATAAACCATCAGTAAGCTCTTGAATAAGTGCTCATAAACAGTTAGTTTTCTCCTCTGTTTATTTGATATTCCGCATTACTGAGCGAGACAATATCCAATAATTATCTAAATGGCACAATAGTGCAGTAGATTTAAGCTTGATATATAAAGTTTACTTAAATAATAAACGAAATCAAAACAATAAATTCTAATCTTAATAAAGTTACTAATAAATGCTTTCGTTTAGAAGAAACTACCCATCACCTATTTACCCCATCACCTACATATGTGTAGACATATGTTCTAACACTCAATAATAAATGAAAAGAAATTTTGAAAATGCACAATATAGTAAATACACTGCGGCAGAAATGGCATAACGATTGCGGAAAAGTTGCGTTATACACGAGAGGTATTAAAACTTTCCGAGGTGTCCCATTATGCAATTAGTTTATTCTTGTTTATACATACTCACGTGTATTCTAAACCATAATGAAATAAAAACAATAATAAGGAAAGAAAAACAACTGGAACAAAGTATGCATAGGGAAATATAGTGTAACTAAAATATAGTGAATTACTGTATGTCGTACGAGAATTACGTGCCAAAATATAACATGGCGTTTCTCTATGTTTCTAACTGTTACGCTGACCCCCGCCAGGTATTTGCTTTGCACATTCATCAGTTATATTTTATTTGAAGCGAATCCTTGCGTTTCTTTTCTCTGCATCAGTATATAGCTAGCAATTTTAGAAAGGGGGTCAAACTCAGTACTTTTGGCTCAAAACATAAGTCAGCTATTTATTACGCCGCCAAAGAACATCCGAACTTGAAAATGGACAGCACTGCACAACAGAAGTAACCAGAAGTGTGGCGCGCTCACCGTTAGTCGCCTGACTCACTGGTGCTACCAACATACAGGTATGATGTCGCCCTGACTCTATACTAAGGCACTAAACATTCATAATATCAAATAACCTAAACGCATATACCAATGCAATAAACAACTCTTCAAATAAATTAGAATATTTTAATGGTTTAAAACTTCAAGTACCTACCCGCACTTTCAAACGGCAAACAGCTTTATGCGTAGAACAAAAACCACATTTAGATTTAAAAGCACTGACAATTACTCGTATTTGTGCTACTACCCTCTTAACCCGTATTCGCTTGAACGGGCTGTAGTGTTCCATGTATAGCAATTTAGCAGTTATTTCGCCTCAGTTGTCTGTCATCCCTGCCACCAGCCCACTTGTCCCTGATATATCAAGAGCCGTCCTGACCCAGTTTTAATGACAATATAATGATACGTCATAATGAATACTGACAAACTAGCCCTCATCATATAAATCAAACGCACTGCGGGTACATGACACTTTCATACTGTCGAAGTCAAATTGGCACCTTTATATCCCTGGGGTTATTGGAAATTTCCTGCTGGTTTCAGGTTCACTACAAAGCACCTATCAACCACATTCTAAAAGTTATCTGCGTATGTTTGACCTTGTCAGACAGTAAGTACACTTTAAAATGTCTGTATATATGTAGTTATATTGCTCGATATATCGAATGTAAAATACAGAGGACAAATATACACAAAGTGTGTACATCCAACTGGTTTATAGTCTCCCTGTCACGTACATAGCAGGTACAGAACCTATGACATTTCATCCAAAAATTTAGTACAAAAATTCCCTGTAAATACGCGTTTTGAGGTCCCTGAATCTCCAAAGAAGCATTTTTAGAAAAACATTCGTGTGTTATGTGTGTGTGTGTGTCTGTGTGTGAGAACAGCACAACTAAAAAACGAAAAACCGGTTAAATACGAAACTTGGTATTCAGATTTACCAACTTCAAAAAAACAACAGTAACAATAATAACAATAACAACAACAATAACAACAACAATAATAATAATAATAACAACAATAACAATAACAACAACAACAACAACAACAACAACAATAACAATAACAATAATAATAATAATAATAATAATAATAATAATAATAATAATAATAATAATAATAATAATAATAATAACAATAATAACAATAATAACAATAATAATAATAATAATAATAATAATAATAATAATAATAATAATAATAATAATAATAATAATAATAATAATAATAATAATAATAATAATAATAATAATAATAATAATAATAATAATAATAATAGAAAGGAAAAAGAACCCACTCACACCACTTTAATGAAATATTTTTCGAAAATTGATTCTATCGAAAACGGCTATGTTTATTAAAATACAATATGCTTAAGATGATTATCATATTTTATTTATGCCAAAAAACCAGCTTACTGCTGGTGTTTTAAGCACCTGCTTGAGCGGTAGAATTGGAACTGAATGTTTAAGATAATTTTATACCGAATGAAAAGAAAGCCTTAAATTTTCTGCGAATGTCCTAAGAAGTTTGCATTATTCTGGATGACTTTCCCGACTGGTAAACCATAGCAAATGGACAAAATTTTACTACAGGAAAATATAAATATCGTTAAAGCATACAACTTAAGTCAATACATTTTGTTTGTGAAGTGAACCATTTTGAAGGTATTACTTGTATGAACTTTCCAGTACTATACTTTTCTCTAATAAGAAGTCGTTATTTATATTTTTATCTCCTGACGTGCAAGAATGTCAAAGACATCACGAGCGATCAGCAATATCGCTTAAAACCTGGTGCAGCGATATCCAACGTTTGCGAGAGAGGCGAGTGTGGGTGTACCTCCTTGCACCATACGCGGACTTTGCTTCTCTTCAACCCCCAGCCGTGCCTTGTGTTGTGACATGTACGTTGCGTTTGATTTATGAAAACACTTGCAAATCTTATGCGATGAACATATGTTCATTAGTGATTTATTTAGTACTACTTACGTTTACGAAGTGTCAAAATTTTACAGTCTTAGAAGATACACCAAGTGATCGTCGCGTAACATATTGCGATACATACTTTTAATATAGATCAACCTGGAGAGACTGTTCGCAAATATATGCAGAGCTATACCTACTCATACACACTATTCTTGCGAATGTTTATTTCTCTATATACTACATTTTAATTAACATAAGCATTTTCAAAATTTATCTTATTCCGAATTTTCTGGTAGATGCAAGGGGAATATGGGAATATGGTAGGCTTTTAGGGATAGTGAAATGTTTTAAGAGCTGGTTGCTATGCGATGTCTTTGAAAGTCCGTTCTCTTTGCAAGACCAAGGAATGAAAAAAATGAATAACATATTCCTATTTGAAAAAAAGTATAAGTATTGGCAAATTCAAACAAATAATATCTCGGAAATGTTTCAGTCAAAAGAAAAACGCATTTGACAAATGTGTTTTAGTGAGATCCAAATTTTTTATTTAGTAAGCTTTTGTCTGTGTCTTACTGTTTACTATTTACGCAAGAATCATCCAGAAAGAAGGGATCTTCAGAGGACGTTCCCAGAAAATTCGAGGTGTTACTTAGTCCTTGTTTGTGTCCTTCAGTGGATTGACTTTTTGTACCTGCAACTGAGGAGTGAAGTGGGTTATTGGCGCTCCCTGCGTAAGGTTCTCCAAAGAGAGAAGGTTGCACATCCCTGGCCTACTGTATTTGCATACTATCCTTGCAGCTATAGGAGAATTAGCAATTAATTAATTTCTGAAAATTAATATCTCGATTTACATATAGTAGATATAGTAAAAGTGGCGTAGGAATAGTTTGTACAAAAGTATGGAAAGCAGTGTATTTTATTTAGAAGTTTGTGATAAGTTGAGTTGAAGCGAGAGCTGTGTAGTACTATGTTGCCTTGATAAACGGCGCTGTGAGTACGGAACTAGAGGGTTCAGTTAGGTGTAGCGCTCTCGATAACATGACCAATACAAGTAAACCGGAGCAGCCAATGTTCCCGCCTGAACTTAGCTAGGTCCAAATCCTGAATTACCCTTTCAGATGACAACCTAACATTAATAAATTACTTAAAGAAGAACTAAACAAAAGTGTCGGAAAAGTCCACGTATTTTTCCTGCACGACTCTCTTCTAATTTACAGAGAAAATTACACATTCCGTTATAACATGACCGTCCTTCACATAAACCAGAATTGTTATATATTTTCTCATAGCATAGGGCCGAAATGTTATTTATAATCACTGACTAATTGTATACCTAATTAAAACAGTCAGCATTAATACTACAACATCTAGAATGTTACTGGTGTTATTAACAGTAGATATACATCCTATCCTTCTTAAATTGTTGCATCCCGCTTGTCTTAAACATGCGCGGACATTTGTGAACGAGTCTCTCCGACACTGCTCTCCACCCTTGGCTTTGACACTTCGCTGGCCTAAGCTTAACTAGAAATCTAACAGTTTCTGTACCTGGAGCTGGTTTTACTTTCTTTCATTCGTACATAAAAACTGTTTCCTCAAACATGAATTTTTTGATAGATGTTTCAGTGGACTAATAAGAATAATGTAATATAATTCACACACAAGATAAATGTATAGAATAAACTTTCCCCTCTGAGTTGCACTTGAACAAACTAGACTTTAGTTGGAACTGCAGGCGGCAACTCACACAGTTGATAAACATAGCCTTGATCGTGTTATTCACTGCTGGTAGGCATACGGCGGGAAATATTACCGCGGTCACTGCAGTGAAAGCGAAGTTCATATACACGCAATCTTTGGCCCGGTTATAAATGTCAAACGATAAGTTATTATTTTGATATATGTAACCTTATTAAATACAATTAACTGACTGATTACTTGCATTATAAGAGAGGCGACCTGTTTGATGAAGAATTTTGCGACACAATTCATGATTGATATCAATTTTACTTTCGCAGCATATCGTTAATTTGTATTAACTTATGTGATTACCACGGCTATTATAGTCTTGAATAATGATTAATTTGTCTCATAATTAAATCACTTAAATGTGAATTCAAATTACTGTATTTAAAGCATGAGATACTTTCAATTAAGTTATTCCTCCACCTGTGTATTCTTAAATTTTTAACTATTTATGCCTTCATTTCAATAATGGTATGTTATCAAGCATCTGTCCAGCATATTTTGACCTTTCAGTATTTCATACGGCACCGCTATGCTTTTAGAGTTTTAGTTGCTTCCGAAGTTATATCATTTTCACCTTGCTTTATTGGCGTGTATTAATGGTCTCATCTGATAACGTTTATCGTTTTGCGATTATTTTTAATGATTAGTGTGTTAGGTGCATGGAAACATTCTTAGTGGTTGTTAATCACACGAAGTGTGATGGGTGAACAAACAGAGGTCCATTTCTTGCAGATTAAATTATAAGTTATGACCAATATTTATTTGATTAAACTCTAAACCATGGACGAATCCTTCTCTCGAGAAAAATCCCAAAATATTTTATTTTTGTGCAATGTCTCTATCGTTCATTTTTGCTGCAGCTTTCGGTGTTTCACATGGCTAAGAATTTTGCAGATATAATTCGCTTCGTAATCATTTTATTCCATCACCAACCTCTGAATGTTCCATTATAAAAGTGCTCAAAGCAAACATTCCTTTTGTGGAACAAAAATTCAGATATGTGCAGCACATGTTCCTGACATTTCTTAACAACTTTCCTTTCTTCAGACTTCTTTTAAATTTGATATGAAGCGCAGAGAATGTGAACTTCGTTATTCTCCCATGTGACATGAAAGAAGCTCCTGCAGATCTAGAAAATGTCCTTACTGTGAAGATGACTTTATATTGTTAGCAAGTTGAATTCATGTGCAGGCGACCTAAGACAGAGATGAATAAGTAATAAGTGCTTTGTCTTTCAAGGAGAGTTTTTTGACAAAGGTTGAACACAGCTTCAACATCTATTCTACATCAATACAGATGCTTCAATAATACGTCTCCTTTCTAACGTAAAGGAGGTTTACAAGGCATAGAAAGCATTGGTTTTGAAAAAATGAAACAAAATTGTGCAGACAGACCAATTACTGTTAAGGCGACAAACACATCAATATTTATTTAGCCTATGAAACAGTTCGTCACGGGTTCCATTTATGGGGTGCTCCAAAATAGAAGAAATATAGGGTCATTATTAAAAATGAGAAAAGTTCGTGAGTGGAATGTTGATGGATGATGACATTTTCAAAAGTTGTTTAAGTACCAAGGAAAGTATTTCAACTATGATTATTGGTCGAGTAGAATTAAGTAACTCTTAAGAGTTGCGCTAGGGGATACATGGGGACAAAGACATTCAACGGTACAAGGATTTTGCAAACTTACCAAGAAAGGTATGAGTTTCCAGACAAATAAGGGTTGAGGGCAGGCGTTAGTGAAATGAGGTCATTGGATTTCTATAAAATATAAATGTGGAATTAGGAAAATAAAAGTATATAGAAGTTTGCAATAAAAGGGAAAGAAAAGCAACAGCACGACTTAGGAGTATGGAAACTTAGAGTGTCTGAGGTGACGTATTCAGAGTGTCCCAAAATTAGACCGAAAAACTTGGGGAACTGATAGATTTTAAACACGTTTTGTTAAGGGCAGTTTTTTGCTGCGGTGCTTGGTTAAAGCGCTAGACGAGTTAATGTCGTAGAATAGTCCTTAACTAAAAGTGTTTAAAATAGTGTCTGTGAGCTCCCAAAGTTTGTCGGTCTAATTTTGGGACACCTGTACAAGGAATATGTCCGATATAGAGAATTTGAATTTGAAGATGAACTACATATTTTGTTGGTATGTAAAGCAATAAATGAATGGATGAATGGAGGAGAAAACTTATTGGAGAAAGAAATGTCTACAAAATACTAGTACTGCAAAAATAAAATGTTTTTAGACCACTCTGAAGTACGTAGTTTAGAAGACTTTTGTGGAATGTAAAAAGGAAATGGAATTGGCAATAGAAAAAAGATTAAAATATGTTAAAAGGGAAAAAGGAGGGAGATTTTAGAAATTAAGAGGTTGAAAATTTTAATTAAATACTTTTATGGTGCTGTAAGGAACAAGTGGCCAGGGTTACTCCCATAAGACCCCTAACTTAGCACAAATATTGATAATGGCCATCTATGGCCACTTGTGCTTTCCGGTTCCGTTTGTTTACGCATAGATACGTCTTTACAGACAAGGTATGTTTCGAGGGTGCAGTGGTTTTGCGATTACATGACCGTGATTATGTTATGCACATTTTCTTTTGGTATAGCAAACTCAATGCTTTATTTTTACCAGGAACTCAAAAATACTTAGGTAATTCGGTTTTGAAGCAGTGTTTTACATTGTTATGCGACACGATTCCTCCACTGACACAGTGCGGGGACTGAGCGGTTCTCTGTGGAACAGTGGAAGGCCTGGCCTGGTAGCTAACTGTGTGTAACCGACTGGACGGGATTAAAAGTACGATGTAGAAGAAATGGCCATTGTGTCACTTTTCCCCATGTATGATCTTTGTCATCGTCATATCACCATTATTGCTATTTGAATTAGTTTGGGTTGGTAGTATATACTTGTGTAACAGCAGAACGAAAACACTGCGAGTAAAAAACGCAAAGATGAGAGGTATCCATATTTGAGACATGTTAGCCTATGCCACCTAGATTAGTGTGTGTATCTGAAAGGGATAATAACCCTGCAGTATTAAATTTTAACGATTTCGCTTATACTCGTGGATTGGCATTTTTTCGCGCATGCGCAATAGAATGCAAAGTGGAGTACTTTGTGTCATTTAAAATTTATTTGGTGTATAAGTTAATGCGTTACATAGGGTGGGAAGGTTACAGGATTTCTAATAGTTCACAGCTCCTATTAAACTTTTATATGCATTTTCCTTCCTTATCTTCCGTAATCAAATGGAACCACTTGCGCATTGTTTAATATTGAGGCAAATCACTTGCATGTGTGATAGACTGATAACTATAATGGAGTCCTGATATACCCAGCGAAATTGTATTTACACAGCAAACTGTTATAGTGAACACATTAATATGTCATTTAATTAGGTCTGCCAAGAGAAATTGCAGTTTGATCAACGTCATAATACACCAATTAGTTTATCCCAACATTTGGTCACACTATTAAATGATTAAATTTAAAGTAGGCAAACGTTACTTTTCTATACCACTTAAGGGAATGTCCCTGGATAAACCTAAAAATCCAAAAGCTATTGTCAGCGATACATATAAATAACCCCCCACTGCGTCCATTGCACTGTTTCATTCGCTTTCTCGAGCGGCCGATTTTGTAAACATTTTCCCAATTAACGAACAGGTATTGCTACCTTACATAAGATAACAGCATCTATTGCTCATGTCTGCCCATAGGTTCTCATAATAAAATTGAATTTAAATAAAATGCTGTATGAAGTGTTTTTCTAACGTAAATGAAAAGAAATTGCAGAGTATTACTTCTTTTAAACTATTACACAATTCTAAACTATGCCCCATTGCACTATCTTCTGCGGACAAGCTAACATGATTTATAATTATGAACAATATTTCATGGGCTGTAAACGTGAATAAAAGAATATGTCAGCTGTAGAGTTAATGTACAAAGTGACAGGTGGATACTTACAACTTATTCAGTATATGAGTAGAACTCGACACAAACTGACTGTCCTGATCAAGTGCACCAGGGACACGAAAGCGACTGAGCCGCAACTTGAGGGCAGAAGTGCAACTTGCAGGAGAAAGGAACATAGAGTGGGCGCCACCAACGAGGCAAATTGTAAAAGCAAACCTTCAACATACGATATAGCACTCGGCTGCTTAGCGGACCATCTTATAAATCACAGCAACACCTTCAAGTTTTGCCTATATTAAACTGAACAAACCATTGAAGAGATTCTTCAAGACTCTTGAAATAATAAGCTAGCTGCAAAGGGACAGAAAACTCTGAAGGGCACCACTAGGTGGTTTTTGAACAGACTAAGCCAGAAATATTTATTTTAACCCTCTTTTTATTGCTTGGCAATTCTCATTTTCAGATAGTTCCAGGCGATGTACTTTTCGGTAGAAATGAATGACATTTTTCTACTTTCTTGTAAATAACAATATAAAGAATAAGAGATGAACTTTTATTAACATGTTTGGTTTGTTACAGAATAATGGTCATGTGTAAATGTTGAAAAAAAACTGACTTGTTATATTTAACATTTATTTTCTCCTAAAGTAATGCAATATTCAAAATTAATCCCCAGAATTTATGTATATAAGTGTATTACATGGAGCAATTTTTAAAACAGTAAACATAACAGTACTAAATTAATATCTCTGTAACTTGTGACAGTTTTCCTTTGTAAACCCTCATAAGAAAGTGAACAATGTAAAGGTTTTGTGTAGACAATACTACGAAAAAGTGCGAACATAATATAGCGTATTTGAAAGCTTCAGGAGAAAAGTAAATTTTAATGTATCCAGGGCACCTGTAATTCTAGAGCGTTTATCAATCGTTACAAATCAGAATAAAGAATGTGAAAGTTCAATTATATTTATGTAACAGCCTATGTGTGTGTGTGTGTGTGTGTTAGTGTGTGTGTGTGTGCGCGTGCGTGCGTGTGTGTGCGTGTGCGTGCGTGTGTGTGTGTGTGTGTGTGTGTGTGTGTGTGTGTGTGTGTGTGTGTGTGTGTGTGTGTGTGTGTGTGTGTGTGAAACAATAATAATGTTCAATCGGCAATACCTGTAGATAAGAATTTTTATGCAAATATCAACTAGGTTAGAACAGGAAACAAGCAGCAAAAAGGTAAGAAACTGAGATTCTCCCTTAGAAACAAAGGTGTAAATGAGTCATTTGTTCTTCTGGTTCTTTACCTGATTACCCTCCCCTTAGTAGAACATACAGCACCTAGGACCAGTGCCTAGGGTCAGATATCTTATCAGGGAGCAGAGAGACCTATGGACTGGACAGAGTGAAGACCTGGAAGCAGGTGGTCAGTTAAGTACCAGGTATGAAAATGAGGAAGAAGATGATATGAAATACAAGCAAAATCGATGAGCGGAAAGGTAATAAAACATATTTTGTTGTTTAACGACATGCCAATTGCCAGGATCACATCAGCGTCGCCGGTGTGCCGGAATTTCTTCCCGCAGGAGATCTACTGACATGGAGCTGTGATTTTTCAGCACACTTAAAAACCATTGGTTTACGCCGGATTTAAACCCGCGACCTTGGGATCAGTAGATCAACGTATAACCGAGCCACCCAGACCGACGCGGAAAGATGATGATGGCGCAATAGGTAGAATGAGTAGCGGAGTAAACCGGAGAACCCAGGGAAAAGTCTGTCCAGACGTCGCTTCGTCCACCACAAATACCACATATAGACATTCTAAATTACTACGCCACGAAAGAGCATAAAAAGTAACTAGCCTATTCGCATTCCTTTCGGCCACCAGGTGGCTTAAGGAAGAGGAAGACAGGTCCGTGCAGCAAGTGGCACGTGGCGGCACACACAGTACTATGTAAATAGTGCAGGCGAGGCTGAACGTTCTACAAGTGAATGGTAAAATAGGATACCCCAACGATAGAACTGCAGCTGCAAAAACGTATAAAAGAAACATATGTACAATAAATCTTCAGCTACTAAGCGCGGCCATGTATTTGATAGACTGCTCCCTTATCATTCTACTTTGAATCGCATAGAATATTAATGGTCAGAACTAAAAAGAAACATGAATGACAATAATGACTTCGAAAGAGAAAGCGCTACTAAAATTCCAGCCTTAGTTCCAAAAATATACGTCTGATAAAGCATGCTGGAAACGAGAACCATTGGCCTAACTACATTCCTCATACTGAAGAACTAGAAAACAAATATCGTTCCTTTGAAGGTATAATGGAAAACTGCCAGCCCCGGGTAATCGATCTGCAATACGTTATAGATTGTGTATATTTTACTGTTTTATTTATGCTTCATGTTTGCAGATTGCAGCAGTTTTCAGATCCCTCTACGGCCTGTACATTTAGGTTTCTTACTTATAATTATGTCGAAACAATTTTCGCCAATAGATACTTAAAATTCACGGCCATGTCGTATAATAAGGAAGACATTACAACGCCGATATTTCAACTGCTCACGCCTGATGAACGATCTGACGTTAAATGGCCTTCTTCAAGACCTGGCCGTAAAGAATACGAATGCACTGTAAGGAAACATACACAGTTTCAACTAATGTAAATCCAGGTATGAAGTCAGGTATACATATTTTGCATTAACCTATGATTGCTGCACTAAGCGTTCAAATTAACCAGGCTAAAATTATGGATTTTAACATTTTCACAGTTGAGTGTCCTTAAAGGGCGTTTAAGCTCATACTTCGCCTTTTTCTATTTCATTTATTTTTTAAAGTTCTTCTCTTTAAGTCAACTCTTCAATCTCCTTCACTCCAACACCAACGATTTAAGAAGTCTAGGAGCACGCCTCAAACCGCAACAGTTACCATCAGGCATACTCTTTGTTCTTTTGTCTGCACCTCTACTGTTTCCGCCATTAACGCAGAAGAACCTTCGCCACAAAGAGGGTAGAATTCGCCTACCACATGAAAGGCCGCTGGACCAAGAACTAAAAGTACAAAGTCTCTTAGAGTTGTGAAATGTTAACCTAATACGAGTGACGTGGTGCAGCCTTTCCACAAATTTTCCTTGCAGTGTTTATTTTTCAAACGCGCTGATCCTATTACGTAGTGGGAATTAGCCTACGTAAATGTGCACGTTCCAAATAACTCACGCTCGCCGCAGCCAAAATGGTTCTCATGATCATTGGCTTTTACTGAAAATTCTCCGTAATGCGATTTTAGTAATGCACATTAGCCACGAATTTGGATTTATTACAGAACTGAACGAAAATCCATTGTAAATTTTGTGTTTGTGTTGTGCTATATCGACGGGAACACTAACTTCAATGTGCTGATTGTTTAGGCTTTAGTGAAGCTATATCTCGTATCACCGTCTCCTTAGCACGCTGGTAGCCTGCTGCTTACCAAGCGCGAGACCGTGTTCGATTCCCGGTACCAGCGTAAGGATTTTCTCCTGTTGGGAGAAAATCCGGGGTGCACTCAGCCAGTTAGGCCATTGAAGAGCCAATTGAATGGCCAATTGAGCTGCTTCTTGTTCCTCTTCTGCTTCTGTTTCACGATTTTAGACATCGCAGTCCATTCTGGCTCCAATTCCGTCTCCGCAGCTTGTGCCGTTGGATTTATTTCTTTTACTTTTAATTCTTTCCTGATATCTTGACTGCGGTTTTTGTCCTGCTTAGTACACCAAGCTATCAGAATTACAAATTTCATTTCTGATGTCTGTATTCTTGTACTATACCTTTTTGTTAATATATCCATGTTTCTGAGCATCAGAGTTGGTACTTCCGTAGAGATGTACAATATACGTATAAAGTGCTTAGGCGCTTTATTTTTTTAATGTTATCTTTAACGTGCCTACATATAGTTGAATAAGTATATTTATTTTCTCCATATCAGCTTCTCCCTGCCACGAGATATTACATCCTAAATACCTGAAGTGTGATATTTTGTCAATTGTTATACTGTCTAGCACTACTTTTATCTAAGAATTGTTTTCTCCACTGAATCATATAAATTATAAATATATAACTAGAATATCACATTTCCATCTTCCGGCACAGCTAACAAAAATTCTGATGCCGGCCGCGGCGAACAACAAAGGGCTATTGAGGCGTGCTGTCCCGCTCCTCTGACGTGCCGTGTATCAAATGCGCTTAAGTCAGGCTGTCTCGCGCGAGTGTTGTGAAAACTTGACAACAATGAGTGGCAGAACTAAAAGAGGGGATTTCCAGATAATTCGAGAAGCATCTCACACCCGGCGTATTTGTAGAAGTTAGAGAAAGGTTAATGTTACGTCATCCTCGCAGTATAAGGAAGCGAGGCGTCGAAAGGAGTTAGTTACATGAGTCGCTGAGAGTAGTTTTTAATTTGTGTGAATGTGTGTGTGTGTTGTTGTTGTAGTGTTTAACGCCCGCTTTTACTACTACGGCACCGCAGGCGGTGACACTGATGATACATGAAGATGGAGCACCGGTGGAATGAGATGGCGGGGGAAACCGGAGTACCCGGAGAAAACCCGCCCTGACGCCGCTTCGTCCACCACGAATACCACATGCGGGTCCCTGGGATCGAACCCGGGCCGCCTAGGTGGTAGGCGAGCGCGCTAACCGCTCGGCCACGGCGCCGCCGTGTGTGTGTGTGTGTGTGTGTGTGTATGTGTGTGTGTGTGTGTGTGTGTGTGTGTGTGTGTGTTTATGTCTGTACGGTCGCGTCGAAAAGTAGTTAATGAGTGCCAAGTGATTATAACGATAAAGTGAGAACAAGTAATTGCACTGAACTTTTGTCGTTTGTATCACACTGCTGTCAGAAGTGGGATTTGTCAAATTGCTGTTTTATCACAACATTTATAACAAATACGCCAAATTTGGAAGCTATTTTGACTTCCAGTGTTGTAGCATATATAACATGCTGTTATATATGTGCATTAAACGTAAACTAAAAGTAAAGTGAATTA
This sequence comes from Tenodera sinensis, assembly GCA_030765045.1. Lineage (NCBI taxonomy): Eukaryota > Metazoa > Arthropoda > Insecta > Mantodea > Mantidae > Tenodera > Tenodera sinensis. The sequence continues at coordinate 58,054,047 of CM060963.1, forward strand.
AAAATAAAAATGCATATGTTATTGCTAATTGTCACAGTTGTATTTTGAAATTTTTTAGAATCCATATTATGCTTAATTTACTGTTTTTTGAAGACGTCGTTTAGTACACAACATGTCTTAAATGTTATTCCTTTTATGAATGCATAGTGGGCCTTTCTTAGGCACAATATTTAGTCTAGCTCAGCGATGTCCAAGCTTTTTCGTTTGGAGACGCTTACGTAATTAGCTGCTATTCTTTACCTCCTCTTTCAGTCGGAGGGTGAATTACTCCCAACATGTCATTATCCAGTGACGGGCACAAATATGCGATTATTTGGCAGTTCCTAAGTCATAACTTAAATTTTCTGGGAATTTTCTCTCATTCTGGATGTTTTTGCAAAAATGTTACACAGTAAGAGACACAAAATCTTACTAAATAAAGAATGTGGATCTCGTTAAAACACACAATTTATGTCCAATACTTCGTTTTTTTTTGTTTTTGTTTTTTTTTTTTTTTTTGTTTTTTTTTTTTTTTTTTAGGGAAGCTTTTACGTGATATTCTTTATTGTTTGCTTGAAGTTGTCAATACTTATATTTTTCTCAAATGGAGAATCTCCTTTTTTATCTCATGCCCTTGCAAAGAGAACGCAATATCAAAGACATCGCATAGGAACTAGCTCTTAAAACATTTCTCTATCGCTTAAAGCCTACTATATTACCATATTCCCCTTGCACCTACAAGAGTACTAGCAATAAGGTAATTTCTGAAAATGCTTATGTGAATTAAAATGCATTAGACAGAGAAATAAGCGTTTGCAACAATAGTATGTATAAGAGTGAGTATAGCTCTACATATATTCTCCAAATTGAACTCTATTAAAAGTCTGTATCGCAATAGGTTCCACTTGGTGGATCTTCTAAGGCCAAATTCTTTTGTCGTCTTTGTCAACTTTGTCGCCAAATATTCATAGACTTCCTGACTTAAGCAGCACCAAAGAAGACACTAAGAACAGATGTTTATCGCATAAGATTTAAAGTGCTTTTGTAAATCTGTAACATGTAACCAAACCACTGCAACACAATGCACGGCTTGTGGTTAAAGAGTGGCTTAGTCCGTGTATATTGGAAGGAGGTAACTCCAAGCTCACCTCTTTCACAAACGCTGGACATCGCTGCTGTAGATGGTTGCTGTTTTCTTTCGCATTTAAGTGTGCGCTATGAGATAGAGGTGTAGCACCAAGACAACGCAATAAAGATGTGATTCTCGGTGACAACATTAAAACTTAAAACTTGCCAGCTGCTGCAGACGAATGCATCAACACTAACCAAGAACCATAAAGATTAACCCACTGGGAGAAGATAAAGCAGTCGGAAGAACGTGGAGGAAATCTTAAAGGTGATAAAATCCTTTACCACCATGCAGAATGTGAAGATTATTTAGACGGATAATTTCGTATGATCTTCTTGGAAGGTTTGCACGCTTTATCTCTGGAAATAATAAAGTTCAACGAGACAATACCAGCCAAATGATTCGCCAAAATGCATTCTCATAAGGAACGTTTGAGCTGGTATTTTTCAGGTTTTACGGGTAGCTGGCTAAGGGGAAGAGCTTCCCAGTTTTTTTTTTTTTTTTTTTTTTTTTTTTTTTTTTTTTTTTTTTTTTTCTTTCTTGGGGTTTAGCAGACTATAATCTGATAATAATATCGGATTATCATTGTATATATCTTTGGTAAACTATGCTTATATATACCCGGGGTTCATATATTATTTTTATTTTGTTGTTTAAAGACGCTATCAATTGTCACGATTATGTTCCTGAATTTCGTTCCGCAGGAGTTCTTTTACATGCCAGTAAATCTACTGACAATTTAGTTTTAAATTGCCTTCACAACTTCCCTAAAAGAAGATCATATAATCACGTATTGTACAAAAACACTCTTTGTTATACTGTATGCTGCAATCGCTTCATTTTAAAAACACCTCAAGTAAAACTAAACACTTCTAAATAGTCCTGTTATTCACGTGTGAACTATGCTAAAACAGCATAAAACACCTACATACAGAAGTAGAATTGACGCACATGCGACGACTAGTGCGCGCATGGAGGGAAATGTAGTGAAGGTCACACGGGCCGTGCTCCTGCCGGCCAAGTTTTGTAGTAAACGTACTGTATAGGTATCAGAGAAAGTAAACATTATACCCTTTTAATTAATTTAGCTAAAAATTAACGTTCAATGTCCTACTGTGTAAGCATTCAAAGGTTTTAAATTTGAAGTTCATGTTTCTTTTAGTTTCGAAGTTATTGCATTTTACTGCTGACTTATATTACTCCTTGCAAAGTGCATATGTCATTTGTGTGGTTATACCCCATAGAACTGATAATTATTTATTAATTTTAGTTTCAAAGAAAACCCTCGCATACTTTTAAATAGTTTAAGAGTATTGTACTACGCAATTTAAAAAGAAATAAGTGGTTGCAATAGAAAAAGTTTTATGCAACAGTTTTAAATGTTTGTGTTTTAAGAATCTAAAAACATTCAGAAGAAGTGAATTGAAGCTACATCGTGTAGAACGTTCTGAAAATATAAATGTGCTGAAAATCAAGTACGAGTAGATTACAAAAATCTCAAAATAAAAATTAAAAACAGTGTTATCCTAGAGTTTTAATCTACATTGTATACCTATCGATAGTATTAAAAGTGATTGGGGTGCTTTTTTGTCATGGAATACGATAGTGAACTTTTGCAGCATTTACTCTGAATTGTAGTGTAGCATCCTCAAATTAAATAGACGCCAATGGGAAGGCACATTTCTGCACCACAACCCTGAAGGATCAGTTCAAGCAAGTGCATCAGTCCCTGCTTGAAACAGGGTTTCTGACTAAATCTCTACGTTTTAACGTTGAATCATACAATGAAACCTACTGTGGAGGTTAATGAGGGTAAATGTTCCCATTCCCTTTCCCCACAACAGAATTAAACGAGCTTTGTAGTTACAAAACGCCGCATGTCTGGACTAAATAGGAATTAAGAGCCGAGTTTACGCCCTTGCAATTAAGTAAACCGAAACCGAGTGAAGCACGGGAAACACAATGAGATCAATTCAAAGCGTTAACAGTTGACCATACATAACTGTCAAGTTGGAACTGTACAATAATTGTCACACGGGAGCTATGCCCCATATAACCTATAGTGGAAAGTTGATTATTACACCAAAAATTGATTTCAAAGTGTTTACTGGTCTATTGTGCGTGCTTCAATGTATTGTAACATCTGTACAATGCGTCAAGAAACAAGTTTTGCAACTGTAATTGAGTTTTACTTCTATTAATAATTCGTTCTTCCTTTATTTGCACAACAGAGATGGGGCAAAAAATTTCGCGACATAGAAGTGCAATATAGTGCTCAAAGCAATTAGAGGGACAAAAGTTGGACAATATTCATTGCTGCAGTTTAGCGTAGAGGAAGACAGTTTCAAGGGTTGTGATGTGTTGTTGGAATGAAGAGTAAGCCTTCAGTCGAACCCTATAATGCCATGTTGCTTAGATAAATGATGTATGTAACTGGAGGGTTCAGTCAGGTGTAATGCTCTTGATGATAATAATATGGCTAGTACAAGTAGCAGCCAATTTTTATGTCTGGTTCTAACGTGGAATTAGCTAAGTCCAAACCCCGATATTGTCTAATCACAATATAATATGCAGTCTTCAATTAGAAATTTCCCAGACGTTATGTCCTAACACTGATAAACTGCCTAGTTAAAGGAAAACAAAACAGAAAATATAAACTTTGCAAGTAATGTCCGGTATGGCTCTCCTCTAATATGTAGAGAAAACATTATGTCCCGATCTACTTATCTTATAACATAACTGTCCTTCACATAAACTAGAGTTGTCATATATTTTCTCATAGCATATTTATCAGAAATACAATTCTCTATAATACATGACCAATTGTGTAATGAAAACAGTGAGTATTAATGTTATATCCAAGACATTAGTTGTGTTATTAAAATTAGATATGCTTCCTGGCCTTATTTACCCCGGTGATTTCTGCAACTCTTTTAACGCACGAAGGTTTATCTACTTAACCGAATACCGGCTGGAGTGGGCAACTATATATATACTGGTGTTACTAATTGGTTTGCTGGTCTGAAATTATCAGGATCTCCTAGAATATAAGGTTCTTTTATTATCGGTATGATTCAAATAACTATTACATCGTTTCAATTTACAATATGGCTGCCTATATTCCCTCACAAAGGCTAATTAAAATGCAGTTTAACATAGGCAAACTTCACACATAATCTTCAGGCTTGAACAGTTACTATAAAACAACTGAATTTCCAAATTAAGACATAAATTATATGGTTGAATTTTAGACCCGAGAGAGAGTATTGAGTTGAATTTAGGAAACAGTTGCTGTGAATTATTGCGGACCCTGATGAGAGATTAGCCCCCAAAACTCCGCTTATAAAGGTTCCTATGCTATTTAGCTTTCAGATTGGTTCCTAGTTCTCTTACACATACATTTCTGCCTTCGCAGCTGGTTGGAGAAAGTCTCCAAGATGTAGACTTATAAAGTCCTTTCTGCTCTCTCCTCTCGTCACTGGTTGCCGGGCTTAGCCCAGGGGACCACTGTAAAAACCATGCGGTAGGTGGCTGCTTGGCGAACCCTGATATGGAGATGAATCCCAGTACACGTTAGCGATCCTCAGGACGGCTGCCTATTTCTGCACCCTAAAAATATGCATCTGTTTTGAACAAATTGTATGCTCCAATGTAATATTTTATGTTCTAAAATTGACCCTTTTACTTCTTGGACTGAGGTAGAAGTTTAACATTCACTACATTTTTGAAGAAAAGAAAGCTTTCTTTGTAAGTAGATCTCCCTTGAAAGATACTCGAAGAAAGCAGTTCTTCTACTCATATGTATTCAGATTTAATATTCTTAATGCCCCCTATATTTTACTGAGAAGTTCTTTCTTTGCCTTAGAACATAAAAAGAGTGGCATAATATTGAGTTTATATTCATTGTCCCCTTGCATCCTTCATATAATAACCGGTGTAACATTCCAACTTCGCTATTGTGCAGAATGTAATGTGCTGATGGAATATCCCTCTCTAAACCGCACTTGTTTACAGGTGATTTGCAGCCACATTAATCTAGTGCATATCCTTAGTTGTTGTCGACCTAGATGCTGCAGCGCAAATTATGGCAATAAAGCATTTCATAGACCACAACATATATACTGAATGTGGGTTCCGTAATTTCGCCCAAGGTGCACTGTAACTCGGGTAACAATATCCCTTCTGTTACCGTACTACAGTACGTAGCAAAATCGAGAAGTATGAACTGGATAATACTTTCAAACCAATTTTGACTAATGCGTTCACGATGAAGAAAATTAACTTCTAAGGAGTGATAAGTTGCTATCATGAATACACTTTTGTGGCTTTTACAACTTGGATCAAACTTTAGATTGTAAAGAGATAGTCCATAATGGCATAGCCCACTGGCTGAATGTATTTTGGCGGCGGCTTTACATCAAAGGACATTCAAGCTCAGCTACCTCACACCACTATGTTACTAGGCAACGCACAGTAATTACAAAGGCCGATTCCAGAAAGTTCAAGAAGCTTTCAATTCCGGGGCTTTAGGAGACCCTTCACAAACATAGAATTTCCAGAAAAATCGTCCCTACCTAATTCTTGAATCGAGTCGCTACGAAGGGGGGATGTATGAGGTATGCGGTGTTTATCAGCTTATAAATTAATTGGATACCATGAGAATGTTATCCAAAAATTTAAAGCATAAATTGCATCTAGATCCCTCTTTGTGTCAGATATTACTCACTTTAAAAAAAAAAAAAAAGAAAAAGAAAAAAAAAACCATAAACACTTCTACCTTCTTTCATATTTTGACAAGCACACTTTCAGGAAGCATAGATACCAGGTTCAAGAAGGCTGTGGCAACATGGCAATTTGCGTGTTTTGTTTGTAAACGGATCTGCTACAAGCTATGCTGATGGCCAACATTAAACAGGTACATAATGTTATTTTTCTTTTTCATTTTGGCGAAACTTACATTTCCACTATGTAAGGTACATATTTCTTCAAAATTATTTAAGCTATTACACTGAAATGTGACACAGTTATTAAAGATACCAAAATGCATTTTGCTGTGAAACAGAATTTTGATAAAGTGTTTAAAAGGCAAGCTGTTGAGAAATACATGCGATAAAAATAATCCTAAAAATTATCAAAATAATATAATTTTTTTAAAAAAATAACTAAGGCGTTTAAGAAAGTTCTGTTCCACAGCATTTCTTATTTATCTCTATGTAATGTCTGAAAAAAAACTGAAAAGGATTACTTCAGTAGTTTTCAAAAAGACTGTACCCTAATTTGATCCTATTTTAATTAGCATAAATTAAATATAAACTAATCATTTGTTTTTAAACTTTCTGGACATATTCTACATGTGGTCTTCTAATACAGTCCATAATTTGGAAATTCTATCTCAAACAGAAGTGAAGTTATGTTAAAGCTTGTATGAGGCTGCATTTTCGCATACGTCCCCCTCATAAGTCAGTGTTAAGTCAGAGTTAGTGAGTTTATCGACAGTCAGTTTTTAAGTTACTCAGTGACTAAGTCCCAGGGAGTTGCAGACAGTTGAGCGGTGTTTTGTTCCAAGATTACAATAGAATAGAACGGTTGTGAATTGCAAGGTCACTAGTCGTCAATAAAATTGTGATTTGGTTTTATGTAGAGTAAACTGACAAGAAGTAACTAAACTTGCCATTTATTACAGTGTTGAAAAAACCGAGTAGTTAATTTTAAATATGTGTAACTAAAACAAATCAGCAAAAAGCCAACCCACTTTTAAATTTAAAAGAAAACTTTGACATCTGTTAAGGTTTGTATGGTAATTTGTATGTGAATATGAATGACATATAAGAAGCATTATGTTTATTTTCACATTTAAAAGTACTAGTACTTTAACATAACAGATTTTATTATTTTCCCCATGATTTTGGGATAATTTCCACATTACTCTTCCATAAACATGGTTCGTTTCCCCTCTAATGTGGCTTCAGTGTATCTATGTGCATTCCCCACCACTGCTGCTTGTATTACAGCTCCAGTGCAGTTCGGATATACAGGATGGAAGGCAAACCATTACATTCCGTCTAATATGTGCTTCATAGAATCATTAGAAATGAAAAAACCTCGTTCTTAGATCAGCCGATTTCGAAAAAAAAAAAAAAAAAAATTGTTCTTTTTTTATCCAAATTGGGTGCGTAATTCCACAAGAATGTACGAAGGTAACAGTTTGTTACTTGTAAGATGTGTAGAGTAACTTTGAAATAGCTTCGGTAGTAATTATGCAACATCACACAGGGTTGCGAAATAATTAATCACTTAACAGACGCGAGGGAATATTCCGAGCTGCTCTTTCGGACGTGCAGTAATTCGACAACGTTGCGTTGAGATTGGTCAGGAAATTTACCTGGTTTGTGTAGGTAAACATGTCGGGCGCTTTCGCTTTCGTTTAATTTTTTGGGAACTAACGCTTGTGATTGGCCTACACTCACACAGTAAACACGGAAAGACAAGGCAGGGTATGAGTTTGTTTTCAAGACGCACCGTTACGGTGTTTGTTTATGTACTGAACTAGGGAAAGTGACCACCCACACAATCTGCAGTGTTGCCAGGTTGTTTTCGATAAAACTAAAATATCTCCGTAGAAAATAAAGACAAAAGCGTAAGATACAAAATGTGTTCCAAATTCCGAGATCTACCACTGGTTTAAATGAATGTCATGAAATTCCTTCTACCCGGTATTTCAATGTCTTTTTAGGTTAGTTTTACTATAACTGATAACACTAAAAGATAGTTACTGTATTAAATTATCCTCAAAAGTAATTCATAAATAAAATACACGCTTAAAGGCAAACACAAACCGATTCTTGTCGGCGGTAGTTTAGAGAGGAACCTAAACAGCCCAACAACTGCTGTGGTGGAAAATGCTCTTGAAGCAAATACAATTATATCTGTTGAACTTATTATAGAACTTGTTAAATTAAATTAAAAATGGAAATAACAGCCGTTTCCATAATAATCTCATTTTGAGAAAAAGTACACAATTTTTAACCTCCAGGTTCATAAGAAAGAAACAAGAATGTGCCTTTCCAATGGATTTAAGCTATAAGGACGTTTATTTTAAAGTATAATTTATGCTCACCAGTTTTCGAGAAGATTTGGTTTGAAAAAAAAGGGGGTTCCACAATTTAGATTTTAATTTGTTACTATGCTCGTAACGGCAACTTTAATTGAAACTGCTAACGCTTACTGACTTTTTAGGGGTTAATACCTACATAAAATCTATACAATATAAAATGATACCTATCGGTTTAAGTAAACAAATAAGGTGAATAATGAAGCAACGATGTTCTTCGAAAACAATTAAAAGAAGAAATGCTTTACAAAATTTACAAAAAAGAAAAGAAGCAAAACCAAAGATTAAATCAAGAGGAGACGATAGAAAACCCGACGTTTACAAATTAAATGTTTGTTTCGCCGATATCTGTGAATATCTGAAACCTCTACGGCCGTTGAATTCCATCAAAGGTAATCCTATTAAACTACGCACTGGCATAGTAGCCTTTATATTCACACTGTGGTTAAACTTAATTAGTTGGTTTGTACACTCCGAGATGAGTTATATACATATATTTATTTGTAACGGCTCGATAAAATGTGATGAAGTGTTGTGTAATAGTGTATTTTATTCCACAGATACACCATGGGGGATTATCAGAATCAAGTATTTACTGAGATGCGGGTATGAAAAGTGAGTAAGAACTAGCAGTGGTGCTTATCATTGTCTGTTAAAGGCCTGTTTACCTAATATATAATTTTCCACTCAAGGCTTCATCTAGAAACATTTCGTTTTTCTTATGAACCATATTCTCGTAGGAGGATTTATGCTATTAATGTTTAAAATATTTGAAAACTTATAAGTTAGGTATTTTAATACTAAAATAGAAGAATTATAAATTCAACAAAACCTATTTCTACCTTGCAACATTTAAAACTACTATTAAACGAGTCTATAGATACATGGTATTAAGGATATAAGTGCATAAATATTTATTCATACTTGAGGAAATTATAAAGAAAAATTACTACATTAATATTTGCTTCATTTGCAAACTTATAGCTTTACTTATTACGAAGGGCATGTTTTCAGGTTTTTTAGCATATCTAAGTAGGCGTGCACCAAGTACATTACGGTCTCATGATAACGAATGGTGTACCCGTTTTTTGTTTAACGTGCTCCAACGTAGTGTCATATGGGGTTGTGAATGAATGAAATGGGTGAAATGATGATCAAGTGGGTCTGAGGTCTATAGAGCTTTAAATTACCCGAAATTCGTCCTCTCAGGATAAGGGAAACCTTCGGAAGAGACCTTATCCGAATAACTCACGCTAAGCGAGATTCGAAATCGTGACCTCTTGGACGTGAGGCAGACATGCTCCGACCTCGCTACAGAATCGGGCACGAATGGTGTACCGAAACTGCTTTTCAACACTTTCTGTAAGGTCAATGTTATGGCGCAACCTAGGTCAATAGGTGAGCCTCGAGGTTTGAAGCAAAACTAATTGTACATACGGCAGGCGTTCATTTAGCGACGCAGTTACGGCAAAGAAAAAAGAGTTAGGCAATCACTTGTGATGGGTTTTTGAGAAAGCTTCTCTTTATCTTGAACTAACACAATTATTGATGCATAATATATATGGAAACAAACACTGGAGTGGGTGACAAGGAACAAGAGTTTATACAAACTGCATTTAACTCTACTATGGTGTTTATTTTGCACATACACTCAACATATTTGGATCAGAATGACCCAGTTTATGCCTATTTCTGGTAGCTATATTTTTACACACGTGTGTATTGAAATCACAATAAAATTACGATTTAGATAGTTTAATGTATTAATCATTCACACTGAATAATAACAATGGCACAACAATACAATAATCAAATTTTAAAACGAAGTGTGTTCTGATTTTACTATTTTATTGCTAACTTTACTAACAATTTTTGCATGTGTATGTCAGATGTTTCTTACAGGTGAATTTCTTACATTTAGCACACTTTACTGTACCTTTGTTATCGGGTTTTGTACACAAATGACAACTGGCTCTCTTCTTACTCCTGTAAACGCGTTCCTCTGATGTGGAGGGTGCAGATTCAAATAGTGCTCTTTTCTGTACAACTTCTCTTGCAGCATTTCCTCTCGTCTCTTTATTTCCCCATCAAATGGCTGCTCGCCAAGAGCTTCCAAGAACAGTCTTCGTTGTAGATGTTTGCTTTCCATTGGGGTTAAGTTGTCTTCCACAATACGTAACAATTATGTGCAGATTTATCAATTATCTTTCAGAGCACAATAATAGGCCATCTCATTCTCTTCCTCTTTATTGTATAGTCCACCACCAACTTGTTTAGAGTGTCCACAGCTCCTTTCGCAGCATTGTAATCTAAGATAATTTTAGGTTTTCTTTTGGTACCCTCACGGACTTCTGCATCTTTGTGTAGCGTGTTTTGCAGAATAACACTTTTTTTTTTGTTATGTATCACCAAGCGTTGTTAAAGTAAACGTTGACGTGTTGACGTCAAGATCCCCTTGATCTCCAATAGTTTTGGTGAAATGAAAGGCTGTTTTTCGCACAGTTCCAATCATTGTTATATTTCTCTTCATCAGCATTTGTCCCAGCTCGTAGGAGGTGAAAACCTGTCGCAGGTAATGTTATACCCCTTCAAGCCGTAACACAAATCCATTATAACTATTAGGCCTTGGTTCCTTTCCTGGGACGCTACCTGGTCGTTTTACAATATATGGCTGAATATTCCACACATAATTTGTTTCATTGTCACAACGTGCCCAAAACATGATGCCATTATTTGCTGCCTCAGTGAGAACATACTGTTGAAAAAGAAATTTCCCAGGTTGTTCATCTACTGTAACAAACATATTGGGATTGTATAACTTAGGTAACATCTCTACTAATTTCTCCACATATCCAACATAGCTGCAAAAGATTGCCTATCGCTCAAAGCCTACTGTATTCTAATATCCCCTTGCACCTACAAGGAAATAAGCAATAAGATAATTTGTACAAACGCTTATCTCAACTAACACAAAGAAGATAGAGGTATAAGAGTTTGTAAGAATGATAAGCACAAGAGTAGAGAAAGTCATGTGAGTGCAACACATCAGATTTTTCCTTTTTGGGTTGTTTGTGAGCTTTGGTATGCGGTCGCGATTCATTCTTTGTATGTGTTTCAAATTATTTATACTTTGTTTTATTCTGTGTCAGTTTAAATATATCTTTATATCTTCACTTCGTTTGTTATCTACTAGGGTATATCCTGCGACAGATCTCACAATCTCATCTCTACCCTCTCGATTCTACTTTACTTCTTTTTCGTCAAAACCCAAAACTCCAACCCGCAAAGCAGCACTCGTTTTGCCATTACCCTATAAAATTTAATTATGAGTTCCTTTCTAGTATTGTTAGAGATCTAATTATAACGCTGCATACATAACAGAATTTATTGATTTTGTCTTCAATATCATCATTTCTCATGTAATAAATATAGCACCCGAGGTAATTAACATAATTTGTCCTTTCAAGACACGTGTAGCTCTATGTCTGCTCTTATAAATCCTAGAGCTCTTTTTTTCTAACAGAAAGGTTTAAATTAAAATTTATGCTCGTATTTCTTAATTTTAATAGCGCCCGCTGTGCGATATTTCCAGAACTAGATATTAAAACTTGACCATCTAAGAAAAGGAGCGTGTCTGAAGCTATATTTTTTGTTTGTATTTAATTATAACATTTTATTCTAAATCCATGTACCCTTTCGTTACTATTTCATTAATGCATATGTTAAAAAAGTCAGTCAGAGGGACACCCTCGTCTTACTCCTTTATTTATTCTTATATTCCTTCCTTTCATTAATGAAATTAACATTATAATTTTATTCTCAACACATCAACTTTTTATTGCGGACATTTTTTGAACACGTTTTGTCTTTATTATAATCCGTAATTAATTTCTACGAACATTGTCAAAGCTTTTTCATGAACTACAAAAAGCATGTACGTTCTCTATGTTTCTCTATTATTTGGGTTATGGTAAACACACGATCAGCCTGTTCCTCTATTATCACGCGCTGCAACGCTAGTTGAAGCCTGGGCATTTCCTTTGCCGCTCGTTTCTCTCACAAGCAGAACAAAGTTCACGCACAACACTGACTGGGTTTACCCCTGAGATTTCTGCAACTCTTTTAACGCAGGAAGGGTTATCTACTTACCCGAGGTTACCGTGTTTTAATGGTCTAGAAAGTACTGGTACAAACCTCAGTTTTGGATAAAGAATACCGTTTTGCAAAATGTAGCAACTTCTGGCGTCTGCGATGACTTCAACAGACAGTTTTCTTAAACACATAATGATTGTACATACTCAGAAGAGGAATTTGGCTCTTATCACACGACTTTCAAAAAAATTAAATTCCTACCGTTTAAATTAAATTTCTACGCTTCTTCATTTTGCAGCGTTCGAGTTCAACTGAACTTAAATGAGTTTCTGCGATGCACGGTGCACGTTGGATGGCACCCGCGGAAACTTTAATTTTTGACAGGCCCTGGATTAAAGCTAAGGCACTCTACACTGTAAAAAACTTCCAATTTTGTTGTTAACCATCTTTATATGCTGAGATTGGGAGTTTACTAGACGCGCGCGAAAGAGCTTCCAAGTGTAAATACTGGAAAGATACAATACAAGTTTAATTTTGCTATGATGTCTCTGAAATTGTTGATAATCACTTATTCCACTCATCTTTCGCTAGTCTCCTGCCACAGGCATTGGTGATAAACTCGCTTAAAAGTACTGACGTTATCAACAGACGATTGACGACTGGTTTAATAACTCGAAGACACGATAAAAGGATTAATGGGAAGGGCTCAGCATAAAAATCACCTAGATACAGGGAGGTAAATGAACTTGATTGACCCTACCAAGCCTATTCCAAAACTAAGATTACCAACGGGGGCGGGGGGAGGGGTGACCACCACTGGTAACAAAATGTGTGAGCCATTGTTACAGCAAATTTACTTCAAAATTGGGTATTACATATTGCCATGTTTATAAAGGTAATATTTAACACTGTTTAGCACTGCCTTTTACTTTTTTACATAAATCACATTAGATATCATGTCAATCCTTATTACAGAGCTTATATCACCAACGCAGATGACTACTACAGCTTGCAAAATGTTTCATGGCTTTAAAACAAATTTATTTTAAAATTGGATGGTAGATTCTACCATGTTTATAAAGATGTTTAACATTGTTTAACTTTTCCTTTTTACATGAACCCCGTTATACGAAAGGGGCTGTATTCTATGACCACCCTGATGTTTCATTGTTTCTCTAAAGGATCAACAATGAAAACAATTAAGCAATTCAGTAGTGGAGTCACTGATTGACAGTAACTATTAACTGCATGTCTTTAATAAATAATTTATAAAGTCCCAGAAAATGATCATAAAGCACCTCCCCCCTCTGGTTTTGCTAAGGGTAGTTCATAATCCAAAGTCACAAAGGTAAGTAGGCAAGATCGAGTAGCAAGTCAATAGCTGAAGACGGTGATCCACCCGAGATTTCTTAGCCACTTTTAGGCGTTCCCAACCAATTTCCAGTCCACTACTATTCACGAAACGTGACGACCTACCTGTTCAAGACTGGACGTTGGTACACCTTGTGATGGAATCTCAAGAAACTATGTACATAATATAATAAGGATAGCGTGCAGGAATCCCCCACTGTGAGGGGTGGCCTACCTCACACACATGGGATCAATATGCCACACCGCGCGTGCTCTCACTTCGCTAATGAGAAGTCCGACTTGGATTACCTACCGGAACTCCTATTAATGCTTTATGACTTTCGAGAGGAAGTCGAGTCAGGAAAAACAACGGCTTCCGCTAAATAATTTTATTTCTTCTTCTTCTCCTGTTATATCCGATTTTGCGATCTGTTGAATAGCTTGATTCAGCGGTTTAATGCGACTTGAAAATACAAACTGAGTATAAAGCCTGATAAATTGGAAATAAAGTTGAAAAATTAAACTTAAATTCAGCTATAAGACTATTACAGAACGTTGTTAGTGAAGATGAAACATTTCCTTCAATGGACGCAAGGTTGTCTACACATAAACCATACACTGTAGCTGACTGTGAACTTTGCACCTGGTGAAAGGTCAGCAAGAACCGATTCCAGGTGCACAAAACAATATACAGAACTCCCTCCCTATGACGTAATGTTTATATAGTGCGCGTTGACGTTACGCTGGTTATGAAGGACATGTTTGATCTTTATAAACTTTGGAATAGTAGGAGCATTGCAATAAAGTCTTGTGGAGTCATTAGAAATCAACTTGTTTTCTTGCTAAATTTAATGTTAAAGTTTACGTTCTCCTATTGCTTATTGCATGTTGTTTAGGTATTTGAGTTACATCACTTGCATATTATTTATCGCAGAGTAACGTGTACATTTAAACTAAATGAAATGGAATTCTTACTCTTTGTCTTCTTCTGTTACTTTTTATGACCTTTAGTGCAATAAGCAACGTATTGATTATCTGAAAAGGTGCTACTCACTCCCCGGTGCATATTTGACCTAACCACAATATGAATAACTATAACAAATTGAATGCTTTGATAGCTCTTCTATTTTGACAAACTGCTATAAGCAAAGTTTCAAGTTATTCAATTATATTATGAAAATCAGGTCTTTCAGCTCAGTTTTCTTAAAAAAGGAATTTAATGTGAATTGCACCTCACAAAGGATGCCGTACACCGGGATTGCTTTGAAGCACACAAACGCAAGCAAACTAAAATTACATTAATTCTATTCTTTCTCAATGCACACAGTTCTATCATAATTCTTTTGTTAGCGGAACTGCTAGCCACATTTGTGTTTAGAAAGTGCATGTTGTTTGCCCACCAAAATTAGGCACTGTATAACATACATTTTACAGCTTTCTTTCTATACGACAGTATACCAAAGTGTGCCCTTGCACCCCCCCCCCCAGGAAGCCCTATACTTTACAACTTGAAACATACCGCACCCGCAGAAACTGGTGCAGAAACTGGTGACCGCCCGCCGAAGAACGACGGTTTACGGGAGCATATTCCTCTCCATGCAACCCCGAGACTCCCGCCGACACTTACTACCCTACCGTCAGATGAAGTGAATGAGAAGTGAAGTTAAATGGAGGGAGAGGGTGTTCGGAGAATGTAATGAACCTACCCAGCATTTGCCTGACGACCCAAGGAAGCCCAGAAAAAAAGCCTCTGGGTCAGGTAGGCCGGCCGCTAGGATCAAACCCAAGACCTCTCGAATGTGGGCCACAGACGAAATCGCCTGAGTCGGTAATCATAGGATACATGCGACCACATAATTTTTCTTGTGTTACCATCATGTTAACAATATTCAACATTATCTGATTTATATTACTGAGTCCCCATAAACCCAAAAAATAACTTAGTGGCACAACCTGTATGTTGGATGTGCTTTAAAACTGGTCAAATTATCCCCGCTTCACAGTAAACACAACTTCAGTTAAAGTCACAAGCATCGTTAAGTAGATGGCTAGTTGAGCCACTACAATCCCAATTGCAGTTAACGTAGCTATTCAAACGTAGCAGTCAAGAGCCTGTATCCTTAATGTTTGGACAAGAACAAGATCAACACAAAGGCAATTTAGTTACTGGGCACTGCGATTTGGCGTGTCATTAAATGGAACGCGCACTATTGATGACAAGCGGATCAACCCGTTTCAATAGCCTCATGTTTTCAATGCCAAGTTAACCTTCCATTCAAAACTGCTACATTGCACACAACAGACTTGTGTTGTCTCGTAATGCGCAATGTTGCGTCACGAAGTGAACCGAAACACATTCTCCTATCTGCTGTCCATGCTCCAGGCGTATTCTTGTCTACTCGTAAGTTACTAGGTGACGTTTCTAAACAGTTCGATTTTAATTCTCTTAACACAGTCCTGAGAGAATCGCAGGACAACTTGAGCAACCTTCATTTTTATTTTCTCTACTACGTATAGTAAACCGCCTGCGGTGCCGTATGTAGTAAAAGCGAACGTTAAATACACATACGAACACTAAGCAGAGGAAGTATAGTATTCCACCCAAAAATTCGATGTCGTGATTTCACGGAAATATACGTTTTGAAGGCAACTGAATAACAAAAAACATTTTTAGAAAAATATCTGTGTGTGTGTGTGTGTGTGTGTGTGTGTGTGTGTGTGTGTGTGTGTGTGTGTGTGTGTGTGTGTGTGTGTGTGTGTGTGTGTGTGTGTGTGTGTGTGTGTGTGTGTGTGTGTGTGTGTGTGTGTGTGTGTGTGTGTGTGTGTGTGTGTGTGTGTGTGTGTGTGTGTGTGTGTGTGTGTGTGTGTGTGTGTGTGTGTGTGTGTGTGTGTGTGTGTGTGTGTGTGTGTGTGTGTGTGTGTGTGTGTGTGTGTGTGTGTGTGTGTGTGTGTGTGTGTGTGTGTGTGTGTGTGTGTGTGTGTGTGTGTGTGTGTGTGTGTGTGTGTGTGTGTGTGTGTGTGTGTGTGTGTGTGTGTGTGTGTGTGTGTGTGTGTGTGTGTGTGTGTGTGTGTGTGTGTGTGTGTGTGTGTGTGTGTGTGTGTGTGTGTGTGTGTGTGTGTGTGTGTGTGTGTGTGTGTGTGTGTGTGTGTGTGTGTGTGTGTGTGTGTGTGTGTGTGTGTGTGTGTGTGTGTGTGTGTGTGTGTGTGTGTGTGTGTGTGTGTGTGTGTGTGTGTGTGTGTGTGTGTGTGTGTGTGTGTGTGTGTGTGTGTGTGTGTGTGTGTGTGTGTGTGTGTGTGTGTGTGTGTGTGTGTGTGTGTGTGTGTGTGTGTGTGTGTGTGTGTGTGTGTGTGTGTGTGTGTGTGTGTGTGTGTGTGTGTGTGTGTGTGTGTGTGTGTGTGTGTGTGTGTGTGTGTGTGTGTGTGTGTGTGTGTGTGTGTGTGTGTGTGTGTGTGTGTGTGTGTGTGTGTGTGTGTGTGTGTGTGTGTGTGTGTGTGTGTGTGTGTGTGTGTGTGTGTGTGTGTGTGTGTGTGTGTGTGTGTGTGTGTGTGTGTGTGTGTGTGTGTGTGTGTGTGAAAACAGCATAATGCTACACGAAGACTGAAGAAAATTCCTCCACTCTAAACTACCCTTTTCATGGAAACTTTTGCATAAATTTTGATTTTCTCAAAAATGGCTATCACGATTTGGATTAAAATGCCATATGTTTGAGATATTTTTATGGCAAATTTAATGTATATTTTGAATCTTCTGGCTATAGCCTATATAGTCCTGTTTGCTCTGGATTTTTGCGTAACTGGTAAACTATAAGAGACAGACCAAGTC
This sequence comes from Tenodera sinensis, assembly GCA_030765045.1. Lineage (NCBI taxonomy): Eukaryota > Metazoa > Arthropoda > Insecta > Mantodea > Mantidae > Tenodera > Tenodera sinensis. The sequence continues at coordinate 58,071,531 of CM060963.1, forward strand.
TTACTGCACAAAAAATGTAGATGTTGCTAAAAACACAATTTACATCCTTTTTTGGGGGGGAGGGGGGGGAGTGAACCACTTCGGAGTATGTCTTGTTATTTCTGTGAGTTTTGGAAAACTTGAAGTTTCGTCAAATGGAAAATCGTTATTCACGTTTTTATCTCTTGGGCGTGCAAAGAGAACGGTATCTCCAAGGTTTAAAAGATTTGACTATCGCACAAGGCCTGCTGTATTCCCATATTCCCCTTGTACCTACAAGGAAATAAGGAATAAGATTTCTGCAAGTGTTTATCTCAACTAACACGAAGAAGATATAGGAATAAAAGTTTGTAAGAATGGTTAGTACAAGAGTACGGTGAGTGAGTGAGTGAGTGAGTGAGTGAGTGAGTGAGTGAGTGAGTGAGTGAGTGAGTGAGTGAGTGAGTGAGTGAGTGAGTGAGTGGGTGGGGGTTAAGTGCTCGTTGACAGATAGGTCATTTGGGCCCTCAGATTTTGAAGGCTAAAACATTCACAAAGTGATACGGTAAAAAAGGTGAAAGCTAAAGCACAAGATTAAAATATCAAATAGTTAAAAACAAAAAAAGGAACGCTAAACGTTAAAAGATGAAATCTGAATGACAAAAAAGTAAGGGTTAAAACACTAAAATCAAACGGTAAAAACAACACAAAGCGGAGGTCGTATTCTAAAACCGTAAAACAAAATGCCCAGGAGTAAAACACAAATTGAACTTGTTTCACGAAATCTGTTTCGGCGACGAGCCGCAACACCGTATCGACGGAGACCGGCTCGTCGCCTAGAATTGACCGCAAGACAGAACTCAGGCCAAGGGGCTGACACGCTCTAATATATCGCGGACAATCAACCTTTCGCATTTTAGGGCAAGATTCAGATATACCGGGGGAACAAAGAAACTTACGAACGGGCTGCGCGGTGTTCTACCCGTGCGCATCCTCTGCGGTCGTTGACGTCTGCCGCTATTATTAAAATGCGCGGATGAAACCAGTAGTAACCTTATGAAAGCAGGTGCTCAAAATGACCACTGTCGTTGTGCATAGATTTGTGCCACCTCTTTCGGATACTATAACACTCGCCATAGTTCACGTTCTGAAATTCTGACAATTTGTGGGTTTGTCTTGTATCCTGTTTTAACTTACCCCAGAGATAGAAATCGCTTACTGGAGCCCTAAGAAAACTTTCTTGGCTAATGGCGCACCATACATCCTTTTTTGTTTTGAATGGATACTTCATTAACAATATTAGGTTCTGAGTTATAAGGCAAATTTGTTTTGAGTCAACAATTGACTTCCGTACATACGTGAATACAAAATTTTGCCCCCGATAATTTTGCCATCTTGCACAACATATTAAGCGTTGTCGCTATTTTTTCTTTCTTTCTTTTTTTTTTTTTTTTTTTTTTTTTTTTTTTTTTTTTTCTCGGACACCTTGTATATAGATACTTGGTATTCCCTTCACTCTCTTACTTTTGTATAATTTAGAATAACTGGTATATCAAAGGGCATGGATAAAAGCTTGCTGCAAGAAAACTGTAATTCTTTTTAAAACGCATCTTGTCAATACTGTCCTGTCATTAACCATTTCTGAGATACTCAGTGCTATTTGCTTCAAGTTACAGATACATCAAATCATTTTTGAAATGAATGAAATTAAAATAATAATAATAATAATAATAATAATAATAATAATAATAATAATAATAATAATAATAATAATAATAATAATAATAATAATAATAATAATAATAATAATAATAATAATAATAATAATAATAATAATAATAATAATAATAATAATAATAATAATAATAATAATAATAATAATAATAATAATAATAATAATAATAATAATAATAATAATAATAATAATGGATCAGTTCCATGGACAGAGGTTCAGTTTGCCATCCCGCACAGCATGCTAAGTGTATTGGTGTTTTTTTCAGGACACCTGTGAACGTTCCGTATGTATTCTCAAACATGTATTAAAAGAATTCCTTAGGTTCATAATAACGTAAACTTATAGAGTCGAGGAAACTTTATCGAAGATCGTGGTGTTAGGAGCTAGAAATAATCAGGCGGAGGTGCTACCACAAACTAGAGTATACACACAGGTAGGCCATAATGGTCTCTCTATTCTTCAAATGTGATAGTGGAAGGAAGAGCTGAAGGGAGATCAGATGCGCTGGACGATCTACGCTGGCAACTAACGAGCACCTCACAACTCCAAGATGTCACAAATCCTGACCACGATCCTGTCACCCATAATCCAAGGGCTCTTATAGCCTGTCAGGCTCCAAGGAAAAATTCTTTCCTAGAACAATTTTGACCGGCCTGCCGAAAACTATCAACCGCTGTTGCTGAGTTCCATAAAACTGAAACATGAAAGTAAATAATGAACAGGAAATTCGTGGTGATATAGGGAAGCATACTAGAATTCGGGTATCGATCTGGAGAAACCATGTAAAAAGTATAGTGTGACCACAGCACGACAGAAAACAGGACCTTTCTGCGGAGTCATGTTGTACGGTATTAATGGTTGTCGCCTTACTGAAAGATGCAAATTTGGCATTTATTCGAGTTTCGTTTTTAAGTTATGCGTTATATTCTCTCTTTCTCTCTCAACTGTATACTTTTTATCGGGGACAACAGTTTGAGTCGTATGCAAAATCCTGTGCTCTAGGTAAGCGGTGGAGTTTGCAAAAACACGCTGTAATGGAACTCCATGCTTGGCTTTAAGCCCTCTAGCACAGACTTTACCAGCAGTGGTTTTGCGGCTTGGAATGCGCTGTCCTGACAAAGATCGAACCGCATGACCTGCGCAAACAGACAGCAAATTGTTGAATTCTGGGGAAACCATCACTCTCATTTTGTTTCATCCATCGAAAGTTTTCCGCTGCACGAGATGCCGTGAGATAAGAGTGAGCACCTGTTGCTCATGGACTTTGTTTCAAACTTGATCAAAGGTATCTCTTAAAGTCTAATTTTACACTCTTTCAGAGTAAAAATAACTTCGCATTGAGGTGTACCCCATTTGTTTAAGTACCGTTAATGTTTATATTTGCTTTCTTCAGTGCGTACTTCCAGTGCATTATAATAAGCGATCGTATATTATAATGGTATATGGTACCCTTGATTCCTCAGGGTACGGTACGGAAGGTGAATCAGTCTTTTTAAATAATGTGACAAGCTTTAGCAAATTATTTAGTTGCATTTAACATTGATAGGACATCAGTAAATATATTGGGACAATAGAATATATTTAAATGTTTGTTAAGCCTGAATTTATAGAATCTGATATTTGGGACATCATTTATTTAAGTCTAAGACGAATTCCTGTTCGCATAAGCGCAAGTAAGTTCCTGCAAGCTCAGGTAATACGCGGGTCCTGCACGTGAAGTCAACTAACTTGACGCTTGCTGACAAATGCTTAACTAAACTCCTCACCAGCAGGTACGAGTGTGCACGAATTTTGATCAAGCGGGAGGTCAATTTCACCTTCTAGGACAAATCTGCATCACTTTGATCTTTGAAGGTTTCCTTCAAGATGGAAAATTTGCGCTGTCAGAAATCTCCGCTAAGGTAAAGAAAACAGCTAACAACACCGGCCACTATTTGCTCTTTCGCTCAATGTAATTGAATTAATAATTATTTATGCAAATTACATCTTCAACCCTAGCAATCGCAAGTCTTATTCCAGATCTTATAGTACTAAGGGTGTGGGATGGAAACCACCACTGGTAACAACATTTCTGAGCAATTTTTAAACTACATTTTATTTTAAAGTTGGGTGTTATGTGTTTTCATGTTTATAAATGCAATATTCAACATTGTTAACTGTTCCTTTTTTACTTTTTATATAAATCACATTATTCCGACGTATTTTATGACCACCTTGATATTTAATTGTTTCTCAAAAAGACCAACAATGAAAACTTTGAAACAATTACGCAATTCAGTAGTATAAACTGATTGACAACTATCAACTGCGTGCCTTTAATCAAAAAATTAAAAGACAGAAATTTAAAAAAAAAATATGGAAGGTATGCATAAGTACACCGCCTCACTTGGCAATGCTACAGTTACAACCAGAATTACACATCGACTTCTGGAGTTGACCCTTCACCACATTCCCTGAGCTACCCCTCCTGTACGTCCCTTCTAGTTTACCGTGACATCAGGTGAAGACGCCAAGTAACGTTCACCCTTAAACGCCACAACTTGGCTACAGCGGCGTCGTCACAACTTGCCGTGGAGACTCAAGTCCGTCATGACAACTTGCCATACCATGTGGTACGGGCGTCGTCATGTGTAAGTCCCCCGTAACAGTATGACGTAAACATATGACCAGGTGTGTGCGATGACTTAGCATCTCAACCTCTAGGACATCTTTAGTGTCTATGCTCAAGGTGCGTCCCTGCGAAGGGGGGTGAGGAGACGTGGGACAGCCTATGTGTAGCACTCACATGACTATCTCTGCAAACTATACTTACAAAGGTTTCTTCTTATATTTCTTGCTAATATAAATAAAATTTTATTACACATTTCGTTGTATATATAAAAAGAATAAAATAAACTAAAGCAATAACCAAATCTTATCAAATGCCTTGGCATATGATGGCTTTGAATTTTTATTTTCTTTCAATAGCCAACAGTGTTAAAGGGGAGATTGACTTCCTATCTTAGAGAACTGCAGGTATTATTTATTTGGCACAAACTGTGTACTTTAGCAAGATCTACATTTTTGTGTAGCAAGATTTAGTCCTTCTCTTATTGTTTTACCAATTGCGCAGTCTCCCAGGATGAGGAAGAGCTCAAAGTTGGTTCCTAATTCAAAATACGCATTTCATTCGTCATGAAAATATCTCTAACATACGGTATTTAGTCAAAATCGTTAGTTACTTATCAGAAAATTACGTTTTTTAAAAATTTCAATGCAAAGGGTACCTTAAGGTGGAAGGATTTCCTTGAAAATGTTCGAGTAGCATTCCTGAAAGATGCTGAACTGTAATCCTAGTTTTGACACTTAAACAAATTTACCATTTTTAGTTATGTTAATCACAAACACCCATACACACATGTGCAGATACTTCTCTAAGTAGGTGTCGACGGGCCCTTAAACCCAACACACTCGCTCGCTCACTTCTCTAAGTAGGTATCTGATGTGTTGCGCTCACATGACTTTTCCTACTCTTAAGCAAACTATTCATGTTAATCAGCATAAAGATTTACAGAGATTACGTTATTGCTGGATTTCTTGTAGATGCAAGGGAGTATGGGAATACAGTAGTCAAATTTTTTAACGTTATTCGCTCTGTTATCCTTTTGAAATTCCGTTTACTTTGCATGACTGAGATAAAAAGGTGAATAACTACCTCGAATTTGATAAAAGTATAGGTATTGCAAAATTCACAAACTATAAGTGATATCTCCCACGCGGTTCAGTTCACAAACCAGGTATTTGTACAAATTGTGTGCTTTAACAAGATCTACATTCTCTGTAAGACTTTGTCTATCTCTGGTGGTTTAATAAATATGCAAAACTTAACCATAATGAAGAGACGCTATGACGACATTCCCAGAAAATTCAAGTTCAGTTCTCATAAGAAAATAAACATATGATGTTTTAACCAAAATCTTTAGAGTCACTTTTGATAAAATTAACATTTCGGAAATAGGTTCCATGTAAAGATTGGACGATCTTCTTGAAGATGTTCATGTGGCATTCTTGGAAGATGATGAACTTTAGTGCCAAGCGACCGTGGTGGTCATTTCTAGTTGAAATATCGCCGTTGCAATATCGTCCTTAAAAAGCAATATGATCGCGAACTTTGTTTACTGTATCTATTGGCTAAAATTGGTTCGACGCGATTGTAAATAAGAATATATAGGCATGAAGAACATGAAGAACAAATAAAATAGAAAATATATACAATATTTTAGTGTACTATATAGCGTTTCACTCTTAGAAGACAGTATGGAGTTAAATGGGACATCTCTGTCTCTATCTAGCGCATACAAGTTGCCATTAGCCGCGTCCTTTTCTACCCTCGCTCTGTTGCCAGATTCCTAATAGCATGGTATAAATATTCATTTGTTATAAATTTCAGGTTTGAACACATTATCCTATGCAGAATTTTTTTCTCTATCAGGTTATATCCTTTTCAGAGTCATTATACATTTCTATAGGTCCAAATTTCTTCAGTAAACGTTTTTTTTCAATAGAAGTCCGATATTTGCTGTTTCTACACTCATCACGCACTAACTAACAAACTAACTGCTAGAATGCATCTATATTTTTTTCTTAGGTAAAGTAAACTATAGTGCTACTACCTGCCTACTTTGAATTCTCTATGTTTACCCAATTAAGTGTTATAATTTTTTAAATTAAATGTTTTCGGAAAATTTTATATCTGTGCACTGCAAAAGTTACGCAGTGTGAAACTTTTTTGTTATTGAGTTTACATCAGGGAACCAGCGAGAACAAATGTTGAGGAAGGTTGGAGAAAGTTTTTAAAATAAACCAAAAGGCAGTAACCTCTTTGTTTTATCCAATAAGGCAAACAAAAGGTATTCATCTATTCAGCGTCAGGCCTGACACAGAAGATAGTATAAGGAGCAGCACTAACATTAGTTCGAAAGAAGCCGTGTGTGTAACTGTGAGCTGTTATTGCGTTATTTGTTTAATATTTTTGTAGATATTTGTAGTTATGGAGGGTGAAGCTAGGAAGGGACGATATGTTGGTAAATAAAGAAGTAAGGAACGACAAATAATTATGAATGTGTTAGATTATTTTTGAAGCAAAATGCGTGTAAGGCAGTAAAAGTAACAGCTAAGGCTATCGGGTGTTCAGAAGCAGTAGTGTGTATGATTAAAAAGGAACTAATGAAAGGACCTCTAAGAATGCCATCGAAAAAGAAAGCAAAAATGGGCGGGACTACACAAAACGCTAGGTTAACGCAATATGATTGAATAGTGCAAGGTGGATTGCGGCGAATTGTTCATTCTTTACTGTTTGCAAATATTCCACCCACGCTGAATATAATTTGTCACAGTTCAACAGAGATGAGACCCTACCAAATTTCTCAAGGGCCACTCTGATTTGGGGTTCGAATATGAAAGAAAGGGTAACAAGTGCATATTAATAGAAAGAGACGATATCGATATCATCAGATGGCAACATAAATACCTAAAAGACGAAAAAGGTTTAGGGACCAGGGGAAATCAATTGTTTATACAGACGAGTCATTTGTAAAATTAGGTCATACAGTAACAAAGGCGTGGAGGGATACCAAAGTTAAAAGTGCCCGTCTCGTCAAGCAGCAATTGAAGGACTAAGTACAGGACTCAGGCCACCTCTAGTCGCTCGCGGAGAGAGATTCGCAACTAGTACATGTTGCAACACTGCGCTCCATTTAACGTGTACTGTCTTTTAAGGGTGAGACGCGCTTTAGTTACACCATGAAATTTGTGTCACATTTATAGTGGTCGATTATAATGTATCGTCGACTTGAAGATCGATTACCACCGGCTGGCTACCTTCCATTACACCTTCAAAGGAACAATTCCAGCTCAACATCACGTATGTAGTTCGGCCAATCCTCCTTGTTTTAAATATGCTTTATAATATTTTGCGCTAAGACTCCAATTTTAGAAGAAATTATTGGCTGCAATGTTCTTTCTTTCTTTTCTTTCTTTCTTTCTTTCTTTCTTTCTTTCTTTTTTTTTTTTTTTCCCCCAGTTCTGATCAGGCATATTCTATGAGGTTGAACTTGGGGAGCAGTCTAACAATCACACGGCCATTCTTAGCATTAATTCATTAACAGCGTGTATTTTCTGTTTATTTGTTTATTGTGTATTTATTTAAGTTTCTGCAACTTTTACCATTCAGTTGTAAGAGAGGGTAGAACGTGCAACCACGCCTGCACTATTTACATAGTACTGTGTGTACCGCCACGTGCCGCTTGCTGCACGGACCTGTCTTCCCCCTCTTACCCTCCCCTTCCCCACCTGGTGGTAGAAAAGATTGCGAATTGACTGCACACACACACACACACACACACACGCACGCAGGCACACACACATATTTTTCTGCCGATATATCAACAGGGAATTTTAGGGTCCAATACAGTACTTTTTCGTACTTACTATACGTATTAAGTAAAGTTGATTTTCCGGATTCATGGTATCCAGAACAGCTGAATTCTAAGGAACTGTACATATGCAATTTTTGGGTGGAACGCAATTAAGTTTTTCTCCGTGGTAGAGACAGTAAAAGTAACATGAAATACTGTACATGTGACTTTCTCGAGATTAATTTTGAGCGCTCATATTACACGGCCATCTGGATCCTATATAGTTATTTTAATTTGTCTTCTGAGAGAAGAACGATTGAGGTACGAGGTAGATCTTTCTCCTTCTATTTTCCATAAATTACTACTTTATATGCATGATGCATATATATCATCTTTAATTTTACTTTTAGAAAGATAAAAATGCTTCATGGACACAGTTAACTGCACATCTATTCTGACCTCCCATGTTTCATGCACTGTCATCTTATACAGTTTAATGTACCGGGTGGAAGGGAAGTCATTACAATAATTTAAACCAGTGGCAGATCTCGGTATTTGGAACACATTTTGTATCTTACGTTTTTGTCTCTGGCCATTTTCTACAGAGATATTTTAGTTTTGTCAAAAGCAAGCTGGCAACACAGCACACTGTGTGGGTGTCACTTTCCCTAGCTCAGTACATAAACAAACATAGTAACGGTGCCTCTTGAAAACATAAACACATACAAATCAAATCAAAAATGTTATTTGGGCATGTTTACAACATGCCCGGGCTGTTTAGGGAAACCCCTCTTCAGCCTAGTGTGGTATGTTTTATTTGTCGTGTTGGGATTTCCCTCGACTTAAGTGCGTATTTGTGTTATTTTGTGTTTTTGTTGACATTGTGTAGTGTAGTGTGTTGTGATTTGTGTGTCTCTGTGTCAGTTTCCCGTGTTCCACATCCATCGTTCCTTTCATGTGCTTCTCCCCAAAAAGATCTATGGTTTCGTTGCTCGTTAATTTCTTTTTTGTTTTAATGTTGCTGTAACGCTCACGTGCCTTGTCCTGTGTTTATTGTGCATGTGTCGAGCGGGGGAACCAACATTCCCGCTCGACTCGAACTGCCTCTCTGGTGTAAGCCAATCACAAGCGTTAGCTTCCAAAACACAAGGCGAAAGCGAAAGTGTTTACATCCACAAAGCTGGTCAATTCCCTGACCAACCTCAACGCAACGTTGTCGACATGTTACAGGTCTGAAGGTGCTGAACATAGTATTCCTTCATGTCCTTTAAGTGATTAATTATTTCGAAACCTTGTGTGATGTCTCCACGCATTTTACAAGTAACGAGCCGTTATCTTCGTATATTCTTGCGGAATCACCCATCTAATTTTAATCAAAAACCTTTTATTCTTTCGAAATTGTCTGACCAAAGAACAAAATGCCATTCGACATTTTTGTTTGTAATGCTTCTATGAAGAACATATTAGGAATGTAAAGACTTCGTTTCCACTTTGTATATATATTTTAATTAACGTCCTTCAACATTGCGTCATATCGGACTAATGAATGAAAATGGGTGAAATGATGCTTAAATGAGCCCGAGGTCCATGGTGCTTTAAGTTACCCGACATTCGTCTTCTCAGGGTAGGGAAAACCTAGGAAAAAAACCTTACCCGGATAACTTACCTTCGAACTCGCGACCTCTTGCACGTGAGGCAGACACGCTATCACGCTATCGAGGCGGGCACTCTGCATATACTTTAATATATATATACGTATAATGGTTTGTCAGCTTTTTATCGTGGAGGGGAAAACCCCAGTTACAGACGAAGGCCCACGTGCTATGGCCAACAATGTGGGTGTCCCTGCACCCTGGAGAGGGAGATGTACCCAGTAAAACATCCCTTCATGTGTTAGTTACTTCCATTGCTGTGTGTCTTCGTGCATCATCGTGCAGTACTCGGGTCTCGCAGAGCACCCCGGTTAGTATGTGAGAGCTACTAAGTTGGCATGCACTGCACGCGAGCGCGTCTAATGTACTTCTTGGTAATGTCAATAAAACCTGAACAGGACCAAGCGAACGTCATGCTTTGGTTATGTTGGATTTGCATTAATATGCTGTTCGTCTGACATTCGAGGAAAAAGCTCTTAAAGAATAGTGTTACTATTTGTCAAAAACGATATTTAGTCAGTTTTAGAATGGGGTAACAGTTGTTTCTGCTGTTTTCATATTATACTGGCATTCAAAACATGAAAATCTATGGGATTTTAGGCTAATGTAACCCTATCATCACCATGCGTATCATGCCACTGTTATTTTACGTGAGCCTACCCCATCCACAGTCTCTGTAATTAAACTCACGATCTTCGGCTTTGAATGTATGACCAATTCAATTCGTCTGGCCTCTTAACAATCACGCCTGTTCGAATTAACTTAAGGTATCTATGATAGGGATAGCTAAACTGGCTCAAGAATTATAAAAAGAGTGATATATGTAGCAAAATAATTGGTGAAATAGAGGGCTAAAAATTCAATATGGTTGCTGTTACGCAGCGTACAAGACTTCTAAAAAAAGAAAAAAAAAACAGTAAGTGCAACATCATCTATTTAAATTGAATGAAGAGTGAAGTGAAAGGTACCAGTAATACATCACTAGCATTATAGATAACAAAATCAGAGCAATGGAAGGAGAGATGTCACAAAGGGGCGGGTGTCCCAAAAGTCAAATGCATGAAGAAGGTACCACCCTTGATTAGCAACACAAGCATACACTCGTTACAGCTGACGAATGACATCCTCCGATAAAATCAAGTCCCATGCAATTTGCACCTGTGGTCCCAATATTCGGCAATGCCCGTCCAGTCATCCATCCGGCAGTGAAGACCCATTATGCTCCATACATGTTCAATAGGAGATTGAAGGTGGCCGGGGTAGATGTATTCTACTACAGCACCAGCTGTTATTCTACTAAAATAGCATGTCGCCTTCCTGTCGTACAGTAGAACTGAATGAATATCCTGGTTTCACTCCCTGTCTAACATCAAGGTGAGCTCGAATTGTAACTTATCCCATTCTGCTCCATAATACTCAGAGTTGCTCCTTTTTGTGGTGTGCGAAGATTTCGCTCATCAAGTCTACATCACACCTGTACTCGACCGTTAGTTTTCTCCAAAAAGAATTCCTCTACAGATAGACTAGATGACACTCTAATGCCATCTGCCTGTCATAGATGCCCTCCACTGACCCTCTGTGAATTGTTGACGAAGGAAAATGGTGTAGGCTAACTGTCCACCACACACCTTTCTACGAGTATCTCCTAACAGATCCGTCGTGATATGATATAGTAGTTAAAACGACGTAAAACGTAAAAGGCAGGTGGGTAGGCACGTAGGGAGGTAGCGAGCCAGGGAGGCAGGTAAGAAGAAGGGAAGAGAAGGGAAGGGTAGGGAGGGAGGGAGGAAGGTAGTAAGGAAGGAAGGAAGGCAGGAAGGGAGAAGGGAGGGGAGTGAGGGAGTAAGGAGGGAGGCAGACAGGTAGGCAGTGATGGAGGGAGGGAGAAAGGGAGGAAGGGAGGAAGGGAGGAAGGAAGGAAGGAAGGAAGGAAGGAAAGGAGTAAGGGAGAGAGGGAGGGAGACAGGCAGGCAGGTAGGGATGGAGGGATGGAGGGATGAAGGAAGGAACGAAGGAAGGCAGAAAGGAAGGAAGCAAAGAAGGCAGAAAGGAAGAATTGATCTAGACTACGTGTACAGCAGGGACTCTTCGAGCGTGGGAATGTGTTTCACCGATCACTGGTAAAAATATCGGCACATTTTGACCAACATGGGCAGCAATTCGCAGTAACTCCATTCAGCTGTTTTGACCCTCATTGAAACGGCGGTGCGGCAGGAGCACGTCCGCGTTGTCATGCGTAGCTGTGTGTTTTGACACCAGCATTCAGCTGTCGGTACCACAGTGACTACCTGCAGAGTTGACACAGAGACCACACTGTGCTATCTGTCGGCTGACCGCGACACATTAATCACTTATTATGTAGCCCTTCAGTATGTCCATGTTTCCATCAACGGCACTCTTAGCCCTGACATATTTTCCCCCTAGTCTATAAATGAGTAACAATATTCATAATATACTCTCTCACCTTTGAAGTATACTTATTGGTTGCCATTTTAGGAAACATATATTATTAAAACGTTAACTACAACTTAGGTTATGAGAATACAGCTGAATTATTATACGACCTTACTAATACCATTTGCAGTAAAATAATTGCGATATAAGGATGGTAGGCAAGTGATTTTTACGGGACAGTGGAAAAATTTGAAAAGACGAGATACAGTCCATACTGCATGCAATTTTTGGGAGATAATTAATAATTTAATATGGGGTATGAATGAAATGTGAAATACCAACCCTGAAACGGAGCATTCATTTTTCCATGATGTCTTAATTGGCGTATATTAATCCTTAGTGTCTCTCCTTAAATTTTTGAGGTTTGCGAGAAGTTTCTTCGATTTCAGAAACAACACACTCGTTCAAATTAACCGCCATGAGTTCTATGAGTAATTATTATTAGTCTGAGCACAGCCTACTCTGTTTATGTCGCGGAACGTGTATTAAGAATCAGTGACACGGCATAATACCTTCATTCTTCATTACAACGAACGTTGAACGGATTCCAGGGCATTATCCTTTAAAGTTATAGCGTATGCAATATAAACAAATAATAGGATTATTACTCAGGTTGAAGAAAGCAACAAGTAGCTGTGATTATATTTTATAACTGTATTAATCAAAATATTGCTACATTTAAGGGTATGAAAATGCTAGCTACCTAGGCCAGGGGAAGACAGGTAACGCTGCTGTGACGTCAGCCCACTGAGCACACTTGCTCCCAGAGCAAGCCAGTTGAACGTGTGACGTCACAGCGGGCAAGGGGAAATGGCATACTGTACATCGTAATCTTAATACTGACTGTTTCAATTACGGAATAGTCACAGATTACAAATAATTACATTTCGGCTTTATGCCATATATGTAATTCTAGTATATGTGAACAGTCATGTTATAACGCAAATAGAACAGAAATTATAACTATTTTGCGTGAGCTAGAGGAGAGCTATACAGAACAATTAGGTGGACATTTTCCGACATTTGTCGTTTCGCTTTTCTTTAACTAGTTTGTCAATGTTAGGGCGTAATGTACGTCACATTTGTAACCGAAGACTGCATGTTAGATTGTGATCTGACAATATGCTTCGGGATTTTGACTTAGAAAGAAGGTTCATAACAGAAAAGAATTGTTCGTATAGGTATGTAGAACCAAACATACATAATATCCGTGCAACAAGTGCATGTAACCTCAGAAATCTGGTTTGAGGAACATTCTTATAACAATTAGCCAAGTCTTCCTTGTGTTTATATTTGTCCGTCAGCAAATCGTCGCACTGTAAATTTATCAATTCAATTTGCTAGCTGCTAGAAACATTGTTAACATCCAATGAATACGGGGTCGCAAAGATCTGAAACGTAGTTGACAATGTTTCTACATCTTGAAGCCTGGTCTCAAACTGGTGTGAAACACGGAGAACTGAACACATGCGCCGCTGATCTAGGCTGCATAGCAATACACTGTTCTCGGCAGACGTCACACGAACGTACAAGCTGGCTCTTCGCTTAAATACGTCACACGGCCCGAAGTTGTCTTCCCCTGACCTAGGCTATGCTTAGTATAAGAAGATAGGTTAAGTTGGCAGACGTGAATACGGGATAATTCATTTACCTGCAATGTCAACAACCGGAAAGGCCATGGAATTGAACTAAGAGTACAATATTAAAACATTTAACACTCTGTTTGCAACAGAGCCGTGTAAAGCTGCAAGAAGCTGAATCAGAACTGCTCTTAGATTTTCCCTACCATGAAAATTTATCTGCAACTTATATGGAAAAATTCAACATCGAAATACTCCTTTCATGTTAATCATGAACTCACCACAAATATATTTTTAATTTACTCTTTCCACTATGTAGCTAAAGTGAACAGAAGAAGTATTGCACTTCACCCAAAAGTTCAATGACAACATTTTACCAAAAATTCGTGATTTGAGACTCAATAAAAGTATTTTTAGAAGTCGGTCTTTTAATTCGTCTGTGAATAGCATTAACTCCAAAAACGAAAGGTGGTTAAATATTAAACTTGATCTTTAGGTTCAGCAACTTCGAGGATACCACACGAAGGTTTAAAAGAACTGAATTGTGTTGTATTCTAAGGATTCTCTCTACTCTGTAATAACTATTCCTCTATCTTTCTCATGTGAGTCCACACAAATATTTGCAAAAATTAACTTATTGCTTATTTCCTTGTAGGTGCAAGGAGAGTATGGGAATACAGTAGGCTTTGAGCGACAAACGCTTTATAGCAGATCGCAAGTTGAAATTCCGTTCGGTTTATGCGGCCAAGGGATAAAAAATTGAATAAGGACCTTCCATTTGAAAGAAGTTTAAGTATTGCAAAACTCACACACATAACAAGGAATATCTCCGAAGTTATTCCTCTAAAGGTAAATTAACCAATTATAGTTTGAGTTAGAGGAAAAAAAGGCTGCTTTATTCATTTATATTTAACTTTTTGTTTATTTATTAGTGCTTCTATGATGCAGTAACAGACATTTACATTAATTTGAGGATACACTTTAGTTTACTCTTTTCTTGCGAAGTCTTGTCTTTCTATGTATTTAATTAATACCATTCAAGATTTAATTTGCATCCCCTGAAAATCTTCTCACACACACACATTATACATTTTGCTAACCTGAGCGCCTATCAAAATTTCCCCTTAGATTTCAGCCCCTTCAAGGCGTGTTGTTCTCTAGCCAATAAGGTATGTCTGCCAATCATGACAAGAGACGTGTGCGACAAACTGAATGCACTCGTTCTACCTTTCTCTTTTAGTCAATACGGTCTAAAGCGTAAACATTTTGCATCCTTCTTTTGGTTATTGGCTACGGTTATTTAGCAGAAGGAGTGCCACATCCTTACACCGGAACCCAAAGCAACCAATGCAATGGGCAAGGATTTGTATTACAATAAATAATATGACGTAGACGCGAGGTGCAGTGGGATTTTCATAGGTGTTTTGTGTACAAACAATTCCATCTAAGTTGAGGTTTGCCAGGTTACTGATATTTGTAATTTACTTGCCATTAAAACAAAATTTGAATAGTTCTAATGTCCTCTTACATCCCACCTTTGCTGTCTGAAATTTGGTGCTAGATCTGAGCATTAACTCACATGTGTTAGGGGTGGACTACATCACTCCAAATGACAGGGTGATTAGTGGTGGTAATAATGGAGCAATTGGAGGAATGAATGAATTCGGAGACAACCTGCCGAGCGCCGCTTTGTCTGCCTCAGATCCCTCTAACGGCTGCTACGATCGAATCGCTTTAGTGGGGATGAAGTGGCGTCGACAAAGCGTCGCCCAAAGCTCAACTCGGGAAAACTTATTGCTGTTTTTAATTTCATGAGGCAAGTGTTTCTAATAAAGTGAATCTCTATACCCAGGATTTCGGTTTGAGCAGCATCTTTCTCCGCATATGCGCACGAATATTACACAGTGCTGACAAACACACCTAAAGTCATTCGACTGTGTAGTAGATAATTTTGTGAATAGTGCATAGTTTTTAAGAAGTTAGGGAAAAGCAGTTTATGAAAGAAACTTAAAACAGACAGGGATATGTAATGAGCGAATAAAAGAAATACATCAGAGTAATCTTATAAACTAATCCATATGCAGATAATTACAGAAAACTTACTGTTCTCAAGTTACATGTATTTTTCTATTCGGCCTAGAATATTGTAAAAAGATACAGTCTATAGTCACCTCGCATTCGGGAGGTCATGGGTTCGATTCCCGTGGCTAACCCTAGTGACCCATGTTTTTTTTTTTTTTTTTTTTTTTTTTTTTTTTGAGAGAGAGAGAGGGGGTTCCCCGGGTCACCAAGCGATAGTTACATCCCCGAAATTTCCTGTCCTTCCATTTCGTTAAGGACCAACGGGGTCCTTCATCCCGTTGGGTCTTTAAGCACCGCAAGTGTCAGCCCAGTTTCACAGGGATAATATGCGCACCGGAACCCTTTATGTCCCTAGTTGTCCGTGAGATACAGGTAGAAAGGGGGCTGGAATCTGGGTGGCGAGATTCTCCTGAGTTGACTCCGGAGTCCTAAAAGACTTCGAGGTGTCGTCAATCTTGGAAAACCTCAGGGGTCTCTGTCAATGTCTCGGTCGTTAGTCTGGATCTGCCCCTCCCCCCCCGGTGACCCCTTGGCAAGTACAATAAGCCTGCTTTCAGTGCCAAACCCCATCCGTATCTCTTCCACTCCTATGAGGTGCATACCTAAGAGTCCGTGATTTGCGTCACTTTGTTTTTACCCTTCTAGAAATGTAAAGTCATATTGCATCAAGACTTTCAGTTATGAGAGCTATATGAACTCCAAACCTCTCCTACTTTGTACGGGGCTAACGTTTACTCCATTACAACCATAAAATTAGAAGGAATATGCGTTTTTCTGCCGTAAATAGAGAGTAGAAGAAATTTGTTCCAGGATAAGTGAAAAGGAGAAACATATTTTCCAGTTAAACCCTAAATTATGAAAGCAGCTAATGTAGTCTGTTAGATTACTAAGGATGGTGGACTCAAATGTTGATGTGGACAATTTGTACCATATCTAATATACAGTAACAAATACTACCTCACATTTTTAGATCTGGACCAAATATATATCACAAATACTTTAACAACTAATTAGTGCTAAATATGAGACACCTTATTATCACTATGCTTAGCCTTACCTTGAGACACTAGTACATGAAATCATAACCAAGCAGAGTCAAGTCGGAACTGAACTGCATTCGGCACCGTCCTGGGCACTCTAATCAACTTTCATTGTCTACTAAACCGTGAAATGTATAATCAATTCATGAATCCTACAGCCAGGCACTGACACTTATACAGGCCTCAAATACAAAGAGAACGTTCTAGAAAACAATCTAGTCAAAACGAAGAAAATAAATCTTCTGGAGCGGGAAACCTGCTCACAATGGCTATTGTTCTACACGGGCTATTCTTCTGAAGAGGGCTGGGGCTATTAGCCTTACTCATTATCAGGTACCCAAGCCAAATGCTATCGCAACGGCCTGTTGTGGATTTCAAGCCACAATCTACAAATTTTTAAAAAATTAGAGGAACTGGCTTGAAGGTGTCTGATTTATAGTAAGTTCACCGCCATGTTGGCTTCGGATTTGTCATCCATTTTTCTCCATCACCCTCAGTTCTTTTGATATGATACCCCTTTTTATTAAGGGATGTTGTCAATCCGCATCTCACTAATGCTATATTAGTACGCATAGCACTAGGCCTATGTGCTTAAAATTTATATCATACAATTGGTATAATACAGTGATAATATGATTATATTTTATTGATTTTGGTTTTGTACATAACACTGACCAACAAAATTATAACTTTTTATGTTATAAGAGGAAAAATGGGTATTCCTGGCTAACTTTTGTGTGCTGATTGCAAATCTTTTTACAGAACTTTCCCATCACCCAGGGTTTTTGAGTAACCACGTGAAAAACATTTTTTGTGTCTATGCACTGTACTATTATATGTTAGCTGAAGCTATATTTACTCATCACAGATGTTTGTGAATGGAATTTTCAGCTGTACTTCACTTGAGGAGCATCCCTTTTTAGTGTCCAGCAGTAGTCTGCTAACATTTTTGGACATCATATACCCTGGTAGGGCCATTTCATTTTCGCGATGTCCCTGTGGAAAGGCTCCCGGGTTTTCAGGAAGGAAATCAAGATGGGAGTGCAGAAACTGTATTTTCAAACACATATTACATCCCATTATCCTTCAGTTCTCAATTATCTTATCTCTGTAGTTATGAGACCTTAAGTTGCCTAGAAAGTTGGTGACTTTTTAAAGATTGCCATGCAGCTGCTTCTTCCCTATTTTAATGGTTTTCAAATTCCATACATTTCATCAGCTACCTTATTTGAGGGCCAATGAATATTTCTTCTTTTATTTTAGCTTCAGTGATCCTTGAACATTTATTTTTCAGGAAGAGAAAAGTGTTACCATCAAGATCTATTCCTTCAATAAAATTCTTAAACAAGCCTAGTTGGATATGGATTGGAGGCAATAAGACTTTTTCAGAAAGTACAATGGTTGGTGAAGAACATTATTTTGTCCTGCATTAAATGACTCTCTCTTTGACTAAGAGTTTTTAATATAATAACTACATTTATCTCTGCTATTCCACTTGCACAAGAAGCAGTAAAATTTAATATAGCCAAGCTGTAACCAAAGTAGAATTGTTGCAATTTTCAAATCTGCACATATCTACCAAGAAAAATTGTCATACTTGATTGTAGATACTAAGAACTTCTGTTCTCACAATTTTCCTTTAAATCAACTTCATGGACTAAAGGAATGAATAGATATGAGCTTCCATTGTGTACTTACACTCCTTTCAAATTTGTTTTTTAAGGAGTCTATGAACAATGAGATTTATGCTGAACATCCAGTGACTGGAATAAATTATAAACATCATTACAGGAAACTAGGTCCTTCTCCTTAGAAAACAAATGCTCGAGTTCGTTTTGGCGTTGACAGAAAAAGCTTACTTTGGTATCACCCTGCAATAGCTTCCATCCTTTCAATCTTGAAGTGAGGGTTACCTTACAATGGCAGTTCTGTTAGGAAATGTCATTGTTGTGACTCATTAATTCAAGGTAACAAGCACCTAATTTGGTAAGTAATTGTTGACATAAGGAACTGAAATATAAATGTAAGTTCCTCCTAAGCAGCAGAAAAATGTATTCTAAATTACACATAAATGGTGGGTGAAGGAAAAATTCTGACTTCATTTTTGGAATCAGCGGATGTAAATACATAAGAAACGCCCAAAATTATTTATGTAACAAATCCATTGTTGGTCAGTGTAATTAAAAGAAAATTTTGAAATTTGTATTTACATTTTAGAGGTTCATTAAGAAACTCATAATTTTTATTTTATTAAATCTGTATCATCAAAACTAAGAAAGAATGCGTCAACATTCTGTAAAAATATCAAATCGTTGTACCCCTTGTATTCTGAAATAGTGGTTTAATAGCGAGGCAGGTCTTGATGAACTTCCTAATTTTGTTACATCATGCAACAAAATTTGATGGATGCACCTGACAGAATTCCGACAAAATCCGAAAATTTGAAGTCCTTATTCATCTATCATACAAAAAATAAGTATTACATGCGGAATTTGCTAGTACTTTACTTTTAAACTCCGGATTCTGAAGCAGTTGGGAAGTTCTTTCTATGATTTTCCTTAATGAAAGGTTTCCAGCTAAAGAAACCAACAATTGTCGCTCATCAGTTTGTTATCAGTGACGTACATTCGTCTGCTTCCTTCATACCAAGTGCATGGACCACAGAAGCAGCTGGCAGTTCGTTGCCATTGTGAAGTAATTCAGTCTTCAAAGTAATTTTGGAAGAATCTACAAATAAACGTCAACCTTCAATACTGCATACAACGTTAACTTTTGACATAAAGCCCATCACATCACAACAAACACAGAGTGAAGCGTCTTGCCTATAATATAGTAATACATCTAGATTTATATTTGGAAGAAAGTGCGATAAACACAGTTGTGGTGATACTAAGGTCAGCAGGTCTGGTCAGGTAAGCTTAAGCAAGTAGGTATGCGGGCAGACGCACATGGGGCGAGATTGCCAAGCAGCAAAAGACAGCGATAGCGTTTCCCCCCTCACGTAATAGAAACATTCTGTTTTCTGCAATGTAGTCGGTACATTCTTTGTAATCAAATCCACTACTACATCACACTAAATTCCTTTTTCAGTTCCCAAAACCTTGTCGAGTTGTGTATCATTGCATGATATACCTAATGCATGAAGATAAATTATTGATGGTAATACAAGGTGCACAGAGAGCGTAAGTTAGAAAACTTAACAAGTATAGATACAGAATTTTAAGTAACGTACTTTTGACTCTTTTTGGGTTGTTAGTGACGTCACCTTACAACTATCTATCCCAAAATATCTATCTTATATGAGATTCCTATTTCTTCAAAAAATAAATTTTTGTAAAGCAAAAGACTGACTTACTGTTTCCTGTTTTTCTTATCCTTGACCTTTCCTATAAAGCCTCTAACCTCCTGTCTACGGGAAACCTTGTTTCCCTATCTGCTTAACCCATTGTCTCTCAAAGTCTTCTTTCGCCCTGTCAAATCGCGTTACTGCTGCTCGACCAATTCTCTCCAGCTTGTCTGATCTACTAAAAGAAAATGTTCACAAGATTGTACTCAATCGACTCTAGGATATTGTCAGCTAGTGTGTTATTACTGAAAGCAAGTTACTACTGCTCATCCTATCACCAATTTCTCAGTTTATCTAATCTTTTTATAAATTTGAAGTGCAAACCGCCATTTTCTTTTTCTTCTTTTTAGCTTAAGGTTTTCTCTACCATTTTGTCACCTATCAGTAACACTCAAACTGTAATTAGTTCTGCATCCAGATACACAGCATATCTTACGACCATGGCATATGTATAATTATTGAAAAATGAGAGAATGATTCAATGAATACCTTTTATCTTACTGGTCAGCATCTGCAATATCTTTCTACGATATTTGAATTATAATTCTCCTTCTCAAATGTTTAAATGGAGCCCTAAATATGCGATACCGTGACAAGACACTTTGGGCGATTTGTAAACAATATGTATTACTTTTTGAGTTTAAATATCATAAATTGACAAAACTTTTTAATAACTTTTTTAAGATGTGTGGTTGAAACATACTCTGGAAAAAAATAGGAATAAAACATATATTTATAGCATATTATGCAACGAAAGAATAATGTCAGCAATTAAGATGCGAATATATTTTATGAAACGAGCAATAGCGAGTTTTATAATATTCATACCACCATCATAATTACCATAATTAGCCTCCAGAAAGGCTAATCCGTGTTCTAATTTAATTAAACCATCTCTGTAGTGCGATTTATCATGGCCCTCAAAATAGCTGTTTACCGCATCAATGACCACCTCGTTGCTGTGAAATCTTCGTCATCCAAAGGACTTACCAGCCGACCCTCGTAATTTGGTAACTAGTATCCGACATTTTAATCATGCATTCGTCATTCGACTGTACACAAGGGAATCGATAGTTGCGCCTGCAACTTTTAATGTTATGTTGGCTTGACATAATGAAACAGAAAGTATATATGGTATAACCTTTAAAACAGTATAATTTCAAATTGAAAACATTAGACTGTTATTTACAACATTAACAAAAATTATTAAATAAAAGAGTAGCTTTATTTCGTATGCGGGAATTGATAGTTTCGATTTCAGCTACGTGGAAATGTGCGCAGAATTGACTTTAATGGGGAACTGGCCGTTTAAAATGTTTACACAAAATATAGAATCTTAGGCTCCCAAAATATAAATATGTGCTAATCTTTGTTTTCATATGCATTTACTAAACGCAATAAATTGTTCCCGCTTAACAGTGTTTCAAAGAGCCATTTTTAGAAGCAGAAGTATTACATTCCCACAACAAATTCGATGTCACATCACTAGAAATGTAATATTTGAGGTTCGCTGAATTCAAAAGTACTTTTAAAAAGAGTTCCGTGCGCGCTTCTGTGTATGTCTGTGTATGTGTGTGTGTGTGTGTGTGTGTGTGTGTGTGTGTACGTGCGTGCGTGCGTGTAAACAGTGCAACTCAAAGGAAAATATTGGGATATTTAAATCCAATATCACCCAAGTATGCCACACAATGACTTTCATAGAAAACCTCTACCCCTCCCCCCCACCTACCCCCTAAATTTACGCTTTACGTGGAACACTTGGCCATTACCAATGTTGAGTAAAGCACGTAATTAAAGTAGGTTTTATATGCCAGATTAAATTCATATTCTCAATTTTCTAAGAATAGCTTACAAGAACATAGTCGTTGAAAAAGAGCTTTGCCATTTCCGAGATATCCTTTATTATGAGTTTTTCAATGCTTTTTCATTTTTACTTTCCCTACTACGTTTAGTACAAGTAGGGAAAGTGTTTTATTTAACCCAAAAATACGATGTCGAGATTTCACCGGAAACATTTGTTTTGATGCCCCCTGAATCTAAAAAAATATTATTTAAGGAAAAGGTCTGTGAGTGTGTGTGTGTGTGTGTGTGTGTGTGTGTGTGTGTGTGTGTTGTGGTGTGTGTGTGTGTGTGTGTGTGTGTGTGTGTGTGTGTGTGTGTGTGTGTGTGTGTGTTCTTGTGTCTGTGTGTCTGCACCCGAACAGCATCACTCAAAGACGAAATGTCGGTTAAAAACCATTATCATTTAAGTTTACTGTCTTTCAAAGATGCGACGAGAAGAATTTCTAGAAAATTCCTCCACCCTAAACTAACCTTTACATGGAACATTTTTGAAAATTTTGATGGCTCTAATGATTTGATGAAAATGCCAAATGTTTGAAACATTTCTATAAAAATTGAAGTGTTTATCTTGAGTTTTCTGACTATAGCCGATAATGTCCTGTCTACTCTTGATGACCTTTGCTTAGCTGGCAAACCGTTTGCAATGGAGTATTTTAGAAGATGTTGGTTTACAAATTATCCGCGATTCCTTGTCCATTTTACACAATCATCTGTATACTACACTACGTTAAGTAAATAAATAATTCTAAAATGGTTAGCTGTCAAATTTTCAAATTTTATAAGAATTTTATACAACATTACACTTTATCCATCAAATATTTTACACTATACGACTCTTTTTAACCTTTATCATTCATACTTAAACTTGTCTTCTTCTACAGATCGTGTCTTTATGACAACCCTAAAATAGCACAGCTATCCAAGTACTGGATTTTCTCTCATATTCCTCTTGCATCTACAATGTGTACTTGCAATAATTTCAATAAATATTTATTTCGATTGACATGAAAAAGATAAAGGATTACATGTTTTTAGGAATAGTACAAGAGTATAGAAAGCCATGTGACTGCAACACATCAGATATTTTGAGGTGATTATTATTCATTTGTTTGGCTATTCTGTATCTCCTTGTATCTATAGCAAAATCAGCAACCATGTTTATTCTGAAACGTTTATCCTCTTTAACTTGAGGTAGACAGAAATATAAACGTTTATAAGAAGAGCTTTTAGAAGCTATGTATATGAACCCAACAATAGAGGTAGAAAAGCTTATATGTATGCAACATATACTTTTTCTTTCACAGTGAATGTGTAATTTACCCAAACATACACTACAATATTATAATACAAACTATGGGTAGGAAATGTTTCGCTAGTACGGACAGATGCAGTTCCCTGGGGAACACTGTTGTATTTTTTAATTTTAAATTACCAAACTGAAACAAAAAGCCAAAACAGGGACAGAATCTCTCCTTGTCATAGCTGAACTAGTTTTATCTTTGTTTTACTGCGGGAGAAGTCAACTTCTGCCCGGAACTAGCTTGCTGTGCTATAGTGCTGCACTATTTTGCTGTAGGTGCCGTCACTGTGTGGTTTCAAAATACAGGGTCAACAAGAAGTATGGAGTGCTGGCTATATTTTTAAATGAGTGGCTAAAGTTAAGTAATTAACTGTAGTTTCTCATGGGAGGCAATGGCACTCCAAGCAGCATAAGGGACAAATGCAAGGATACTGTGATTATTTAACGAGGCCTTCGTAGCCTCCCCTTGTTTCCCTCTCTTTACTCCTCTCCAATGGCCGAGCAGTATTCATGCTGCTGGCTAGACATAGTTATAACCAATAACACGTCGGCATGAAAGGGGAGTATTGATTACTTCTGACGGCTCACTGAATCGTTACTCATTAAGCAACAGCTGTTGCTTGATCCACAGCATATCGTACTCATCAGAAACCACCCGTGGCCAGATCATTGATCTATGGTAATACGGTTCCACAAATTTCAGAAATCGTGCAAACTCACAGAAATGCAATTAAATTTTAATGCCACGCTTCGAAAGACATTTTATAGCATAGGTAACCTTTCATATCAAAAGGTATTAATAGAGTTATTAGAAAAGAAATAGCTTCAACATGTTGTAAATCCATTCATATTAATGATATGATAAATATGTTTGCACTGGAGAAAGTCTCCAGGCATATTTAGTGAACTCTCAAATGTTCAATGTACGATCCCTTCGCCATACAACACACATTCATCCCAAAACCGATGTAACATATCTGCCTTTAAACACTTGCTAGGGCGCTTGCACGTTCCTTCATGTAATCTAACTGTAATTACCAACTACAACCTGCATTTTCGCAACATAGCACTGTAGATTTTATGTTGAAATCACACTTATTTTTTTGTTACATAGGACTTCAAAGTTATCTCTTCTTTTGCAATAGCCCTATATAACGTAAATACACAAACATGTTTAGATCTATTTCGATACGAATTTTAATTTCAATATAAATATGGAGAGTATTTATAGAAGGAATAAAGGTTTTTGTATTTTTAAATATGTTTTATTTTGCCTATTGTAAAGCTTTACACATTTTGTGACTCTAAGGCCAAAGTTAGAGCTTAGAAGACATAATCGTTTAATGCAATAAATGCTGCTTATTTCAACCAACATTTTGCATGATAGGGATTAAGAATTTGGAGATAAAAAACGTGACTTTTCTCCCCACTTTTCCTTGTCATTTCAGTGCTACGCCTCTGGCCGCGTATTGCAACTCTCAACAGTTCATTGGTCAGCAGTTATGCCTCACCCTGTAAGGCGATAAGAAACTGTGCATTTTATTAAACTCACTTTATATGAGCGATACTGTTTCTGTAGACAATATTTTAGAAGTAAAACAAACTATCTAATTTATTTATTGTTTTGTTTGTCAACTAAACTACTGACACCAAAAAGGAACAGAATGATGGAAGGGCAAAAGAAATAATCAAGATATATGTCTTCTGTGACGAAGGAAATAAAGCTATCAAGCTTTATGTACTATTTGTACATCTCATCCGTATCTCAGCCCAAATACAAACAAAACTTGCATCAAGTTTTAGTGTTGTTTACTTGAAAAGTTTGTATGATACAGGCTTAAGGGCGTAATTCAGAAAGACTGTAGGTAGTCTGTGTCTCTCGCCTCCTCACAAAGAGAAGGATAGCTACCACAGTTACACGTCCATGGGCAGTTTGTGTGTAATGTGGCTTACGGTCAATTAACCTCTCACATCACAAGACGTGGTCCAAGCACTGTGTAACTTTAAACTACAGATACGGACCGAGCAATGAGAACTCTTCCCCTTAGTGTGATAATGTGCTTCTTATTGTAATATAACACACAGGATAAACGCAGTGCACTCCATTGTTTAAGCTAAGTACAACTTGTTAAATGTTGATATCCTGGCAGGAATGCAGCGAGCCAGTATGTGAGTAAACAATTCCAGATAAACAGAGATACCTCAAGCGGAGCTGTGCTTCTAAACGCGTTTACGATAATGTTTGCATTCAAGCTAGATTAAGGCAAAGAACTCGCTCAAAATAGCACAATTTAATTGTCATTTTTCAGTTCATGCAGTGTATTTAGCATATAAAACGTAAACAATGTTTTCAACTACTTCGTCTTTTTTCCACTGCCCATTTCCTCTCTATTCTATATTGTTCAAAAACATTTCCAGTCTGTTTCGGTCTTAAGTGATACATCCTCTAGCGTTATATCCTGAAATAGCTGTAAGAATAAATGATCTGTTATATTTCTTTAAGTATTTATTTTATCTTGGCCCAATCTAGTTCCATGGGATCTAGGTTACAGATTGGGGCAAGTAAATAGCAGTCTGGTCCAATAAAACCAAAAATATGTCGGCTTTAAGAGCCGTTTTAGTTTGTTTGATTCAATCGTGTTATAAAGATATTTTATGCATAGAACTCTCACTCTGAACCCCTTTGTTCTGCAACCACAATATAATAGCTGATTTCACAGCACACATAGGCGGGGGTTTATTTTCTTCTACTTTTTTATTGCTTCCAACACAAAACTACTGGCAAGTACGATTTAACAACCGAAATTAAGAGAATATTTGAGGGTGTGATGCTTTATGAAGCGGAAGCTTGGACAATAAACAGAACAAAGGAGGGAAAATTGAGAAATGTTGAACTAGACTTCTTTAGAAGATACACCTGTAATGAACGCCTCACAGTAACACAATGTACGGCTGGGATTAAAGAGGGAGCAAAGTTCAGGAATAGTAGAGGGAGGTAAATCTAACCTCCCCTCTTTCCAAACGGTAGAAATCGCTGGTATGGACCATGTCAATATCTTCAGGCGATGTGAATTCTTCCAGGAGGGCCGTGTGAGCTTTAGTCACTCTCTGGGTTGCTCCTGTTGTTTGTCAGAAAATCACTAAATTTGTTTAGGAGGTGCTCCAGCATCCAGCATACAGCTCAGATCTTAAACCATCGGAACTTAACCTGTCTAGTTCCATGAAGAAATTCCTGGCCGACCCATTTTTGCGACAGATGCAATCCCAATTGGCTATACTGAAACCGAACGGACTTCTACAAACAGGGCATATTGAAACTGTTACCACGGTGGGAGAAATGTGTACAAAAAGTTGGTGTCAGAAAATAGGCAAAAAGTGCAACTTCGTTTGTGATGTTTTAATTTGCTTTTTAACTATTAAGCTTATTTCGCAAAAAGTTGCTGTGCATTACTTTTCGATCCGCCCTCGTACATGTAAATATTTGACTTGAAACTGTACTGATTGCACAGAAGCGTTGTTGTATCAAGCATAGAAATATTTGTACTGTGTTATTATGTTACAGAAACTTTAATTTTACCTTCTTAAAAAGAACTACAATTGTATGTCCTCTGTTAATTCCAAATCGTCGTAGAAAGGGATTCTGGCGGAAACAAGCCGTGGTATATAATAATATGAGAGACACGAGTGCATGACCTGGTATTTAACTTACGATGAACTTGTCAGCCACACCCACTCGCCGGGACGTAAATCACCGGCTGGCTCGTGCCCCAGCTCGCTCGCCCGTTCGCCGCTGATTCAGGGAGCGCCGCTCAGAAAGTCATGTTTTCCGTAATTCATCTGATATGACCAGCTCCTCCTTTGTCTCTACTTCTTCCTCATTGATATGACTGTTAATATAAGTTCCCATATTACCTTGACTGATAAAGTTAATTAAGTATTATTTAACAAGACTATTTCACAATAAAGTTTTAACACAAAAGGTCAACGACAGTGTTTCTTATGCTCTAACCATGTTTTATGACCTTCAGAAGTAACCTCATTTGCCAAGAAATTACAAGTCATTTCTCAGCTGCAGGTATTCAGAGGACGGTGTTCGCTACCTCCGATGACAGGGTGATGAAGATGGTGATGGAATAAGAGGACCTACAGCTTCTACGGTGGACTCTCAACCACTCTGCGGCAGACACACATACATACATACATTAATAGATTCCATATTATTATGTTAAGCATACTCATCGAGGAAATTTTAAAAAATTCCCATTTGGGTTCCATAAACTTCACAATAATTAAATAATTAAAATAATTTGATCTATATTTTTATTAAATTATACTACTGATACCTGTAATACTCTAACTGAAATTGGTTCAAGTTTTACTCGTTTAAAGGGACCAACATGTGAAGATTGACGAAAATTCCTGAAAATATCACTTTTTTATTTCTGTGCATATAAAAATGCTGGCTCTCGAAAATGAGTTGACTATTTTCAGCCAGTTGTGTTTTAAACGCCTGTCACGTGAACGTACTGAGAACCTTTTCATATTATGCAAGGCCGTTTTTCTCGTTAATAAGTGTTAAAAATTATCACTGCAGTTCTATTAATCACCAATCTATTTGAGTTCTGCACATTAAAGTTAACATCGTAATAGAAAAATTAACTCTACTTACTAATTATTGAAGCAATTTATATGTCACTCGAATGACTGCTTCTTATTATGGGTGCCTACGGCTGCTCACACATGAGTCTTAATCTCGGGGATCCGTGGTGGTTACAGAGAGCGACATTGTAGTTTTGTTAGAACCTTTATTTGTTTTATTTTTACACGTTTTAAGCTTTGCTGAACAATTTTAAATAGAAATAGAATATGCAGTTTAACGTAACCGTGGGAACGAACTTTCACCGTGTTGCTTACATGTATCTCTCCCTCGTAACGATGTCTCTCTCCTACTGTGCCTCAGTCATTATATCCTTTTAGCTTCCAAAACATCCATAATGGCCCTCACTTCATTAAGTGAAGACTTTGCCCTCTGGCGAAACCCCTCGGGTTTTCGATACTTTCTAAACTACAATAGCAGGATCCTTTTCTTTATGTTGAAGACCTTGCCAAAACTAATTGTATCTCGTTTACCTTAATGTTTGGGACGTTCGCTAATTACCCTCGGTAGTGCCTTTCCCGACTGGCATCCCTTCACCTGTGGTACATATTCTTAACCCTTTGCTATTAATGGATTTTGTAACTTTGATATATTTTGTATATCATAAGCGCTATACAAAAAACTGCTACATTATTCAAGTGCAAATTCCCATGTATATTTTAACAAAGTTGTTGCAATCTTTAAAATATAATAAACATGATGAACGCTTTTTCTAGAATGTTTTCCTAAAATAATGCTTGTTTAACATGAATATTATAAGATACATTTTATAAAATGGTAATGCTGGAATGTACTTTGAATGAAATTTTGTTACGAAATAACTTCAGAAATAGCGTTAATTTATCTCCTGATATCTTCTTTAAATTTTGTTTTCTGCAAGGCACCTAAGAGATTTTCGAGATGACCGTTCTAACCTTTCTCCGATTCCATCAAATTTATGCTCAACAAGCATACGCCGTTTTGCCTTTCTTTTCTGATCACGAATTGATGCCGTTTCCCTGAATTTATTTAGAAGCAAACGAATGGTGTCTCCACTCGGAACACGCACACCAGGAAATTTAGTTCCAAATTGCCTTACAATTTCCCTTCAAGATGAAGTAAGCTCTTGCGTATCATGCATAAACAACCTTTGTTGTACTGTATACTGTAATCAATTCATTTTGAAAACACTTCAAACAAAACTAAACAAACACTTCCAAACACTCTTAATGTTATTCACATGGAACTGAACTAGACCAGCACAGAACACCTGCCTCACAAAAGTAAGACTGGCGCAAGTATGACTGGCACGCACGTGTACGCCGGTTCCTGCCGGCCAAGTTTTGTAGGAAACGTACTGTAGATACGTATAGTGAAG
This sequence comes from Tenodera sinensis, assembly GCA_030765045.1. Classification (NCBI taxonomy): domain Eukaryota; kingdom Metazoa; phylum Arthropoda; class Insecta; order Mantodea; family Mantidae; genus Tenodera; species Tenodera sinensis. The sequence continues at coordinate 58,100,929 of CM060963.1, forward strand.
TTGAAACGGAGTTTCTATTTGTAGTGACTCTTTAACTGCCTTGATTCTCAGTATTACATTCTATATTGCCCACGAAAGACCATTCAATTTATTTCAGAGGCCTGAGGTTCTTTTACGTGCCATAAATATACGACACGGGACCCTTCTAAAGGAATTCATGCTAAGGATTTCTATGCCCGAAAACCCCATCGCCCTCCAGTGTTTTGAATCCGCGACCTCTGGAACCAAATGCTAGCGTGTTACCTCACGACTATGGAGGACGTCATGCGTGATTATCATAGTAATGGATCACTTTGCTAGTGGGAAAGGACTTTGCCCGCAGTGCATGTGCTGCTGATTATTTTCGCTCAACAGAATTAGTGCACAACATGGACAAACAAATAACTAATTTGTGTTTTACAGTGAATGCACTGGATATCATGTGTAAAAACTGCTTGATAATGAGCATAGCAGAGTGATACATTAGCAACACGTGCAACGACCGACCGACCTTGTCTCCGAGACTGCACTTGATTGATGGGGTTTTGCGACCACACCTCCGTCATTATTACTTGATTATGGCGTCGCCCGCTTCATATTCCCCATTGGGCGTTGCGTTTTAGCTAGAGCTGCTGATTCCAAGTGTTCAGATTGCTGGTACCGTGATTTGTGTGGCCTGGATTGTTCTCTCGGATACACCATTAGTTAATGACACTACTGAAACAAAAGAGCATCACCAGCACCCTAGAATAGGATTTAGTTGCCTTTCCTGCAGACATCCGCCCACCTTAAGTTGCTTTATACTCTTTTCTCTACAGGACGTACAGTAGCTAAACTTTAATACTGAATTCACTGGACAAATGGCAATATTTGGCACATCTTTATCAAGATACAAACTTTTAGGGATAAAACAGATATATTTTTACGATTGGTGCCTTAATACCTTACCTTCGATATGTTAGTAGTTTTTTCTATTTTTCGTACAAAGCAAATACAAAGTTCACAGCCTGATGTTTTTTGTTTGGCTACAGTTTATACTATCAGTTCTACTTCACACCTCAATACTGGTCTACATAGCGTGAACTCTTTACTCTTGCAGGAACTTGGTTCCGGTACACCATTCGTTATCACGAGACCGGTTCATTGTGCGTCATACCTTCTGTGCCATGCCTATTTAGAAATACTAACCAACCTAAAACATATTGCTTTTAATAAGTGAAATTATAAGTTCCAAAATGAACTAAACATTGATGTAATATCACTCATTACAATGCCTAAATTAGGAATAAAAGTATCTGCAGTTATAACTCTGTATGGGTTACTGATAATTTACGCTTTTATCGAATGTATCTTCTCAGCTTTTAGTTCACCTTCCAATTCGTATTCTTCCTTTTGGGTGTCGGTCTGGGTGACTCAGTTGGTTAGACGTTGGCATGCTGATCCCAAAGTCACGGTTTCAAATCCGGTCCAGACCGATGACTTTTAAGTGTGCTTAAAAACGACAGCTTTACAGATTTACTGTCATGTAAAAGAGCTCCTACGGGAGCTGTAAACTACCGCTTTTGTTATCCCAGTGGTTGACATAATTTAGTAATGTTTACTTTCTCTACTACGTATAATAAGTAGGGAAGCAATTTTTTCGACTCAGAAATTCGATGCCAAAATTTCACAGGAAATATATGTTTTAAGGCCCTCTGAGTACAAAAAGACACTTTGAGAGAAAGCTCAGTGTATGTCTGTCTGCGAGCACCATAACTCAAAAGTGAAAAGTGGAATAAAAACCACAAGTTGGTATGCAAGTATAATATATTTCAAGGATACAACACGGAGATTTTGAAGAAAATCCACCCAGCCTAAACTACCCTTTCCACGGAAACTTTTTCCAAAATTTTGATTTTCTCAAAAATATGCCTAAAAGTTTGATTAAGATGTCATATGTTTAAGATATTCTTATGGCAAATGATCTTGCTATAGCCTATGTAGTCTGTTTACTCTTAATGACTTTTGCATAACTGATAGATAAATCTCACTGTACAAAAACTGTATATCGCATTAAAACACGCATTATGTCCAAATGCATTTTTGTGGAGTGAACCATTTCGGATATATTCCTTGCTATTTGTGTGAGCTTTGCAGTAGTTACACTCTTTTCAAATGGAAGGTCGTTATTCACTTTTTTATCTAATGGTCGAGCAAAGAGAACAAGATTTCAAGGCCATCATTATAGCCATCGACTTTAAAAGATTTGACTATTTCTGAAAGCCTACTGCATTCCCCTTGCACCTACAAGAAAATAACCAATAAGGTAACTTCTACAAATTTTTATATCGACTAACATGAAGAACAAGAGTTTGTAAGAATAGTGAGTACAACACATCATATTTTTCTAATTATGTTCATGTGTTTTTATTATTTATGGGGTGTAATTTGAAACAGAAGCCCGTGCCCTACTATTATACTCAATATGCGTTCACACGAGACATGAATAGGAATATAAAAAAATTCAACAGTCCCACTAAAACAAGAACTGTTGAAAGGAGAAATTCCATAAGCAATAGGGGTTGCAGGTTACCATAAGCCTTAAAATCGGAGAAAAGCCATTTGCTTCCAAGAAATAAAGGAGAATATCCTGGTATTTCAGAGCGAAACCCAGCGGCAGGGAATACATCCCTAATTTTACAGTAAAATCAGTGAAGTATAAGAATCGACACCACGATTGAAGGACAGGGCATAAACCACTTGGTTGGCACCAAATTCAACCCGCATAGAAAATGAGCGTAAAATAACAATCAGAGAGGGATAGAGGTTTGACACCTTTCTCAAGGCGCTTCGGGCATGTTGCTGCTATGAGAAATACCGTAGTCCGCGATATTCAAGTATATGCACACTTGCATTTCTTAAAACACATGGGAATGTCCAGCCGTGTATTGTGGTTGATAAATGGCTTCATTTCTAACATATAAGACTGGAATTAGGTAAGGTTCAAGACGCTCAAGGTCAAGCTACTTAATACTAGTCTTGTAACTACGTTGCCCGGGAATAGAGCGATCAGAACAAAGACAACTATGAGTGGGACAGACTTCCAGAGTTTCCAGACTGTTCTAAAAAGTTTCGACTACCACCTTATTTCCGAAAAGCTCGAGAAGAGTGAATTTCGAGAAAAATCCGTTCTGCGTCATTTTCGCGTATATAAGCATTTCTTCGGAGTCGTTCGGTACTGAACGAGACAGCTGTTAACAGTTAGAAAATTGAGTGGATGTCATCAGAGACAGTTTTGAACATTAATTTTTGCTTTGCAATTGTAGGCAGTGTTGCACAATTTTAGTGAGTGAATCGCCAGAGTTGTTTTTGTGAACAGTCGAGCAGTATTGGCGTTTTTTGCCAAGATTTTGTTAACGATAAAACAGAACTGTATTTTTGAGATTCAATTTTACAACACCAATAACGTGAGAGAAAAATTTATTTGTCACACCGATGTCATGAGTGTGATTCGTCACATATTTGGCGTAAGATTCGTAGCCGCTGTTATATTTGAGGGAAGGTAACTGTATCGATTACTATAGTTAATTATCTGATGTGCGAAAATTCAAAGTTTCATACTTCCTACTTGGTGTTTTCCTCAGTAGCATAACCCCTGAGGTCAAGATCTCTCTCCCTTCACCCGTCCTTTTCCCCACCTTGAAGAGAATAAATGTACGCAGGGCCTAGGAACCCAAGAACAGGCGGGTCACTTTACTAAACTCACATCTATGCATCCCAAGAAAAACTCCACACAAAAGGACTGCCAAATCCTAAAACAAGTATAACATCTGTAGATCAAAGGATTATTTAAGATTCCCTTGCTACGAGTAGCTCAATATAAGTGCTCTAACAGCGTTCAGTTGATGATTGCGGTCTGTTCATGGTAGCTCAGTGGTTAGAGCAATCGGACGGAGACCGGAAGATCCATCGATCAGATGCCATTTGTGGCATTCAGTTTCCAATCTCATTCTACTGCTTTATAATCTGATTACTGATTATACAAGTGACAGGAAAAGAATAATTAGGTTTTGGAAAACAAACTGTTAAAGCTAGTGCAACAATAGAATGCACTCATCTTGAAGATAAAACTTAGATTTAGTGTGAAGAAGAACGAATTAGGGAAAAATCACATCCTCAAATTAACAGAGTTTATGTACTAAAACGAGCAGGTTATACATTGTTTACGGAAAATAAAACATCGCAGTAGATCAACAAGTGTACAATTTCAACCTTTCAACCTTTTAAATGTAAATGAGGTGTGCCTAAATTCATAACCTAGGTAATAGCAATCACGTTTCTTCAAGGGCTTACATTTTTTCCATATCACACTTTAGTAAGTGAGAAAATTTGCTGAAACAAACAACGACATAAATCGGCACGTGCTGATGGCTAATTTTTAGTTTCCCTACCACGTATAAAAAGTAGGGGAAGTATTGCATTCGACCCAAAATTTAGTTGTGGAAATTTTATATATGCTTTGAGGCCCACTGAATCCAAAATAACTACTTTGAGGAAAGGTCCGTGCGTGTGTGTGTGTCTGTGTGCATATCTGACTCTGAACAGCATAGCTTATAACCAAATAGTATGGTACAAACCAAAGTTGGTATTTAATTGTAATATATTTCAAGGATACAACACAAAAAGCTTGAGGGCAATTCCACTGGCCATTACATGGAAAATGTTTATTTTCTTAAAAACGGTTGTGACAATTTTTATTAAAATACCATAGGTTAAGATATGTTTATGCAAAATAAAATGTATATTTTAAATTTTCTGGCTAAAGCCTGTGTATTCCTAGCTACCCTTCATGATATTTGCATAACAAGTAAACCGTAAGGGATAGACCAAGTCTTACTATACAAAAACGTAGACCTCGTTAACACACACAAGGTATGTCCAAAAGTATTTTTTGTGGACTGACCCATTTCGGAGATATTCCTTATTATTTGTGTGAGTTTTGCAATACTTAAACTTTTTTGAAATGGGAGGTCGCTAAACAATTTATCTCTTGGTCGTACAAAGAGAACGGGATTTCAAAGCCTTCATATAGCAACCAGCTTTAAAACATTTGACTGCTGCTCAAAGCCTACTGCATTCCACTTGCACCTACAAGAAAATTGGCAATAAAATAATTTCTACAAATGTTTGTCTCAACTACCATGAAGAAGAGGAATAGGAGTTTGTAAGAATAGTTAGTGAGTGGAAAACATCAGATTTGTTTAATTTTAGGTTATACGGTTATCAGCAATATTATGGTGATTTATACCTAATAGTTGTTTTCGAACCGAATCAGTACAGTGAAGTTTGAAAGCCGATGTGAAAGACTAGGTCCACGAACATGTACATAACTTGATATGCACGGTTAACGCGCCAAGATCGCACGTAAACTTGCACCTGCGTACAGCGGCAACATCTTAGCCTTCCCTGTATAGCGGGAAGTATCTCCGTTCTCAACATATTAGGCTGCACTATTTTAGAAAACATAAATTTTCACCGTTCTACAGGTCATTGTTGTTTACTGGATATGCTTTCCTTCTTTCAGTTTTTTCACTTAGCCTCACCTGACGTTTAACCACCTAGGGAATCGAACACAAGGCATCTACTCCCTTGTAGTAACACCTCTCGTTGCATGTCATCACAGATTCGTTCGGAAAACACTGCCTTTCGTTGCACCAGAAACCCTGTACCTTACTCATATACTCACTCCATGAGGGTCATTCTTGCTTATACCGAATCTTTAGATTTATTTAGCCTTTCCTACCAGTCAACAGTGTCGAAGCCACCTTTGTGCAATGTGTCGTACCTTTCCAGTATTTACATTTGGAACTTCTATAGCGTCTCGTAAATTCGTATCTCAGCGTGTATACTGCAATGTATCAAACTGCTCCATAGTTTTTGTAACGAGGTGTGTCGCTTTAAGACAACTTTTACATTACAAAAATACGCTTTACAACTGTGAATGAAAACTTACCTGCACAGAATAAATTAAAAAATTACTACACAACAATAAAGTAAACTTATTGAATAATGTTTTCTCGGGACCTTATGAAAATTCTGGGCAAGAACGGACAAAATCATTCACCCAATTGCCAATATCATATCGATGGACACTCGTATTCTTGCAGTTCTGGAGTAGCATTCAATCATGTCAATTCTGTGATCGGTGGTCACTTTCATCTCGCGTGCAAAGAGCACAAAATACCATAGTGAAAAACAGTTCTGCACCACTGCACTATACCGAATGGAAGAGAGCTTCTAATTCCTTCTAATTTGTGCTTCATAGAAGCATTGCAAATAGAAAAGTAATGGCATTTCGCCCTTTGATCAGCCAATTTCGAAAAAAAAAATAAATGGTTTTTATTCCAAATTAAATGCGAAATTCGACAAGAATGTAAGAAGGTACTACGAAGTAGTTTTTCCTGGTAAGATGCATAGAGTAACTTATTTATGACTTAGCTTCGGTAGTAATTATGCGACATCACACAGGGTGTCAAAATAATTAATCGCTTAAAAGAATTAAATAAATATTCGGAATAGCTTTTCAGGCGTGAAGTAATTAGGCAATGTTGCGTTGAGGCTGTTCAGGGAATTGAACCAGTTTCTGAATGTAAACATGCGGCCGCTTGCAGGGTGGTGTAATGTTTTGGGAGCTAACCATTCTGCTTGGTCTACACTCGCACAGTAAGCATGAAAGGACACGTTCACGCTGTGGTGTTTGCTTGTGTACTGACAAAGTGAAAGTGACACTCACACAATCTGCAGTGCTGCTGGCTTGTTTTCCACAAAACTAAATTATCTCCATAGGAAATGGTCAGAGACAAAAACGTAAGATACAAAATGTATTCCAAATAGTTAGATCTTGACTTCCCTTTCACCTGTATTAACCTGCTTACAATGTCGAAAACGCTTGCAGTCCAAGCACCTCCCCTTATGGACAAGGTGCTAGCGGAACTCATAATAATGTCATTCATTTAAACTGACTAGCGGTGAAAGCTGAATAAACCTCAGTTTCCAGAACGTCCAAGTTGGCGAAAAGTCTAGATGGCTATAGTATGTTTAAGGTTCGACTGACCGGCGCTTACCTCCCGGAAAACTTGCCCATATTGACTGTGACACAACATGAGCGTTAGCAATGAATCGCATTAGCCTTAAAAATGCATTTGAACACTATGTATTTGATTAGTAGATTTTTTCTTTTACAGAACAAACATGTTTAAATGCCATTAATACTGTTTCACTTAAAGTATCAACTGACTTTCAGGTTGCAAAGTATATGTCTTAACATAGTTATATAATATTTTAAGCAGAATATAAAGAAACTTTTAAGGGTTTCGACTCTCGCCAACGCAGAAAGCGAGCCAAAGGTAAACGTAAAATACCTCATATACCTTGTGACCCTTCATCATTCTTTCAAACAAGTTATTACTTTCTTTATTTAAGTTTCCTGTAACTATTTTGGTATGTTTTTATTTGCTGTCAAAAGTTTACGAATCGTTTCCACAAAGTTTTGTCGAAAAGAACCGAGTTAGGGAAACTTGCACGTGAAATCTCAACTTGCTGCAAGGACTTTTTCTTTCGCTTCTCACCCTGTGGCAAAGTTGGTAGTTCTTATTGCTCCACGAAGGCTTTGCTCTAGCGAGGCAAAAACATGTACTATATCCGGCTGAGGGAAAATAAAGTTGGCACCAAAATATAACCATATATCTACGTGCATCTCATGAATGTTTATGTCATGCACCTAAATGCTACACAAAATGTACCACAGCAACAGCACCTGACTGGAGAAATAAGCCACATAAGAATACAAATGGCTACAAAAGTGCAACATTTCTGCATGCATGCATGCATGTATCTCCAAGACGTGTACTGATGTCCGCCTTGATAAGAGCAAGAAACACAGGAAAGTAGAGAATAAATATAAACATTGGTAACAGGAAAATATAGTAGAGCATAAGACAGTATAAAACCAAAGTAACTACAATACACATACACAACAAAACTTACAAACCTAACTTAAACAAAGAAAAAATTACGTGAAAGAAAATAATATATTTTAGAATGCCAATTTGATATTTCTCAGATTCTTATTAGCATTAGGAATAAGGTAACCATAGTTGTGAATGTTTTAACATCTTCTACATAACTGATTCTATGAGTATAAGTCACTAAATTAAAAAAAGTAGCACAGGAGAATAAGGAAAATTGTTTTGTATAAAATCGAAATAAATTACACGTAAGACATTTGTATTATGTCAATAATAACAGAGTTACAAATATCATTAATCGTCTAAAGCAGAGTTTGCAACACATACAGTGGAGGCAGGAGTGGGCGCATTGAGCCAGGTGCAGAGTGATCATACATATTACTTAATAATAATCATAACAAGTAAATAACACAAAACAAAGGTTTTAAACCTTTTAGCATATTACTAATACATTTTATCTTGAAACTGAAATTCAGTGTACGCGGACAAGAATCACGTGTTGACCGCGAGGTTAACATGCCGGCTTCACGTGACCAACGGTCGAGTGTTTAAACCTAGGTGGCTCGTGAGTATGGTAACGGCAGTACACTAGAAGAGACCGTTGCGAGAGGACGATGAAAAGCGCTGAGAAAGATTGTTGGAAAATAATCGTGCTCTGCTCCTCTCGATGCTGAAAAGAAGGAATTCTTCGAATAAACCTCTAAAAACGAAGTTTGGGCTATTTCTCACCCACAAAGTACCCTGAGAACTTCAAATCCATGCTTTTACCGAACTAAGTCGAGGTAATGACGTAAGGAGGGGGACCGTATTTTCTTTATAAGTGGCGTCTTTATTAATGTGGTGCTGGTATCCAGTAACATCTTACAGCATCCAATGGATACATCCAACGCGGGATATTTGAAATATCAACAACCCTCATCCCATCAGCGGCTAGACAATATAGAGTCAAGTTGGTTTCCTAACGCGAGACAACAGTTTAACGTCAAATTGGCGTCCATAACGTGAGACTTATATTATAGCGTCAATCTGTACTTTTTTATTTTGTTTCATAACCTTTCGCTATGACACAGTGGCTACATTCCAAATATGGGGTTGCCGCATAAATGGGTGGTGCTAACTGTGCATGAAGACTGATATCAGTTAAACATGTTCTCGATTTAATGTGTTCAATTTATAATAAAAAACTGTTCACAGATGCATGTAACTTCTTTGGTCATATCTCTTTGACAAGAGAAACCAGTGATGGTGTTATTCTCTCCTAAATTCATACCTCTGTATTGTGTGGGGGAGAGTGAATTATTCTGGTTAAAGAAAAATTTCCAACGCCAGCTGGAAATCAGACCCAAAACATCTTGGTTAAAGAAACTAATTTTGTTAATATTCTTAACAATGTACACTATAGTACCTATTTTGCATTCTTAATCTTTTCACACAGGATTTCCTGTGACAATATAATAGCAATACGGTACTTCTCAGGCATTTGAAACATTTTACATAACTGCTTTCATTGCCCTACTAGACTCTTCTTCTCCCCGAAGTACCATCTATCACTGTTTTTCCGATCTCAACTTTATTCTACTGTATCTTTCAGTACTCAAACAGTTCTCCTGTTGTTTGCTCCTTAAGGGTTACAAGATTCAAAAGCAATTCGTGTACAGGAAAATTCTCGTTTACACCACAAATGAAAATTACTATCTAAACCTCATGTCTCTTGTCTCCGTACTTCAAATTGTTTACAAACTCGCTAACTTCAGTTTAAGTATCGTTTTGAATTACTTCTGCAATTTTTAACAGCTTATACTTTGTGATGTTACACACAAACTGCTAATTGCGGACATTTTAGTGACATCACGTATACAGGATTTTACGAAGGTTGCATATAGATGCAGGTATCGCTGCTTTTCCGATTGTCCAAGGTGTATGACAGCTTGCAAGCTGCTGTTTTTAAATCATATTCGGAGTTTGCAATTCGTCATGTCTATCACGTTTTTATAGTGTGCTTCCTTTGAGTAACGCAACACTGATATCCGTAGCCCAGCTCCGTAGCGTGGTGGTAGCGCATCTGTCTCACGTTCAAGAGGTCGCGAGTTCGAATCTCGCTTACGGTGAGTTATCTGGATAAGATTTTCCCTTATCCTGAGAAGAACTTAACTTAAACATCTAGGGACCTCATTTGAGCATAAGTTCACCCATTTCATTAATTCACCGTCCGGTGTGTCACTACATGTCACCATAATAATCGACTCCATGTATTCATGTGCAACTATAGTTATATAGGAAATCAAATTATAACTATTACATTTGTATAGGAAGCTATTAATACCTTGTATACTTCAATATGAATTACTATTAATTTACACACCAAGTCAATAATAGTCGTAGCATGATCTTTGTGACATTTCACACAACGTCCTTACATATTCCTGCTACTGCTGCTGACACCCATTAATACTTTGGAGCACAATAAATTTCTCATATTCTCTTTTTTACTACAGAAAATATATTTCATTCAGTTCTAAATTGAGTTTTCGTGGTTTTGAAAACGTTACTGTCAGTACAACACGCAATACTGGGATAACGGACTATGCCAACGTTAATAATACTACCTAAGGTTGAAAAGGGAGTTCAGCGAAGAGAGGGATGTTGCCTCGTGAACTTCCATCAAGTTCAGACACTGTCTCTGAGACCAAAGTTAGCGATGTCTGCTCTGAAGTATAACGCATTTGGCAACAAATATAGTCTATTTGTCTAGTTTTAGAATATTGTAACAATGTTTTCGTAATTTTCATATTATATTAGTATTTGACACCCAAAGTGCAATAGCTCTTTGCGGGCCAAGGCCCGCCCGACCGCTGCGTCACTACCTCTGCCCACCACAGGCGTCATGAATGTGGTGTAGTACTGGAGGGTGGTAACGCCCCGATTCCTCCCGCTGGTTATGTGGTCTACGCAACCAGGGTCACTACTTCTCAATCAAGTAGCTCCTCAGTGGCTTAACAAGACTGACTGCACCCCGGACCAGACCTCCCAGTGGGAGAAAATCCCCACGCTGGTCCCAGGAATTGAACCCCGGTCTCCCTCTTGGTAAGCAGCACTATCATGGTGCTAAAGAAACGACCATCTTAGTTATAGTAATATTTATGTTAAAGCACTTTCTATTATTTTGCTAACTAGAGTATTTATGTTATAGAATGAATGTCTAAACTGTGTGATATCACGCAATATAATGAGGCATGATGTTAAAATTAAAACAAATGCATCCTTAGAGCAATTCACTTGGTTGTATTCAGTTGATAAAACTTCAAAGTATTGAGCATCAGAGCACGTCGATTTATAAATGTATTTGTTTCAAAAATAGATGTATGGGTATAGGCACTTCCTGCTGCATTCCTCTGGCACACTACTGGCACAAAACTGGGTAGTATGGTAGTACTGGGGTGAAGATTGTAAAAAATACCCTTCAGTTCACGATAGAGATATATCACAAAACAAAACCAATAGCAAATCAAATTAATATACGCTAAAATATACAGACTCACAACAGCATTCGATTTTTACTATCCCTGTAGCTCTTTAATTCCAATAATGCGCATATTAAAAACACCGTGATAGCTCACAGCATCAAAGTACCTTCGGTGAGTACGAATAATGGATCTCCATTCGAGAGACGAGATAAAAAATATAGATTTTGCTGTTCACTTTACAATGCAAATCAGTCCCTCCTGTTAAAATTGTCAATTACACTCAGTGCGTGTTTTGTTGGCGCTGAAGTGAGGGCGCTGTGACTGTCAGTACCAACTTCTTGCACGCAGAACATTTATGTAATTGTTTCCCTTTTTTGCTTAGAAACCAAGAATGGGAAGCCAAGCATTCCTTTTCTGATTTGGCCCATTAAATTGCTTCCGTATCTCGTTTTTGTTTCACAACTTCTCAAACTTCTAATCCAGCTGCAATACGCAAAAACAATTGGCCTCCTTTAAACAATTATTGCTGCCAGGACCAGGGGTGAGCAGTAATTAAAGATTGTGAACCAGTTTGGGGAGTACAATCAAGTGTGGTACCCATATGATCACCCCTGCCATGGCACAATGGACTTGAACGTGGCAGCTCAGATTCTCGGGTTCGACCTCAGTCACAGGTGTGGGGCTTTTAAACCCGGTATTTCTCCAATGTCCAATTACTGCACTCCGCGTGGGAGATAGAGTAGAACAAAAAAACTTAAGGTCGAGGTGCGAGGGCTGCTGAGCACTCTTCAATGACCACCATCACCTCCACCACCAATACCATCATCACCAGAAACACATTACCATCGATACAACCATCGAGACCAATAATATCGGTACCCCAGGAATATCACCATCACCGCCGCCGCAGCAGCAGTCACCGCCACCGCCACCACCACCATCCACTATAGGGGAAACGGCTTATCGGCTGTTCTCAAGAATTCAATATGGTCGACATTACACTAAACTGCAGGTAACATCACACCAAAAAGCATTTCTGCCAAACTACATAATAAAATCATTTCCAACCTCAAATATCATAAGGTTAAAGTAACATGCTTGCAAACGATAATAATGCTTGCACATCGTTATCACCAACACAATCTACTCACCTTCGAGCAACAGCCCTAGAGCAACAGCCCATGAAGGGCCAAGGCTTGCAGCCCAGTCACTGTTTCCCCCACCTGTGCCCACTACAGGTGTCATTAGTGGGGTGCAGTACTGGAGGGTGGGACGTGATCAACGCCCGAGCCCTCCCGGCCAGTTATACGGCCTTCTCGACCTGGGCCCGCTACTTTTCCATCAAGTAGCACCTATAAAGGAGAGGTGACATTGATAATCAAGCACTATAGAAGAAAGTGGTAGAGAAACTTATGTTTCAGCTTAATGCAAAGAAATTGCCCTTAAAATCTGGACACTCATATTCTAACACCTTGTACAAATGTAAGAGAAAATATAAGATACATGGTATAACTGTAAATCTATAAGTCGGCGCAAATATTTCCCATATTTTATCACATAAAATAGATTCTTGGGAAGAGGCTCACATTTACAGGGCATAAGTTTGGGCAATAACTTCGGTAACAAATTGCTGTAGTGAAATACTGGTTTAGTTATCGTATTGCCTAAACGTTTATTATTCTTGTTCCGTTCGCTAAATGCAGAATAATAGGGCTTTGCTCCCCCTGGGCCCGTGCACATTGCAAGTTGTGTTATCTTCCGTCTCTTGAGAGGGAATTCAAACCTGCATAAGGATAAGCTCATATAGCGCTGTATCACTTTATACTCATTTACTCAGTAAGAGGGTGAATTATATAGCGTGCTTTGATCCTAAACAGGCATGCTTGTGTAGAGACTAGCACAACAACCACCATATTTTCACAATATCGCTCTATAATAAAACCATCAACCATCTGTCTGATAATTTTCGACAGTGACCGTATCAGTATGCTGTGGTAGCGCAGCTGCTTATCATTCATGAGACCCGGGTTCGAATACGGGACCAGTGTGGGCATTTTCTCCCGCTGGACGCTCTTCGACTTCTATGGTTCTGAGTTTTCCATTCTTTGGGCGTATGACTCAATGACAACTTGCGGAGTGGGACTTAAGAACCTCAGACATCTATTGTGCCTATATCCCAGATGGGGCCCCCGGGAGGATGGATGAAGCGAGTGGATTCTAAGGGCGGCTGGTACGTTGTCAAGAAATAGCAGAGGGCAGAATCCCTACATTTTCCTATATTCCCCGTTAGAAGCAGCCTGGTGGAGGCTGGAGATTTTATAACTTGAAACATGTACTGGAACAAAAGCAAGCCTATTAGTTTGTGTGCCGTCAGGCGAAAGCCCTGTAATACTCTGTTGCCTGGATAAACGCCGCTGTGAGTGTCGAACTGGAGGGTTCGTCAAGTGTGGCGCTCTCGATGACAATAACATGGCCAGTACAATAAAACGGGGCAGACAGTGTGTCTATGCGGTTCTGTTATGAAATTATCCAAGTCCAAATCCCGAAGTATCCTGTCAGATCATAACCCTACATGCAATCTTCAATTTCATTCCGTCCTAACATTGATAATTTAATGAAACAAAAACGAAACAGAAACTTTCAACCTAATTTTATTCTGTATGGCTCCCTTCTAATCCGCAGAGAAAATTATATGTTCTATTCCATTTCTCTATAGTATGACTGTCCTTTACATAAACTAGAATTATTATATATTTTCTCACAGCATAGAGCTGAAATGAAAAATTTCATAATCTGTGACCGATTCGGTAATTAAAGCAGTTAGTTTTAATATTACAAATCCAAGACTTTAGTTGTGTTACTAACATCAGATACGTTTCCTGTCTTTCCTACACTACCACATCCTGCTTGCCAATTTTCTCTTTTCCTTTTCAGTGCACGCATGTACCTGTGGGAGCATGGTAGCAGTTCCTTTCCCCAAAGTGTTTAATAAGAGGCAATGTCAAGGATTGGATATGTCTCATTATTTAACTTTTTGAAAAATATGACTTGGCTAATCAGCATAAGTCTCTTAAGTAATTTATTTCAATCATTTAGATGAAGTTATGTTTAAGAAGTTGCATTACTTCTTCGTTATTGCCATCTGAGGATTGTAAAATGTAATTTTTCACCATCAAAGGGTACAAAATTGTTCCTATAGCAAAACCGATTGCAAGTTAGTGTTTTCCTGTTATTAATAGTAATAACAATAACCCAAAGCGCATCAGCCCTTCGCGGCTCAAGGCTTACCTCCCAGCTGCTGTGTCCTCCACCACTGCCCACTGCGAGTGTCATGAGTGGGGTGCAGAACTGGAGAGTTCCCTAGCTCTCCGGGCCGGTCTGCGGCCTTCGCGACCTATGGCCTACTTCTTCATCCAGCAACTCTTCAATTGACCTCACGGGGACCTAACAAGGCTGAGTACACCCCATTCCAGAACTCCCAGCGAAAACGGGCCCTCCTCGCCAGAAGTTACCACTGCGCTCCGGAAGCAATCTTATTGCTAACAATGCGTTCAGTAAATGTTTTGGCTTCAAAATATTGGGACGTCGCCCACCCATCCGTCAAAGAGACGCTCAAAGTCCAGCTACCTCACACCACTGTAAGGCGAGTAAACAAGGTAACAATGGAGTGGGCCAGGGGAAAAAAAACATTTTTCCAGAAAGCTCCTCACGTGACGGGCTTGATTACGACATTGTGGATTTCCACAAAAGCCATGTTACGTCATTTTCGGTATATATAGGCGGAAGACCGGAGTGCATAAGCGTTGAACGAGATAACTGTAAGCAGTTATAGTTAAGTGTGTGTGTGTGTGTGTGTGTGTGTGTGCGTGTGCGCGCGCTTGTACACTCAACATTGAGAGAAATTGGAGTGTGTGTATCGTCAGAGATAGTTGTAGACATTTAATAGTCGCGTAGGAGTTGTTTGTTATGTGAAACAGAGGTTAGAAGACGCAGTGGAGTACGTATCAAGGTACAGTACAGAACAAAGTGAGTTCCAAAGTCACGACAAATTGCAGAATGTGCTAGCAATAAAAAAGAGGACTGCAATTACAAGGTGACAAAAAGTAACCGGAGTTTTCATTTCTCGTACTACGTGTCAGAAGTGCGGTCTGTCACGTTGTCATTTGTCAGAATATTCATAGTTTTCTTATCATCATAAATGACATAGCTTTTCCATGACAGACATCAAAATACTGCCTACATTTTGGACATTCCTATATTTATTCCACCTGTTCTACCAGCTTTCTCCTTAAGTATCTCAAGGCCGTTTTCTAAGTTTGTGTCATTAAAGCTGGCAATTGTTTAAAATAGGCACACATATTAACAAAATAAGCAGTTTTTTTTTAATATGAAATGTACAACTTTAATGGTTTCAGTACATATCGCACTCAAATGTGCCTTGTGGATATTTCACTTTCAATAATGTCTATTGAGTGAAATTTAAAATATTCACTAGTATTTCGCAGTGAGCGATAGAAATGAGACGGGAAATATTTCATTATACAACGCGTATTCACTAAAAAGTTTGCCGTCTACAGAAAGCAACATTCATATTGCCAAAGCGGATTGATTCCACTGCACCGCTTTGAATGTATTGCTTGTGTGTTAATTACTCCATGCGCAATTAGGGAGAGAAAAGCAAGGATTTTTGAAAGCTATTCATTAACGAATTTTAAACTTTCGCATCATTCTGTACGGGCTATAGTTAGCCGTAATGTGAACTTAAAATAGCATGGTTTAATTGGCTTTTTGAATCGGACTTCATTAACTCTGTGCTCTGAGATACATGCTGCAACATTAAATTCACAGATTCGTCACAGAATATTCGTAGCGTATATTAGCTTAAAAAGGGTCGTTTTTAATTTCTCAAGCACAGTGCATCGTTAGTTTCTGAATTGCTGCCGGGGTGATACTGCCTGCTAGCAGTCATACTTGCTAAGCAAGGTTAGTTTTCACCCCTATCCCAGTGTTTATGCATAGCCAAACAATACGAGTAGGTTGTGAGACAGTGCAGCCTGGCATTTTTATTTTCTCTGCTACGTATTCCTATAGGGGAAGTTTTGTATTCCACCCAAAAATTCGATGCAGAGATTTCAGCGAAAATATACCGAGCGGAAGGGAAGTCATTACATTAATTTAAACCAGTGATACATCTCGATATTTAGAACACATTTTGTATCCTACGTTTCCTATAGATATATTTTAATTTTGTCGAAAACAAGCTGGCAACACTGCAGATTGTGTAGGTGTCACTTTCCCTAGCTCAGTACATAAACAAACACAGTAACGCAGCTTCTTGAGAACAAACAAATACCCTGCCTTGACCTTCCGTGCTTACTGTGCGAGTGTCAGCCAATCACAAGTGTTAGATCCCAAAACATTAAGGAAAGCGAAAGTGTTTACATCCGCAAACCAGCTCAATTTCCTGACCAACCTCAACGCAGCCTTGTCGAATTTACTGCCCGTGTGAAAAAGCTGTCTGGAGTATTCCTTCACGTCTTTAAAGCAATTAATTATTTCGAAACTCTGTGTGATGTCTCATAATTACTACCGAAGCTATATCAGAAATAAGTTACTCTACGCATCTTACAAGTAACAAACTGTTACCTTCATACATTCCTATGGAATAATTACGCATACAATTTGGATCAAAAACCATTTGTTTTTTTCGAAATCAGCTGATCAAAGAACAAAATGCCATTAGACTTTTTTGTTTGTAACCCTTCTATGAAGCACATATGAGAAGGAATCTAATGACTTACCTTCCATCCTGGATCTTTTGAGGCCCCCTGAATCAAAAAAAGCATTTTTAGAAAAAAGATCTGTGTGTGTGCGTGCGTGTGTCTGTGTGTGTGTGTGCTGTTTGTGAACAACATAACTCGGAAAGAAAAACTCGCTCAAGAGCCAAAGTTGTTATTCAAGCTTAATATATTTCAAGGGTGCAACACGAAGACTTCGAAGAAAATTCCTTCCCCCTACCTACCCTTTAAACGGAAAATTGTACTAAAATTTTAACTATCTCGAAAATGGCTAACGATTTTGATTAAAATGCTATGTGTTTAAGCTAGTTTCAGGGCAAACGAATATACGTATATTTTGAATTTTCTGGCTACAGCCTACGTAGTCCTATTTAGCCCTGATGAGATAGATCAAATCTTACTGTACAAAAAATGTAGATCTCGTTAAAACACAATTTATGTTTAAATGCACCTTTTCTTTAAGTAAACTTTCTGAGATGTATTTTTTGTGTGATTTTTACAATGTTTTTCTCAAACACGAGGTCATTATTCACTTTTTCACTCCTTGGCCGTGCAAAGAAAGCGGTATTTCAAAGCCTTCATATATCGATCAGCTTTAAAAGGTTTGACTGTCGCTCAAAGCCTACTGTACTCCCATATTCCCCTTGCACCTACAAAAGAGTAACAATAAGATCATTTTTACATCTCGACTAACATGAAGACAGAGGAATTAGAGTTTGTAAGAATAGTTAGTACTAGAGTAAAGAAAGTTATATGGTAGCAACTCATCAGAATTTTTTGTTCTCTCTCTCCCCTCACCCCCCCCCCCTCTCTCTCTCCCCCCTCACCCCCCCCCTCCCTCTCTCTCTCTCTCTCTCTCTCTTTCTCTTTGATATTATCGATGATTATAGATTTTGTAGAAAACTAAGAAGTGCCATTTTGTACAGAACATTAATAAACCACATCGAAATATTTTCTGCGAATGCTATGGAGAGGTCTTACAAATGTAGTTTGGATAGGAAACTGTTCAAACTTCCAAGTTATGGCTATTGATATCAACCATTCTTTAGCGCAACACACGAAATGAAGGGCCATTTAAGAACACGCTGGCACAGAGATTATGATATTAACTTTCGCCTACTTACTCTAAAGTACGTAGCAGAAAATGTAAAATATTGCCTGACTTAAACATAAATATATTATGCAGTCCTCACAAACAGACACATAAATCTATGTATAATGTTTGGAAGTTTCTGGTGCATTTCTAATGCAATCTTGATTTGGAAATTTTGAGTGGAATTTATGTACTTGCGCTGTTAATTCAGTTGTACACAAATATGGGGTGTTATCGGTATAAATACAGACACTTTGATAAATGATTCCTTAATGTGTACCCATTTCGCGATGTTAGATGGTTTTTTTCTCTTCGTTTGAAAGTTTTCCACAAACCAATCACTAGTTTTCTAGATAATGTTTTTTTATGAGGTGTTAACTGCACCGTGAAATGAACAAGGCCTGTCAGTATAGACTATCCTTTTGGTTTCATATTGATCACGTCTCAATGCGTATCATAGTGTGCCTGCCTCAAATCCAATGGTCCTGACTTCGAATCTCGGTTAGGGTGAGCTATCCGTATAAGGTTTTTTCCGAAGTTTTTCCTTATCCTAAGAAAGACGAAGGTAGGGTAACTTTAAGCTCTATGGACCTCGGACTCATTTGAGCATCATTTTACTAATGTTATTCATTCTTCGTCCGATGTGAGACTACGTTGTTGGACGTTAATATATATACGTTCTCGTTTTTGAGCTCGAGTCTCATTCACCACTTCTTCCTTCACAAGAGCACTTATAGAGACGTCCCATAAGCTGGCTGTGTAACGCCAGAACACAATTAGTTGAATGTTCAGTGTCATATTGTCGAATAGTTTTCGTTATTTGAGAGATTTTTGAGGCATTTAATCTTGAGGATGCTGATAATGAATTTTTGAAAGTCGATATTTGTATTTGGCAACAACTTTAAACATATTTTACCAATTTTTCAACCGACTGTGCTTTAACACCAGCCTATCTGCATCTGATACCAATACGTTTAACAATATATAACAGGTTACATTTGGCCGCGGACCATGTATTGCCTTTTCCAAATGAATGTCAGTAATACCCATATAACGATATCCTAACGTCTTGAAGCATGTTCAAATCAATATTGCTGTCTTGGATTACTTCAGCCACTGTGCCTCCTTGGTTCAGCAGCATTTCCAACGAAAATTACTTTCAGGGTGAGCCTAAGCTAAAAAATCTGATGTGTTGCACACACATGACTTTCTCTACTCTTGTACTAACCATTCTTACAAACTCTTATTCCTATATCTTCTTTGATAAACATTTGTACAACCTATCTTATTGCTTATTTCCTTGTAGGTGCAAGGGGAATGTTAGAATACAGTAGGCTTTGTGCGATAGTCAAATCTTTTAAAGCTTTGAGATTCCGTTCTCTTTGCACACTTACCATATAAAAAAATGAACAACGATGATCCATTTCACGAAAGTTTTAAGTTTTCCGAAACTGACACACATAACAAGAAATATCTCCGAAATGGTTCACCTTACAAGAAAATTTATTCAGACATAAATTGTGTATTTTAGCAAGATCTACATCTTATGTATACTGTGATTTGGTCTATCTCTAACGGTTTACCAGTTATGCAAAAGTCATCCTGAGTAAATACGACTACATAGGCTATAGCCAGAAAATTCAAAATATACATTTCATTTGTTATAAAAATATTTCAAACATATGACATTTTAATCAAAATTATTAGAGCCATTTTGAAGATAATCAAAATTTTCGAAAAATGTACCATGTAAAGGGTAGTTTAGGGTGGACACGAAAATCTTCGTGTCGCATCCTTGAAAGACATTCAACTTTTTAACCAACTATTCGTTTTTGAGCTATGCTGTCCACAGACAGACAGACAGACACACACCACAGACCTTTTTCTAAAAATGGTTTTTTTTTTTGTTTTATTCAGGGGGTCTCAAAACATATTTCAAGCGAAATTTCAACATCGAATTTTTGGGTGGAAAACAATACTTCCTCTACTTACCAGTAGAGAAAGCAAAAATCTAATGCAATGCACTCATATGAATTTTTCTACTGATGCACCAATTATTCTTACAACCTCTAATTCCTCCATCTTCTTCATATTAGTTTAAATAAACGTTTGCAGAAGTTATCTTATTGCTAATTTTCTTGTAGGTTCAAGGGGAATATGGGAATACAGTAGACTTTGAGCGATAGTCAGATCTTTTAAAGCTGGTCGCCGAACTCTGAAATTCCGTTCGAACGGCCAAGAGATAAAAAGGTGACTAACGATCTTCAAGTTGAGAATAGTTTAAGTGGCAAGCGCGCTACGGAGGCGTTCGTCTTGCACACTTAAATCTGCTAAATCATTACGGCAAGAAACACAAATAGTTTCAAAATCCACTTCAACAATCATCCAAAAGAAACTGCAATTTTCAGAGAAAGCTCTGCACATAACCTTTTGGTGAAGGAAGGCCTAAAAATGTACCGGTATTTCCAACGATATTTTGGATGGAGCGGTTTATTTTCTTATTCTTAGGTAAACAGTAAAAGAAATTGATATACGAGTTCTGTGTAGCTTGTTACGCAGGCTAACGGGTTGAAATATATTGCTGTTCTGTATTTACTAGGATAGTCGTAAACTAAATGCCTGATAATTCAATCATATTAGTAGCACGCCACTCTGCTTTACACTCTGCAACAACCGACTTCCGTAACCGGGATTAGCAAGCACAGTTGTCGACATTGATATCGCTGCCCTGCGGCTCATGATAGTCGGAACATCCTGCTAGCTGAATATTGCTATTGATACAAGACGAATGGGAACATTGACATTCTTACAGCTGCTATTCAGAGCGGAAAATCAATGACACAATAAATATTCTCGCCGTTATTAGTTGTCAGAGGGTTTCATTACCGTGAGAGCGTGGTAGAACAAAAGAGCTTGGAGTGGGCCATAGACCCATTAGCATTGATCCGAGTAGCGCCATCAATTAGCAGACTGACGTCGGCCGGGTCCACGCTGCCTTGCCTACTTAACGTTGCGAATAACTGCCAGTTACTTACATACTTAATTACTCTCCAGAACTAAGATGTACCGCTACCTATTTTGGACGTGCATGTGTTTATTTATTGGGGGACTTTACAGTAGACGTGAAGCTTATACGTGAGGGTGTTGCTACGGGTTGTCTCCATATAGTAAAGGGCAGTGCATGATCTTAACTTCCCTTTATGGGCATCAACACAGTGTATTCCTATCTCATAGTTCACACTATTTCTATTTTCTCTACTATCGTAGTAATTAGGGGAAGTGCATTCCATAAAAAAAGAATCCATATATCGAGATTTCCCCGGAAATAAATGTTTTGAGGCTCTCTGAACCTAAAAAAAAAAAAACACTTTTTAGAAAATGGTCCGTGTGTGTGTCTGTCTGTCTGTACGTCCGTGAACAACCTAACTCAAACATCTGATGTGTTGTACTCACATGAATTTCTCTAGTCTTCTACAAACCATTCTTACAAACTCTAATTTCTATATCTTCTTCGTGTTACTTGAGATAAACATTTGCAGAAATTATCTTATTGCTTAATTCCTTGTAGGTGCAAGGGGAATATTAGAATACAATAATAGGCTTTGAGCGACAGTCGAATCCTTTAAAGCTTCAAGATCCTGTGCTCTTTGCACGCTTAATATGTAAAAAAGTGAACAACGACGTCCCCTTTCATGAAAGTTTAAGTGTCCCGAAACTGACACGAATAGACAGGAATATTTACCAAATAGTACACTACAAAAAATTATTTAGACATAAATCGTGTATTTTAGCGAGATCTACATTTTTTGTATAGTAAGATTTTGTCTATCCCTTACGCATTACGAGTTATTCAGAAGTCATCCAGAATAAACAGGACTACATAGGCTATAGCCAGAAAATTCAAAATATACATTTCATTTGTTATACAAATATGTTAAACATATGTCAGTTTAACAAAAATCGTTATAGCCATTTTCAAAAAAAATCAAAATTTTCCATGTAAAGGGTAGTTTAGGGCGGAGTAATTTTCTTCAAAATCTTCGTGCCGCATCCTTGAAAGACATCAAACTTAAATACCAACTTTGGTTTTTAACCGACTTTTCGTTTTTGAGTTATGCTGTCCACATCCTGACACACACACACACACACACACACACACACACACACACACACACACACACACACACACACACACACACACACACACACACACACACACTTTTTCTAAAAATGCTTATTTTGGATTCAGGGGGTCTCAAAACATTTATTTCCGGTGAAATCCCGATATCTAATTTTTGGGTGGGATACCAGGAGAGGAAGTAAAAACGAAAAGACGGATAAAAACCGAAGTTGGTATTTTAGTTTAAATATCTTTCCAAGATGCCACACGAAGGTTTTGAAGAAAATTCCTCCACCCTAAACTACCCTTTACATGTAAGACTTCTCCAAAATTCTGATTTTGTTAAAAATGACTGACGATTTTTATTAACATGCAGTATTTAACGATATTTGTATGGCAAATGAAATGTAAGTTTTGAACTTTCTGGAAAATTTAACAAGGATATAATTTCTGTAACTGTTTATCCCGATTAATAAGAAGTAGAGGAATAAGAGTCGCCAAGAACAATTAGTAGAGAAAGTCATGTGAGTGCAGCACTTCAGGGTTTTATTGATCGTACTGTGCAGATTATTCCTTTCATGCAGTATTTAACGATATTTGTATGGCAAATGAAATGTAAGTTTTGAACTTTCTGGAAAATTTAACAAGGATATAATTTATGTAACTGTTTATCCCGATTAATAAGAAGTAGAGGAATAAGAGTCGCCAAGAACAATTAGTAGAGAAAGTCATGTGAGTGCAGCACTTCAGGGTTTTACTGATCGTACTGTGCAGATTATTCCTTTCTGATTATAATTCTAAGCAATTTTTGGTAATACACCATGTAACTTTAAAAGCTGCATTCGTATTTCTTAGCGTTGGGTTGTGAGTAATGAATGATACGTACACTCCGTACTATACAGTGCGTTACAAAAGTACGTCGCTTCAACTACGTAGTCATATCGCGACTCGTAGAGAACTGTGTTATCCTTCAAGGTTTCGTTTCTGTACTATACCATGTTACTTCGTCACAAGTACACAGAGGGATCAGTGCAGGGCAACTTCACCTTCACGTTTGTGACGAACAGATGGCATTAGGGTGTCATTCAGTCTATGTGCTTTCATTATGTGTGGATAGATGGCACAGTGTTCGCTATTACCATCTATTTTGATTTTTAATGTTGTTTTACACTTAAGGGGGAACTTTGGGTCATGGTGTTACTCAAACAATCCGATATTTACCTTGGATACTGAGGGAAACCACGAACAAGCCCCAGTCAGACTGGACAGTCCACGGGGTAACAGACACAGGAGGAAGAGCGAAAGGCACGATCCCTGGAAAAACTGCAAAAAGAAGTGGAGGACATTCAAAACGAAATAGCATACTACAACAGCATACTGGCAAACCTCGATGCTGATTCTACAAACTTTACCAGATTCTCACAGGACCTCGCGTACTGCTACAAAGATTACGCAGTAAAGAAACGCGAACTTGTTAAGCAGAGTGAGGGGTGGAAGACAGCTACGCCGAAGAAAAAGCGTACCAGAGAGAACGATAGCGACTCCGACGGTGAACGTCCCGGCCAGTCTTCGAGCACCAAGAGGCAACTAAGACAAGCTACACCGCCCCACCCCCTCGCTCTACACAACTCGTTTGCACCACTACAGGTAGCAGAACGCGAGGAAGCAGACTATCCAGCACCTCCCACACCCTCACAGAACCCCTTCCAACTTCACAAACCAAAGATCCCACCACACCAGAAGACCCCAACAAAAACCCGCCCCCCTCCCCGACCCTCAAACCCGGTCCCATCCACCTCAACAGCCACACCTACAGCCCCGACGACCACTACAAACGACAACCAAAAACCACCCAGGATCATTATACCAGACATAAAACAAACAGTTAAGGTTCTCCAACTTTTACGCAACAAACTACAGAACGGGTCATATAAACTACAGACAACGAGGGATTGCCTAAAGCTCTTCCTCCAGAAGAAACAGGACTCCGCCCCCACAATGCAGCTCCTGACGAACGCCGGTGTTGAATGCTACAGTTTTACGCCCAGAAGCGACCAGCCCCTGCGTTACGTTATTAAACGCCTTCCTGCAGATCTACAGGTGGAATACATAAAGGAGGACCTGGAGCAGAAGGGTTACACCGGCGTTCAGGTGCGACAAATGGTGTCCCGTGGCAGACCTCTTTCAAATTACCAGGTAAGCGTAGATAGAACCGCTGATAACCAAAAGCTCATACAGGAAAGAGAAGTGTGCCATATGATGGTCACCGTGGAGGTCTTAAAAACCATCCAGAACATCACGCAGTGTTTTAACTGCCAACAATTAGGCCATACCTTTAAAAATTGTCACATGACCTCCCGGTGTGTTCTTTGCGGTGGCATCCACCGCCTAGCTGACTGCCCAAAAAAGGCCAAGGAAGACACTGTACCCCACTGTGCGAACTGTGGGGAAGCGCATCCTGCCAGCTACAGGGGGTGTGAAACATTTAAGATGGAACGCCATCGCCGTCAACTGGCAGCCGCAGTCAGGAACTCTCCTGGTACCCAACCAGGGCCACGCCCCATCCCCTACCCGGCCCTGGTCCAAAAAGGCACCTCTTTTGCAGGAGCCGCCGGAGGGCAAAATGCACCCGCGCAACCGCCAAATGGTCCCCCTCCACAACCACAGCCCTCAGAGGCACCCACTAGCGACCTGGGAGGTTTGAAAGAAATTTTCAGCCTCTTCAAGGATTTAAACCTCCCAGTACTACTACCAAAGTTGCGGCCCATAATCGCAAGATTAAAAAGCAGCAACGATACCATGGAGAAGCTGGAAGCCATCATATGTTTGGTTACCACTCTCTTCGAGTAAATGGCAACTTCAAGGGGAGGCATAACTTTAACTCGAGCACTCCTGTGGAATGCAGATGGCATCCACAGGAAGCAACACGAACTTGAAAACTACCTGCGGCGTAACAAAATTGATGTCGCATTCATTTGCGAAACAAAATTACAGCAAGAGCACACTTTTAAGCTCCAGGGGTATCAAATCTTTCGGAACGACAGAACTGGCAGACAGGGGGGAGGTACTGCTATTTTGCTCAGAAACACTGTTGCTCATGCTTCTGTTACGCTACCTGCAATGGCAGCGTTAGAGTGCACAGCACTCAAAACCCGTGTAAATAATCAAACGGTGATGCTGGTAGCGCTCTACCGGCCCCCCAACTCCTTAAATTTCATACCTGACCTCGAACAAATCCTCGCTTTAGAGGAGCACGTTATAATTGCAGGAGATTTCAACGCTCGGCACCCCTGGTGGTTTTCACGCCGGGCAAACGCGGCTGGAAATCTCCTGGTTGAACTTATAACGGATAATGACGACTTAGAGGTACATCTTCCCCCAGACCCCACATTTTGGCACAGATCGGGGCACTTTGACCCCGAAATTTTGGACTTCGTACTAACAAAAAATGCGACGCCTTTAATTAACTTCACAGTGTATCACAGCCTGGACTCTGACCATCTTCCCGTGCACTTCGATATACAGGGTGGCATTCCGGCCGGTGCCTCTGGGCCTCGAAGGAGGGCTGAGACCGATTGGAATAAGTTTACCACGGAAATGCACGGGATGGCGCAACCCAGGCTGTCATACTACAGCGAGGCAGACATAGATGTCGCCATTGAAAACTTTACTGCCTCGATACACACGGCCAAGAGAAACGCTACCACTTACACCACAAGACCACCCGGTTTTTGCACGTACCCCGAGGTAGAGCAACTCATTGCGCGGAGACGACGCTTGACAAGACTGTGGCGGTACACCCGTCAGCCTGAATACAAAGTGCTAGCAAAATGGCTACGCAACATCATTCGGCATCAAATTAAAATCAACAAAACTGAACAGTGGGAAAACAAAATGCTGAGTACCACCCATTCGGACTCTTCCTTGTGGAAATTATTAAAGGCATTTAAAGTCTCCACGAACGTCAACTCCGCAACTGAGGCGCTGCACACTCATGGCGGCCTGCACTTCTCCGAAGAGGAGAAAGCCGAGGTCTTCGCTGACTGTCTTGAAGACAGATTCAGCGAAAACCCAGTTACCAACCGAGATATAGAACGGGAGGTACAGACATGGGTACAAACCTGGGTGGCGCAGAAGCAAGAGCAACAACTACCCATCATAACACCGCAGGAAGTTTACAAGCTCATTAGGAAATTACCTAATGGGAAAGCTGCCGGCCCAGACAAAGTGACTAATGAGGAACTTAAGCATCTCCCGAGAAAAGCCCTGGTGCAACTGACTAAAATTTTTAACGCCTGTCTGCAGCAAGGCTATTTCCCCTCTACCTGGAAACGAGCCAAGGTAATTATGCTCCCAAAGCAAGGAAAAAGCACCAGACAACCGCAAAACTACCGCCCCATTAGTCTCTTGTCTACTATTGGTAAATTGCTCGAAAAACTTATACTTTCTCGACTTCAAAAACATGTTTCGGAATCACATGAACTATCAAATTCACAGTTTGGTTTTCGAAAAGGACATTCAACTGATTTACAGCTTTTGAGATTAACTGATGACGTAACAGAGCAATTTAACAATGGGGCTTCAACGTTGGCGCTATTTCTGGACGTAGAAGCCGCATTCGACCGGTGCTGGCACAATGGCCTTATTTACAAACTGCACCACAATTTCCCGGCTCTTCAAAATTATCTATATTTGCTGCACAATTTTTTAGAAAAACGGAAGTTTTACGTCCAAGTGGGCCGCTCCTCCTCACGGGAGAGAGTGATGCGGGCTGGCGTCCCACAAGGGGCAATCATGTCACCCTTTTTGTACATATTATTCACCAACGATTTCCCAGTGGACGCCAGATGTAAGGTAGCCATGTACGCCGACGACACTGCAATATACAACCACCATAGAAATCCCCGTTTCGGCCTTGCAGAAATGCAACGTTATGTTAACAACTTCCTTTCATGGCAACATGACTGGAAAATCAAAATTAATCCCAACAAATGCCAGCTGATTCATTTCTCTAAGAGGCATCACACTTTGGCAATGGACCTAACGGTCGGTGGTCAGGTATTGCATTGCCGTCGGCAAGTTAAATACCTAGGGGTTACCTTGGACCGCACAATGTGCTGGTCCACCCACATAAAAAATAGCGCCAACAAAGGCAGACAGCGGCTAAAGTTATGCGCCCCCATCTTCCGCAGCAAACAGTTGCAATTGAAGTCCAAACTCGTCCTGTATAAGGCTTTCATCCTGTCAGTGGTTCTTTACGCGTGTGTGGCCTGGGCAAACGCCTCAAAAACCGCCTTGAAGACTATCCAAACCCTCCAAAACCTCTCCCTCCGGAAAATCCTCTCTGCTCCCATCCTAACCACTAACCGAACCCTTCACCAGGAAACCCAGATCCTAACCATTTCCGAGGCAATAGCGAAAAGAGCCGCTGTCGCGTGGGCGCGCATCAGAAACCATGACAATTACGTCATTGCCAATATTGGCAAAGGTGAGCCGAAGCATCGGAAACACACTAGAATTAAGATGTTTTAGACGTTGTTCGGCTCACCGACTGATGTGCGTCCGCGCAAAGAGGGGCCCTAGGCCGCACACACGCTACCTCAGAGGCCTGCATCCCAGGGAACCAGTCAGGAGCTGCAACCTGGTCCGCACAGGAAAACTGCGGAAAAACTGTATATAGTAAAGTGTATATAATGCAGTGTGTGTAAATATGTATATACGAGTGTGTGTGTGTGTGTGTGTGTGTGTGCGTGTGATGGGACATATGTGTGGTATGCCCAGGAGTGAATGAGCGCGTGGATGAGTGTACATAAACAAAAAACGATCAAAAGAAACAAACAAGACATTGAACATACAAAATAAAACTGTTCTCGGTGGGCTAAAGCTGCCCACTGTATGGGTTTTAAAGGAAACACAGATAACACGAATCCACTTGTAAACTTTGTAAATAATATAAATAATGTTAATTTGAGCCTGTAAGCCGGGCCCTTTTGTACCGGCACCAGGCAAATGTTTTAGTTCAATAAATAAGTTCAAGTTCAAAAATGCAGAATATTCTTAACATTATCTTTTCACCCAAACATTTGATGTCGAGATTTCACCGGAAATATATGTTTTGAGACCTGAATCCAATAAAAACATTTTTAGACAAAGGTCTGTGTATGTGCATGCGAGCGCGTGCGTGCGTGCGTGCGTGCGTGTGTGTGTGTGTCGATCTGTGGACAGCATAAATCAAAAACGAAAAATCGGTTAAAAACCAAAGTCAGTATTTAAGTTTAATGTCTTTCAAGGATGCGACACGAAGATTTTGAAGAAAATAGCCCCACCCTAAACTACCTTTTTCATGGAAACTTTTTCGAACATTATTTTCTTGAAAATGGCTTTAACGATTTTGATTAAAATGCAATATGTTCAAGATATTTGTATGAAAAATTAAATGCATATTTTGAATTTTCTGGCAATAGCCTATGGGGTCCTGTTTACGCTGGATGACTTTTGAATAACTCGTAAACCGTAAGGGATGGACAAAATCTAACTGTACAAAAAACGTAGATCTCGCTAAACCACACAATTTATGCCTAAATAAGTTTTTGTAGAGTGAACTATTTCGGAAATATCCCTTGTTATTTGTGTCAGTTTCGGAAAACTTACAAAGAGAATGGGATCGCAAAACTTTAAAAGATTTGACTATCGCTCAAAGGCTATTGTATTGTAATATATCCCTTGCACTTACAAGAAAATAGGCAAAAGGACAATTTGTGCAAATGTTTATCTCAACTAATACGAAGAAGATCTATGAATAAGAGTTTGTAAAAAAGGTTAGTACAAGTGCAGAGAAGGTCATGTGAGTGGAACACCGCAGATTTTTGTTCTGCGAATAGTAACATCATCTCAATGTGGCGGAGTGTCGTTGGGTTCTCGTTGGATCGCCATTTGATGCGTAAATGTCGTTGGTGACGTGGTGTCGCCCTTTGATTTGGTTCGTTCCGGCTAGCTCAGGATGAGATCTCTTTCTTTATCTCGGGTATGCGTAGGTGTTATAGACTACCCAAGAAAACCTTTGTATATTGTTTATTACTTCTTATATACTTTCGGGAGTTATGCCGATTTTCTACACGCAGAAGAATCGCTCTCACGTCTGCACACCACAACGGGCCGTACTGGTCTGGGGTGAGTAGTGACGCTTTCTGGCTTACCCACGCTAAGAAAACGTTCTCTCCAATTTTAAATGTCACGACGTCATCCAAAAGAAAGCCTCGTATCCAAAATGCTATTTCCTTTTCCCGCAATTTAGAAATGTCCCTTTCTATTATAACATGTTCTTTTTTGAATTTCGAACATATAATTACCTTTTTATGATTAAACGATGTTTACTTTATATTTTATTAAATATATCGCGCGACTTTTAAGGTTGGCAGACCTGAATTTTGACTGATTTCAAACTATATGGTATGACGTCATGACTCGTTAATTTCAAACCAATAATGTGTTTATCCTACAAATTTAACGACTATTATTTACTCATATCTTGCTCACCTTACAACACTTCCTGCTCTATTATCTATTTATGTTATTACTCAGCACTTATCGCAAATCTCACATCCGGCAATTAAATTAAAACGTGTCTTTATCAAGCCCATTCGATTTGAAATCTAAATTTCGGTATCATCAAACATTTTTAAATGACACCTATATGTTGTATCATCTCAAACAGTTTATTATTAATATTTTATTGTGCAAGCTATCAATTGTTTTATACAACAGTGATGCTGCAGTTACCAACTAAGTAGATGAATTGCGCCTGTTACTAATGCTGTTTGTTTATAGTAATTAACACAAGTTAATATATATATATCAAAGAATGGAGACTTCAAATCATTCATTATATACACAGATTCCCTTAGTGCATTAATGGCTATACAACAACGATCTCCTTGCCACACCTTGGTAAGGGAGATACGTGAATTAAACAGTGAGCTTATTTCATCAGGTAAACAACTAATCTTGGCATGGATACCATCTCACTGTAACATACCAGGAAATGATCTTGCTGACACTGCCGCAAAAGAAGCTACCAAGCATCCTCCAAGCTTACAAGATCTTAAGCTACCTCATGAAGACTATTTACGGCATCTTAAAACAACTATCCTACACCGATGGAAGACAGATTGGACAACTACATCCAAGAGCAAACTGCATGATATCTGTCCAATACCTAACCTGTCTACAACAATTAGAACACTAACCCGGCGAGACCAGGTGCTAATAACCCGATTATGCATTGGCCACACTGCGCTTACTCATTCCTACATTCTGTCCCGTGAACTTCCTCCTAAATGTACTCTGTGTGATTCTACTCTTACCGTTCAGCATCTGCTCACTGTTTGCCCAAGATACACTCACCAGCAACTTCAGTATGGAGTTCCTGAGAACCTTCAGCTAGCTTTGGGTGATCAACAATATCACAAGAAAACCATCAAGTTCATCAAAGCATGCAAAGTTAATGTTTAAGTTCATTGTAAACTTCATGATATGTTTCCTCCTTTTTTTCCTCAATGTTTAGTCGCGATATGACTTTTATGTTGAAGCGACTTAAAATAATAAATAAATTATTATTATATAATAATTATTTATATTATTATATAAATTAAAAACTTATTTTTAAGTAAAAGTGAAAGAATATTTATGGAGATTGAATATGCTGACAGGAAGGCTACACAAATTAAGCATGTGCACATGTAATGTTTTCCAAAGTCAAATTCACATCCAGGTAGACCTATATTTTATCATTCTACTATGAGTAGAGCATAAAATAAATTCAAGGAACATTCACCTCAGATAGATGTCAAACAATTCATAGCCGACACAAAATTTAATGGAGGATGGCAGGAGGAGCTGGTTAACACAATAACCAATTAGAGTCTCGCCACGCCTTGCGGTGCTGTATGGTTCAACACGCTCTGGAATCACGCCGTATACCCGCTGACAAATATCACTTGCACATAAAAAAAAAGAAAAAAAATATTCTGATCATTAAGTGGTCACTTATCAGCCGCCATTAAATGTTGTGTCTACCAAAGTAGTATTTCTTTTAATATTAGCTATAATATTACTGGTTGACATACATACATAAAGCCTCTGTTTCCACTTTATTTACCTGTTGCATGAAGTAATTGATAGCTTATATAATCATATACAACAATAAAAATGTTGAGATGGTATACAAAAAATATAGTACGTAATTTAAAAAGTATCCGATGACATCCCAACTTGAACAATAATGATATGCAGTTTGTTTCCGTAAAAATATGCCTTTTGGTATTGTGACACAGGTGACCAAATCCAGGTCCTGTCACTCTTCCAACGCTTTATTGTCTTCTAAACTTTTGTTATAAATACGCAGTATTTTTCTCGTCGTTAACACAGTCTACAGTCATTGCTATCACAACTCATAACTTTTACTTGTAATCCTTCTGAGCCCTTTTAGTGTCTTTCTTCACTTTCATTGTCTCTCATAGACTAACAATGTCGTCCTGAAAGCTCGACAAGCTTCTACTGATGTTTGCAGTCCTTTTATACTGAAGATGACGTCACAGCGACCTTTAGAGAAGCTCTTCACTCACGCTGGCACTCTAAAGCTTGCAGCAATCCTTTTTTATACGCCGCCTTCATTGTTGTCACGTGTTCGCTCGCGTGAGTGATGTGGGGACGCGGCTTTGGTAGGCGCAGCTAAAAGTCTCAAGAAGGCACTAGAAAAGTCCGTTTCGTTTCTGACTCCTATTCTTACTGTCACCTACACACAGCAGTTACCCTGACCTTCAACGCTTTGCCTGCTCGCCGGTGTGTGTGATGCGAAGTACCCCGGCTCCCGACCCATCCTCCGCTGTTCACTGGGATGAACGTCACAGTGTATATTATTTCACATGTCCGAGGGTGTTTAATTTTTGAGACATACTTATATTGCTCAAAGTAACAATTTACTACAGGCATGGACAAAATGAGCTCAAGTGTGCCACTCCACTGAAACCCTTTCTTGCCTCTCTCCACCTGTCAAACCTCTTCTAACTTGCTGTTCAGGTTCTGACACATCTCATTCAGTGGCGAGTATGACTGTTTTATGAAGGGTGGTAGAGATAATTTGTTGTAAGTTACAAGAACAGAAAGTTTGCTGTTTAATATGCAGATTTCAATTTGCAAATATAAAGCGTTACAATATAAACGCCACTTTGATCAGAAGCATAAAATAAACTGTGATCTTACAGGTATTTATTTACAATTTCAAGAGGTACTTTCTGAATACTCGTATTTGTAAACATATGAAAGGGATAATATGATTCAAATGTTTAGTGGTTTAGTTTCTTGGTTATTTAATATAAGCTACTGTATTTCGTGTTTCAAAGTTTGGACCAATATTAAGTTTATAACCAAAGATTTTATTATGTTGATGAAATAGGTTTAACATATTTTTAAGGCTAAATGGTAATGAAACTTTACTGCTTTATGTAATGTGAAAGAGAAACAATTTAGTATGTTAATCATAAGACAGTGTAAGGATGTAAGGCAAAGTAAGGCACGAAGCCACCACTGCACGTGTATCCAAACAACCTTCTTCACTGGGCAAGAGCATGTGGGGTGGGTAAGGCAAGTTCAATCACTACCTCTTCTCTCATGCCATGCTTGAGTAATTTACAGCACTTCCAAATGCTAACCATGGGATGCGCTTATCATTTTAATTAGACAAAGCTCACGGAACGCAGTTGCTGGATAGGCAGTATAGGTAAGCAGCGAATCAGAGAGTCTCTGAAGAGTTAAATCCAAATCGTCCTCTCCCGGAACAAAAAGGAAGGAAAGGACCACAGCGGAACCAATTCTAAATCCTCGAGTAAGGACCGGCTCGACGCAGACTAATCCCTGGTGAGGACAAGCTCGTCTTTATTAAATCTGGCTGCTCCATTTCAAGACGAGGAATGTGTATGTGCTCCACGATTTTGCTGCATGCTTCACTGCTCTTTGTGAAATAGTTTCTGGGGTTCCTCAACTACACAATCTTTTGTTTGCCTTCACATAAAGAGTTACTGTCCAGCTCAAAGGAATACTTGTGATAGTGGTGCATTTAGGTGAAATTAATTTCACGTTTCTAATAGAGTTGAGTATTAACAAGGATTTTACACGTCATGCCCTCACTATTTAAAGTATGGACACATTTACTCCGGTGTACAATTGTTGAGCTTTGCCTTTGTTAATATTCACTTGCCTTCCTCTACTGTTGTCTTACAAAGTCTTCCTATTCTAGCTACATTTAGCTAACCCAGGTGAACTTAAAATTCATATTTGCACATTTCATTGTAAAATACAGTAGGTAAAACGATAGTCAGAATTTTAAAGAGTATGTCGCTGTTTAAATTCCATGACAAATATTTACTTTCTCTACCCATTCTTTCAGAATGATTGCTACAAAAGCCTTTTATTTTATCTATTTCATGTTAATTGAAATAAACGTTTCCAAAAATGGTTTTATGACATTTATTTGTAGGTACAATGGAATTGGGGGATTACATTAGGTGTAAACGCTAGTGAAATCGTTTAAAAGCGGGCCATTAAGTAATGGTTTTAACTTTCATTCTCTATGTATGTCCACGAGGAAAAGGGTAACGATTTTCCACTGAAGAAAAGTATATCTAAACATTTAAACCAGTAACATAACTCAGATAAGGTTAAATGCAGAAAAAGATTATTTTAAACGGATCTACATTCCTTGTGTAGTAACTACCTGTATTTCCTATCAACCTCTCTCAACAAAAAAATAAATAAATAAAAATAAAAAAACAATAACTGCCCAGAATAAACCATTACCCAACGTAATTTAATTTCAATATTAAAATGTTCTGTGAGTCACCTAAATGAAATGTTAGTGTCCAAAGTACTTCTGGAATATGGCATTTTAAAAATCCTGAAATGAATTTGAAGTAAATTGGGTGTGGCGGAGTTTGATACCAAAACTGGGATTCAGTGGTTTTTGAAACTGAAGAATCAAATTTTTGGAAATATGGGCAACGCTAAAAGAGGTTCTATTACTTTGGTAATGTAAAATTAACTTTTCATGAATTCAGTTATCTAAAAAGTTAATTTTAATAAAGCAGGTGTCGCTTGATTACAACACAAATCAGGAAGCATTGTTAAAAATATAAACCCCAGGATTTTAATTTTCTTTTTTTCATTTTACCTTACATAAGGGCCTATTTCTTCCTCATGTCTTCATTCTGATGTCCTACTTCTTTTTGGTTTTATAAAGAAAAACCCATTGTTTGATAGTTACTTTAATACACCACGTGCCTTGGCAGAGGAACATCTCTATAAAGTTTCTGGTCTACTGTGATTCATGTTTAGGTTAGTCTCAGTGACAAATTCAGCCCTAAAAATGCATTTCGATAAAAAACTTCAATCATGACATTCTTTAGGTTGCTTCTTTTTCTTCCTTTTAAACAAACTTTTTGGGTTAAATTTAAAATTTCTTTTGTCCGGGTTTCTTAAATACTTTTTAGTTGCAGATTTCCAATAAACATCGGGTGTAGTTACTCTGAATACTGTTCCACGTCTTTGGATAATTTTTTCATCCTGTTCCAGCTCACTTCTCCTTCTTCTTTTTATTTTATTTTTTTTTATTTCTCTTTTTTATTTTTTATTTTTATTGTGTTCACTACTCCCATCCGCAAAACACGTGGCTATTGTTTTCTTCTCAAATTCAGTGTTTTTGTTATGATAACAGACACAAGAAGGAATTAGGCTTGCATTTTTGGAAAAGTCACTTTTACACCATATGTAGCTGGCAAAATTTTCCTTTGTTAAACTCGGAAGTCACAGTGGCTAAGCGCTCATTGTTCGAAAGGGAATTAGCGAATTTTGAAACTACAAATGCCAATATAGGTGTTGGATTTGGCCTCATTTTTCACTACGTATTTTAATAAGATATGTCGGATTTTGCTCTCATATCAGGACTGCATTGAACTCCTCGAGGTAAAATCTATCAAAAGTGATGCGTAACTCAATTGGGTCAAAAAATGGATTTGGCGAAACACACTTTTATATTACTGCGCACAACACGTGTACAGAATATGCAACTGATATGCAATAACTGCTCCGTTTCAGTAAAGTGATTGCCTTTTATTTCAAATAACGGTGAAAACTGAATATAGTGCACTGACATCATTAACCGCGTCTATTATTGAGTTTCAAAAGCAATAAAACAAAGAAAAAATGAAACACAGCCTTGTGCGTAACTCTCGCTTTTGTTTTCGTCAATTGTGTTTCTTATTTCGAGAACAGTGTAGGCGCCTCTAAAATTACTAGGTGGCCAGGTCAGTATGGAATATATGCAAATTCTCGTGTGGCCTGGCTTCCCTAGTGGGAGGTCCTAGTGAGACACTTACACGCTAGGAGGCCGTGCTCTACAGGGATCAAGTGGGCTTATTTAATTCATTCATATTTCTTAGCGGTTACCAACAATGAAGGCTATTCCAAGAAAATTCAGGAAATATACCTATTTGTCATGAAAATATACAACTTTTTTTTTAATTACCGTCCTCCAACATTGTGTCATGAAAATATACTAAGGTATATTTAAACCTCTAAGATAAGCAAAAAAATCCCATGCGAAAATAGTTCGGAAAGTACTGAACTTAAATAAAGGAATTTGATACCTATCTAACTGAACTTTTCTTTTGAGTTAACCGTTCCGAGACAGACATAGCTACACATTTTCTTTCTGCATTTAGGGAGTCTTAAAGCATATATTTTCCTTGAAATTTTCGGTATGCAGTTTTAGGAAATACAATAGGTTCGCCACTTACAGTGAGTAAACCGTAGAGAAAGGAAAATTTCAACCAAAACGCTGTTTAGTTAGCACTCGGAGCACTAAGACTATGTTTTTTTAAAATCCCAGGACACACCGAAAAAAGAACCGGATGATCTTGTGGTGTAGTTATGGTGGTAATTACACTATTAGTGATGACAGGTGGGATGTTGGCGTGATAATCGTGGTGTTCTGGTAATGGCGGTGGTGTTTATGATGGTGGTAGTAGTGATAGTCTTGATGATGTTAGGGGCGTTGGTGGTGTTGGCGTTAGTGGTGATGGTGATTATACTAGTGATCGTGATGGTAGTGATAGTGGTAGTGGTAGTGGTAGTGGTAGTGGTAGTGGTAGTGGTGGTAGTGGTGGTGGTAGTGGTGGTGGTGGTGGTTTTCTTTTTATAGTAGGGGAAAATCCTCAAAGGACACCACTCTGTGTGGGAGTTGGGCTTCTACCAACTAAAAACCCCTACTTCCAGTCACATAGGACTTCGTCTCCTGGAACTGCTGGTGGCATTACTTCAGGAGACTGTGACACTCTGATGTTCCTTGTTACCTGTTTCAATTTATCAATTTTTTAATTATCTGTGTTTAAGTTGATCGTTATTGTATTGTCGTAACTATGTTTCTCCTTTAAAACTTCTTTTACAAATGTAGTAATATCCTTCCAGTTGCTATTGCTGTGTAACATAAGACAAACTATGTTATCCACTGTTATTTTCCCTATTTTATCTTGAAGGCGCATTCTCTTTTCCTTCCAGTTTGGACAACTGAATATATTGTGCTCTGGCGTATCATATTCCCCACACCGTAGACATGTGTCGGTTGAAGCCAGACCAAAAGGGTACAGGTAACTTCTAAAACATCCGTGTCCGGATAAAAATTGTGTTAAAAAGTATTCTATATGCCCGTGTTTTCTATCTGTCCATTTCTTTATGTCAGATATCAACCTTTTTGTCCATTGGCCCGTTTTGACCTCTGCATTCCATTCAGACTGCCATTTCTTTAAAATATTTTCCTTCACTGTCCTGTAATTTCTGTTCCATTGTGCTCCATCCATGTGTCTTCTTTCTTCCACCAGTAGGTGTATCGGGATCATTCCTGCAATGACCTGGATTGCTTTGGTTGAGATAGTCCTGTATCCACTGGCTATTCTGATTGAAATCTTCCTATATGGCCTTTCTATAAGTTTCCTATATGTGACCTTGTCTATCCATTCTCCCCAAATCTCCGCTCCGTATAGGATAATGGAATTCACTACACTGCCCAGAATGCGTCTTTTGTCAGCCTTAGGCCCTCCCACATTTGGCATCAATCTGCTTAGAGCTCCCACGATCTTTTCTGCATTCTCTACAATACTTTGTATATGCGCCGACATGCTTAGGTTATGGCCCATCTGTATACCAAGGTATCTTATATATATTTTTTTGATGTTATGCGTATATCGTCGATTTTAACTGTGACCTCTCTTATGGTTCTTCGGCCTACTATAATTACGGCCTCAGTTTTTTGTGGCGCCAGTTTAAGCCCTTTCCCTGCCATCCAGGACTGAACTCTCTTTATAGACCATTCTATCCGGTCTTCCAGAATGTCTCTGTGTTCACCACAAATTACTAGGGCAAGGTCATCTGCATAGCCCACTATTGTTACTTGTTCCCCCATTTCCAGTTTTAACACTCCATCATAATATATGTTCCACAATGTGGGCCCCAACACCGATCCTTGTGGTACACCACATGACATATTCATTTTACTCTCCTCTCCTACCTGTATTTCTCTGTCATCCAGATAACTACAGATGAAGTTAATCAGATATGGTGTTACCTTTCGTCTCTCTAATTCTTGAACAATCCCCTTCCATGGTGCAGAATTAAAGGCATTTTTAACGTCTAATGTTGGTGGTGGTGGTGGTGGTGGCGGTGGTGGCGGTGGTGGCGGTGGTGGCGGTGGCGGTGGCGGTGGCGGTGGTGGTGGTGGTGGTGGTGGTGGTGGTGGTGGTGGTGGTGGTGGTGGTGGTGGTGGTGGTGGTGGTGGTGGTGGAGGTGGTGGTGGTGGTGGTGATGACGTTGGCAGCATCTGCTAATGAAGCCTATATAGCTAGACACAAGTACACACTAAAACCTAATTATTTTGGCATTAAATCACAAGTAAATCTTCTAATATTCACAGGCACAAATAGTTTAAACCGTTAAAATAAAAGTCTTAAGGGACGCAGAACTATGATGTTTCTTCGTCCTATTACAAACTTCATCACCGGACACAGCAGAGATGACGCCGTCAGGATTTATTCGGTTAAAAATCTTTTGTGACGCTTTTACGTAAAGATCAACGAGCAATAAAGTGACTGAAAAGAACCACTATCATAATTGAGATAGGAAACAGGGTACGACTGCAGTAATAAAACACTTCCACAAGATTTATTTTATCGGCACAACAGCTCCAGTGAGGTTCAGGTTATAAATTCGCCGAGTCCTCCTTTGCATGCTAAAAATTCTGAAATTAGGGCACTGAGTAGCATAAAGTTGCCAGACTTACAATGCCGGTAACTTGCACTCAGTATAATGATATTTTATAGTCTACGGACTGTTATTAGAAGCAACCCCTTCCGTTGTTCTCCAAGATTTAATATGCTGTAAGTGACTAAACCAACTCAGATTTACAGCTTTGGATTTGACGGTAATATCTTGCAATTCATAAAAGGCTCTACATATTATCCCTGTTCGTTTACTACTGTCAAAAATTATTATAATGTATAATTTTTTCCGTTTTCTGAGACTCCTGAATTACAAATTTGAAACCTACAGCATTGTTTTGAATACTTCAGTGCATTCGTTTTTAAAACTATAGGGAAACTTCCGAATGTGCTTATCGGAGCTCTAAGAAACCTTTCTCCACTAATGGCGCACCATAGACTAATTTTTTATCATGAAGGGGTACTTCATGAACAATATTAGATTCTGAGCTATAGAGCCAACTTTTTTCGAGTCAACAACTGACGGCCGTACATACGTTAATACAATTTTACCCCCTTTTTAAAACAATTAACACATAAGGAGCATTTTAAAATTGGGTATTATATCCTGTCTTGTTCATAAAGGTTTGTTTAACTATTTCTTCTTTACTTTTTACACGAATCACATTATACCGCCAGAGGGATGCTTTAAGACCACTTTCACATTTTGTTGTTTCTCAGAAAGGTCAACAATGAAAACTTAGAAAGTATTACCCAATTCAGTAATAGAAAAAATGATTGACAACATCTATTAACTGCATGCCTTTAATACAAAAGATAAAAGTAAGGATTTAAAAGAAATAACGAAGGTGGTCCTATTAGTATTGCTAGGGTTAATTCCGGTTTTGACTTAGGGTTCAGAAATTAGAGCACTGAAATGTAGAGGTTTCTGATAAGATTGATAACTCCGAAAAGAGATTTAGAGACACCCTTAGAATGTTTGCTAGAACAAATGCTAAATTGACACCAAAAGGCTATAGAGATGTTGGAAGACCATATAAGATACGTTTATGTTGCTAACGCCGGCGTTGTGATGTGCGACAGTTATTTTGTCTTTTATGCAGAGTCAGGAAACATCTTTGACTTCTGTGCTATGTATATTAGGCTCTCAACTCCAAAGATGCTGCATTCTATCAGCGTTTTTCGTATACGCACATTTTTATTACTTTTGGCGATGTTTATAGACATTTGGAGAGAATAGCCGAACTTCGAATCTGTTTTTGCAGATTCACCAGATTTTCATATAAACAGGTCGTACTAGATTTGAATAAGCGTTCGGAATATTTGTCACATGTGCAGATATAGCTTGGAAGATAAAATACTTTAGGATCTGTTTGTGTCTTCACTTTATGACCAGGTTCGTGACCAGGTCTGTATGTAATTCCATACAAGTGGACAGAATATTATTGGCTTGGGTAGCAAATAATAATATACGGTAGTCTGCTGCACACATATGATAACTAAGAATATATCTTATCTGAAATTCATTTAGAATGAAGGTGACTTCAGATATTATTCTCAGAAAATTTAAGCCATACACTTCATTTTCCAGAACATGTCTTAAACTCGTGGTATATTAATCAAAATCGTTGGAGCGAATTTGGAGAAAACTGTCTATTATAGTCAACTAAAATAAGTATTTATAAATGTGTTTGGAAATAACCGTTTCAGCTACACACGTGCCTTCCTAATTGCCTATGGATGCCTTGCTTAAACTTTCCTCTCATGAGTGAAACACTGACAAATACAGAGGTGTCAACCCAGCATTATAGCCTTGTGAATGAAGTCATTATATCGACTGTTAGAATACCGCAGAGCCGACTGTTGGTACAGCAATAAGCCTGGCTTTGTTTCCACAATCTGCCATTGCATTCGAAACTAATCGGCTTGCCTGGTATTTTAAGCCTTCAATAGGCAAGATGTTTATCATGATATTTACATAGCAACCAAATGTAATGGCTGCACATTGTGTGTGTATGTAGGGCCGAAGCGCAGCATCAAGATTTCTATGAGCGGCATTAAATATTAATGGACCTCTATTAAGCATGTTCGGACAAATGTACTGCATTGTACAACAATTAAACGGTCTAGGCAAACTAGCCCTGGGATTAAGTGAGTAATTTTCTCCCAAATCCAAATGAATAGAGATTAGGAGGTAATCATGTCTACTGAAGCCACAATTCTTATTATTAGTGGGTGGATTACGATGACCTGGTCTGTGATTTCAAGGGATGCAGGACTGTCTTGGAACGTGCCCCATGGTGCAGACTGTGGATAAACAAATATACCGAAATAGAAGGTGAAAGTGAACAATACTTTAGATTCCAAAGACTCATATGCAATTCAAATTTCAAAATACCTAATTTCAATGGATCTTTTGAGTAGTTTACTGTGTATGAAGAATAACTCTTGCTGCTTATCCAGTGTCATTATCCCGCGGTCGACTACACACCCCCGTCGATTTCCCGTCCCCTGGTGGACGGAAGAATGTCGGAATGCCATTCGTGCTCGAAGGCGTGCACTTAGGGTTTTCCAACGTCACCCTACTTTGGAAAACCTGATCGAATACAAGAAAATGCGCGCCAGGTCCAGACAAGTCATTAAGGATAGCAAAAAGTCATCATGGAGCCAATTTGTAGCTTCATTTAACCGACACACACCTTCCTCGGTTGTGTGGGATAGATTAAGGCGTGTTGCAGCTAAAACGACCCAAATACCAATAGCGGGACTAAAAACAGCCACAGGAGCTGTTGTTGATTCATTTGAAGTGGCCAATACCTTTGGCAGTGCTTTCGCACAAGTGTCTAGCTCGGAAAACTACTCCCCTGAGTTCCTTCCATTTAAAACTCAGGTGGAATCTCAAGGCTTCACGTTTCGTTCTAGAAACGTAGAGGATTACAATCGCCTTTTCACCATGGCGGAGTTGGAGCGTTCCCTGAAATCTTCGCGATGTTCAGCACCAGGACCGGACGGTATTCATGTACAAATGTTACAACAGCTCTCTCCTGAAGGTAAGGCACTCCTGCTCGAGGTCTATAATCGTGTTTGGGTTGACAGTATACTCCCAGAAAATTGGCGGAAGGCCACCGTTATTCCCATCTTGAAGGCTGGGAAGGACCGTCATCTTCCCTCCAGCTATCGTCCTATTTCCCTCACCAGTTGCGCTTGCAAGGTGATGGAACGCATGATCAATGGACGATTGGTATGGTGGTTAGAAAGTCGTAACCTACTGACTAACATCCAGTGTGGTTTTCGACGACGCCGTTCAACTGTTGACCATCTTGTGTCAATATCGACACAGCTAATGGACGGCTTTATGAAGAACTGTCAAACCGTTGGCATATTTTTCGATCTTGAGAAGGCTTATGATACGTGCTGGCGAGCAGGGATTCTACGTTCCCTGTATGCCTGGAACATACGTGGACGCCTACCACTTTTCATTCAGGAGTTTATGAAGGACCGCTTTTTCCGAGTAAGGGTCGGCTCGGTTTTTTCCAATTCTTTTGTTCAGGAGGAGGGAGTACCTCAGGGTTCGGTGCTAAGTGTCACGCTCTTTGCTATAGCAATTAACTCCATCTGGAAATGTGTTCCACCTGGAGTTTCGTCATGTCTATTCGTAGACGACTTCGCTGTCTATTGTACTTCTCAGCGCATGGCGTTCTTACAACGGCGCCTGCAGCAATGTTTGGAC
Organism: Tenodera sinensis; assembly: GCA_030765045.1. Classification (NCBI taxonomy): domain Eukaryota; kingdom Metazoa; phylum Arthropoda; class Insecta; order Mantodea; family Mantidae; genus Tenodera; species Tenodera sinensis. Next base: position 58,143,438 of record CM060963.1, read on the forward strand.
AACCTTAGAGAATGGAGCGTGAGAAACGGCTTCCGTTTCTCAACTAAGAAGACAATCTGCGTTAATTTCTGGCGCCGTAGGAGACGATTACCACCTTCGCTCCGATTTGGTCCAGATTCACTTCCCTTCGCAGAAGAGACGCGCTTCCTGGGTTTGATCTTGGACAGGAAGCTTAGTTGGTCGTCGCATATTGTACAGCTAAGAGCGAGATGTGACCGTTCCCTAAATATTATGCGAGTACTGAATGGCAAATCGTGGGGAGCGGATCGAACAATTTTGTTGCGAATATATCGCGCATTGGTCCGATCCAAGCTAGACTATGGGTGTATTGTTTATTCGTCAGCACGACCATCTGTGCTGAGAAGATTAGACGTGGTCCATAATAGGGGCATCCGCATTGCAACAGGAGCTTTTCCAACAAGCCCAGTGGTGAGCCTTTACGCCGAGTCCGCAGAAGCTCCTCTGCAATATCGGCGTGAAATTCTCTTGGAAAATTATGATTGTGCGCTTAGATGTATGCCTAAGCACCCAACGTTCGCTTCTTTTTTCACCACCACGCTAAGAGAACGATATAGAAATAGCTCCCTTAATCCAAAGCCTGCGGGGTTCCGTTTCCAAGAGCTCCTAGTGAAGCTTGGAGTGGAACTGCCTGTGATGTTCGCCAAGGGCGAGAGACTTTACCCCCCTTGGCTATCTGGCACGCCCCATGTAGATCTTGGGATGACCATACACCAGAAGTCCACGATGCCTGTTTCAAGTATCCGCACGTGTTTCTTAGAATTTTTGTCAGGCTACACTGACCGTCGATATATTTACACCGATGGATCAAAGAACACCGTGCTTATGTTTATGGAACCGAACCATTGACATTCGGTTTTCCAAATAGCACTTCCATTTTTACTGCAGAGCTTTATGCAATTTATCGAGCCGTTTTGTATGTTCGCCGTCGTAAATTAGGTGACTGCCTGATTTTGAGCGATTCCCTTAGTGCACTGCAGAGCCTTTGTCAGTTGTACAACCCCCATCCTATTGTACAACGTATCCAGGATGCACTCCATGTTTTACACGCTTCTGGTGTTGACGTGGTGTGTGCATGGATTCCTGGTCACGTAGGTTTGCCGGGGAATGAAATGGCAGATTTAGCAGCAAAGACGGCAACTACAGAACCCAGTATTACCATCTCACGTGTTACTTCGGAAGACTTCAGGCTTGAAGTGCGGAGAGCGGTGCTGTCGCCCTGGCACGACGAGTGGTCAGCTCTCCACGGTAATAAGCTTAGAGAAGTGAAAGAACTACCGATAAACTGGGTAACTTCCTGTCGCACATCTCGTCGCGAGGAGGTTAGTTTGGCTCGATTAAGAATAGGCCACTGCAATTTTTCGCATGGTTACCTATTTAAAAGGGACCCTGCGCCTCTATGTCCGCTGTGTGACAACGTTTTGTCGGTTCGCCACGTGCTGCTAGAGTGTTGCTCTCTAGCGCACCTTCGGGATTCTCTGCAGCTGCCTGCCAGACTTGCAGAGGTCCTAGCGGACGACAAAACAGAGGTTGATAGAGTTTTTCATTTTTTAGCGGAGTGCAATATAAATTTGAGGATTTAAATTTTTTAATTATCTGTTTCTGCTTTTGGATATATTTACCACCTTGTTTCATATCTGGCTATTGCCACTGATTTTTACCTTTGTAAACTTTCCTTGTTGCTAGTATTTTTATTTTTTGAGTGAAACTTATATCTGGCTATTGCCATCAGTCTGTTAAGGGCGCTGATGACCTAGAAGTTGAGCGCCCTTAAACCAAATCCAAATCCAAATCCTTAGAAGCATCAGAGTTCTACACGTTCAAAGACTGTAAGTATTGTGACAAAATGACTATTCGATGAGTCCCACCTCTGCCAACAAGGTTATAAAATTACAAAATCCAGTCCAGTCATTTTTGTTTTATCACAAACACACAGTTCTCTTTTGCTGACGTTAACAAAGTCTACAGTTCTTCGTGATATTACAACAGCTTCGCCATCCTGCTTCACAACCCGCCGTTTCTCTCATGACGAGCATACTCACGCAACTGACATACTCACACACAAACTAAAAAGTGCTTCTCTGCGATGACTTATGTAACTATTAACTTCTCTCGTCACCTCGCCTCCTTATATAGCGAACTTCTACAAATACGCGGGCTGCCGGACACTTCCCGAATAATCTGGAAACTCCGTTTTTGTTCTGTCGCTCTGATTGTCACGTATTCACAACAGTCGCGCGAGGTAGTCTGACCTTAGGCGCTTTGGTGGCACGCTCAACCGGCGTCACATTATAGTGGAACAACAATGTGTACAGATTAAAGAAATCAAAACCAGCACGCGCATAGAGCGCTCTCACTTCATCCCTTCCTCCCGTGGTCTGACAACAGCTGGTTCAGTGTGAAGTACCCTCCATAAATACTCTACCTCTACCCACCACCTTTAACTGGTGTTGTCCATCCTCACACCCAACCACGCATACTCTGAGACAAACATCACATAGTTTGCAATCGTAGCAGCCGGCAGCGGATTCATCAAATACCATTATATTTGAAACGGTAACACGGTGTTGTATACAGAAAGACATAATAATGAAGGGAGAAAATCGGCTATTAGGATAATTCTGATACAAACAGAAGCACAACGGAAACTGAAATTGTTCATTTTTATGGATAAAAACAATGAAATAACGGTACTCTGCCATGTGCATCATGGAATGAAACAGTAATTGTACATTACTGTAGTTTGCCTAGGACTGCCATTAAGAAAAATGAAACAAGGCGAAGAAGAGAGGACCAAGAAGAATAATCTGACTACATTTTGGTGTATTTTAAAAGTCCAAACCACGCCACAAGGAATAAAAGCCTATATCTTGTGCTCATCTTGTCAGACTTAATTTTTCACTACCGCACTTTTTTCTTAGGTGCTATTAGGAATACTGCAATGGCTTAATTTCTAGAGTTATTATTTTACTTTTTTAAAAAGTAAAAATAGGAAAGAAAACAGGCAATATTCGGAACTTTTGAGCATCTTTCACCAGGTGAATAAACTATATTTTGAAAAAAGTAACCAAACCGCATGAAAATGTTTAAAATGCTGCCAAAAATTTCTGCACCAGTTGTATATGTTATAGAACCCTAGATTCGTTAAGTAAGGGGTTTTTCTGCCGCTTATGAATTATAGAAATTTGCACACAACTCAAAGGGTCTTCTCTGCGATATATAAATTTGGTTTAAGTTATGTCAAACGTGTAATAATTTCATCAACATCCTTAGATCCATTTTTTGAGGGGGAAAACGTGCAACTGTCTTTCCATGCAAAGTGTACTACGAGAATAGAGGAATTTCGTGAAAGTCTCCATATAACATCTTTGGAAAATGTTGGACTTCATTAAAGTTTAGCATTTATTCTACTTTTCGATTTTGAATTTTTCTTCTTTCATTCTCTCTTCCCCTCTCTCTCTCCACACACAAACACACACACATACACACACACACGCACACACAGAGAGAGAGAGAGAGAGAAATGCATACTTAAATTATTTTGTTGTTTAATGACGCTATCCATTGCAAGGATCACATCAGCGTCCAGATGTACCGGAATTTTGTCCTGTAGGTGTTCTATTACATTCCAGTAAATCTAAATATGGAGCTGTGGTTTTTAAGCACACTTAAAACCATCGATCTGGGCTGGATTTGAACCCGTGATCTTGGGATCAGTAGTTCAGCGTCTAACCAACTGAGCCACCCAGAGAGACGATGTGCCTACTGCCTATCTTAAATACTTAGTTTAGGGACATCAAAATGTGTATTTCCGATATCTCCTTATCGACTTCCTGAGTTATGCTCAATACGTATCTTTTTCATTACAGATAAACACGGGGGAAAAATAAACCTTAGCAACAAATTTTCCTATTTGAAACCCTTGGGTAAAGAACTAAATTTTCTTTGTTTAATTTGTACGAACACAACACTGTTGTCACAACTGAAACATTCCTTGGTTGTAAATGAAATCGTTAGTTTAATCTTTTTGTGTCTTCTACACTCCTACAATATCATTAACATTTAGCGCTTGAGGACAAAATATTAAGTCCCGTGAGCGTGGAATACGTCATTACTTATTGGTGTAATGAGTATAAGCATTTTCTAAACATACGTACACAAGGTACCTTACTGAACACCGGAGTTTACATAGAGGAAGAGACATCGAAGTAGTTTGTATTGGAAAGATGGGACCGTGTTGCAGAAGTCGCTTTGGGACCCAATCGATCTTTCTCGATCACGCATGATGGAGTGAGGTCAAAAGAAACTGGACAGTTCGCCGCGCTGGTACACTTTGCTCAAATATCCAATAATACTGATGGAGAAACCAGCACAAGAAAAGGAACACATGTGTATTTGATCCTCGCTATAGGAAAAAGCAGAGAACAGTGAAGGCAAGTCCTCCAAAAGGAACTAGCAATATCATAAAGACGGAAAATACCGAACTACACGCTTGCAGTTCCAATGCGAGAAACCAACGTATCATATAAGCAACACGGTCGGGTGGAAATATTAGTAGTCACTAATTATTGCGTATGTTATAAAACGAGCCTGTGTATTTTCATGAATTTCCTTACTCCCTTAAATGCTTTTCAATAAGTCTGTAGGTATTCTTTAAGGAGTCTTTTGTCGTGCCATCGAAAACTTCTTTAGATCCTCTTCTCTTATCTAGGAATTTCAATTGTACCCATAACCGAATAGGTTCAAAATGCACCTTATTATGCCACGTCGTCTGACAAGACATTTTCGAAAAAGAGAACAACACAGAAAGGCGAAATAGCCGATAAAATTTGCTCCCTCCTCAGCATGTAGGTATAAGCTTGCTATCGGCTAGCAAAAGTAATCGCCAAGTATGACGTCCAATCCGGAGAAAACGTCTAAAAAGCCTGACGCTCACAGGTTAAGGCAAGGGTCGGAAAATCTTCTACGGCTACTATACGACTAATATCACAGTCAGGGGTAGAGCAGTACTTCGCCCTGCTTCAACCACGCTCCTCCAAACAACACGCGTTCAAATGTGAATACCCAGCGATGTGTACCATCTTGGTACGACATGGCTCTTTCGAAACCACGAAAACGCAAAGAAACCTTCCTATTACATACGTAGGTTTATTAGAAAAGTTAAAAAGCACTCCAAAAACATAAGGTTTCATGACTTCAAAGCAATGAACCCAATTTTCAAACTTTTTACACATTCTTTCATGTGGATATTCATACATTAAAACCACAATTACGAATTACGGTTGTCAGTTTACAGACAATTACAGTTTCGAAATTAGTATTAACTAAATCAGGCTGGTTTCGATATTATTGCTACGTTTGTGTGAGCAATTTCAGGCAGGAAAAGGTAACTGAAAGTGTGTCAGTTGTTACATTACCTAGTATGTGAGACTGAGTTTAATTTGTTTTCACAGAATTTTGAAATTGTAAACATTAAATGATAAAAGATACATTCAGCACAAAGTTGTATTTTTAAAACTATTTTTCAAATCATTATTATATACCAAAATGGATAAAACGCAGAAAATTCTCCAAGGTAATGAAATTTGTTCTACATTTCTCGTTCTATATCTTGTTCCTAGTTCTTAGTTGTTAAGTATTGTATGAGTGAATTAAAATTATTTATAAATTGTATGCATTTTCACTTAAATTCACTTAGCCCACGATCACGCCAGGAATTTTGTTGCTATATATTTTTTTTTTTTTTTTTTTTTTCATCGCTTTAACTACGTAGTCATATCGCGATGGATCTTTTAGTAGATACCTCGTAGAACGGTGTGTGGCGGACAGTTAGCCTTTAGGGTCTCATCCTTATCCTTGCACCCTACTTCAACTCCACAGTGCAGGTACCTCCGCCTCTCTGATAGTAGATTGCACTACCGTACAATGACAGCCAAAGATGATCTCATGCACTTTGCATCTGTCACATTATTTATCGTTGTATATACGAAATCATGGGTATTCGGTGACCCAAAGCGGGTCACTGTATGAGTTTCTGAGAGCCCCGCTATACATAGATATGTTGTAAATAGACACAAGTGTAAATATAATGTAAATTTAAGCCTGTAAGCCGGGCCACATGTACCAGGCAATATTCCTCAATAAAGTAAATCTGAATCTGAATCTAATCTGGGTATTTCATCGGTTGCTTTAGGCAATGTACCCTTGCACCATGGCCCAAAACAACCAAAGAAGTGTTCATGGCTTCATACAACGATAAATAGTGCGACATAGATGCGAGGTGGTTGTCACTGTACCATCTAGTCTAACTGCAGATACCTACGCCTGAAGTTAGCCTTCTAGGCCTCAAAATCTGTTGCACTTAACTGTGCCAAAATAGTTTAATTAATGATATTCAAATTACAATAAAACTTATTTTAAATATTTAATTAAATAAAAGATAAACAAATAAGTGTCCAATAAAATGCTTATCTCTTGTACATTTTTACTTAAATAGTTGACTGTTTATAAATTATTAATAATAATTTATAAACAGTCAACTATTTAAGTAAAAATGTACAAGAGATGGTGTCAGGGTGGCATCTAGTCAGGACCTTCTAGATTAACGGACCTGACACTGCCATCTAAGTTGTACAAAAATGGCGTCGGCTGGTGGGATTTATTTCTGAGGTGTTTCCACACGCTGTTTTTCGTATTATTTTCTATGTCTTCGAGTTATTGTTTCTTATAATAATTCCTATGTAAGTTTGTCTTCATATCAGCAAAGCGAGTGTTTCAAAAGTTTTATTTGGGCAGTATAGGAACAGGAATAAATGTAATAACGTTTTGACTGTGCCGTGTGCTATCCACGTGTTCATGTTTATTGTGTTCCATCTAGGACTATGGCTACATTAGCCGTATAGTGTGGTTAATTTATCTGTTTGCAAGTACAATTTGTGTCACGATTACAGTGGTGAGAGGTTGTTGAAGAAAAACTGTTCCAGTAGTGTATATTAATGTTGCCATACTACAACCTAACCTCAAACACGACAATGCACCGTAACTGTTGCATTCCCGGATGCAAATTAAAAATCAGAAACTTTCAGTTAAAACAAAAGGTAAATTACAACATAAAGCTTCTAAATTCAGTATTTAATTACAATAAATTGCAGCGTTATGTGTATTAGTTGCCGGTGTGTATATAACATGGTGAATAGTGTGAATAGTGAAAGACAATAATTTCGAGTGAATTCAATTAGTGGCATCTGCAACACCAACAGTTTGTTTCATGTAAGTAGTATGCTGCTCATATTTGTACATTATCTTTTGTCTTTGTAATTTAAATGTGTAGCTGTAGTTTAGAAGAAATGTGTTATGTTGCTGCATGTAAAACTGTAGACTATAGCAAAGTTTGGTAAATATTTACAAAATCGTCCGCTCGAGAAAACGAATGAAACATAGTGCAATGGATGCAGTTTTTATTGCTGATTACGATCTTGTAAGTTTTATTGTGCGCTCAAGCTTCGTGTTTTATTTATGAGAAAATTTCGTACGGTCGATGAAGTGGTTTTATTTCGCTTATGCGGCGGATATTTAGCTAATAAATGTGCATAAACGAGTGTAATATATGCTACAATGATTGATTAATGCATTTACGTTGAAATGATTGCATAAACACTACCCAAATTGTAAATATTTCGATAACACAGGACCCTGTCACCCCACTCATATGCAAAACTAACCTAACCTAAGCTAACACAATGTTGCTTTACAATACTGATTTAAGATTACGTATTTCATGTATTTCATTTACAGTGCTGTTTTACGGTTATTATTTTTAATATTTCATCTGCTTTTGTGGATTCCCCCTGTAAAATAAAGTGTCCTGAAGTGCTGAGTAATATGTTGTTGCAAACTGAGTAATCAAGTTCTCAGTAATAGTGAAAGCAAAATTTCACCCTAAAGGTTTTGAATTCAGTAGGTAGCTTTAGGTCATTCTAAATGGCAGCATTTGTATATCAGCCATCCAGTATAGTATGTTTTGTGTAGGTATATAACATTCTGCACATTGTACAAATGTGAAAAACAGTGTAAACAATGATTAATAATTCTGAGTCAACTCACTGTCAACACTTCTGTTTTATTTAAGTAACATGCTGCTTGCAGTTTTGTCTATCTTCTTTGTAATTTGAGTGTGTAATGCAGTTACATAATGGCATGTAAACCTGTAGATTGCATGAATGATATTTGAGGTTATATATTTCATTGCCCATGGTTTATCGTTTAATATTAAATGTCATTCTTTTTTGTTTACTTGAGTTTATGTTTAAGACAGTGTTTTTGTGTTTAACACAGCCCATATTCACAAAATAGGCGTGTTATTACACCACATTTTTATTTTACTGCGTTGAAATCGTAGCCTGTAGACGAGTTGTTTACAAGTAGTTCCCACCACTTTGGCCGCCATCTTGAATTACAGTGTCAGGTCCGGTATTTAGGAGGTCCTGATCTAGTCTATGTGCTTACATTATTTGTGTGTAGATGGCGCAGCGCTCGCTATTACAATCTGTTTTTCATTTATACTGTTGTTTTAGGACTTAAAGAGGAACTTTGGGTCGTAGTATTACATATCCAATCCGCTGCTGCTCTCGATGTTATTCTCGCGCATCGAATAAGACTTGAACTCCACACGCCTCGCGTCTTGCAAAATCACTTCCACACCGTTATCCTCACGGCTCCAGTTTCGCGTAGTCAGCCAATGATTTGCACAATCACCACGGTTATAATTGCATCTCAGCTTACGATAATGTATGGTATGAAAGCGAATACTTTTCAACATTACAAACCGTTCCTGTAATTTCACCATATCAGCGATGTCCAACCTTGTCCATATGGAGACCCTTTCGTATTGGGCGGCTATTCTCCATTCCCCTCCTTCAGTCAAAGAGAGACAGTAACCAGTGGGCTTTCAAGAAATTTTAAAGGCATCGCATAGCAATGAGCTATTAAAAGATTTCACTATCACTTACAGCCTACTGCAACGCTGTCCAACGCGGCGCCCGTGATGTATTTTTCTAGCCTCTTCATAAGAAAAATTTTACTCCGGAGACTTCCAACATGAATTCAGATTTCAAAATAGAACTATTTCCTTCCAAATATCTTACCAGGGCATACCCATGAAGCTTTTGTACACCTAAATCTGTATTCATCACTTGTTTAGAGAACGTTACTTACCGTAACGGTGGTTGTGATGGCGCCCGCGCCTCCTTAGTCATGAGTTAAATGTGACCAAGCACATAAGAAAGTTGTACAACACTGTATTTCTATATTCCTCTTGCACCTACAAGAAATTAGCAATACGATAATTACAGAAAATGCTTATATCGATTAAAAGGGAGTATATACAGAAACAAGCATTTGCAAGAATAGTGTGTATAAGAGTGAGTATAACATAAATTTTTAACGGTTTCTCCAAATTGAACTGTATTAAAAGTCTGTATTACAATAGGTTACGCGATGATCACTCGGTGTGTCTTCTAAGGCTATGCACTTCGACTTTGTCGCCAAATATTGATAGACCTCTTAAAGGTAAGCAGTACCAAAGAACTCACTAGCGAACACACACACACACATATATATATATATATATAGCATAAAATTTGAAAGTGTTTTCGTAAATGAAACGCAACGTACACATCAAACCACCACTGCAACAAAATACACGCCGTGTGTTAAAATGTGGCAAATTCCGCATATAGTGGAAGTAGGTAAACCTAACCTCCCCTCTTTCGCAAATAGTGCACATTGCTGCTCTGTATAGTCAACATCCACGCTAACTCAAAGTTACAAAGCCCCTGATTGGGCAACTTTCGCGTGGTGGCTCTGAAGTTCCCAGAATTTTGCGATTGGGTGAACTTTCAACTGGGATCACTAGTTTTTGCGTAAGAAGATCACAGTTTACTGTTACTCTCGGTTATTTACCATCCGCACTGACCTTTAACCTTACAAGCCTCTGCAGGAAACAATGCAGCCCACAACAGCATATGTCGAAATATGGGTCAGCTTCCTAAACACTGCCTCTAGAACAACTAACTCCGAAATATACTTCACAATTACGTCTGTTATATTTAGGGATCGGGAGTTGACCCATAAATTGCCTAATAAGACCTTTAAAAATACATAAGAATATCAAAAAGTGCCTTAAAGTTGAAAGAAAGAGCAAAGGGATCGTTCAAATTAATTAATAATTTCAGTTTGAGTTGCGTATTTAACATATTTATCTTTGCTAATGGAATATTCGCGCTAAAGCACTACAACAGAACTATAAAATTGTAATCAAACATAAGATAAATACAACCTACTCACTCTTACCTTCTGGTCAAGGCCATTGCTGGTAAAAAATAAGGGAATATTTACAGAAGGTTCAGTAGTTTCTCTCTGTGCTGGTGCTAATGACATTAATACAATAGAGTGCACCAACTACCTGTTCTAGTCAGTCTTAACATTGCGTATTAGTTAAAAGAAATTTCTTGTTCAACACAGAAAAGATAGTGAAGGTTGTCTAAAAAGGGGGCAAAGCTGTTAAAAGAAACAAACAGGCTAATAAAAGACAATTGAACCAAAAAGGCACCGAAAAAAAGGCGGAATCCATGAGGCATATATATTATGATAGGCTTCGCCTTCAGACCCTAGAAGAAAGAAATTATTTTTCAACTTCCTAGTTATGACACTATCTACATAATATAAAAAGGCAATGAGAACATATATACATAAAGATATTTTTCTGGTGTAATTATGATTAATTTACTAATATTATTAGTATGTAGATTCATACGTTGTCCAGTTCAAACGTTGTATATTAAAAAAATTATACAATTGTGTGAATAAAATAGCATGTCACTGTGAAAGAAACAAAAATCAAAACATCGCTAATACCGCGATTTTCGCTTCTCCTGTGGGCTGGAATTCGCCATTGCGCATTCTCTGAAGCGAAAGATGGGCATGTTTTTTGTAGTTACATAATTAAAAGGGGGCTGTACCTTACTTGAACGGGAAATACTGTATTATGCAGAAAAGCCGCTTATTTATCTATATTTTTCATACATCTTTACTTTTATAATGGTTAGTATCATTTGTTGTATAATGTTCCAATGCTTGTTGGCGCTCTAGCACAATTTGCACAATGTATACTGTTTAATTTCGCTATTAAAGCTTACTTCAATAAATAATAACATTACATTTGTAGGTTAAGCAGATTGTTATAGAATGACGTGTATGCATCATTGGTATTCATGACATCATGTAAAATACTCACTTCAATACTGCACCTTACACATTTGTACAATGTATATTTGTTAATTACATCTTTAAATACTTTTTCTCAACAAGCGCGCACTTTTAATAACGCTAAGCTGTGACAAAAACGTCATATAATCCGATCGCAGCATTAACTACCGGAAATTCTAAAGCGCGATCGCAGAGAAATATTTATTAAATGTTTAATTTAAGATGATTTCTATAGAAGGCATGTGTATACATCATTGGAATTCTTATAAAATACTGACTTCAAGACCGCTCCTTACAAATTCGCACAATGTATAATCTTTAAGTACGCGTTTAATTACTTTTGCTCTATAAGCGTGCACTTTTAGTGTAATATTAATAGTAAGCTGCGCCAAAAACGTCCTAGAGTCCTATCGTGGGACAAAATACCGTTCAGTCTAAACCGCGATCGCAGCGCTGCTTGACGGATCCAATTGTAAATTGAACCTAAACCACCCAAAGATGAACAACACATTAATTAAAATGAACGTGTTCTATCGCGTCAAGTTGCAAATCTAAACCATTCTCGAATCATCTTGATCTCTTACACACACACACACACACACACACACACACACACACACACACACACACACACACACACACACACGCACACACACACGCACACACACACGCACACACACACGCACACAGACTCACACACGTCATAAACATCGGTCCAGGCATTTTAGAGGAGTTCGATAGCACATACGGACAAAAGAAATATATATGTACTAGTATAAGGATAGTGCTGTCATAACTGTGAAATGACGTATTTTACAAAAGTTTAGCATTTGCTAAAATAAACCTGTCCTGACATTGTTGCAAATGTGCAATGTTTTGTACAACTGTCGTGCTTACTGCACCTCATCTCAAATGATATTGATCAAGGTCTTAATATAGGTTATACCTAGGAGGTACAAAAATAACAGTAGAATATGTGTTTCCTACCAAGACCTTGTTAGTAATATGGCTTGACGTTCATCATGGTGGACTGTTCAACTGGATATATGTGTATTTCTAGGTGACGTCATTGCCAAGATCCTAGCGACGATGGTTGGTGGTGAAGGATGATGTTCGCATTGTATAAACCCAAGAACCGGAATCACTTAAGTCACGCGACATTCCCCCTTTGGGTCAGAGATAAAATTGCAAATGAAACTGCAGCAAGCCAACGTCAAACAAGAAACTACTCTATGCATATTCCCTTTTATTATATAGTAGTGGGAATTTTTGAAATGCTTTTCTCAGGCAACAAATATCTATAAAATAGGCTTCCCAATCACTTGTTAGACCAAATTATCTTTTTACCTGCTTTGACATACTTTTCTCAAAAGAAATCTTAATGATTCAGAAAAGTAACGAATCTACGGTTATGTGATCTACAAATGTCTAGTTACTATAAAAATAAAAACAAGTGTTTTACATTGTATATTCAGATTTTGCAGTTTTACTCGACATTTAAGTTTTTTCCATTTCGTATACTAATATCTTGGTGAACAGATTCCCCTTTATCTTTCACCACACGTTCACGAATTATATGAAAATCTGCATTTTACAAAAAAGTGGTATTGTAATTAATTTTCATGTGTGGCTATTTTTAAAACGTCGTACGCAGGTGCTTCATGGCTATAGCTTACGCCCAGCCATTAAGGATTTCAGCATTTTCAGATAACACGACACCAAGGTCATCCACCCACCTCAGACTACCCTTGACTTGTGACATTTTTAAAAAACGTTGATGCCAAAAATGGCCAACTATTTTAATTAAAAGACAATATGTTTATAATCTCGTATTTTCATGGTGCATGTCCTCAGGAGTCCTCTTCATTCTGAATGACTTTTGTGTAACTGGTAAGCCGCAGGATATAGACAAAAACCTACTTCATAAATGTGTATATATATTTAAGCATACAATTTATATAAGATTTTCTCTGGGGTTAACCATTTCTGAGATACTCCTTGTAATAGGTTTGAATTTCCAAATACTCATACTTTTCTCAAATGGGAAGTCATCGTTTTCTTTCTCCTTGCTATATAAACAGAACGTAACTTTAAAGCCATCACATACCAACCAGCTCTTAATATTGTTACAAAATTGCTAAATACAAATTTCTATCACCTTATTGTCCTAAGTTTTATTGTAACTGCACAAGTCTCTTCTCATTGTTAACACAGTTTATAGTCCTTTGTGCTATCAGATTGCTCTTCTGATAATCTTTCTCAGTCTTTCAAAATCTTTTTCCACTTTATCTATCCTTTACATACTGACTATTATACAGTCACTTGACGACACTTACATACTCACCGGCAGGCTGCTCGTTTCACTCTCGGAACTAAGAACTAACTGTACACGACGACTTACACAACACCTTAACTCAAATGGACTCAAAAACTAAAAACTACTGTCCGACTGGACTGTCTGTATCCTATTTATCCTGTAGTCGATGTCACGTGACCTTTCGAGATCTTTCCATGCACATGTGCATAATGACTCAGTGAGAATCAACGAGAAGCTTCTCGGCCCCTTTTGTGGTTATCGCGCATTATTACGGTCACGTACATATAACCGCTCCCGACCGTCGGCTCCCTATCGTCCGTATATTGTTGCACGACCAATGTCACAATATGTTTAACAGTTTGTTAAGCCTACCGTACTCAATTATTCCCATAAACTGAAATATGTATATAACAAAACGGTTTTGTACAAACGTCTATCTCGGTTAACATGAAGCAGGCGGAAGAATAAACATTAGACAAGAATGAGTAGAGAAATTCATGAGTGCAACATATCAAATAAGTTGCACATGTTGCTCAGAGAGCACAGAAGGTAACTCTTCACTTATAATAATGCAAGTGAGCTTGACTTGTACGTTAAGGAAATAATTTGAAAACACTTTTGTATGTACAAAAGTATTCATATGCATGTAATGTTTAATACCAGTAAATTATAAGAAAAGTTATCAAGCCAGAGGTTTCTTTATCCCTGGCACCCGAGAGGAGATAAACTGACTTCAGTTATTTTACGATAAAACCAGAGGTGATATAGTATCAACTAACAAACACTACCTAAAGTAGAATTTCTAATAATCTGGTGTCAGACAAATTTATATGTTTCTAGGGCTAAAATTACAGAATATGAATTTGATTTTAAGTCATCATGACTTTGTGATTAATAGTGTTTAACTATTTATTTTTTGTGTTATCGGAATTATCGCTTCAATTCACGAATTTTGAATTTGTGTATTCAATGTGTATTTGACAATTCAATAAAAAAGAAACCATATATCGCAGATAGTTAACGTATTGTGTGTAATAATATTCCATCTATGTTTCATGGTTTACCGGTTTACAGAAGTTATTCATAACGAAAAGGTCCTTCCAGACTGTTCCAGAAAATCAACGTATACATTTTAATTGATTTATACTGCATTATGCATTACATTATATTACATTTCACTATGCTACGAGTATTTCATGGTGGATTTTTTCGAAATCTTCGTACGGCGTTCTTGAAGTGGCTTTAACAGTTTGATATCTAACAGACTTTTTGTTTTTATTTATAAACACACACACACACACACACACACACACACACACACACACACACACACACAAATTATTTTGTTGTTTAACGACGCTGTCAATTGCCAGGATCACATCAGCGTCGCCGGTGTGCCGGAATTTTGTCCCGCAGGAGTTCTTTTACATGCCAGTAAATCTACTGACATGGAGCTGTCGTTTTTAAGCACACTTAAAAACCATCGGTCTGGGCCGGATTTGAACCCGCGACCTTGGGAACAGTAGGCCAGCGTACACACACACACACACACACACACACACACACACACACACACACACACACACACAGTTTCTTTAACATTATTTTTTGGATTATTCAGAGAATCTCGAAAGGTGTTTTCGGTAAAATCTCGAATGAAATATTCGAGTGGAATATTCAACTTCCTCGACTTATAAGCCCTCATAAGAAACTACATGGCACTTCATTTAAACAGACGCACGGTATTTCGCCTGAGCGCGATTTGGTTTTGCTTCTACATAAACTCCGCACGTAAAGCATGTATGACACCTTATAGAAGATACTGGAAATGTTCACCCTCAGCGAAACATCGGGAGAACACATTCTGATTCACACGATTAAGCTGGGCCACTATTTCTGATTTCATTTTGTTTCAGTTCTTCCAATGTATGAGGATTTGTCTCGTGAACTTTGTCCTTCAGGTTGCCCCGTAAGTATAAATTACAAAGTGTTAGATCGGGAGAGCGAGAAGGCCACACACCAGCACTAATCATTATCTTTAAGCACTTTCCTAATTTTATTCATGGACTCCTCTGCTGTATGGGCAGTAGTAAAATCTTGTTGAAACCCTAATATGATTTCTTTTCTTTTGTCAGTTCAAGATAAAACGTGGTCAAAATGTCATTTCAGAACCTCTCTGCACTTACAGTCTGCTCGTAGAATATTGGACCTATTATGTGTCTAGCGCTAACAGTATAGCAAACTCTACCTTTCGGATCATAATGAGGGTTTTCTTGAACGTGATGTGGATTTTCAAAGGCCCAGTACTGACTTAAGTGGAACCACGCCTCGTCGGAAAAGAACGGAAACTGTGGATAGATTAAACCGTCATTCCCTGATGAAAGAAGCCATTCACAACAATGCGTTTGTGATACTGGTCACCTAGTTTCAAAGCATGGACAATATGGTTCTAGTTTTCAGAATTAGTTGCTCTATGTGCAGAAGACACTGACATTTCCACCCGTTGTACTAATTTGCGGATGGATTTGGTTGGTGAACGTTCAAAACAGGCGCCTATTTGGTTTACCTTTTTCTCTGTTAAAACTGTACGTTTACGCTTTTGTTTTTTGTTTGCCACAGAACCAGTGATTTCCAATTGATTCACAATCTCGTGAATTGTAAATCTGGAAGGAAGCACTTCACCAGAGAACGTTTGAACACAGCGAACACGGCTTGGCATTCCCGTTTATAATAACTTTTACACACGAAAGATGTAAGATAAGTCTTATACATTATTTACGCACGGAGTAAAGGCCGGCTGTGGCACACGCAATCGCACTCAACGAAATGCCATGTGCCCGTTAGGTTTTAAATGAAGAAGCCTGTATAACGTAATGTATAGAGGCTTTTAAAATCGATGCTTTTTATGTTTAAATATAACAACGCTTCGAAAAAGTGCGAAAAAAATGAAATGTATTTGAAATCTGCATGAGAAAGGTAAATTGTAATTTATCTAGTGTATATGCATTTCAAGAGTGTAATAAATCATAAATCACAAAAACAAGGAAAAAAGTCAAAGGTATTCAAGGATTAAGTCTTATCATGGTACATATATAAGGTAATAGTAGCCTTTCCGTCGCCAACGCCTGCAGACAAGAGTGTCATGCAAATATCGACTGAGTTAGAACCCGGAACCAAAAGCAGGAAAAAACCAAGAAACTGAGATCCCGCTTTACAAATGCAAGTAAAATCAAGAAGCATCTTATCACTGAAGAAAATAATATATATTCCCATAACCTTTTAAACCAACCCATCAGCTTGATTTTGTTAATTAAGTTTTTTTTTTTTTTTTTTTTTTTTCTTTTCTTTCTTATTTGATCTATTCTCAATTTGTAGAAATGATAATTATTGTCAACCTTGTTTCGACATTTCAATCAATTATGTTTGCATAATTAATAATTATCCCGTATTATACCATGTTAGGAGTTTCGAAGCATAAACTGATGTTACTTTCCTGGCTTGACGTCATCATAATGGTTCCGACGAAGTGATTAGCGAGTATTGACAATAGCCGAGCGATAATGCCATGGTTTCATATAGAAAATGTTTCAAACTGCTTCTTCGTGAACGCATTCACATAAGACAGCCATTTTTCGGTAATCTATCGAAAAATGTTAAATAATGTGATTTTGTACGCATTCAAGAAAGTGTTGTAATATTAAAAATACGTAATTGTGTTAAATAAAAAGGGGCGCAACAAAATATTTTCCATAAATTTAATTGAAGGAGTTTAGTGTATGCTAATCGCCCAAAATACACAAAAACTCCATAAATGGCTCCGCAATGTGTGGCGATATAAAAACTATTAAAATGCATAATATACAGAAATCGCACCACCACATACAAACATGGTAAATTATTACGTCACGAAAAAGCATACAACAAACATGCAAAAGAAACTTAAGGATCGATACATAGTTTCATTTTGTTACAACTTAGGGAGACAAAATAATTATTTTTATTCAGCGGACCTGAAGACATGTATTTTCTTGAAAACTCAGTATCCCATTTCAGGATGGAATGCAATATGCAATTAGGTATTTGGTCTTAAAAATGAACATCTGATTTTGTCACACTACTTTATCTATGACTTAATTTACTTACTGTTTTATAAGTAATTTTGTATCTACATTTTGTTAGCCGAGAAAAAATTTGTAGTATAAGAAGAATATAGTTGAATAAAACCATATACACTTTAAAGTGCTCATTGCTGCATGATCGTTTTGAAATTCTAGCTTCACTTATCAGATGAAAGCAGAACTATTTGAAAATTCGAAACTTAATAAAGAACGTCTCACAAATTAGAACAATTAAAGACTCTTTTCACATAATTTATTTGTTGTTTGGTAAACTTTGCTGTATATCTTGCTTTACCAGTTATATAATATTCATTTGCAACACACAGGTCCTCACAGGCTATTCCCAGAGAATTCAAGGTACACAATATATTGGTTTCAGTAATATCTTGAATGGTGTGTGTGTGTGTGGGGAGGGGGACAAGGGGGGGGGGGTGACGCAGGAGGGACACCTCGAACCTAACGCGATCCTGATATGGATCTTTTACGGGCTACCACCGCTCCCCCAAGGGGCAGGAATAAGGTGAAGTGAGATCGTAGACTGGTCAGATAGTGGAAGCAGCGAAGCCCTGACACACACAGAAGTCCCTAACATTTACAGATACTGACTTTGGCGTGCAACGGAAGTCCCCCGACCATGGAGATGACCCTAGCGGCCCGGGCGCCAACTCCCAGGGGGGGGGGCCAAGGAAGAGTTTCCAAAGTGCAAGCATCTGTACCATCTGCCCGCATCCGCCGGTGCGTAGAGCGCTACTAACCGAACCTGAAAGTTGACAAGTTGAGAAATGAGGGGAAAAGAATCCGTGGAGAAGAGTATTCCCCCCAGCATTCGCCTAGTGACACAGGGAAACCACGGAAAAATCCAAGTCAGATTGGTCGATCAACGGGGATCACACTTGGGAACTCCCCAATTCGACTCGCACACGTTGCCAAGACGTCACCTCACTTGGTTGAACTAATGGTAGGTATTTTAATCAACATCGTTTCGGTCAGGCAAAGCCAATTAAATGCAGTGCATTGATTTGAGCGTTAAAACATACCACATTCTTGCTGACTAATTTTAATAGTTTTCAGTAGGAACACATAGATGTATGAAGGACAAACTTTTCTCTTATTTTCAGCAAATATGTCGGTGCGCAGTACTGGATGACGTCCGCTTCCGCCCCTCACCCCCAAGTATGGACTACAGTTTTCCTTTCAAAGCAGATAAACTCCACCTGAGGCATGCCTTCCTTCCTTCCGTCCTTCCTTCCTTCCATCTGCTAATAGACATGATGTGGACTACTCTTAGTTGGACTACATATATTGTTCAGAATCTCCAACTCTCAGAAATAGAAATCAGAAAAGCAAAAAAAGACTTTAGGTCGTATCTTCAACAACGGAATATTGTATGCCCTAAGAATAGAAAATGAGCTGTTTCATTTCTTATTCATTTACTGTCTGTGCTTTCCTCTTTTTCCTACTTCCGTAATATTCTTTTCTCCCTACCCATTAACGAAGTCCACAGACGTCGGAAAGGGCAGAAATAGAAACGGGAGATGCTTATTCAGAATGCCCTCGTACCTATACGTCTATTCCTATAACTGTTTATTGTGAGCATTATACTGTATACCTTCCAATTTCATAATATACTGCATTTGTCTTCTGAACATGAAACTTGCAGCGGGAACTACATATTTGTCAAAATGTCGTATTTCATTTTTTCATTGTTTAACCCGATCCGATTGCGATAACACTTTGGTACGTTGTGCACTTTCCTGCGAGGGTTTCAGAGTTCGTCAAAACCATTTTACAATAAGTTGAACGCCTGCACTTTCAAAAAACAAAGAGTGAGTCTTAAAGACACACCATAGAAGTGAAACTTTTGTATTACAGGGAAACATTTTAATTATTCATCAATCACTTTTGAATAGCATAGATTGTATTTATCATTTATTTGTTTATTTACATAAAATTATATGCATGTGTCACTGTCCATCATCTTCTTCGTTCTTAAGAAGAGAAATTGTCGATTTATGATAACTAAAATAAGTAATGAAAACTCTCGATTCAAACTTATCTAGGAACCGTGAAAAAACTGCATCAATAATTGTTGTTCCATGACGTGTAGTTAATTCTGGTGGTGAATTCTTCATTCTCAATGATAGTTTCTCTTCCAGAATCTGAATCAATGGTTTTTGCGAACTGTCACTTAACCCGCAAGTTTTCTCTCACGCCATGCTCTTGTGCTTTCTGCGCCTCATTTAGGCATATTCAAAACAAAATTGTATCTTTTAATAAATAAAATAGATTATAAACGAGAACACTGAACAATACTCGAAATGCATTGGTTATAGACACGTTTGTTGATAACCAACGTACTCAGTGATCGCCACGCCGCCTGAACGCAGTACACACAACCACGGACAACGAGAATGAAAGGAAGCGAGAAGAGCGTATCTCACTCTTTTCCGATACCTGAAGGCAAGGAGATACTCCTGCCACTCTACCCGACACAGTGTTTACCCCCACCACTGAAGTTTCACTTCAAAAATTAAAGTCTGACTCTCTCTCTCTCTCTCTCTCTCTCTCTCTCTCTCTCTCTCTGTCTGTCTCGGTTAGGGTGAGTAGTCCGGATAAATTGTTCTTGCAGTATTTTGCCTTATCCTTAGAAAAGAAATGTCGGATAACTTTAAGCTCTACAGAACCCGGGCTCATTTGAGCACCATTTCATCAGTTTCA
The DNA here is from genome assembly GCA_030765045.1 of Tenodera sinensis. Taxonomy (NCBI): domain Eukaryota; kingdom Metazoa; phylum Arthropoda; class Insecta; order Mantodea; family Mantidae; genus Tenodera; species Tenodera sinensis. The sequence continues at coordinate 58,163,874 of CM060963.1, forward strand.
TTAAATGTCAGATGAACTGCCACGTTAAAGGGCGTTAAATTAGAACATATGATGCGTTGTACTCACATGAATTTCTCTACTCACTCTTGTACAAACTATTCTTACAAACGCTTATTATTCTACATATATATGTTAATCGAGATAAACATTTAGAGAACTTATCTTATTGCTAACTTTCTAGTAGGTGTCGCTATGTGACGGCTTTGAATTTCCATGCACAACGAAATCCATTTTATGTAAATTATATGTTTCAACAAGATCTACATTTTGTCTCTTACGGTAGAGCAGTTATGCAAAAGTCATCAGGAGTAAATAGGACTACATGGGCTATAACCAGAAAATTCAAAATATACGTTTCATTTGCTATAACGTATCTTAAACACATGACATTTTTGAGAAAATCAAAATGTTCGAAACATTTTTCATGTACAGAGCAGTTTAGGGTGGAGGAATGTTCTTCAAAATCGACGTGTCGTATCCTTAAAAGATATTTAACTTAAATATAAGTTGGGTTTTCAACCGCCTTTTTGTTTTTGAGTTATGCTGTTCACAGACAGACGCAGACACAGACACATACACGCACGCACACATTTTTAAAAAAATTTTTCTGATTCAGCGGGCCTTGAAAAACATATTTCCGGTGAAATCTCGCCATCAAAATTTTGGATCGAATACAATACTTCCTGTATTTACCTACTAACACAAAATATTTTTGGTTTTGCTGTAATTTCTATTAACTGCATCGAGAATTTATCGTGTTATACCACAATTGTATTGGTCAATATAAAACTGCAGTATATATGCATAGTCCTCTTTCTTTCCTTTTTCTACTTGGATTTTTTCCCTTGAAGTTTAAACTAATTAACCTTGAACCTAACAGGTTGTACCGGATGATGAATGAATTAATAAATGGGCTGAAACAACCCGATGTCCTTAAGGCTTAGTTACCCGATATTATGCTCTTTGGATAAAATAATCCAATTAGCTCATTGTAACTGAGGTTTAAACTCCGCACCTGCGAATTTGAGGCAGACGCGTTACCTCCACACCAAGGAGAGTTTTATTGGTGTAATCGACTATAACCAAAGTACTGATTAATTACGAATTAATGCATGTGATAAGGGAATGAGAGAGTAATATATTTGCACACAAAGAATGAGCGGAGATACGGATTCTGATAGTATCACGTAAGCGAAGTTGCAACTGAGCCTAATGTTGCTATAACAAACCAAAATATAAAGTTTTCAATAAACAGCAATACAATTACCACAAGCTTTTTATCTAACCACAAAAATCCAAGTGGATGTGTAAAACGAAATATATAGGTGATTTACTAATCTGTTTCATTGAACTACATTTTATAAATAAGGAATGTTATATTCAAAGTAATTTGCTACACTTATAGAATTGGAAGATCAAATAAAATGTTAAATCACGGATGGGATTGAACTGGCTCTCTTACGTATTTAATGTACAATTCTTATTAAATGAGTTACTCTGATGTCCTCCCTAAATGCAGCAATGAATTTTTCTTCCAGGATTTATATGCATCTCGTCAATAGAGTCTTCCTAAAGGACAACTTGAGGGAATGCACCACTGAAAGTAATTTTCTAAAGTTGTCAGCCAATTTAGCTGAAATTTATTTTCAACGATGCTTTATATTTTCATTACATGGTTTTAAACATCAACGTTATAGCTCTATTTGTTTCCAAACTATTAAATTTAAATCTGGGTTTCATTGTATTATACCGAACGCTCTACACGATGCACATTTAACCTTTACGTTTCTCTTTAAATAAAAGTGGATGTAATTTATCTGATAATAAGGTTCCAATGTCATATAGTTTTGTTTTACTAGCCTTAGTTCAAAAGAAACTTTTTAAGTTCTGTCAGTTTTCCTTTGAAAAGTTTCACACGCTTTAAAAAGTGATGACTCAAAAACACGGAAACAAAAAAGTCATTATAAAATAGATTTAATTGCTTGTGCTCTGATAATTAATCTGCTTGACAAGTTTCAGAAGAATTCCATGAAACATTTTTAAAGATGAATACGCTAAAAATATAATTTTAAAAAGGTTACATCTTAGAATTAAGAAAGAGGCTATTACGCTTTTTAAAGTGCATTACATATGAATATACAGATATTTATCTCATAAAAAGTAAAATAAATAAACATAATAAAATTATGATTCCTAAGTATTTCTGAAGTTATGGAATATATATTTTTGAGAGTCTTTTTTAGTAAATTTCAGTGGTGCATTCCATTTCATGCCTTTCGTTATGAAATTTAGCGTTTTTAAGGTTGCACAATCCTAGCAGGCGTTCAAAATAGTACGGCGAAATCTTCAGAGAAGAGAAACATTTACTTCATATGTCAGAACACTTAAATTAAGAAATATTAACTAAAAAGCATTCATAGGATAATGATTTTTTAAAAACAAGTACTATAGAATCACAACACTATTGCATTCATTTTCATAAAACAGGATACTTTACTATTAATTGTAGGCGCAAATCACCTAGTTGTCGACGGTCCCTTAAATTCCGCTCACTCGGTCTACTGTAGTTGTAAAAGTGGGAAATTTGTACATATAAAGTGTAAATTATAAAGGTTTATAGCAATGTCAGGTGTAATAGAATATTGAAACTTTTGTTTATTGTTTATACTGTGTCTTAAAGCAAACAGAGAACTGATATTCAGAAAACTGGTATTATCATACGTGATATTTTATATCATCGTGGTCTCCGCAATCATTAGGCAGTTCGTGATACCTGATTGGAGAGAGGCATTTAAGAATGAAGTCTTCAATGGCAAGAGCTATGTTAACGAAATACACGACTTGAGATTTCGAAAATCGAATGCGTTATAAAGAAATAAAATTCACTTAATTGCTCTTTTGTAAATTAGAAAATTAAACTTCATGGCGAGATAAAGCATCAGAGGAAATATCTTTTTGTTAAAAGTTAAAATTGAAGTACTGGCGAAACTGAGACTGAAGATACAGATCCCAGTTTACCCTAGAAAGCTAAACGGAATTGAAGAACGGGGTGCTTTGGATGAATACAGTCATATGTTACTAAAATACAATTAGTATAGTAAGAATCTCATTGGTTAATCGAATGTGACGTTACCGAGTGACTTTATCAATTATACCCATTTAAAAGTTTATTCTGAAGAGATTTAGAATAGCAAGTCATATTCATATATGTCAATTTAAGCTCAGGATAAGTTCGACTGGTTGGAGAAGCGCGAAATTCGGTAATTTTAAGAGAAGCGTTCATAGTAAAGGAAGAATTGTTCCGAAATGTTCAATGCATCCCGTCAAAATGTAACTACCAAATGATGTACTCAGATATTTGTTGATCTTTAACTGAATTGACCAAAGTAAAAGTAATATTTTTAGAAGTTAGTAGAATATTGTCAGGTCTAGCATTGCAAATATAGGTTTTAGAGGATCTAAAACTAATGTCCAACCAAGTGGATAGTTGTGTGGTGCTATCTGGTGGAAGTTGTCAAACTTTGTAGTACAGCAGCCAGGACCTTCTAGATTAACGGACCTGACACTGCCATCTAAGTTGTACAAAAATGGCGTCGGCTGGTGGCGATGATTTCTGAGGTGTTTCCACACGCTGTTTTTCGTATTATTTTCTATGTCTTCGAGTTATTGTTTCTTATAATAATTCCTATGTAAGTTTGTCTTCATATTAGCAAAGCGAGTGTTTCAAAAGTTTTATTTGGGCAGTATAGGAACAGGAATAAATGTAATAACGTTTTGACTGTGCCGTGTGCTATCCACGTGTTCATGTTTATTGTGTTCCATCTAGGACTATGGCTACATTAGCCGTATAGTGTGGTTAATTTATCTGTTTGCAAGTACAATTTGTGTCACGATTACAGTGGTGAGAGGTTGTTGAAGAAAAACTGTTCCAGTAGTGTATATTAATGTTGCCATACTACAACCTAACCTCAAACACGACAATGCACCGTAACTGTTGCATTCCCGGATGCAAATTAAAAATCAGAAACTTTCAGTTAAAACAAAAGGTAAATTACAACATAAAGCTTCTAAATTCAGTATTTAATTACAATAAATTGCAGCGTTATGTGTATTAGTTGCCGGTGTGTATATAACATGGTGAATAGTGTGAATAGTGAAAGACAATAATTTCGAGTGAATTCAATTAGTGGCATCTGCAACACCAACAGTTTGTTTCATGTGAGTAGTATGCTGCTCATATTTGTACATTATCTTTTGTCTTTGTAATTTAAATGTGTAGCTGTAGTTTAGAAGAAATGTGTTATGTTGCTGCATGTAAAACTGTAGACTATAGCAAAGTTTGGTAAATATTTACAAAATCGTCCGCTCGAGAAAACGAATGAAACATAGTGCAATGGATGCAGTTTTTATTGCTGATTACGATCTTGTAAGTTTTATTGTGCGCTCAAGCTTCGTGTTTTATTTATGAGAAAATTTCGTACGGTCGATGAAGTGGTTTTATTTCGCTTATGCGGCGGATATTTAGCTAATAAATGTGCATAAACGAGTGTAATATATGCTACAATGATTGATTAATGCATTTACGTTGAAATGATTGCATAAACACTACCCAAATTGTAAATATTTCGATAACACAGGACCCTGTCACCCCACTCATATGCAAAACTAACCTAACCTAAGCTAACACAATGTTGCTTTACAATACTGATTTAAGATTACGTATTTCATGTATTTCATTTACAGTGCTGTTTTACGGTTATTATTTTTAATATTTCATCTGCTTTTGTGGATTCCCCGTGTAAAATAAAGTGTCCTGAAGTGCTGAGTAATATGTTGTTGCAAACTGAGTAATCAAGTTCTCAGTAATAGTAACAGCAAAATTTCAGCATAAAGGTTTTGAATTTAGTAGGTAGTTAATTATCCTAAATGGCATCATTTGTATATCAGCCATCCCGTATAGTATGTTTTGTGTAGGTATATAACATTATGCACATTGTACAAATGTGAAAAACAGTGTAAACAATGATTAATAATTCTGAGTCAACTCAATGTCAACACTTCTGTTTTATTTAAGTAACATGCTGCTTGCAGTTTTGTCTATCTTCTTTGTAATTTGAGTGTGTAATGCAGTTACATAATGGCATGTAAACCTGTAGATTGCATGAATGATATTTGAGGTTATATATTTCATTGCCCATGGTTTATCGTTTAATATTAAATGTCATTCTTTTTTGTTTACTTGAGGTTATGTTTAAGACAGTGTTTTTGTGGTGTTTAACACAGCCCATATTCACAAAATAGGCGTGTTATTACACCACATTTTTATTTTACTGCGTTGAAATCGTAGCCTGTAGACGAGTTGTTTACAAGTAGTTCCCACCATATAGGCCGCCATCTTGAATCACAGTGTCAGGTCCGGTATTTAGGAGGTCCTGACAGCAGCAGTTTGTGATCGTTTTGAAAACCAATCAACCATTTTCTTTTTTGATTTATAATTAGTAAATATGATTAAATGTTGCAATACTGATGAAAATATAAAAATGAAAATATAAAAATGTATAAAGATAATGTTGAATAGTAGTGTGTGTGTAACCAGTGTAGGCATATTTTCCAATCTTTAAGTCGAAACATTTCTTATCCGTTCAAATGGGCGTAAAGACTTCCTTCACTAACCTCTATGTTTCAACTTACATCCCATAAAAACACACAAACTATCCTCTGTACGCTGGGAAAGGGTAGAAAGTAAGGAGATAAATTAGAAAACATAAAGACAAATTAAAAGTACCGGAGCTGAGTAAAAGCAGAGGAGAGCCAGGTGTAAACGAAATAAAGTGACGAGAAATCTTAGGGAAATTAATTATAAAAGATTGAAGAATATTACAATGGAGTGTAAGTTTTGCTTTACTTGTGGCAGCTCAGGCCGTCAACACTGCTCTCAATTGTTGAGGGCATGGGTAATAATTAAATATTTCATTTTCATTAATTTTCGATTGCCTTATCTAATCATATCAAAATTACTTCTTCCATATTATGTCAGCTATTCTCCCATTTTATTCTTATTCATCACGAATTTGCGTAATAGCTTATTTATGTTTATAAAAGTAAACAAGGAGTTTGAAATTAATGTTGTGGTTTTCGTATTTTGTGAATGAGCCTTTTTAAATAAATTAGTACTTTTGTGCTTTTAAATACAAAATTATGACTAAAAATGACCTTATTTATTGTATTTTGTGTGCCAGAGCTTATTAAAATAAACTATTTCTTTATTCTGGGATTTCAAAGTTTTAATTACCTGTGCTAGTCTTCTTGTCATAAATATTAAGAATTTTAATTGATATCATTTCCAACCATATCTAAGACTAAGAAATACATTTAATTCAGAAAGTTAAATTGATTGATCCATTTACGTTGTATATAATGGGTACTGAGTGCATTGAAATAAAGCAGAAACTTTTGTGTAATCACTTTATATTGATTTTTAAAAGATCGTATGACAGCTATGTAGTATCTATTAACAACATAGCAACCTACCCTTAGAAAATATATCCTATATAACCACAATAGCAACTCAATTTCGACCGCGCATGAAGATGGCCCACTATAGTTCTCAGTCCTTGAATTACGCCGCTTTTTTTTTTTCGGCGAAAATTGGTCTGTTGTCACTTTTATCCTTAAATAAAAACAAATTGTACCCTCTGTAAGGTTGACGCCCCATTGCGGGGGTACCAGCATGCTTTTAGATTAAAAAAGGGTGGCGCCGGTTTTGCTATCCCGATGCCTCATTTCCTGAACCAGGTTACATTCATTACGTGTCACTGTCGATTGTTTACTTTCCCATACATTCAATTGCGTCTCTTAGGGAAACAAAAAAGTAGCGTGGTGCGCTTCTCCGCCATGTGCTGACGTCACGGCGGAGAGCGGTAGTGCGGTCGGTTAAAACGTGGCGGGGATCGTCAGTCTGTACTCAGTGTTTGGAGAGCAAGCGAGCGCCGTACATCGCCGAGACACGGTGTGATAGCGTGCATCCGTTTGCGTGCGTGCGCGTGATCCCGGGCAATGCTATCGCCATGGCAACATTAGCTCCACGACCCTACCCCTACAAGGGGGACCTCCTAGGGTTCCCACCTCCGGTGCACGGTCCTCAACCGCGGACTCTCACATCAACGTCGCGGATGCTCAACAAAGTTTGAAGACGCAGAACTGTGGGGTGGTGCTTTTACATTTGAAATTTTCGTGGCCAAAGTGGCTCTAAACTTTAAAATTAGCTTTGCTGTGAACACATTTGGTGCTAATAACCCACACGTTACTTAAATGTGACGAAAAATATTTACCCGATACTGCTATTGGTGCTATTTTGTGAGATATTAAATCTAACAACCCCTTTAAGTGTCATTAAAAGAAATATTACAATTGATATAGTGAACGCAAGAGAAAGATACAAAATAAGTGGCAAGCTTTTCAATCGAGTGTAACAAAACCAGGGCGAAACTTCAAAGTTGTGAACTTTAAAGTTGTCAAAACTTCTGACATAAGCTTTTCCTTGCGAAAACACGAAAGAAATAGCAATTTTAGGAACTTACTGTAAAAATGCAACAGCGTAACGAACTAACTGGAGCGTTGGGGATTTAAATGGCGGAGGGAACTTAACAGCGTCTTAGTAGTGAAGTGAATGCATAAGAAATAACTAACGTCTTTCTTCTCAGCTAAGCTTATATTTCCAGAAATCGTGTTAAATGTTACGATTCTCTCGGTGACTGAAGTTTAAATAACACAAATTTTAAAAGTTAGTGTAACTTATGCTCTGTTGCTAAAGACGCACCAAAGAGATCCTAAATGTCAATTATTACTTTATAAATGTTGCCGGGCCTAAAGGCTGTCATGTATAATAGTTCCCATTATAAGAAAGCTGGTTAACTGCGTTACCTTCGTAAAGATAATGAGTGAACTGTCAACTTTTTATCATCGGTCCCAGACCTTGAAGGTTTGCTCATGATGGGTGATCAAGAAATATTGTTCTTGACAGCTTAATGAGATTTTATTATTGCTCAGAACAAAGTTCCGCCCTCTCTTTTTTTTCTAGAAGCGTGAAACAAAGTATTAGTTGGAAGTAAAGCGTGAGGTAACTAAAACAGAAGAAATACTGTGGTTAAATATTCACTCAAGAAAGGAGTTTCTGCTTGTTTGTCCAAGTTTTCCGAGCAAAGAGCACAAATATTTGCTTCAATTGATCGATAGATCGATCAATCATTCTCAAGGGGAGGTAACAGTGAAGTCTGATGCTAAACCTTATAGAAACTTTAGAAATGAGGTGCGCGATGTTCCGATGAAGGAAATGCGATCTTCGGCGAACAGCCAGTAGAGTACCCTCTAAACCATCTGAAGCGACATCGTATGGAGGGCAGCAACGTCACCATTGTCACAACAATATCTACATTACTCTCCGCCATCCCAGAGCCACCTTCATCTTCCTCCACTATCGCCGGTCTCAGCACCTCGTTTCCGTCGATTCTGCCCTCGACTGTTTCCCCTTATCCGTGGTTTCCGGGCCCAGATTCCCAGTACAGCCCCGTCGAGGCCGTCATCATTGGTTTGGTGCTCCTGTGCGTCATCGTAGGCACCGTAGTAGGCAATATATTGGTGTGCGTAGCGGTATGTCTTGTGAGGAAGTTACGTCGACCTTGCAACTACCTGCTGGTATCACTCGCGGTATCCGATCTCTGCGTCGCTTTGCTAGTCATGCCTATGGCCCTTCTCTACGAGATACTCGGTCGGTGGAGCTTTGGTCCGGTCGTCTGCGACCTCTGGGTGTCTTTTGATGTCCTCTCTTGCACTGCGTCCATCTTGAACCTATGTATGATCAGCGTTGACCGATACTACGCAATTACCAAGCCTCTGGAATACGGGGTGAAGAGGACGCCGCGGCGGATGATCGCCTGTGTGTCACTTGTGTGGCTGGGAGCGGCTTGCATAAGTCTACCACCACTGCTCATACTGGGAAACGAACACGGGCCGACCAAAGATAATCCTTCGCCTCAGTGCACCGTTTGTCAGAACTTCGGCTATCAGATCTACGCTACACTGGGATCATTCTACATTCCTCTCACAGTCATGATCGTGGTGTACTACAAGATCTTCAGAGCCGCTCGAAGGATCGTGCTGGAGGAGCGGCGAGCCCAGTCGCACCTGGAGACTCACAGCTACCTGGAGATCAGCGTCAAGAATGGTGGTGGTCCTCCGGAGACACGAGTAGCCAGCAGCACCACGTCGTCACCTGCAGTGGCGGTTGCTGCTCGAGTTCAACATCACCGCACTAGCACCACCAGCACTAACACTACAGTAAGTTGCAATACAATTCTCTAGCACGTAATAGTTGGTCATGCTTTATAAGTTAGGTCTATCCTGTCTGTAACGTAGTTCCTATAACACGATAAAATATAAATCACTCTACGTCGAAGTCTGTAGCAAAGACCCATAAACAAGCTTCACGCTGAGGACGGACATCTTGCTAACACTCAACCTTATAGTCGTAATTTATGTCCTGAAACGCGCTAAGGCTATTTATCAGAGACTTCTGCTCTCTTTCCTTCTTTAGGAGGGAAAAAACACTACCTTAACGAGTATAAAGCGACTGTTTCCTTCTGTGTTCTTCGAACGATCAATCTTGGTAAAATACATTGAATTATGTACAGGAAACTCATTGAATAGATTTTTTTTCCTAGGTATGGTATCAATTATACTGTTACATTTGCTGTTCGACCCAGAAATTAAAGTTTTGTATGAAAGCACAAGTATATTTGAATTATCTCGTTATATAGGAAAAAATATAAAATGCTTATGTATAGGTTTGTGTGTGTGTTTGCGACATTTAATAGCATTTAATTGGAATTTACATTGAGATTTAAATACAGCAGCAGTCCCTGGCGATCTGTCACAATTTACCGAAACGTGCTTATTTTTTCTTTTTGTTTTAACTTTAGGTGCACTTTTCTAAAAAAGAAAAAGTTATTTTTTGTGCATGTGCACAATTGCTTTAAACAACCGGTGAAACCGTTTATGTTACCATTGTATGAAATTCCTAAAAACACTAAATGTCTAAAAAATTAAGAATAACATTTCAAAATTGTTTTTGTTTGTTAAAGTGTCTTAGTATTTCACCAGCTATGTCAAATAATGTGTTTGTAAAGTGACTACAAAATCTGAAGTGTCTCATTTCTTAATTCTTTGGGAACAAAATGGACCTGAAAAGGAATATATGTGAAAAATGTTCAAGTTTATTGAAATATCAACAAGTTAGCAATGACCAAAGTTATATTTTGACCACGGTTTTTCGAATGAAATGTGGTAGTATACTTGATAGTTTTCAAGAAACATTAATATATATTTCATTGAGATTCAGCTTGGAAATTGCTGACACTTTGCCAAGTATCTTTAAAAATGTGGAAGAAAGCCTGAAAAATATAAAGGACAACTATTCAATCCTTTTAAGCAACTAGACAACAAAGTGTAGGAGTGTAATACGAAAACTTACTAATATAAAAGCATCAGCGCAGCGAGATACTGCAAATCGATTTTTCGATGTACATTTCTTTCTAAGTATATAATTTTCTACGGGGAATATTCTGGTGAAAATTCGTGATATTCAAACTACATGAAGGTGATAATGTTATTATGATCATAGCAAGATAATTACGCTCATGCGGTTATTAGTTTTAAAATATTTTCTGCTTTTCTGTTCGCTGTGTAAAGGGATTTGCTTAGGAGGTGCCTACATTTTAAACATTACCTGTTGTTTTTATGTTCAAAATGAATCCTTCTGCAAAATTACTATTCGGTTAAGCAGCATAAAGTTATTTATGAATGGCTAAATTACCTCATTGCCTAATATTAGCGAAACAATGTAATTAGACAATTGTAAAGTAAAAGCAACATTTTAAAAACTGCTTTAATAGTTCCTCTTCTCATAAAAGAGAAATTTGATTTATACGGTTATACTTTAAACCTGAGGAATTTATAAACTATTTTATGGTCTAGAAAAATAAGTATGGAATATGGAAAATAAAATGTATAGTGAACACAAAATTCTAAAAACTTGTCAAACCAGTGTTAGGATATTTATTCACAATTAATTACTTTTTCGTATCGTAATTTTAAATTTAATTTTTCTTGGATACCTCAATGTATCATATCGGCCAAATGGTTACTTTGAGCTTACTATACAAACGTAATAAATTACTATACAGGATTTTTTTTACTTTACTTTAAGAATATAGTGGGTCATATATTACATATTTTAAAAGCTTTATTATCAGTAATAGAAAACAATTAACTTTAGTCAAAGTATTTGATATTTTTGGTCAGTGCATAAAGAATTTAAATCCATAATTCCTGGAGGTCTTTCGAAACTGTTGTAAACTGCAATAGATTTTGAGGAGAAAAAAGCTAAGAGAAAGGAAATAAGCAATAATAATAATAATATAATAATAAAATAATAATAATAATAATAATAATAATAATAATAATAATAATAATATTAATAATAATAATAATAATAATAATAATAATAATAATAATAATAATAATAATAATAATAATAATAATAATAATAATAATAATAATAATAATAATAATAATAATAATAATAATAATAATAATAATAATAATAATAATAATAATAATAATAATAATAATAATAATAATAATAATAATAATAATAATAATAATAATAATAATAATAATAATAATAATAATAATAATAATAAAAGCGCAGTTTGAGATTTACAGCTCTAGTTTTTCGGAACGGTACAGAAATTATTAATTAACCATTAGTGTAACTTTGATATTGATATGTAAATTAATTGGGTAGCTTCAAAGTACGAGTATTGGTGCAATAAGAATGAAAAATAAATCTCGAATGTATCATTTCTTATTTTTGCAGAACTTCAAATACATTACTTTAAATAATAAAGTTTAGTGCACAGTTTTATTCGTTTCCAGTAATAAAGTTTTCGGTTATGAATTCCTAGTAGTGTCATTCTTTGCAAATTCTACCATTATGAATTAGGATACCTAAATTCTGCTTATATTAGAGGTCAACATTTGATGAAAATATGATACGTAAAAGAAATTCAGCAAATTTATAAGGAATCGAAATAGTAAGAAGAAACTCTTGATATACTTGATATACCGGACATTCGCAAAGTTTGTGCCCGACGGGCATGTGAAAATGCTAATAATCACCGGAACCCAGTGTTGCGGCTAGAATGTCATCCTGCTCAAGGCCAAAGAAATTTGGCTGCCAAAATACATGACCTAAGAGCTATTACTGCCAAGGTTATTAAACCATTAGTGTTGTTTATAGAAGAACAAAAACGCTCCAGTAGAAGACACGCAGGTTTAAATTTAAACGGCCGGAATGTACCTCAGAATGCGCTTGGCTTGCCCATTTTCAAATGGAAAGCTGCTTGTCCCTGTTTTATAAACGCTATTTTTGTCATTTTCGTCGAATATATTTAACAAGTTAACTCCTATAAGATAATTGCCTTTGTATAGTATTATTCGTATGTATAATAGACGCGAAATTTAATGGCGGCTGATAGCTATTACTATTCTCTTTCCTGCTGTGCAAGTAAATTTTGAAGTGCAAGTGATATTTATATCACAAGCTTTACAGCGTATTTAACTATACAAAGTTGCAAGGCGTGGCAGACCTATGATTAGATCTTGTATCGACTCACCTGTCATTAAATTTTGTATCAGCCAGAGCTGAAATCCTCCATATTGTATCTTGCTACAAGTTATTTGTATTTATGCTTATAAAATATTAATCTAAAGAAAATATAATTAAAAACCGCTCGGTACTGTAAATCTTAGTTGCGGCATAAAGCACTGCACAGTTGTGTATGATTATTATTTAAGTAGTTTTTGTATCAAGCACAGACAATTTATGTCACACCTTCACTTTCTCTTGGCTTTTTTATTTCTTTTAAGTGGCGGGAATGAATGACTAGATTTCGTGAAATAATGCTCAAAAGAGACCGGGGTTCATGGTGCTGAAACTTGTTCAACATTCACTTTTTCAGATTAAGACAAAGGAAAAAGCTTACCCGGGAAAACTTACCCGATATTCGAACTCGGTACTTTGCTTTGCAAAATGTTGATCTTCAGAATTTAAAGTTTCAGGAGTATAGTATCAATCCTAAATGCTCCTAATTTGGAACTGCAACTTTAAACTGCTCACCGATTTTTGCATACCGATGGATTTATTTAGATACATGGCATATGAGGCCTTCCATGTAATCACCTGCGTTGTATGTCACGCGTTTCCACGGTTTGGATGCCTTTGGCACTTCCCAATCACTGGATGTTGCGAATTGAGCGGTCGGTTGCCTGAAAAACATCCACTGTGCGGAAGCGGGTCCCACGAAGCAGTTCTTTCATTTTAGGGAAGACATGGTGGTAGCAGTGACTCAGATCTGAAGAATAAGAGCCCTGGTAAAATACTTCCAACGATTGAACAAATCAGTCAGAGCCACTACTGCATGAGACCTTGCATTGTCGTGCAGAATGATGGGTGGATTGTTCAGGAAGTGTCGTGGTTTTCTTCTTAGAGTGTCTTGCAGATTATCTTGCAAAAATGTACAGTAGCGTTACGTCTTTGAGGAACGGAATGTTTTAAAGCAATATCCCAGTCGTGGGCAATGTTCAGCATAGGTTTCACATTGGTTGAGGTCCGCCGAACTGTACTTTTCGGGTTTGACTCGCGATGACACCTCTCCTTTGATTGGTGTTTCAGAAGTGGTTCATAAGCTCTGGCCGAGTTCACGTCAATAGTAGTGTTCTGCGCTCATCGCCGCCATTTTTTATTTTCGGTCAAGTCATATGGAGCCCATTTTCTGCATTCTCAGCCGCTTCTTCAAGAATGTAAGCACAGTTGAAATCCTGCATCGATGACCAATTCACGAATCGTGACGTTCTGGTCCGCCAGCACTAACGAGATTATGTTCTATGCATCTTCCTGCATTACAGAATGACCAGAACGAGGCATGTCTTTCACATTTTGAAGTCATTCTTTGAAGGCTTTGGCCCCTGTTAGCTGTTGTGCGGTTAACGTATTAGCATTCAATTTTCAACCAGCTTACTATTGTTGCTGCACACGTACATGGAGTGGGGACGAGTTTATTTGCTCGTGCATTTAGCCTACCTCTGGTATAAATTATATTGCTTAGCTCCGTTTCACGACATTGTTGGAGCATTGTTACTACTATTACAAACTCAAACCATGTATTTTGAATATGTAGCCCTATTCCAGAGGAAAAATCTTCTAAAACTACTCCTAAGAGTAGTTAAGATATCCACAAAATGTAGCATTTTAGGCAATATCCATATTTAAAATTTAAATATAATACTTCATATTTCTGTTCATCCTATAGTACTTTCTCCAAACATACTAAGGATATTTTTTAATATTACACCAAGAGGAACACTACTTAAGTTAGCGGTACTTTTTAGTACAACTCGGCACTGAAGTTTTACTTGTATACATTTTATAATTTTAAACATTTATTTGCAAATCAATTTAAACAAATCGAAGATTTTATTGATATTGGTATTTGGAACTTCATAATATGCTTAGTTAATAATTTTACCAGCAGACGCTAAGACATTATAAAACGAACGTTTGCTTAAGAATTAAGAGACGTATTTTGAATGTTTTAAGATTTACAAGATTAAAGGATTTACATTGCCACTTAGGAATAAGAAGGAAGAATGCTTTCTGAGGTTAAAGTTCACTATAGCTTATAAGGGGCTACTGCCACGGGATTTCTTTAGTGAAAGGAGATCGAAAATAGAAATATCGATGTCACGGCTTTCTCTACCATGAACTCAAGTTTGATAACAAAGAAGTATAAATCATAAGGATTCTTTAAAAATTATAATTACTTATATAATATATGACGTTATGTTCAAAAAGTAGATAATTGTTAAGTGCTAAAGCTAAAAAATGTGCAATTTTCATTCCTTCATTTCTTTTTCTAGCAGACACCATCAGTGGGAAAATATTACATGTAAATGCGGCTGATTTTCTTTTCGCTACATGTAATGACTTTATGTTGTCTTTAGTGTGGTCTTGCACGCAGATACCTGTAGTTTCCGTGTGCATCGAAGCTCATTATCCTATCTCAAGTACCTGATCGTTGAGCAAAGACAAACTTTAACCACCCGTTGGAACTAAAAGCTATACAACCCTGTGGGAGAGAAAACCAAGAATGGGCATTTTTGTTTCTGATCTATTTTCACTATGACATCTCGGATTGATCTGCGCTATTTTATGCCCCTTGTTAGCCATTCCTGATATTGCTTGTTACAGAATTCCTTTAAGTAAGGCAATGTGGAGGCATTGGAGTGCAGCGCAGTAAGTTAACCCCTAGAAGTATGTAAATATGGCAGATGCGTGTGCTCACGCCCACAGTTTGACCTTACTAACCTGAGAGCGAGTGACAAGTTTTCCAGGTGGGGAGTTGGCGCAACAGAGTTATTGATGACGAGATCATGTGTTAGCTTACTTAACCTCCACCAAAATCCATACTATTATAGTTAGACGAACCTCTACTACGGAGAGGAAGTATTGTACTCGACCCAAAAATTCGAAATCGAGATTTCAACGAAAATATATATTTTGAGGCCCCCTAAAGTTGATATTTAAGTTTTATATCCTTCAATAATGCGACACGAGCACTTTGAAGAAACTTTCCAAAATTGTTATTTTCCCAAAGCTGACTCTAACGATTTTGATTAAAATACCCTATGTTTCGGATCTTGTTCTGGAAAATTAAATGTATATTTTGAATTTTCTGGCTATAGCCTTAGTAGTGCTGTTTACTCTTAATGACTTTTGCATAATTGGTAATCAATAAGAGATAGGCTAAATCTTACTATACCAAAAAAAAAAAAAGAAAAAGTTTGTCTAAAGGTTTTGTGTGTGTGTGTGTGTGTGTGTGTGTGTGTGTGTGTGTGTGTGTGTGTGTGTGTGTGTGTGTGTGTGTGAACCATTTCGGAGATATTCCTTGTAATTTGTGTGAGGTATGCTATACTTTAACTTTTCTCAAATGGAAGGTCATTATTCACTTTTTTATCTCTTGACCATGCAAAGAGAGAGGAATTTCAAAGTCTGCATATAGTGACCAGCTTTAAAAGATTTGTCAATCGCTCAAAGGCTACTGTATTCCTATATTTCCCTTGCACCTAGAAGAAAATTAGTGGTAAGGTAATTTCTAAAAATGCTTATGTCGATTAAAATGTAGTAGATAGAGAAATAAGCATTTGTAAGAATAAGCTGTACATATATTTACGAACAGAGCTTCTCCAAATTGACTACATTAAAAATCTATACGTAATAGGTTACGTGGCGATCACTTGATGTGTCTTCTAAAGTTATGCACTTCGACTTTATTGCTAAGTATTCATAGACTTCTTACTTAAGCAGTACCAAAAAAGTTTCTAATGAACAGATGTTTATCGCATAAGATTTGAAAGTAAATCAAACGCTACGTACGTGTAACCATCCCGCCACTGCAACACAATGCACGTCCGAGTGTTAAAGAATTGGGAAGTCCGCGTAGAGTGGAAAGCGGTAATTCCAACCACCCCTATTTCGCAAACGTTGGGTATCGCTGAGTTATTCAGTTGTACAAAATTGCTTCTGAATGAAGTGGACTTTACAGACTGTTCCCAGGAAAAGTAGGATACAAATTTTATTTGCCATATAAATGTCTAAAATTATTTTTGTAATCATCTTCTGGTAGAAGAAACAAGTAGCAAATAATCGAGAAGCATTGACTGCATAGGAATAACATGACTTGAGCTACCCATCGTCATGTATGCTATAAAAAATCAATTATTTGTACTTCGTTTTAATTACGGTTAATATACACCATAATTACTTCAAACATATTTAGTAACAGGATGAGTTGAGGTAAAAGCATTTAAAATTTCATTGCTTAATATAAATATATCTAAATTATTTAGCATCAAAATGGCATTTAACATAAATTGCGTACTTTAAGGGCTGGCCCCGTAGCGAGTTGGTAGAGCACCTGCCTGCTGTGCAATGGGTCCCGGGGTCGATTTCCGGCAGGGAATTTTTCTCCAGCCAGGATTATTCCTCATCTTTCCCTGAGTCAGGAAGTACATTGGTGGCGCCGTGGTTGAGTGGTTAGACCGCTCACCTACCACCTAGGTGGGACCCGCATGTGGTATTCGTGGTGGACGTCTGGGCGGGGTTTTTTCCGGGTTCTCCCGTTTCCCCCACCATCCATTGCACCAATTACTGCATTACCACCCTTCCAATCATCCATTTCACCTACATTTCATATTACTATCTTCCTCACTATCATACCTGGTGCTTGGCTGACCACCCGCTTCCAGGTCTTCACTCTGTCTGGTCTAGAGGTCCCTCTGCTTCCCGACAGGCGTCTGACCCTAGGCACTGGCTTGTAAGTTGTTGTTGTTGTTGTGTTTAACGCCCGCTTTTACTACTACTGCACCGCAGGCGGTGAGACTTATCATACATGGAGTGAAGATGGAGCACCGGTGGAATGAGATGGCGGGGGAAACCGGAGGACCGGAGAAAACCCGCCCTGACGCCGCTTCGTCCACCACGAATACCACATGCGGGTCCCTGGGATCGAACCCGGTCCACCTAGGTGGTAGGCGAGCGCGCTAACAGCTCGGCCACGGCGCCGCCAAGGCTTGTAAGTCCTACATAAGGGGAGGGTAATCAGGGAAAGCAAGAAAGAAAGAGTATTTTAAGATACCTGTACTATCTCACTTTCCTATCTCACTGTTCACTGCTTACGAGTTTTCCTGGTGTTATGTTATGTTGCTCACGAGGACACAAAGAGAGAGGGGAGACAGAGCGAGAGAGAGAGAGAAAGACAACCCGACATTTTTGTATAAATGGATCAAGAGTTGTGTGAAATACCAGTATCGACCTTTGTTATGCAACACAATGTACTAAGTAAGTGGGAAGGAAGCAAAAATAATATTAAAATAAGACAAATCTGACTTTTATATTTATAGCTCTCGTTGGAAGAGCCAGAATCCAATATAATCCTGTTACCACACATTTCAGTACGCGATTCTGGGAAATAGCAGTCCTGCCTTCTCGTTAATGGGCACAAATGAACCTCGTCAGTTCACCCTGGTATCAGAATATGCATCCACCGAACTTCCTGTCTTCAGCACTTTTCCGGAGAGAAAGGTGGTTAGATTGAAACGCTATCCACGTTAATCAACTCATGATTTTTCACCCAAATAAATTCGTAAGATTTATATAAAGTGGCCGTTTAATATTTTTACGCAAAGCGAACAGAGAGGCAGAATGTGGAGGCGGAGGAGGAGGAAAAAAAGGAGAAAAAGAAGTAGAAGAAGAGGTACTATGTAGGCAAAATGATTGAATGTTGTCACTTTATTCCTATGCATGTATAAAAAGGAAAGGAAGTACTGTATTCAACCCAAAACTGGGAAGATACACAGAATTACTAATGGCTAAGATTACTAGTTTTATAAAAAATGATAGGAGAATTAGGTAAATACTTGCTGCATGCCAAAATCAACGAACGGAAGGCCTTATTATGAGAAAAAGGCATTAGCTAATTTTAGTATTAAAGATAAGCAGCTAAGGCAATTAAGTGTTTCAGTGAAGTCAGTCGTAAAGAAAACCATTAGCTTTAAGGTCAAATACCTGAAATTTAGTTATATTAGCCAAATCATGTAGAGTTCGGAAATTAAAATGGCAATTAAGTTCTTAAAATTTAGCAACTCACTAAGTGAAGTTATTGTGTTTCATAGGCCAATAAGATGGTTTGAAATTTGGCAATGTGTAGGAATTCTGGTGGAGATTGGCTTTGTAGGCAAAAGATCCTAAATTTCTAAAATTTGCGTCTTTTCCTTCATGTTTTATATTCTTGTGGAGATGTTTATTCTGATTCATTATTGGCATTTATGTATGTTTGGCGGTTGCCAAGAAGCCTTCCGATTAGCATTTCAGCAACTCGTAGCAATTTACACTTATCTTTATAACTACGGTAACAGTTATATTAAACCGTAAGTTTTAATACATCAGGAGTTAGAATAGCCAGCTTAACAGATGATTATTGTCACACCGCCTACGTATGCATACCATAGAAGCAGCGGGCATCACAAAGGCCATCAAAGCAGGAGGTTGGAGACGGCCACACTCGACGAGGTGTGGTACGGGTGACACACGAGGAAGAAATCTTTGTTTTGAGGTCTCATATACCCCTAAACGCACTTTTAGAAACAGGTTATGTGTCTGTCTGATAACATCATTCAAACTAATCTTAGTACTTCAGTTTAGTACATTCCAAGGATAACACACCAAGATTTCCAATAAAATACCCAATCCCTAATAACCTTTTATCTGGAAAAGTTTTCGTTACTTTTTATTTTCTTTAAGAATGTTGACTAAAATACCAATGTTTATCTCCTTAATTTTCTGAGAGTTACCTGTAAAGGTCACCTTATTATCAATGATTTAAGTATAATTGATGTACCATGATAGATTAACCAACTTTCGTACACAAAAGGTACATAGCGTTGAAGTGCTCAATGTATGTCAAATAAAATTCTGGTGTTAACAATCTCCGATGTATTTCTTGTTATTGACTTGAATTTTCAAACACTTTCTTAACTGGAAACCCCTATCCCCCCGCTCTCTGTCGTCTTGTGTTATGCAAAATGTCCTGAGATCGAATCTCGGTTAGCACAAGTTAACTGGATAGATTTCTTCCGGGGTTTCCATGAAGATGAATGTCGGATAACTGAGTTCTATGAACCCCGATTTCATTTATTCACCGTGGCTATAACGTTGATCATTAAGAAGCATGACATCACGATGGCTAAATGGTATTTGACGACCAAAGTTAAAAAACAGGAGAAAAAAATCTGATGTGTTGCACTCACATGTCTTTCTCTACTCTTGTGCTAACCATTCTCACAAACTCTTATTTCTATATCTTCTTCGTGTTAGTTAAGATAAACATTTGTACAAATTATCTTATTGCTTATTTCCTTTAGGTGCAAGAGGAATGTTAGAATACGGTAGGCTTTGTGCGATAGTCAAATGTTTGAGATTCTGTTGTGTTTGCACACTTAACATATAAAAAAATGAAAAACGATGTTCCATTTCACGAAAAGTTTTCCGAAACTCATACACATAGCAAGGAATATCTCCGAAATGGTTCACCTTATAAGAAAACGTATTGAGACATAATTTGTGTATTTTAGCAACATCTACAGTTTTTGTATAGTATGATTTGGCCTATCTCTAACGATTTACCAGTTATGCAAAAGTCGTCCAGAGGGGCTATAGCCAGAAAATTCAAGATATACATTTCATTTGTCATAAAAATATCTCAAATGTGTGGCATTTTAATCAAAACCGTTAGAGCCCTTTTCAAGAAAATCAAAATTTTAGAAAAATTTTCCACGTAAAGGGTAGTTTAGGGTGGAGCTATTTTCTTCAAAATCTTCGTGTCGCATCCTTGAAAGACATTAAACTTAAATACCAAATTTGGTTTCTAACCAACTTTTCGTTTTTGAGTTATGCTGTCCACAAACTGACAGAGTTACAGACACACAGACTGACAAACACACACACGGACCTTTTTCTAAAAATGGTTTCTTTTTTTGGAGGGGGGTGGTTTAGGGGTCTCAGACATATATTTTCGGTGAAATGTCGACATCGAATTTTTGGGTGGAATACAATACTTCCTCCTCCTTACCAGTAAAGAAAGTAAAAAGGTGTCAAAATAACATTTTATATCCTTTGTTGTTTAAGGAAAAAAAAAAAAAAAAAAAAAAGCACGAGAGAAAATTTTAAGACGAATTGACTGAAAGCTTCAGGTATGATAACGATGCTGATGACGATAGTGATTATGGTTGTTCGATCAAAGGCAGGTCCTAGAATGCGTCGTGGATGGAAGGGCGTATAGGACAGATAGTTTAACATTGCGTTTCGCAATATGAGAATAAAGTGATGCCACAAATGCTACCAGGGCCGCTCTAGGTTTCCATTAATGAAATTCCAACTATATATACATAAACGCTTTGTTGAAATACGTAGTTTTCTATAAATTGTGCTCCTTTTCAAGTGATAGTCCGCGCTTTTTGTCTATTCCCATTCTGTTTTTGTTTGTAAACGAGATATTTTCATTTCTGTAGAACAACTTTTTATTTTAAATTATCCAACTAGAGAACACCTATTGTTAGTCACAATAGAACCACTATCAACAAATTAATGTCAACTAAAACATTCGCCGTGTACTGCTGCTTGCTCACTTTACGCAAGAGTCCCGTAATGCACGGCATTGCCGCTAGAGCGCAATACTTGCTGTTTGCCAGCGCATCACAAGGGTAGTTTTTAGGCTGTCTAATCTTATTTTTACCTCCTCGATAACTTCTGAAACATTACGAATGAAGCTTTGACAGCATATGGGTAGAAAATGTAGGAATGCGCTCCATTTTAATCTTTTTGTTTTTCTGTAACGTTAAAGACAACTATGTAATACTACTTTACTGCGGCAAGGTCCATATCATTATGATATAGTCTGCAATAATAAATTCCATAAATCCTACTTCTGACGCCAGTGTGACAAACAAGACAGTTACTTTTAATGTTTCTTTATTTCTCTTCTAAAACTGAATCACAAAAACACAGTTCTCTTTTTGGCGTTAATGCAATCTACAATTCGTCGTAACCTGAAATGTAGAACAGCTGTGAGCCGTAAGGTTACGACTTAAAAAAAAAAAATAATAATTTTTTAAGTCGTAACCTTACGGCTCACAGCTGTTCTACATTTCCGTTATCTCGATAAAAAATACTTCTCATAGTTCTACTATGTAACAAACAGCTGCTTCCATCGATACTCACTAAAAACTGCTTCACACAACAAACAACTCCGACGCGACGATTAAATGTCTAAAACTGTCTCTGAGGATACACACGCTCCAAGTACCTCAACATTGGCTGTACAAACACCACTTAAAACATTTAAAAACTGGAAAAAGTGGCTTCCTTCGCTGTCCCGACTCGCTTGCGAATTCTCTGGAAAATACAGCTAAGTTTTCCAAATGGATAAAACTCGGTCTATGTATGTTCTAGCGCGCGAAGGTGTGAGATAGTTGACATTGCCTCTCTGTGGTGTACGGCAGGTGTCCGGCATTTTCAAAATGTCAACCAGTAAACGCTGTCTACTGCTCTGGTCCATGTGAATCAGCTTCTTTCCTAAGCCCTCAAAATTACGTATTGCGTAAGACGCATTGAGAAGTCATACTTCACTTGTCATGAACAGCAACAATTTTCCTCCGCGAGAAATACATAAAGTGTAACGAGTTTGGGAATTTACTGGAATGAATGTAATCTGCAATCCTCTTATATAACTTTCACTGAGGATAGTTTCTTCGAAAACGCAGCAGTTAACCAATATAATTATAAAAAACAGCAACAGATATGGAAAATAGCATAAGAAATTTTATAACATGTGTTATAAACTGTTAAAATTTATTAAAATAAAATAAAATTCTTTACAAACGATTTAAGGAGAATAATTTAGCCAAGAATTTACATCAATCCTGTACTACACCCATATAAGAAAGAGTCTTAGGAATTTGCCACCGGCAACTAGTGATGTTTCAAATATTGCATCAACATGTGTCTAACTAAACGCCATTACACATCATTAAAACCCGCTTCACATGCTTACATAGAAATTACATTAAAAGTGTTAATTACCACGCACCGAATAGAAATATCATTAGCTGAATGTGTAAATGTCAGATTAGAATCCTTTTCCTGAAGAAAGACGCTTCAATGTGCCCTAAATTGTGAATATTCCGACCTGAATGCCCCCAGCACCACCCCCCTCCCCTAAAAAAACCGACAACGCCTAGTAAGTTGTGCGGGATGGCAAACATCGGTTTCAGACTATGAACTCCTGCCAGAAAATGCACGGTTTGAATGTTGAAGAGCGTCGAAGTTTGAGAACGAACGGTTGTGACAATTTAACATTCGTTTGGTATCTTAATATGGAAGATATGTAACCCTTTAGGCACTGCGATGAACGACTTGAGTATAACAACATTCCTGCACTTGCACTAAATTCTTCCATTGAGTCCTTGGTGCGCCTCTTAACTACTTGTGTAGTTTCCAGTGCAATAACTTTTTTTTAACAGCAGTGCCACATGTGCCAATACACAGCTGCTAAAATTATCGACTTGAGCTCCAGCATACATACATATAAATATATCGGAATCACCTCAAAACCGCATATCCAAATCACTAGATTGGTAGAGGTGGACAAGTTCCATGACCAACACACTCACCAGATCTGACGCTTCTCAACTGTTTTCTGTGCAGTTGTATGAAGAGTATGACGTATGACACTGGTGTAACGTCAGCGGAGGACCTTATAGCTCGAGTCCACGGAGCGAGTGAAAATCTTCAAAGACAACTGCACGTATAGGGCCATGTGAATGAGGCTCTAGAGCAACGTAGAAGATACACAATTCGAAGCCCTCTGTAATGTGGATAGCTCGATGTTATGTTTATTCACGAAATGTGAACCTACACACATCTCATACTTCGATGCGCTACAGCGTCCAAACCGTGCATTTCTGGACAGGGATTTGTATTTAAAAACCGATCAGTTTGCCGTCCCGCACAACAAACTAAGTGTTGTCAGTGCTGTTGGTTTGTTTCTCTTTCTTTTTTTTTTTTTTTTTGTTTTTGTTTTTGTTTTTCATATGCTTGTACGATATGTGGCGTTGAAGTCCAGGGCCATGAAAGAGAGACAGCATTTGCGATATAATGTTTTGTTCATTCAAGTTAGTCCTATATGCTCTTACAAGCAGTAGTCTCTAACTTTGCCTGCCCTGTGGAGTAATTAACTTCATAAGAGGAAACAGTTCCGGATAAAGGACGAGATAATCTGCTCCAACTACATGAATGGTAGGTAGCCTTATGAGCTGCAACTTCAATGCACAAAAGCAAAATTACTTTTTGCAGCCAGTACGATGCACAAGATGAGTCATTCGTATGTGATTACATATGCAGGGACCGTCCATAATCCTGCACACAGTCTGTCCAATTATTTAAACACCGTGGGGAGTAAGAATGGCAGTCACGAGTGGGTAAAGGGAAATCGGGAGAGAGAAAGTGACCCATTGCTTGAACAAGAACAATGTTCGTTTAACTTTGTATTCCTGTGTGTGAAAATCACAACTTCATATGTCTGTAGGGCAAAGGCGACAAAGAAATCTCGCTTAACATGAAAATTTGCTTTATAGTACAATATATGTCGCATGAGCAGTGATTCATTTACGTAATTCTTTGTCATTCAGCAGGGAATTATTCATAAAGCCACTAGCTGAAATACCTGGCATTGCCCGTGGTTTAACGATTTGTTCCTACAACTTGTAGACTTAGGTTGCACTTGTACTTTTTGGAGACATTTAAAGCAATATTACTTAACCGCTAAGGGCCCCTGGGACTGAAATTTAAATTTTCTGTATTTGTACAGGCATGAAATCAATACTTTGCACACAGGTAATACGGAAGGCCCTTACCTTGCAATGTTAAATTAGTCATATTTAGTGTAGGTTTCCTCTTAATCTATTAGGAATATATTGCTGAAATTTTTGAGCAGTAAGATTATGCCTTTGGCTACACTTTAACATGGGTTTTTGAGAATACTTTATTTTTCTAATTAAACATAATATTTTGTTAATATGTATTTTTTCTACATTTTAAATATATTTTTATGCAATCCAGGAAATAGTTTGATTCTCAAGACTCTTGTGATAAAATATGCATAATACTGCAGTAAACATGTCCTAAAAGTTTCAAAGTAATATCTCTTCTGGAAGTTGAGAAACGTTACATTATATATTACAAAATTGTAACAAAGAAAAAGGTATCTGAAGTTTTCAGTGCATTATTAAACCATATGCTGGGTCATCCTCCATTGAATGTGTCAACATCATTATATGGTCCAGATGCCCCAAGACAGAGTTTTTATACATACACACTTCATTGTCATTTACTTCTTTTAATAATTTACTGTATTGCTGTTCATTGTCTTCAAGTTTCTTAGCAAAGCTACTTATGCTAGCTGGAATTGGGTCTATTAAATTGATTCAGATTGGAGGTTAGGATATACATTATTTGTTGAGGCAGCTATTTTAGGCTTACCAACAATGCTCCTATTCTTACACACTTTTATACTGCTTCTTCTATCATTTTAATACATAAATGTCATCTATATAGTACAATCGCAAGTTGAAAGTTCACTAATATGTAGAATCCCAAAAAGCGCATATAATAAACAATATTGCACTGAAAAACAATAACTTGTTGCTATATGTGGTGAAATCACTGAATTAATGGGCCCAACAGCCTCGCCAAGGCTAGAATATCCTTTGTGAACATCTCTCAGTAGCGCAAAATTTGACTGTTTTATCACAATAAGTTCAATGGTTTGAGAATTTTCATTAAAAAATGCCACGTCCACTTAGATTAATTTCAAACCAGTGTTAAATAAGTTTAAAATTGAGTAAACCATGTCAATTATATATAATTTTGAAGCTGAATTACCGTAGATTACTTTAAAATGAAAAAAAAAATTCAAGACTTTTTACCCTTTCGGTTGTTTATATTATAAACTACTACAAACTTCCAGCGCACTCTGTTGTATAGTTATGAGGTAAATATTAAATTTATTCACAGTGGAAAAATACTCCATGTGCATTAAAAAGTAAAATATAATAATAGGTTTATTGAACGTCTAATTAAAAAAAAAAAAAAATTACTTTTAAAGTGGTTATTATTCTTATGATTATTTATTTTTTTAATTTTATTTTTTGATGAACATTGAAAATATTTGTCGAACTTTTCTGTTTCTTTAATTTTTTAAGCTAAACTTTCAGATTTTGAAACCAAAGAGAGTAGCTGAAGTCACATAAATGGAGCATATGCTGGAAAAATTCTAGGAGCATAGCACAAAATTTAATGTGCGTGAAGCAGATAGTATTTTAAAAATGTAAAGCCGAGAAAACCCAATTTTTCCACACAAATGCATCAAGAACGTACGTCAGACTACCTATTTGGCCTAAAATTGCCCCGCTTCATATATCACATTTCCCTCCTTTGTCTAAGTCTCTCCTCAGATTCATACCTTAACCTCTCCTTTCCGCTGAATTTGATTGCTTTTAGGCCTTCTTGAACTACACTTTGTTCAAATACCGCCAACAATTTAAGCAGATCAGGGGCATTTAAATGCAGTGTGCATGATATTTAAAGCCTGCCTTAGACCTTAAGCAGCAAAATTTAAAAAGTTTGACTGCCAACCGATGAGTGAATGTTTGGGTAACATGCACATTAAACCTAAAAATCGTCAATATGATAATTTGTTGGTTATTTTTCAGTCCCAGATACCTTGATCAAAGATTTAGACTCTTAGGATGTTATACAGAACAAAAATAAGCATCCTGAATACACGGAGAAGACAATACGCAAACGATACCACAGGAAAAAAGCAGGTAGAGAGAGCTGTGTGAATGTAATACATTGAACATCTATTTCAATCACATAGAAAATTGTATGAATTGTTTGTAGAAGAATGAGTAGAGAAGGACATGTGAATGTGTTGTGTAAGCGAGTAAAGAAAACCGTGCTAATGTAATGCCTTGAAACACAAAGACCTATTATAGAAGAGAAACAGGAAAAGAAATTGGATTATGTTTCGTAAATGAAAAGTGAGTAGAGAAAGCCTTGTGAGTGAGCAAAGAGCAACCATAACCTCTAACCAAATGAATGCTTGCAATACGAGGCAAGAGTCCAGGCGCTGTAATGAAAACAAGTGAGTAATGAGTGTGTCGGGTTTAAGGGCCCGTCGACAACTTGGTCATTAGGGCCCCTTATGAGAACAAGGAAAGTCGGAGGAGGGGCAAGGGAAGATACACCTAGCCTCATAGAACACAACGTTTTAACTTTCTTTATTTTTTTCTCCAAGTTATTAATGCCTATTATGAAGAAGGTTGCAAATGTAGCTTGAAATAGGCAGCATTTGTTGGGTTAAACGATACTATGTAATAAGAAAAGCTTCAATTTTATCCTTAGAAACACAAAAATGCGTAAAACTTTATAGAAACATAATGTAATATTATGTCGGCGAATTAAAAAACTTTTCTACAAATTCTCCATTCGTATCGAAGTATCCTTAAACATGTTTATTAGGTTATATTATAATAAGTTTCTGCTTTCGAATGACAAGTTTTCTTTTAACACCTATGCAATAAACTCCCTTTCTTGGCGTTTAAATGAAATTATATTTGTTTGAATTTGCATTGCATCTAAAATTTTTGGAACTGGGTCTGTGGCAAGCTGATAAATTATCTGGCCACGTGTAGTTTCTGACGTATACATGCTGTGAATCAAGCAACAGTTGAGCTATCAGAAACAGTCAATAGTTCCCCTTCGTGCGTGTCATAGGTTATAACTATGTCCAGCCAGTATCATGAATGCTGCTGTCATTTGAGAGGGGTAAAGAGGGAAGAAAGTGAAGTTTCGAAGGCGTTGTTAAATAAAATTTTTCTAAATTCCCTTTCTGTACCTGTAAGTTAACGAGAAAATTCCAATTTATAACTCTGAATAAAAAAATTTAAGAATATTATACTTTTTGTAAATTTTCGCTATTTAGTTTGCTTGTACATTTTTCGAATCATCACTATAACTACAAACACATTTTTAGAAACACTACTTCTTCGCCTGGTACAGATGGTACTGTGTTGTCTCCGAGAGCTCTGCCATATATGCAGTCACTGGTATCTTGGAAGTTAAGTTCTGTAAGTGAGAGTGTTTCCTCCCTATAAAATATTAGCTTGTCTACAGAACCAGAGAAAAGAACAAAAACTGCGCATTTGGAATATCGTGTGAAAAAGGAAGCCTAGGGAGCGAATAGTGAACAAGAGTGCAATAAACAAGAATCTCACACCAATTAATCCGACTCCTTAGAAGAAGAATACGCGAGGCAGTGTTTATTTTGTGATAGTATGTTTTCATCTCTCACGTAATACAAACATGGCTACGTTAGATTGTGCACGCACTTCAAAACAATTTATAAGAAAGACTTTCATATTTCATCTTTCCTGAAAATTATTTACAAAACAAGTGTTTTGCATTACTTTAAACTGAAATCAATAAAACTGAATTCTTCATTGTCCCTAAAAGACTTCTGTAGTTATACTGTCGCGTTGTCATAGAAGGCGCACAACGCCGCGTGACGGAGAGATTCGGAACTACAGAGTAACCTTGAGAACAGTCTCAGTAAGCGTTAGTTTTGTTATTCTATGGTCCTGTGAAGCAGTTTGTTACTAAAAATGAAATAGTTTTTTTATTAAGTTTAGAGAAGCATAGTTTGTGTGCAAAGAGTTGATTAAGAATTGTCATATATGTTACTTGAGGTCAGTTATATTGTTGTAAGGAAAAGGAAAAATAATAAGGTGAGGAATTGTGTGAGATAGCTTTACAATGCTTGTAACTACTTGTGTAAGCCTCTTATTTGCACACAAATTGTCATCCGGTTGGTGCATATTGTTCCTTATTCATTAGACACTAGTGCATCAAATATATATTCGAGTTGTGACAAAAAAAAAAAAAGACAAACATCTCACATATTGCTTAGTAGCTATACAATGATAGTCCCAATATAAACAATATTACTTAAACACAGAGAATACAAGCGCAGGTCGGAACGCGATGATGTTTACAATTTTCTGTCCACTGAATCAGATGGGACATGCAGTTATCGGAGAAGAGGGTTGTGAAGCTCGAGGATTGGGCTAACCGTTCATAGAGATCTCCAATATGCCTATGTCAGCATGTAGACTGTCATTGCGAATAAACAAGTAAACTTCTGTCGATCCTAAAGACACTTTTGAAGCTGTTGATTATGTATATTATATACGCTAGGTCAAACACCCGGTGGTGTCCTGGTGTGACGATTTAACGCTCAACTTTTAGACTTTGGTTGCACTTGGGCAATAGCCCTGTATTTCTTTGGAAACATTTAAAAAAAATTACTTAATACACTTAAATAAACGGTTAATTAAAAATCATAGGATACTAGAAAACAAAAGTAAACAAAGTAAATATATAAATAAGTAAAAGCACCGGTAAGATATGTGCGTTGTTGAACAACCACAATACTACAAGAAGGAAAGCGAGTAGAGAAAGATATGTGAATGTAATACGATGCAAGTAAAATGGATAACACAAAAGTCCTCTTCGTCAAAAACACTTCTCATAGTGATCCGTCAACCGGTATTGGAGTTTATCAACTTCGCACATACCAACGTCCAACTGATTGTAAAATAATTTGACGAACTTAGAAACCTTTGAGGAAATGTGCTCAAGTTCCCAAAATTTCATCACAATTAAATGAATACTATACAAATCCATGCGAGACAAAAAGACATTCATTTATATATTTGATATATAGTTATATAGCTGACTTCTAATTTTCTGTACATTAATTAGAATAAATTAATAAATCTCAGGTGTAGACATTTCTTCGTAGTTCTTATGCCACTTCAAAAAAAATCTTAAGAGAATAATTTTATAAGTTAGTTTTCATCAGCATTCGAGCCCTAATCATTATCACTGACTTGATTTTTATAATCGAAAATTATGGCCGAGGAATGAATACGACCCGCAATATTTTAAAAAAATTATTAAAAAGAGATGCACAGGTGTGTTTGCATTGTTTATGTTGTCCCAATATGAACTCGCACATATTTTGAAAACTGGACAACCAGCTGATCTGACGAAAGAAACATACAGTAGAGCTATAGTTCAATTCATTCTGTATGCGGAAATTGTATAAAGAACGTAACGATTATAATATTTAAAGACCTATTCAATTATTAATTGAAAAGTTAGAAACAAACAGATTCACTTGATCTCGGAAGAGATTAACAGGAACCAACCCTTGATTTAGAAGGGTATTTACTGGCTATGTATAATACCATTGCTTGTGATCTTGTCTGAAGCATCACACATTTTGACCCTACTGATCTAACTTTTGTACGAGAAAGGAAACGGTGCGCCTATTTTAAGCACCCAGTTATATGAGCGAATAAAATAATGTGCCGAGGCGAGAAGTGGAATGCTTGTATGGAATGTAGGTGTAGAGAACAAAGGATAAGAAAGGAATCGAGGGGATGCAAATGGAATTCGATTCCAGAGGATAAATTGCCTCGGTGAGCTTTTTCCGGAGTATTTGCTCATCCTGAAAAGGCAACTGCCGACTGAATTGTTCGATAGCTGGTAATAACAGAGCAGAAGTGTTGTTAAGTCTCAAAAGAGCTACAGTGCTACAGTTCACTGGGCTTATCCAAGAAACAATGCATTTTAGCTTTCCCAACTGCTTACCAACAACAAGCGATAATACGAATTAAAATTTTGACGTAGAGATTTTTGCAGAAATATATGTTTTGACGCCCCTAAATAAAAAAAAGTGTGAAAAGATCATACAGACACACAAACACGCGTATGTGTATACTGAAAAACCAAAATTTGTTTAAATACCCTACTTCTGAAAATAAGCACAGTAGTTTTGGGCATTTTTAGTCCCACTTAGATTCCTTAGAGCAATAACTTCCCTTTCCACTTTATATTTTCCTTCTTTTTGGAACAGCGTTTCCGCTGGATCAGTGTTAATGCAAAGCTCATCCCTTCCTTTGAATTGGTCGTTTCATTAGCGCGGTGGTAGCGCTGCTGCGTACCAAGCGGGAGACCTGGGTTTAATTCTCAGTACCAGCGTGGGGGTGCACTCCGGGGGTGCACTCAGCCTCCTTAGGGGACAATTAAGGAGCTACTTGATGAAAAAACAGCGGCCCTGGTTACGTAGACCGCATAATCGGCCGGGATGAATCGGGTGCTGATCACGCCCCGTCCTTCAGTATTGCACCCCACTGTGGTGCGCAGAGATGGCGACGCAGCGGCTGGGCGGCAGGCCCGGAAAGGTCTGTTGAGCCTTGGGTTGTTCACGATTATTTATATTATTATTATTATTATTATTATTATTATTATTATTATTATTATTATTATTATTATTATTATTATTATTATTATTATTATTATTATTATTATTATTATTATTATTATTATTATTATTATTATTATTATTATTATTATTATTATTATTATTATTGAATGTTAGTAGACTGGATTACGTTCTGCTTGTCCACTGTTGTACATTGAGACCTGTGAACATGGTGTATGTTCAAAGATAATTATGTTTTATTCATTTAATTTTATAAATTAATTTTAAATGTAAAAAGTATTTAAATACGCCATGTCCCAGAGAAGTGTAATGGTTGTTTACAAACTCACTGTAACCCAAAGAATCCTTCGTATGAAAACCTTTCGTCAGTTTTTATTTACTCAAAAATAGTTCAAATAAATGCGATTAAAATATCATACGTTTACGGTACTTGGATAAAAATAAAATCTATACCTTGAATTTTCTTGGAATAGTTCTTGAATTATTTTCATTTTGTGTAATTAGGAAACGATAAGACCGGCAAAATCGTAGTTCCAAAAAAAAAAAAAAAAAAAAAAAACAAAAAAAACGAATATCTTGCTAAATCAATAACTTTAGCAAGATAGCATTTTGTAGCACTAAACATTTCCGAGCTATTGGCTTGAATTTTCGAAAACTGCAAAGAATTGAGAATTTCAAAAGTATCACATAGCAATACCTTCAATTTATAAAAATTGGACTATAGTTTTAGCTTGCGTATTCTTTTTGAATCTCTAAAAAATCGTGTAGTTGTGTAATGAAAGTGTATACTTATTTTTATTTATTTATTTATTTACTTATTTATTATCCTTTCTCAGAAGCCTTGTGGAACAAATCAACTTGCAAAAGGAACATTTTTAGCATATTATTTTCATTCAGTTCAAGTAATAATAAATGAATTTCGGTGGTCCAAAAATGAGCTAGTTTATGTTTCCAACTGGCAATTGGGAGGAAGATATGAGGGGGCACCTGAAGGGTGACGAGATCCGGACGTCGATGTGCGCTAGTGAAAATAGGGTCCCTAACGTTTCCAATGTAACACCAATTCTGACGGTGGCTAGCTCCTTTTAACTACCTACAATCAGGCAGTTCCAAGTATAGTCGAATCCTCAAGAAAAAATATTTACACAGCGCAAATTTATAAAACTTATAAAATAACGCATGTAGGAAACCAACAACAGATTTAAAGTTATAACATTTTCTCATTCATAATATTGCAAATCAGAATTTTCACTAGTTAATTCGGCTGCTAGAAGTTATTTTTAAATTGGATACGAACACTCTCTGAGGTTACTGCAAACACGTTGTCGTTGCACCATGAAAGAGATGAATTTTGTATTTTACTGTAAAACGATTTCAAAAATAAATAATTAAATATTGCAGTATTTTACTTAAAATTGCAAATATGCGAGTTTTGAGAAAGGAAGGCCTGAATCTTAAAAACTTGGTTATTTTCCTACCATAAATAACCCGTCTGTGCATGCTTACATGAATGCATGTTCTGAGACCCATAGGGAAATGTCTGTGGCCGCGTACACGATGTGTGTGTATGTGTAAAAATGTCAGAAACGAAATGAAGATAAATACTAAACTTCGTATTTAAGTTTAGTATCTTCAAAGGATTTAACACGAACTACCTATATGTGAAAAAAATGCTATAATTCTATTTAACCGGTAATTCATACAAGGAATGAGAAACCCTTACCACACAACTTTGTGACATTAGGCATTTACGAGATATTTTTATTAATTGTGACTTTTCAGTTTTCCTTTGTATTTTGAAATAACATTACTTGTTTCTCGCGATGAAGTATTTCAAGGTCAGCATTTAGGGACTCCATGTTAAACATTTGACTGTCACTCTTGTTCTTTGTACCTACACATAAATATACGAACAAACTATTGGTACAAACGATTATCTTCATTAACATAAAGGAAATACAAAAACAAACTTTTGCAGGAATTGTTTGTAGGAACGGTATAAACAAAGACTAGATAGTAAAAGTCATTTAATACAAGATTTCTCTTGCTTAAGGTATAGCACATAATTTGCTGAAAAACCCCTCCTCATTTTTGTATCCTAACTGACAAAGAATTGAGGTGTGTTTCGCTAGGTGATGCTGTGTTTCCAGGCAGGGCTGTCCAGCCGGGATTCAATTATCTTCCACTGTTGTTTACACTGTATGCTAGTAGGTAAGAGGCGTTAAGCTTAATGGTTAATGATAGGATATGAAGTAGCCAGCCTGGAGGTGCTAATTTAACCGAAAATCGATAATCCAAACACGAATTTGTGCGTATTACCGACGCTGTAGTTTTGCTAAATTTTTCATAAGTAAAATGTCCGTAGGGTAACCATGTGCAAATTACATATTGGTGCTGCATGTAACCAAGTTTCTCTGCCAGGGTTCATCTCTTAGCTACCCCGTTGTGTTATTTATAGAGCTTTGTTCCGATGTTACAATGAAATATCAGTCCACACACTTCAACTACAAGATAAACACGGTGCGGGTAAATTATAGTATTCCAGTTGCAGTACAATTTCATATTTGAGTGTATATGTTTGCTAAGAGGGCTAGCAAGGGGTAGCACTGGTTGTTCTCATAGTTCCTCTTATTGTATCTAACTCCATTAACACAGAAATGCATACTTGCCCCACTGTTCCCAAATCATCCCTCTTCTGCTGTATGGGAAGCTTCATATTCTAAATCAGCGATCTCCAACGTTTCGAAAGGTTACCTCCTTCCACTTCATGCGGACTATGATACCGAAATTATAGCTACATAAAGGTAATAATTTAAAAAGAATTTAAAAATAATAATTAAGACTAATAATTTAAAATGAATAGAGAAAACGAACGCAAAAACGGGGTAGCCTCGCGAAGTTAAAAGGCTGAATAGTTCTTGGAGTCACTTTAGTCAGAATAAACGGTCTCTCTGCTTGTCTGTCGAAATGGAGCGTCTAAATGATTGGAAACCAACGGATCCAAACTTATCACAGTAAAGGATATTTTAGGTGTAAATTGTGAGCACAGTTGTGTTTGGCTGGTGAATTATTTTATACTAGACGCACATCTTAGAGGAAATTGTGAAAAGACTGAATTGTCTACTAAAAGACATTATGATCAGAATTGATGTCATATTTTCAAAACAAACCCCACACGTACCCAGGGAGAAACCTCATAGTTTTACTGATGCGAAAGGACTGACTCAAAGGGACTTTGAGGCATTATTAGGCGGCGTGATGCATTGTTGCTTCACACAGATCATCACCGTGTGCTCGACAAAATACTATGTAACTGGGCTTCAGAATCGTTGGATCTACGATTGCCTAAACCTGCTTCAAGGGTCACGCCAACTGGCGAAAAAAATAATTGCTTCAACTGTGCCATTCTTAACACTTTCAAATCTTACGCGATAAACGTCTGATCCTTACTAACTTCTTTGGTACTGCTTAGAATAGGTGATCGTCGCGTATCTTAATGCGATACAGACTGTTAATGTAGTTCAGCTTGGAGAAACGTCTTCCCAAATATACATTTAGAGCTATATTCACCCTTATACACACTATTCTTGCAAATGCTAATTTCTCTATTTTATTTTGATCCACATAAGCATTTTCAGAAATCACCCATTACTTGTTTTTTGTAGATGCAAGGAACTATGGGTATACAGCAGTGATAGTCAAATGCTTTGAGAGCTGGTTGCTATGCGATTAATTTTAAATTCCGTTCTCTTTTCAAGACCAAGAGATAAAAGGTAACATATTTCTATTTGAGAAAGTGTACTGGCAAATTCAAGCAAATAATAAAGAATATATCGGAAATTGTTCAATAGAAAAGAAAAAAAAAAAAAAAGATATGACAAAATTATGTGATTTAACGAGGTCCACATGTTTTATTTAATACACTTTTGTCTGTCTCTTCCTGTATACCATTTATGCAAAAATTATCTGGAATCAAGAGGCTCTGTGAGGGCATTCCCAGAAAATTCAAGATATGACTTAGAAACTGACATGGAATCACCTGTTTGTGTCCGTCACTGGATACTGACTCTCTGATCGTATTTCTACACGTTACAAGCAAGAGCTGATTCACCCTCCGACTGAAAGAGTGGAGTGAGGAATAACCGTCAATTACGTAAGCGTCTCTAAAGAGACAAGGTTGGAAATCGTTGTTCTAAATTTCAGAGGAGAGCAAAAATTAACTTAAGTATATAATACTCTTAGGATAATTACTCTAATACAAACTATTGTTACAAATGCTTGTTCTTCTATTTCATGTTAATCAAAGCAAACATTATTAAAATGATTTTGTAACACATATAAATGAAATCTTAACATATGTATTAATATTGCTAACTCATATGATCAAACAGGGTGACACTCTCGCCCAAACTCTTCACATGCACACTAGAGACGATCTTCAGAAAACTGAGCTCGAAGAGAAAAGAGATAAGCATCAATGAAAGAATGCTCTCAAATTTAACATATTTTGCAGACGATATAGTGTTGTTCGCAAAATCCGCCACAGAACCGCAGGAAATGCTAGCAGAACTGAGCCTAAAAGCGCGTTAGCGGGACTAAAAATGAATCAAAGCAATGACAAACGACATAGACACCAATAATAATAGATGGCACACACGTTCAGCTGCAAATATATACACCCTAAGACTAATAAAATGAGCAAAGGATTTTCTGGCTTTTCTAATTTTTCTATGATCAATCAAAGTACTGTGCCGTGAACCAATTCGGCGTCCAGACATGACTTTTTTGGTCTGCGTGGGTACATTTGAAATTTTGTTAATTGTTGTCCTCTCTCAAGTACAAAAGTTTTGTAAGCTCAAGGACATTGTACTATAATTCAGGCAAGGTTAGAATTGACAAATCTTCAATTCTTTGTTTGCTTGTTTCTCTCTTTTGAGAAGGTTTAACTTCCTTGTAAACATATCACATCTGTGGAGACTGACTGAAGTTACATATGTTTATTGAGTACTCAAATGAGCCCAGTATCACCTTTTCCGGATGAAGAAAACGCTCCTAAAATAACCTTGTCCAGTTATTCACAGCATCAAGATTCCTACTTGGGAACTTCGTATTATTAGGCAGTCGGAGGAGAGCTAGTTGTTACTTTGGTAGTGCTGGCATAAATTACACACACATTGACGTTATGTCTATAGTCAACAGGCTGTGAAATAAACTGTTTCTTTAGCACTTTTTCCAGTGGCGTATTCTGGAAATTTTGTAAAGGTATTTAACATGAAATATAGAAATGATATATATTGCACACGAGTAACCCTGAGCTTTACTGTTCTCGGACTCAAATGACCTAGCTGTCGACGGGCCCTTACACTCCACGCCTTCACTCACCCTTTACTGTTCTAAAGAGATTTATCCTTCCCGAACAACAAATGTGGTCAGCAGAAGAGCTTACACATAAAAGAAAATTAGCAATACGGTAATTATGCCTCAAATTCCCAAGGTTAAAAACAAAAGAACAACTTTAGGGACAACGCTCAGTAAAAAAAGACATTCAAACGCAGTTTCTGTGACTTCTATCGGTTCTCTCCTCTAACGTAGCTAAATTAACCTAACCAAATCTAAGCTAAGCTAACCTAGCCAAATCTGAGCAAAGTTAAGCTAAGATAACCTAAGCTAAGCTAACCTAAGCTAAGCTAACCTAAGCTAACCTAACCTAACCAAATCCAACCTAACCTAATCTAAGCTAAGCTAAGCAAATCTAACCTAAGCTAACCTAGTCTAACCAAAATTAAGCTAACCGAACCTAACCTAACCAAATCTGAGCTACGCTACCTAACCTAAACCAAATCTAAGATGAGCTGAGCTGAGCTAAGCTAAGCTAACCTAACCTAACCTAACCTAACCTAACCTAACCAAATCTGAGCTGAGCTGATCTAAGCTAACCAAAGCTAAACAAGGCTAAGCTAATCTAACCTAATCTCACCAACCAAATCAAAACTATTCCGATCTAACCAAACCTAAGCTATCCCGATCTAACCAAATCTAAGCTATCCTAACCTACCCAATTCTAAGCTACCTAACCTAAATTACACCTAACCTAACCTAACCTAAACGTCTTCCTCTGATGTAATAATGGGCAGCTTTTCGACTATAGGGAATGCTCTAGAGTAACTTTTATAGAGTTTCAATGGTATTTCATTAATTTTTGACGGAATTGGTCTGCGGAAGTTTGGCCTAGTTTATGCATATGTTTATGTCGATTATCATAGAGGATAGAGGAATAAGAATTTGTAAGAAAAGTCTGTACAAGAGTAGAGAAAGTCATGTGAGAGCAACATATCAGATCTTTAGTTCTTTCAGAAATTGTTTAATATGTCAGGATTTTCCAGTTTGAAATGTTAGGCGGTTGAAATGTTAAAGCATCTCATGAAACACTTAAGCTGATTGGTCCTTCATGTACAGAATGGTAACGTGACCTGAATACGATCATAACAACGAGTACCGTGAAAAGATGCGAAAGCATCTGTAACTTCTGTACATATTTATTCCCCGTGTTATCTTTGGCTGCCTCTCTGTAATCAGACTTCAAATAGTATCTTTGACTACAGCTGACTGACAACAAACGTTCTGTGTAGCTGCAGTGTTCATTATTGTACAAGTCAAATAAATAATGAACACCTAATTAAGACCAGTACGTGACAACCAATTAATTGTAATTTAATTAACCTTTCAAGTAACTTCTAATTGTAGCTCATGCAATGCATCACCAACACTAACACTGATAACATTTACGTAAGTGCATTATCTGCTAACTTGACAGGTTGCAGGGAAACGTAAAGAACAAAAGAGTGGAAATAGAGTCATTGAACCAATAATTAGTGACCACCGGAACATTGGTAATAGATAAGAGAACGTTTCACCCAGCTGATATTGATAGCACTAACCAGTCTAATGGATAACGCTTATGATAAAACGTCCATTCCTGCTGTCTGTTTCTTTCATACATCCATTAGCCACAATTAATTCATTTTCACAATGGCTGTATCAAGGTTAGGTGATTATGACCTCCTTACTTCCAATTCCTCCTACACGCATGATCGTTGTGGTCAATAACGGACTCGTGAAAGAAAGGTCCAAGGATCAAATCCCGAAAGACAGTCTTCGACTGAAATGTTTTCTGTATTTTCCTCAAACCTCATAACCAGGGCGAGGCAATTCCGTTTCCATAAGAGAACTACAGTTTACGAACATACAGACATTAGGGCACAATCAGGTACTGGCCGTGTTACGCACAGCTGCTCCAGGATGCATAGCACAGTACCGCACAGCAGTTGCGAACAGGGAACCTAACACTGGATTAGTTTGCAATCGAAATAAATCTTTAACTATGTGAAATGGAACCCTATAGCTATAAATTCACGCATACGAATGTGGACGAGTTAGATTCCATACATTTCTTTACAGATGAAGAAATCCTTACGTCCTTGTGTTATACAAGTTTTGTTTTTTGGGATACTGAAAATTTATATGGTCATACATTGCAATAGGTAATAAATTGCCATTATTTATGTATAAATTCATTTAATGGTACAAGTACTTAAATCTCTCATATTTAATTCAACTCTTTATTGTATTGTACCTTTTGTATACCTCAATGTGCAACTTAATGACTATCTTGTAACCCTGCATGTAATTTCAAATTACCTACTCACCTACAGATAAGCGTTTACTTTGCACACGACTGTATGTCATTTGATCGAGTGCGCATAAGAGGCAGCTTTGTTTATGCTGTCGCTGTCCGGTATGTCGTGGGTTACATCCGTGTGCACTGAACTTGAAGAGGCAGGTACCGAAATGCCTCGCCCTGCTCATAACTGGCAAATGCCGGGTATCATAAATAATATTACTATCTATTTCTCTTTCACTCCGTTTCCTCTTCGTCTTTCAGAGGTGCGTCTAGGTTTCGCTCAGATAATGCGAAGCTTCCTCAAAGGAATGAGTACTCCCCATAGACATTAGAGAGCTGATTGGTTGAGGGGGAAGGGGGGGATTAATCGCCCCTTCTGGCTGACGCTAGTAGCGAGGCAGATCTTCGGGTCTGGAAGTGTTACGGACTTCCACGCGCTTTGCGGCCTTGTCTACTTGCAGTTTATAGCCTCATGTGGTTTCTTCACTTCATCCCTTCTTCCAGGGAGAGTCGTAACAGGTGCAATAGATCTCTTTTAGGCCGTAGTGTATCAATTAATATCAATAATGTATATTTTGGAAGTGGTAAATAACGCAAAAACGTGCTTTAACAAGATATATGGACATTTTTATGTACTAGAAGTTTTTGTGTAAATCTTCTGGTCTACAAATCCCACTATACGATGATATAAACTTCGTCCGAAAAGACGAGGACTCTCTAGATTCTTCGCAAATATTTCGGGATATAACTTTGTATTTATATTTAATCTTAACCATATGTATTTTAATAAACAAATAACTAAACATTTTTATGTAAATATTAGTATGGTGTTGAGAGACGAAGATCTTTGTGTCATTGTACTTGGAAATAAGTTCGGCATTTGACATTTTCGTTTTTAGTTATGTTCTTCTTCTTTTTCTCTCTCCCTCCCACCCTTTGTCACATACACAAGCACGCAGGCACGCACACACATATACACACAATAATGCATACACAAACACGCTTGAGCGCCAGGATCCTATTTTACCTTACTTTATCTTGAAGGGGGATCTTATTCTATAGAATTTTCCTTAACAATTTTCAGTAGAATACACTTCATTTTTGCTGCTATATGTAGGCGTGTAAAGGAATTATAAAGGGAAAGTTATTTGTCTCCTAGGATCTTTATTAAAGTGAACGAGATTTTAATAAAGTAAGAATCATAAAGATGATAAATAAATGCAATTCTTGTCATTTACACTGGCTCTCGGGTATCATAATATTCTACAGATAAAAAAAATGATGTGTTGCACTCTCACAACTTTCTCTACTCTTGTACTAACCATTCCTACAAACTCTTACTCCTATATCTTCTTCGTGTTAGTTGAGATAAGCATTTGCAAAATTTACCTTATTGCTTATTCCCTTGTGGATGAGAGGGGAACATGGGAATACACTAGGCTTTGAGCAATAGTAAAATATTTTAAAGCTTTGAGATTTCATTCTGTTAGCATGGCTTGCATATAGAAAATAACGATCTTCCATTTAACGAAAATTTTAAGTATTCCGAAAATGACACAATTAACAAGGAATATCTCCGAAATGGTTCACTCTACAAAAATATTTATTCTGATATAAACTCTGAGTTTTAACGAAATCTACATTTTTTGCAGAGTAAGATTTGGTCTATTTCTCACTGTTTACGAATTATTCAAAAGTCATCCAGAGTAAACAGGACTACATAGGCTATAGCCAGAAAATTCAAAATATACATTTGATTTGCCATAAACATATCTTAAACATGGCATTTGAATCAAAATCGGT
Organism: Tenodera sinensis; assembly: GCA_030765045.1. Taxonomy (NCBI): domain Eukaryota; kingdom Metazoa; phylum Arthropoda; class Insecta; order Mantodea; family Mantidae; genus Tenodera; species Tenodera sinensis. The sequence goes on from CM060963.1 coordinate 58,204,500, forward strand.
AGAGCCCTTTTCGAGAAAATAAAAATGTTCGAAAAATTATACATGTAAAGGGTAGTTTAGGGTGGAGGAATTTTCTTCAAAATCTTCCGGTCGCATCTTTAAAAGATATTAATCTTGAGTACTGTGCTGTTCACAGACTGACAGACAGACACACACTCACCTTTTTCTAAAAATGGTTTTTTTTTTTTTTATTTTATTTTTTTTTTTTATTTCAAAGCATATGTTTGCGATGAAAGCTCGGCATCGAATTTTTGGCTGGAATACAATAATTTCTCTACTTACTATACGTAGTAGGGAAAGTAAAACTGAAACTTATAATAACAGTGTGTTGATGCAGTATTAAACTGGCAGTCTAGTTATACAATTTCAGCTAATGTGATAATTCTTAATATAACGTACAGTCTTGCAGGTATGTATTTAAAGTATAACTTTGAGTTCATTTATTTATTTGCCTCTCAAACCCTTAGTTTTACATTTCGCCCCAACACTGGTATAATGTTATAGCTACAATGTGTTGGAGAATTAGATTCAACATTGTTTTCCCTTCTTGTGAGCTCCATGTGTTGATCTTGGGTTGAATTAGCTGTTACCAAACTACATACAGAGGAGCCCTATTCCTTTGAGGCGTCAGTGCTTGCTCTTACCGCAGTCTGTCGTTTCTGAGTAATGCAAGAACAGTTACAAAGAGAAGTACATGGTATTGCACTGTAGAGGCAGACCTTTAAGTGAATCAGCAACGCTTGTGTCTGTGTAACCCAAGGATAAGTACAGGCAACTACTGGAAAATTCAAACAAATAACAAGGAATATCTCCGAAATTGTTCACCCCACCAAAAGTTTATTTGGACGTAAAGTGTGTGTTTTAACCAGAACTGCATTTTTGTGTAGTAAGATTTGGTTTAATGCTTACTGTTTATGAATTACTCAAAAGTTAGAGTAAACAGGACCACATAGGCTATAGCAATAAAATTCAAAATACACATTTCATTTGTCATAAAATATCTTAAACATACAGCATTTTAATCAAAATTGTTAGAGCCTTTTTCGAGAAAATCAAAAGTTTCGAAAAATTTTCTATGTAAAGGGTAGCTTAGAGTGGAGGAATTTTCTCCAATTTCTTCCTGTCGCATCCTTAAAATATTTGAACTTAAATACCATGTTGTCCACAGATTGACTGACTGACTCTCTCTCTCTCTCTCTCTCTCTCTCTCTCTCTCTCTCTCTCTCTCTCACACACACACACACACACACACACACACACAGAGTCAAATGTGCCTGTGGTAAAGGACGGGGAGGGCCCACGTAAAATAATAGGTGTGATGGCACGCGTGGATGATGACGGGGTATTATTTGACTGTGGTTGCATGGATTTTTCTTCTTTTCTTATAAAAAAACACTACAATATAAATTGCAAAAAAATAATTGTTTACAATTCAAAACGTCTCAAATATGTATTTTTAATTGATGACAGACAGCATAACAAGAATATAGCAGGAAAAAAGTTAAAACTAGTAGAAATAGGAAAAAAAAAAAGCCTAGGTATCTTATAATACACACCACGCATGAAAGAGTTAAATACCATGTTGTCCACAAACTGACACACACACACACACACACACACACACACACACACACACACACACACACACACACACACACACACACACACACACACACACACACACAGAGGGAGAGAGAGAGAGACAGACTTTTGCACATTTTTATATTTTTGTTCTTGGATGTGTGTAGTCTCAAAATAGCATTCTGCAAACCATAAGGTGGCCTCCGCGATCAATGTTTCAAGCCTCATACCGAGAAGGAATTAAGAAAAAAAGAAGGAAAATGTTCATTTAATCCATCATCTGAGCTAAAAATCTTAGCCATTACTAATAATCATTTCGTAATAATTAATTTGATGCACTATATTCATTACAGTAATAAAATGGTTGTTTGTATTCCATTTACTCCTTCACAGGTACACTTATCCAGCACGACAAAATGTGCTTTTCTGCTATTTTTAAGGAATTTAAAAATATTAGCCTACATAATCCATTTCTAACCTCTTGCTACATTTGTATTTTTGTTTCATACTACGGAAAGAAGGAAACAAACAAAGGAAGAAGCAAAGAAAGAAAGAAAAGGGTGAAAAAGCTAAGGTTTTAAGTAGAATTTCGGCTAAAATTGCGTTTATGACAGCAGAGACGGCTAAATTTTTTTAACTTATGTTCGTTTTTTCTCTCTTTCTTTTGGGGGAGGACGAGGGGAGTATTAAATAGTGTTAAACTGAAACGTTTTTATACGTTTTGGGCCTACAACTTTAAAGAAATTATTATTTATGTAGAATGGCAGATTAATTCCTAAAAGTGGTTGTCTTGAATTGCGTCATTTTCTGTTACTCGTACTACGCAACATCTAATCAAGACATTAACTTTAGTTTGGTGTTTTCTTTCGATGTACATCTGTTTTATAGTGTATTAATATTTCGCTGCGATTCATTATATTCCACATACTGCAGATCATTCTTCAGCAAGGACAAGATTTCAAGCTGAATTACATATGTCTTCTCCTCGTAATCAGTCTATGCAGGAGTAGATGCCTTTCGCGGCTTTCTATTCACGAACAAAATGTAGTACATGCATGTTGAATGTTTCTTTTAAGTGATAAAATTACACAAAAATGGGTCGTACGTTTATTTTGAGAACAGGAGTAGTAACAAAAATCACGGAGGAGCAGAACACGGCACTTCAGGCCAGCGTGGCTCTGTTTTTAACGATACTCGGTAACGGGACGAGGGACGAGGGCGACACGTAAAGGGCGATAAAATCGGATGGCGTTGTTTGCAAACATAAATGGGGTTCCAACGATTACACGCATCCGACGCCGGCCACCCTACCCACAAGCTCAGAGAATTCTGGGTGGCCCTCATAGCTCAGGGATGCCACTTCAGAAGCTGGGCCCATCAGCGGTCCAACCGAGACGAAGGAGAAGCTTTCCGCAGCCCCGCCGCCACATACTGAATGTCGTCTGGTCCTTCAGTTTGAAACAAATGGCAGGAAATGATACAGAGAGCAAGTGATAGTCCCGATCCGGGATAACCATGAATAAAACCCATTGTCATAGCAGCCGGCCCGATGGGAATGGAACCGAATATATGTTTCACGCGTTACCCCAAAGACTACTCTGTTGTTTTCGCGGTAACTACACATTTACTCTAAAAAATCTGAGGAGTTACACTCACATGATTTTCTCTACTCTTGTACTAACCATTCTTACAATCTCTTATTTCTATATCTTCTTCGCGTTAGTTGAGATAAATATTTGCATAAATTATCTTATTGCTTACTTCCTTATAGGTGCAAAGGGAATATGGGCATACAGTACGCTTTGTGCGATAGTCAAATCTTTTAAAGCTATGAGATCCCGTTCTCTTTGCACACTTAACATATAAAAAATGAACAACAATGTTCCATTTCACGAAAGTTTTAAGCTTTCCGAAATTAACACACATAACAAGGAATACTTTCGAAATAGTTACGCTACAAGAAACTTCATTTGTACATAAATTGTGCGTTTTAGCAAGATCTACACTTTCTTAAGGTAAGATTTTGTCTATCTCTTATGGCTTACGAGTTATTCAAAAGTTATCCAGAGTAAACAGGACTACGTAGGCTATAGCCAGAAAATTCAAAAACTACAGTTCCTTTGTCATATAAATATCTTAAACGTGTGGTATTTTGATAAAAATCGTTAGACCCATTTTCAAGGCAATCAAAATGTTCGAAAAATTTTCCATGTAAAGGGTAGTTTAGGGAGAAGGAATTTTCTTCGAAATCTTCGTGTCGTATCCTTGAAAGACATTAAACATAAATACCAACTTTGGTTTTTAACCGACTTTTCGTTTTTGAGTTATGCCGTTCACAGAATGACATACAGAGAGACAGATACACACACGCACACACACACACACACACACACACACACACACACACACACACACACACACACACACACACACACACACACACAACCTTTTTCTAAAAATGCCTTCTTTGGATTCAGGGGGTCTTAAAACACATATTTCCGGTAAAATCTCGATAGTAGAGTAAGTAATACATATGGGATATGTGTTTGTTAGGTAAATACAGAAAGTGAATAAGAGAAAATTATGTGGATATAATGTGACGTAACTAATAGTCACAATGAAGCCACGAGAATAGATGTTGAATTGCTGTTGAAGGTCGGCTAGAACTGTGTCAGAGTAACAAACAAGAGCTAATTACCTATTTGGTCTAATTATGAGGCTTGTAAAGGCATAATGATGCCTGATACCCGAGAGCAACGCTCAAAATTGCTAAAAAAAGCTTTGAACATGGATATCCCAATGATTCATTAACAAGATAAACAAGTCGGAACATGACGGTGCCTACTTATGAAGTTCCTGGGTGAGTGCACAATTAAAATCCACGCTGTTGTACATTAGCTACAGCTAGAACTGCAGAATTCCAAATTCTATCATGAAATCTATCTTAGGTGCAGTTTGGATACTACAGCAGTCAAAGTTTGTCAAATGCATTGTACTGTAACCAACGCGGCAACCGGTAGAGTGTATGGAAAAAAGAGAAGATCTGTGATATCTTCTACTTTAATGTATTAAACCTTAAAAATCGACTTAAAAGCTACAATATGCCTCCAAATTATCGTTTCACGTTTGTTATAGTTCCAGTATCTGAGTGTTGGAGATGGAAAATATAAATACAGCATGAAAGCTGTCTGGTAGAATCCCCCATTATTTATATGATGCCAGCTGTGTATCAGATTAACAGATGTATATTAGGAATGGGGTATACCTTTAATTCAGTTCATGCAATACGGTGTAATTATATTTGGGAATGGATGTTTGGAAGGAAGCATTGTAGGCCTGGGTTTGGGCATTTGTCGGTTATAAGGAAGGCCTAAGGAAACAGTAAGAAAGAACAGTCTTAGCAGGATTTGAACCACGGACCTCCCAAATGAGAGCCTCAAACGTTACCCGGAGGAGTCAGATGTTAACAATTTTATTCTGTGTTTGATAAGAAACCGGCAAAGAGAAGGGGAAATTAGTGTTAAGACTGAGGAAATGCATTCCATAACAAACTGCACTACCACTGCCCTTAACAAGGAACCAAATCTAAATTGCAGGTATTCTGGATGGATCAGAGCAACATACTGTACAAAAATAATAAAGCGTTTACTGGTATCTCAGACATTTGTTGAATAAAAGAGGATGTATCACCGATTTAATGGCATATCGTACTTAAACACACTAATCTATGCGTGAAAAATATAATCACCAAACCATTACAGCTATAATCAGAATTCTTTAAGTACTTTGGGTAGTATATATGTGAAAGTCAAGTTTGTTAAGTCCAAAGCAAGGTATGTGAATCCATACAAATTAATACATGGAAATTTTCTTTTGTTGATGTTCACTATTTGAAGTATTTTCTATTGTAAGAAGTAAATTTATGGTGTACCCAGAAAACAGTATCTGGCAATATGAGTAGAGTAGCTTTTCAAAATTCTAATTTTATAGTGAAAATTGCTGCTCATCATGTCCAATTTTAAAAACTAACTTAATTTTTTAAGCACATAATTTCATGTTTTCTAAACTGTACACAAAATATGGCAAAACTGATCCATTCATTTTAAGGTTCATATAAAATTTGAGCTTCTCGGATGCAATATTTTAGAGAAAATGGTACCCATATGTAGAAAAGTTACAGGGAAATACAAAATACTGAAAAACCAGAAAAGGGTATGGCAGGTGCAGCATTTTATTTGAATGCGATGTTAGCAACTATAAAATGTACAATAACCCATATATTATATATCAATGGATGCGGAATTGATGTGATTTCTTTAACTTCAGAAATGCAATGCGCCCTTAAGCAAAAGGAATTTCAGGCAGACGTGTATGGTGTTTAATATCGAAGGTATGCTAAGCAGTAATCGATAGAGAACTTGAGGCATTCGCATTTGAACATTTGCAAACGTTTGTCGTCAGTGTCGAGTGTTTTCAAAGCATTGGTTGCCCTGATAGTTGTGCATGGTTGATCTTTGTGTGATTGTCGACGTGTGAATTTAGCAGTTGTTACTCTACCAAGAGTTTCCAGATGTTACTGATTGTAATTCCTACGCCCTTGCTCACATTGCTTTTATGCTTCAACACGCCTATTGTTTCTGTGATCGATTTCTGTGTATTGTTCTCCCTGGTCCCGTCCTGCGTCGTAAATATGTTATTGCCGAATAGGCAGGATAGGTACCTCTCCAGCTATCCTATATAAAGGAATATATGCTCCCAATATTACTGTAGGCTGTTCCCAAATTCATGCACCAACTCTTCATGCCTTTTCTGGACGAACCAGAGATAAGTGTTTGGAACGTCTAAGCGTGAGAGTAAAAAGGTGCAATAAGATGTCGGCGATAACAAATGGTTAACTGTCGTTCTGCTCTAACTGATCTTGTTTGTCATTGATGTCCAACCTCATGCATTTGGCTCCATAGTTATTGGACTCGAAAACAAACCTCTATAATGCTTGGTTACCCGAGTGAGTGAAGGGCAAATGGTTCTTCAAAACATGGAGGTGGTGAGAAGCGACAAGGTGGGTCATTGTACATAAGAAGCAAGGCTTTTCATAACATTCTTGCAGAGGATAAGGTTACGATGGCTTTCGTAGCAAGAATAAACTCCAGAGATGTAATTCTTTTTTAAATTCTGTCATTTAAGTGTTTGATTAAAGCCATGCACTTAATAATTATTGTCAACAACTATTTCTACCACTGAATTGCGTAATCGTTTCAAAGTTTTCATTGTGGGTATTTTTAAGAAACAATGAAATGTCAAGTTGGTCATAAAATACCGCCCCGTCAGTATGATGTAATTCATGTAAAACAGTCAAAATGTATAGTTAAATAATGTTAAATATTACCTTTAAAAAAGTTACAGTATATGACACTTAATTTTAAAATAAATTTGTTCTAAAAATTGCTCAGACATTTTGTTACCCTCCTCCGTTGGTAGTATATGTCCTGTAATAATGGTTGACATTGCTAGGGTTGAAGGTAGACTGTAGTTCAGGCCTGGGGAACTGGCACACCGATGTTCATTCCATTACACTGTAAGCGCGCGTGCGTGTGTGTATGTGCGCGCGCCTGTGTATATGTGCGTGTCTGTGAGTGAGCGAGCGAGCGTGTGTGCGTGCGTGCGTGCGTGCGTGTGTAAGGACAAGGAGGGAGGAATGCAAATACTTTTTTCTCTCTCTATTTCTTTAACTACGCAATCATATCGCGAGGGATCCTTTAAAAGATACTTGTGGAACAGTGTGTGGTGGACAATTAACCTTCAAGGTCTCATCCCTATCCATATCATCCTGCTTCATCACAAGACCGCAGAGAGAGCAGCACAGGGCAACTGTATCCCTGTTTTTGTGATGGGCAGATGGCACAAGGGGGCCATCCAATCTATATGCTTACATTACCTGTGGCTAGATGACACAGCATTCGTTACTTTCATCTATTTTTATTTATACTATTGTTTTATACCTTGTTCCACTCTTAGATGACAGTATGGAGTTAAATGGGATATATCTGTCTCTATCTAGTGCATACAAGTTGCCATTAGCCTCGTCCTTTTCTACCCTCGCGCTGTTGCCAGGTTCCTAATAGCATTGTGTAAATATTCAATTGTTATAAATTTCAGGTTTGAACACATTATCCTACGCAGAATTTTTTTCTCTATCAGGTTATATCTTTTTTAGAGTCATTATACATTTCTATATCCCATATTTCTTCAGAAAATGTTTTTTTTTTTTTTTTTTTTTCAATAGAAGTCCGATATGTGCTGTTTCTATACTCATCACGCACTAACACTAACTGCTAGAATACGTCTATAATTTGTTCTGAAGCATTATTATATCACTCGATTGACTGCTTCGTATTATGGGTGCCTACGGCTGCTCACACATGAGTCTTAATCTCGGGTATCCGTGGTGGTTACAGAGAGCGATATTGTAGTTTTGTTAGAACTCTTTATTTGTTTTATTTTTACACATTTAAGCTTTGCTGAACAATTTTAAATAGAATAAAATATGCAGTTTAACGTAACGCTGGAACGAACTTTCACCGTGTTGCTTACATGTATCTCTCCCTCGTAACGATGCCTGTCTCCTACTGTCCCTCAGTCATTTATCCTTTTTAGCTTCCCAAACATCCATAATGGCCCTCACTTCATTAAGTCAAGACTTTGCCCTCTGGCAAAACCCCTCGGGTTTCCGATACTTTGTAAAAATACAATAGCAGGCTCTTTTTTCTTTATGTTGAAGACCTTGCCAAACTAATTGTATCTCGTTTACGTTAATGTTTGGGACGTTCGCTAATGACCCTTGGTAATGCCTTTTTGGCATCCCTTCACCTGTGGTACATATTCTTAACCCTTTGCTATTAATGGATTTTGTAACTTTGATATATTCTGTATATCATAAGCGCTATACAGAAAAACTGCTACAGTTCTTAGCTAGAGTAAACTATAGTGCTACTATCTGCCTACTTTGAATTCTCTATGTTTACTCAGTTAAGTGTTACAATTTTTTAAATTAACTGTTTTCGGAAAATTTTCTATCTGTGCACTTCAAAAGTTACGCAGTGTAAAACTTTTTTGTTATTGAGTTTACATCGGGGACCAAGCGAGAACAAATGTTGAGGAGGGTTGGAGAAAGTTTTTAAAATAAACCAAAAGGCTGTAACTTCTTTCTTTCATCGAGTAGGGCAAACAAAAGGTATTTATCTATTCAGCGTATTCTCGCGCCAGGCCTGACACAAAAGATAGTATAAGGAGCAGCACTAACATTAGTTCGAAAGAAATCATGTGTGTAACTGTGTGGAATCTGTGAGCTGTTATCGCGTTATATGTTTAATATTTTCGTAAATATTTGTAGTTTTGGAAGGGGAAGCTAGGAAGAGACAATATATTGGTAAATTAAGAAGTAAGGAACGCCAAATAATTGTAAAGGTGTTAAATTACTTTTCGAGTAAAATGCGTGTAAGTAAGGCAGTAAAAGAAACAGCTAAGACTATCGGTTGTTCAGAAGCAGTAGTGAATAGGATTAAAAAGGAAGTAATGAAAGGACCTCTAAGAACGCCATCGAAAAAGAAAACAAAAAGGGCGGGGGGAAAAAAGAAGTATATAGTGAATAGTGCAATGTGAAATGCGGCGAATTGTTCATTCTTTACTGTTTGCAAATATTCCACCCACACTTAATATAATTTTGTCACGGTTCAACAGTGATGAGACCCTAACAAATTTCTCAAGGGCCACTCTTAGTCGATTCTTACATGATTTGGGGTCCGAATATGAAAGAAGGGGTAACAAGTGCATATTAATAGTAAGAGATGATACCATCAGATGGCAACATAAATATCTAAAATACATAAAAGGGACCAGGGGAAAATCAATTGTTTATACAGAGCAGTCATTTGTGAATTTAGGCCATACAGTGGCATTGGCGTGGAGTGATACCAAAGTTAAAAGTGCCCATCTCGTCAAGCAGCAATTGAAGGACTAAGTACAGGACTCGGCCACCTCGGGGTCGCGCGCGGAGAAAGATTCGCAACTAGTACATGTTGCAACACTGCGCTCCATTTAACGTGTACTGTCTTCCAAAGGTGGGATGCGCTATAGACTTAAGGTGGAACTTTGGGTCCTGGTGTTAAATATCCAATCCGATATTTACCTTGGTGACCGAGGGGAACCACGAAGATCCCCAATCAGATTGCTCAGCCCACGGATTTTGAACCGGGACCTCATGAATACGAGCCCCATACGTTACTGCTGAGCCTTCTTGTTCGGTAAAATATTGTTCAGTGACGAACACGAGTCTGATTGTGAATCACAATAAACATATGTTGCTATTTGTGATATATATTGCTATTGCTTATAATACTAGGAGGTGCAATTTTTTCGTACATTGCTTAAAAGGAAATTCCCAAATTTGTCTTTAGCAATCGTATTAATTGATTTTTTATTGATGATCATAACAGTAAAATCCCCTTAAAATTCTCATATCTATAAGAAAAATGAATATAAACAGTACATAGAACATTAAAAAAAAGAAGTAAATACAAAGTAGATGTTTCGTATGTTAGCTACACTAAGTGAGTTACTATATAGCATGCTTTAATGGATAGATTGAATTCCATATCAAATCTATATCCGTATATGCACACGGTTATACAGGGTGGAAGTGAAATTATCCGCCAGACAGTTTCTCGTATTATGAATAACAAATAGCTCTTATACCAAAAGGCTGACAAGTTTGTACTTTCCTAGGAAAAATAGTTTTTGAAAAAGAAATTAGCACCTGGCCGAATTATTATTGATTAAAGGTCCTCAATTTATATAATCTTTATACAATCTTTTCCTTGGGCATGTTTCAATCGAATCAACGGTTTTGGTGTAAATTAAGTTTTAAAATTCACAATTTGTTGCTTTTTAATTCTGTTAGAACTGGCAACATCGCATCAGCTGTGTTTACTTTCTTGCGACATCAGTATAGATCGTGCGAATGCTTACTTAACTGCAGTCAATTGTTTTTTGTTTAAGCATATTGCGGTGGATAGTAAATTTATATTATAAATTATACTTTACTAAAGACTTACTGTACCTGTGTTGACTCCAAGTGCTGGTGTTGGAAGCAGACTAGCTTTACTACTTATTGTGAAAATGAATGTCCTGTTCGGTCCCTGCTATGAACTTCGTAACTATAAGTTGTGGTTGATTCGTTAATAATGTTGATCCCGCAGGTTATGTACGGATTTGTGGTTAACTTTCAACAGTTTATTTAACTACGGTGTATTGATGTTCTTAATGTTAGCCTCAACCACTTGCGTATGATCAAGCAGTAGCAATGTTGGCAGCGATATTGCTACCAACTGGAGGGATGCGCAGTAAGTACCTCGTATGCATTTCATAAGAAGTGAATTTATGTATTTCCGGCCATTTAGAGCGTATTTAAAGTTAGTATTTATTTTTCCATCATATTTGTGATTTCCTAAAGGATGCAATACCACAATTGATGTCGAAAGTTAGAAAAAATGTTTACGGGACGTAAAGTGAGAAACCGACCAACCACACTTAAAACATGCGTTCCTTAGCTTATCATGGCGTAAGCCTCCCAAATAGAATAGGAAACAATTCTGGCATTAAAACATACCAACTAAAATCTTGTAATTACGCGGAAATGTAGAATTCAAAGTCAGTTTGTATACCGTGCAGTGAACAATAACCTCATATTTTCGCAGAATTTTCTGGGTCTCTGCCACAGTCTCTGCCTAATAGCAAAACATCTGAATTCAATTCATGGCCAACGTTACTTAAAATGGTTTTTATGGAACGTGAGAATAGTTCATTGTCCTACCGGTAGAAATAAATTACATGATCAACAAGTGGCACGACGCTTTAAATACGGTTATCTAGTTAACGGTGCATTTAATTTATAAAATGTATTAGAATTTTTTGTTTATTTACATCCACTCTCTCATCTCCTTCAGTCTGGCGGATTATTTCACTTCCATCCTGTATAAGGATAACATGTTAAACATTGGAGAAGTTTTGTGACTTCCAGTTTTTACCTTAGGGATTAAAAATAGAATGCGATAATGACTAAACCAATTCTATGAACCTAAAATGATGCGCTCTATCGAATCTTTATATCACAATAATATTTACTTCCTGGTGCTGTGTTTGGAACAACCTATCTCTGTGAACAGTTTTTGAACAGCGCCTTGCGTAGCAGTCTAAGTAGTCACAATGTATGGGTGACACAAAATTGAATGGCGGGTGGCTCAACATAACATCCGATCAGAGGCTTACCATGCCTTGCGGTACTGTACAGTTGAATACACTGTGAAATCACGCTGTAAAGCCGGTGATGTAAATGTTATTTGCACTTACATTTATTTGCACAAGAATAGCAATGGTAAGATCTCAGTCACCATTAAATTTTGTGCCTGCCTAGTATCTATATTGCGATTACCATAGTAGGAGCCAGAATATGACATTAATATGTTTCCAAGCGTGTTGCAGCTTGGAGAAGATAATGGGCTTCTAAGTAAATCAAGTGTACATGTGTTATATAATTTAAAAAGTAAATAGATACTGCTGCTATTGTGTATTGCATTTTGTCTGATTTTGTATTTAATAAAATGTAATTTAATATAAAAACACGTGTACGCCACTGATCAACTCATACTTATGTCTATATTCCACGCACTTATGCGGAGGAAGAACAGGTGACTAATGAAGGTCACTCAAGCATATGTACGAATCCCGTCCCCTTGCTATGGACCATATACCTACCGCTCATGTTAAATTTATGTACCTGCTCCTAAGGAAGTAGAGATGAAGTTTGACAAGTATAGAGAAGCATGCTTATTAGTTACACCGATGTTATTAGAATAGATAAAAATTATGTTCACAGAAAAAAATAACTCTGGCCAATTATGTTTAACATTTGGGTTGTGAAATTGTTTTTACCTTTATTTTATAGCTCAAAATTTTATTAAGAAACAGACCGATTTAAAAGATTCTGTATATATTGCATTTATGCAGATAAGTCAATTCAGAAAAAAGCACACATGTGTAAGAAGTTGACTTAAATTGTTGCATTAACCCTAGCACATTTCTAGGCACATTCATCTTATTTAGGGACCCTGACTTCTGCTCTGTCGTGGAAATGTTCCGGACGCCCTTCGGATCCACTCGCCTCATCTTCAGAAGCATAGTCAGAATGGATCGCCTTTAGGTCGAAGGGCTAGGTCCCCCTGTCATTGGGTCTTACATCTTCAGTTACTGTCATCATCCATATATTCTTGGGCCTCTCCCTGTACCGTGCTCCGTACACTTTGTCCATCCATTATCCTTTTGGAATTATGCAATTTTTCATCCATTGTACTTGTCCTGCCTACATTAATCTCTGTAATTTTACACAAATTACAAGATACCATGCCTTGTATAATCCACGCAGTTCACTGTTGTACCGGATTCTCCATAGTTTTTCTCCTAGTTGGTCCAAAAACCCATCTCAAAATCTTTCGTTCAAATAATCCTAATCAGTTTATGTCTTCTTTATCATGATTCAAGTTTCACAGGCATAGCGTAATGGGCTTAAGTATAGATTCGTATAATTTAACTTAAATGTTTTCCTGTGTACATTGTTAGACTTTAATATTCAGCTTTCTCTTAGCTTGCCTTGCCCTTTTGAAAAGCAACCCCTTTCTAAATCTGATTTCTTTTATGGTGCATTAAACTTGTCTACCAACTTTCATACAGTAGAGGAAGAAAATCAAGGCTGGAGAAGGGGGAATTTAGGAGAAGTTAAAAAGCAAATTCAAATGAAATAATTATGTATTACATATTGTGACACATACGTCCAGCTTCCGTGGAAAGCATCCCAAATTAGATGCCCCTTGGATGAGTTCACGTTGCCAAGGAGACAGAGTAACCTTTAGAGTTCAAAATGCTGGTTCGTGAAAGTTGATGTACAGAAAAGAGTTTCCGAGTGTATTAGTGATAATTTCTGTTAAGTGAGGCCATAGTTAGTTGTAAAATTAAAGGAAATAAAGTAATATAAAACTGAATATTGTTGAAAATGTAATAATAAAAATCCCAATATTATTATTTTTGATTAAAAGGACTAGAGTCTCCCCTTTTAGGAGGTAGCTATCACGAACAAATGACAACAGTAGGAAATAATAGTCCCCATTCTACAGGTCGACTCAGTGTGTTGTAGAATGCCACCAGTAATTTAAAACCTTGCCGTGCGTGCCTGTTTGTGGCACGTTAACTAGAGCTAACTAGCAGTGGCAAGATGACCGAAGGACTAGTGCTGGAGACTCCAAGTAACTGCTGCATGAGAAACATCCCTAGTGCTTGCTCTCCTCGTAAACCAATTACTGACAAATTACTTTCTTTCACTAATTACTTTCACCTATACTAAAATAAATGTCGCAGAAAGTGCTTTAAAGATAACACGTACTATTTCAAGTTAAAAGCAGCAATACTGAATACTTTGATAATTAGTAATGCTGCAAAAATGTAATTTGATGTGAACTGAGTACTTCAATACAGTTTTCATGTAGTGAGAGATTATTTACGTGTTGTAAAGATTGCTAACTTCATTGGTACGTAGCCTAGTCTCAGAAAATTTTTATTATCAACACAAATACATTTATAGTATTTTGTTCAACTCTTAAGAGCCATTTGAGAAAATAGAAGGTAATGAAGACAGTTCCATATAGGTACAGGATGGAAGATACTGCTTCGACCGTACGTTAACCAGTGATTCTTCATGATGCGTGTAACAAATATGTCCAATACAATTACTGTCAATAAAGAACCGTTTCGCTGAAAAAAATAATTTGTATCAAGTCTAGCCATCTTGCTTCTTGACGAATCGATGTAAATGTTATTTCACCAACTGTCGCGCAAACATTGTGTGAACAATATAGTAACTCATTTCTGCCTTAATTCAAATGAATTTATCACAATTTAGTGTTAAAATGTCATGAGAGATTTCGCAACATCACTTTAACGTCAAACTGTTACTCAATTCATTCGAGTTAAGGGTCAAATGCATTACAGCATTGTTAACACAATATTTCCGCGAGAGTTAGTGATATAATATATCATTCATGTGCATTCGTCAAGAAGCTAAATGACTCCAAATATTTGATGCAAACTATGTTTTTCGGCGAAAAGGTTCTTTATTGACAATAATTGTATTGGACATATGTGCTACGCTCATAATGTAGAATGCCTGGTTAAGTATAGCCGAAGCAATACCTACTACCCGGTGCAGTGTCGTTTAAATTGAAAATTCTTTGTCTGCATTATCAGTTTGACTTAAACAGAACATTAAAAAATATTTTTAGTCATGCTGTTCATTCCGTCTCTCTCTCTCCCTCCACTCACACACATCTTCTGATTTGTTCAGCGATCACAAAACGCGTATTTGTGGTAAAATCTCTATATAGATTTTTTTATGGGATATTAGATTATTTTCTCTACTTGCTATGTAGAAACCTGGTAGAGAAAATGTAATAATTGTTGGAAGATAATCATTATAATATAAACTGATTGATATCAAGTACCTATTAAAAAGGCGTATTTTTCTTAAAATTTAATTTTTGGAAAAATAATGAACAAATTCAACATAGGATGTTCATATCTTAACATCTTAAAGTGAGTTTTAAAAATAGTGGTATTACCAAGAAGGTAATTCCTTATATCATCCACTCATATTTTGTTTATTAAATTGGACCTGTTTGATTATCCTTTCTGTATGGTGAACACACTCTAGAACTTACAAGTCTGTGCCTTGAGCCAGACCCCTGTCGAGGAACAGATGAACTTATGAACCACACAGAGTGAAGACCTGTAAGTGGGTGGTCAGTCAAGCACCAGGTATGATAATGAGGAAGATGATATGAAATGCAGGTGAAATGAATGAATCGAAAAGTGATGATGAAGCAGACAGTGGAATGTGTGACGGGGGAAACCGGAGAAAACCCGTTCAGTTGCCGCTTCATCCACAAATACCACATGCGAGTCCGTGGGATCGAATCCAGGCCGACTTGGTGAGAGGCGAACGGTCTAACCGCTCAGCCATGGCGCCGCTTAACAGTGAATCATTATTCTTTATTATTATTATCATCATCATCATAATCATCATATCATCATCATTAAAAGCTGCATCTTTGAGCATAATCAAAATGATTTGTCTCGAAATTTCATATTTTTGGTTAAGCTTTATGTAGTCGCTGTTATAATTATTAGTTTTGTTATCATTCTGGATTTTGGCAATTTTCTAGAAAGATCTACAACTTTTGGAAATATCAATAGTAAGCAAGCTACAGCATAAAAGTTTACTGAATTCAAGGGACAACATGTTGTACACTTTATTTTTCATTTAAAGTGACTTTATACAATTAAAACGTAACTATGTAAATAAAATCTTTAACTTTTGCAATATTTTACCCGGTATGTATGCTATGTCAATTTATACCAAAGTAAAGCCTAAAGTTTTCTTTTATCGATCTTTGTCCACTGTTCGTTACTTCCCATTTTATGAACCTGGCAGACAGTGTTAGAAACTTCCCCTTGAGAAACAGTGCTTTACGATGGGGAAGTCCGGTAATCTTCTTCGCGTTCCAGTTTCTAGACGAATAGCCCATGCATTTTTAACCCTTCTAGATGCACAGCTGCTCCAACTGCATCAGAAGTTAGACATCGATATTCCTTCTTTTGTGACCCGATAGTAAGCTGACATCAGTTTCATCTAGATAGGTATCTGGACCATCAGCAGAGTAAGAACCTCCATGATTCATTTGAATTCATTTCGAAACTATACTCCAGTAATTAATTCTCACTACTGGGATTGAAATATAAAAATAATTATAATGACACAGGTAACATTTCTGCCAAAGAATCACAAGGGCCAGACAACCATGGCCAAAATCGGCTCAAAAGGGTCCTCCATTGAAACAGATGCTTACCTCGCTCTTCCGGACATTGCGTCCCTTCACTGCTGTTCAGCACCGACATGCCTCATTCAGTGAAGAGTATACTTCGTCGGGACGTCTGTTTCATGAGGAGTGGCAAAAAGAATTTGTTGTAAGTTACACAAACAGAACACTTTGCTGTTTAATATGCGAATTGCAATTTGCAAATATAAACAGTTAAATTAAAAACGAGGGAGTGGTAGGGAGAATTTGTTGTAGGGTAAATAAACAGGAAAGTTTTCTGTTTAATATGGAATTTCAATCTTCAAATATAGTTACAATAACAAACGCCAGTTTGATCAAAAACATAAATCGAACTTTGGAGATCTTACAGGTATCTATTTATAATTTCAAAACCTACTTTCTGAATGCTCGTGTTTGTATACACTTAAAAGGGACGATGTGGTTCCAATTTTAGGGGTATAGTTTCTTATTAATTTATTTAGTATAGGCTATTGTATTTCGTGTTTCAAAGTTTGAACATAATAATGACTTTAAAACCAAACACTTTATTATGTTGATGAAGTAGTTTTAAATATTTTAAGGCTAAATACCAATGGAACTTTACTACTGTACTTATTGTGAAAAAGATTTAGTAGTTTATCATAAGGCAGCGTAAGGATATTACGTGCATAAGATAAAGGGAGGTTATAAGTTTGAAGACTATGTAATTTGCCTAACCACAGTAGGTAACTGCAATAATAATTACATGCAAAATATGTTTAATATAAACAAAATACTTAATAACACCGCGCCACGCATGTGGAACGAAGCCACCACTGTGTTTGTTGTATCAAAATCACCCTCATTACTCGGCAAGAGAATGTGTGACACGTTCAATCGCTACCTCTCCTCTTATGGACATGCCTGGCCTAGAATTTTTAAATGGCAAGGGACAGCTCCACATTGACATTCGAGATTGAGTTGGGTCTCTTTTTAGTAAAAGAAGACAGAAAATAAGAATATCCGTGTCTTGGCTTTCACGCCAAATTATTTTAAAATTATAATGACTCACCAATAGTATTTAACTTCTTTCTGTGGTGTTTAAAACGTAATTTAACGAGAGAACTTGCATTCATTTGAAAAGTAAAACCGGTTCCAAAGGTTCAAAGATTATCTCCGAAATAATTAATGCTACGAAACTTGAAAACAAAATATCCTTAAAGAGACCTACGATTTGGTACGTAATTTCTTACAGTTTACCAGTTCTACAATATTATGCAAAATTCATTCGGAATGAATAAGACCATATCAACATCCAGTTACCATAGGTGTAATTTAGTGCTTTCTCACTTTATTTTCCTTCTAAACTTTTGAACAAATACGCACTTCACTTTTACTGAAGTGTCTTTAGTCTTCGTGATGTTACTACTCAAACTGTTTTCTTCTCGTAAGCATGACTCAGTTCTTTCACTGTTCTTCACTTTCTTTGTCTCTCATACACTAACTGACGATACAATCACCCAACACGCATTAAAACTTCTTCACTCGGACGCGACGTATCTTTCATGGTGATAGTACTACACACACACACAGCTGTCTGGCATTCACTGACACACTGATCGTCTCAAAATTGTAACCATAACTCACTCTAACTCATTGCCTCGTCTTCTTGTATAGCGAGGGTGAAGTAACACGGGCTTATCTCGAACTTCTACAAACACGCCGGTCGTCGGATGCCTCACGAAGGTTTCAGCAATTGTTTGTTATTCGCCACGCTCATTGTTGTTAGTCACGTATACACAAACAGCTGAGCGAGGCAGCCTGACCTTGAGCCCCTGTGTATGTGGTGTGAAGGGTCTTAGCCCGACATCCGTCACTGTACGCCGCGGCCGACATCACAAATTGTTAGCCGCTGATTCGCGAGTTCGAAACCGGTGGTGGGCGATTATTTTAACTGGCGTAAAAATGTAGCACGGCTTCCTTAGGAAGGGAAGTAAAGCTGTCTCAAATTTATGTCTCATAAAAGGACCTCAAACCTGATAAAGAGGTATCTGAGGAAAACTAGGCGGTCTTTCACGCCCAATGTACATCAGGGTCCATAAATAAATAACCATCCACTGGTGTGATGTTCTCCAAAAATGTATTTGTTGGGCAGATTTAAAAATCTAAGCATCCCTTTGAAGGGATGTATAGCAGCTCAGCTTTAGCTGTTGTTGGAGTTGCTCCTTTGTTACCGTATGTACCCACATACCATGCGGGGAACCTAGGGCCGCCTCTAGTGACATTGTCTGGGGTTATAATTCCCAAGGGACCGAACGAGGGCGCTCTAATGGAATGGCAAACTGGTAGAATATTCTGACCCGGCCTCTAATTTTGCCTTGCATTGCATTAAAATAAACAACAGCCACTTGAATATATACTTTCGATTACTTCCGTGTAATTACCGATTTGTTAACCTTCGTATTACTTATATGTCTATGTAGTTTTCTTCTTCTATTACTACTATTCCTAGCTGCCTTTTATCCAGCGTCGGGGTAGCCTCGTTCTATCCATTTACTACATTCTGTTCTACCCTCGCTAACCTTTTTCATTTCTGTTCAGTTTCAGTGTTCCCTCTACCTCCTCTTCCTACCACACGCATTTCAATTATGTTTCATTTTTCTCTCTTTTCCCATCCGTCTTATGTGTCCGAGACATTTTAGTCCCTCTATTATATCACCCATTGTTTTATGTACCTAAGAGAAAATATTGCATTTTATTCAATACTTCTGTACGGAAATTTTTCTGGAAATATAGATTTGAGATTCCCTAAACCCAAGATCGAGCGAGATGGCTCTGCGGTAACGCGCGAGGCTCACATTCGGCAGATCTCTGGTTCTCTGACCGTGGGTTTATCCCGAGTTTGTCCTGGTCAGCAAGGCAAATGATGGGGTGATGTTTTCTACCATGGCTCTCCTCTCTCCCATTTTCTCTCACTTCCCCTCGTATTACATGACGAATCCGGACACACAGCGCAGAGATGATTGGAAGTTCTTTTCGGCTCCACCAGATGGTGACCTTTCGAGTCTCCACTTTCCACCTTTCCCCGACTCCCGATGCAGGGGACCTTCTGAGCCACCCTCCAGTGGATTGGGCAGGTCGCTCAGCCTGGTGGTCAAGCAGCAACGGTTAGGAACTGCGCGTCTCTGTCGCCTGCGTTGATCGCTCTTGCAGCTCATACGTCTCCTATTGTGTGTGTGTGTGTGTGTGTGTGTCTGAGAGAGAGAGAGAGAGAGAGAGAGAGAGAGAGAGAGAGAGAGAGAGAGACCGAAAGTGAACAACTAGGTATTTCTAGGAGCAAAAACTTATCAAAAGATTAGTATAAAACTCATTACTCATTACCCATTTTTTGAGCCTTTTTTTCTCTGCTATGTACTTGCATAATAGCCAAAACAGGGGATATTGAATTCTATCCAGAAACTCGAAGCGAGGTAGTACCGTAAATTTTTTGCTACCTGCTGAACGCTAACAAAGCATTTTAAGGGCACAGTGCAGTTTGAGGTAATATTATAGCCTTTTTTCCCACCCTCATTAAAATCTACATTTTTTTCCGCATCCATAATATATTATTATGGACTGTTGTATATTTTATGGCTGTCAAGATCACATTTAAATATCATGCTACACTCCTTATCTCTTTTTTTAGATTTTTCTTTTCCTTTCCTTTCTTTTTTTTCTTTTTTTTTTTTTTTTTTTTCCTTTTCTTTTTCTTTTTTTCAATTTTCCCGTAACTTATAATTTTCTACATGTAGGTATCTACCATTTTCTCTAAAACTATTGCATCTAGGAAGCTCAAACGTTTTGAGTTACTAAAACAACATATGATATTCAAAATGAGTGCAGCAGATTTCCCATATTTTACATACAGTTTAGAAACTATAATGTAATGCATTACAAAAGATGAGCTAATATTTTAAATTATAGACATATAAACAATAATTTTTACTATAAAATTAAAATTTTGAAAAACTAATCCACTTTGGGTTTTCTGGGTCCACCATGAGTTAGAACACAGGGTTCTTCAAATATGCACTTACATCAGCATACCAAAACTATTTTTTCTGTGTATTCATTAACAAGGATAACACCTATCCTTCTTTGGATCTACAAATTTGATTTTCATAGCTATTCTACTCCAAGTACTGCACAACGTGTGGTTCAAAAATTGTGATTATAGCTGTGATGGTGTCATTTAGCTCTTTGAAGTGTGATCTTACTGACATGCTCAAAAGTTGATTTCCCCATACCCTGTCTTTCAATCGCAAGAATTTGGTACTACGAATAAACATATGAATGCAGTTTAAAAATCTAACTAAGCTTCATTGCTTATTTTGAAAACATTTTGGGTGAAATACATCGTGAATAACTAACGTGGATAGAAAAATCGTTTAAATCAATATTATAATATGTAGTTAATGTGAAATTTTCATTGCTAGAATGCATGTATGTATATATCAGATTTGCATGCCTATCGCGTCAGAACAGATCAGTTTTATATATTGATTACTTCACATCACCACTTCCAGCTATTGCAATACTCAAACCAAATAGTAGTGAAGACTAAATTACAGGGAAATATAGAGCAGCAAAAATATCTTGTAACAAAATAACTAACATATTTAAATTTTCTCTGGAATGTGTTTGGAACACATTTTGTAATTTTCAGAATTGTTACCAGCGTCAAACTACACTGAATTTTTTACAGTCAGAATGTATTGTATCAATTATTGTATTATGCTTATTATTTATTTCATCATGCGAATAAAATAAATATAAAGTAAAAGCCTCTTCATTGTGGGTATTTTTTTTCCCTTTCATTTTAGTGCTAATTTTGGATTGCAATATGTTCCTCACATATCTAAATCCAGGTATATAGAGAGTTTAAAACATTCCAATACTATATGCAATTTTTACAATACCTGAAATTCTCCTAACAGATATCTTCAGATAAATGTTTTATTCTTTTTCCTTAAGCGAAGGTTTATCGGCCCATATGTGGATAGTTTAATCTTTAGCTTATATTGCCAACTACTAAACTGCACAGCTTTCTACTGGAAAACATAGTTACCCAAGTGACTTGGATTTTTTTATTAAAATGTAAGTAAAGTATAATAACTATCTATTATTTAGGTACTACCAATGAAAATGAATGACAAACAGCTACATAAATTTAAAACACACACACACACACACACACACACACACACACACACACACACACACACACACACACACACACACACACACACAAAACTTTTATTTATAACAGCATGCATATTTGCTTAACTTTTATAAACACTTTGCTGGCATGTGGATTAAAATATTTATTCTAACATTACATGAGAATGTAGTAAAGATTTTGGATGTCGAAACCTTTTAATGGTGTGCATCTAGCTATTTTATTTCCATTTGTTGTTCTCGTTTGGTTTAATAAGTACAGATGGTATAATCTTAAGTACGTAAAAAGGGAAAAGAAATGTCCAGAAAAATCTCAAGAACTGCTGAATCGAAAAATCTCACGCTATAAGTTATAGTAATTATATTACGAGGTTATAAACTATTTATATATTTAATACTGCTAATCGAATATTTATGCCCGGATATTTCATTCTAGCTTAGTTTAAAAGAAGCTTAAGTTATGAAGTAATTGCAGGAGTAAATAGAAGTCTAAGATCATTGATACTTCACTGATTACCTGAACGTTCTTGAGCCATTATACTGAAATAACTGCAATATATACAACCTATTTCTAAGAAGCAAGCGGGCGGCGCCGTGGCCGAGCGGTTAGCGCGCTCGCCTACCACCTAGGCGGCCCGGGTTCGATCCCAGGGACCCGCATGTGGTATTCGTGGTGGACGAAGCGGCGTCAGGGCGGGTTTTCTCCGGGTGCTCCGGTTTCCCCCGCCATCTCATTCCACCGGTGCTCCATCTTCATTCCATCTCTCATCAGTGTCATCGCCTGCGGTGCCGTAGTAGTAAAAGCGGGCGTTAAACACTACAACTAAGAAGCAAGAGTAGGTAAATCAGCATTAAATCTTTTGTATCATTATTCACATATTTTTATGTTTAAGTATTGAATCGCCTTAAACCTGTTTAATAAAAGCCTCATTTCAAATTTGAAAAGTGCACCATACCTCGCTGGTTAAAGTAGAAGCTATAATTAACTTAATACAAGGCGCATCTATCTGTGATCAGATACAGAACTACAATGTAGTATAATACTGTATTATGCATTCAATGGCATTGTGAAATTACCCTTAGCAAACTTAAGCGCTGTTTACATTGCAGCAAGCTAAATTGAGCGTTGCGTGGTTTAGGAGTTTTCGAGAGAAATGAGATTACTGCAGGGCTACAGATTAAGGGCATATGATTTGGTTGAACAGAGAACCGAGACAGGATTGAACCCACTCTGATTAGCAACAGCTGATCACCGGCGCGATAAATTGCTGAAGATCGTAACTGATTTATATGTTCTCCTTAATTTAGAACGCCCTAAAAATTAAATTACTCTATCTGTGACCTGTGAAACCGAAATTATAATGGCAATATATATATTTGATAATAGAAACAAGAGGAGATTCTAGTCAATAGTTAAGGGGAAGGCGTAATAAAGCTGAATATGTTAAAGTCTCAAGAATGGAAGCCTAGGCAGATTTAAATGAGTGATAAGGTTACAATTGTTGTATGTACAACACTAACGATTCAGCGAGCTGATTCCTATTTTACCATGACGTGCTCTGAAGTTAGCCAATGGAAATCGCTTCCTTCGTGTTGCTCACGCAAAAACAAATGCAACGCAAGACACACTCGTCTTGAATTCAGTCAAGATAACGCACGTGTAACTTAGGAGTTGCATGTAAGCTAGCACGTATACAAAATTCGGCGATTGCTAAAGGGTGACAAAGTTAAAGGGTTATAACGTTGTAGTTGAAGTTACAAAGTTACATTCTATTTGAATATCGTCGGTAGTTCTCTACAAGTCTGGAAATTTACAAATAAAGTGATATGTTGGTTAATTCTTCGTTTGGTTCCATTCCTACCATAACCCACGCACACCCTGCAGATCAGGACCTCTTGCTAGAGCTAGTCCGGACACCAAACACGACATCTTATAGGTCTTAAAGGCGACGCCTTCGACGGAGAAGAACCGTTTGCGTCACCTGTGAAGATACTTTCATACTTACTATCTATATTGCAGCTTCCCTTCGTAGCCATTCAATAATCTCCAAGTCGTAAAAAACTATATAACTTGTGTATTTTATATGTTTGCGTTTACATTCAGCTAAGACTGATATTCATCTCAATGACTCACTGAAAACTTGCGGAGGGGGACTTAGCACCTCCACCGAAAGCCGATCTTTTGTGCCTATGTCCCTGACAGGTACATAGGTCTGTGTAGGATGGATGAGGCGAATGGATTCTAAGGGCGACAGGAACCTTGCCACGACAGAGCAGATGGTAGGGTTCCTACATTTTCCCGGTTAGAAGCACCCCGGCGGAGTCTGACTTAGCGCCCCTGCCCCCCCCCCCTCGGGTTTGTACCATCCCATGAGGAGCCTGGAAACCGGACGAGATTTCCAGAGCCCAATTGTTCACCTTGCTGCCGCGACGCTCGCCGACGCTTCGAACCCTGAAAGAAATCTATCGGGATGAAGGGTGAAATGAAATGATTAATGTAACGAAATGGAGGGATAGAAAATTCGGAGGATATGGAAATCCTTCCCAGCATTCGTCTGCTGACCCGGAGAAAACTTAAAAAAAAAATAAATAAATAAAACAAAACATGAGTCAGGAAGGTTGGCAACGGGGATCGAAGCCGCGACTTCCAGAGTGCGGGCCTGAGCCATCCCGCTCGATATATTCAACTCAAAGAGCTGAAATGTTCGTGTTTGTCTAACAGTTTTCCCACAAACCAATCACATTTAATACTTTTTTCTGGTCATAATTGCACCGCAAAAAGAACAGCGCTAGTGACGTAGACTATCTATTTTGATTCACACTTTAATGCGCGAACCACTGAACTGTATCATTTGACAAGATTGGCCCTGCAGAAAACACTCGAACTCAAGACCCACTGTTACCGCAAATCAAATGAATGGTTGCATCGGGACCCAAACCAGAACCAGAGATTCAATCCACTGTTTGTGAATAATGGAATGCAACAGTTTCTCCTGCACTGAAATAATGTCATCTTGAGATAACATTGTTCCAAAGGAAAGAAGGAAATATTTGCTCCGCTTAGCTCTTCCAATCTCCTGAAGAAAATAAGCAATTCGAGAAAGACGATGTCACAGAAATCTCTGTACCTGAAGTTTCGAAGAAGATAGAAGAATGATTGCATTCATTCAAAAGAAACCTCATAATGTCTTTCTGCTGCCGCAGAAAATATAATTTGTGGTATTCTGCAAACACATGAGAAAAAGGCGACCATAAGGAAAAGAAAATTGCTTACTGTGTTTCAGCTTGCATTACCCGAAAACTATGACACTCAAGCTAAGAAATCCATTCAGTTGACTCTGAAGGAAGAAGATAAAGAGGATGATGAAGACGAATATGAAGATGAATATGAATAAGGCTGAGGCAAACAGAAGGGCGACGCAAATAAGACCAACACCAAACTGTTAAACTGTTATAATCTAGAGTATATGTTAAAAGATACGACACAAATCATGTAACATGCGGTATCATGAATTGCGCGAAGGTGTCAAAGGGAAAAATAGTTTGATTGTGAAAAGTGCCACTGATAGAAAATTACACAGTAGCAGTGTTCAAAATTGGTATTAAAAATACTATGGTACATTTTCGAATGTTTTTCTAAAAAATCTGATGTGTTGCACTCACATGACTCTCTACTCTTGTACTAACCATTCTTACAAACTCTTATTCCCTTCTTCGTGTTAGTTAAAATAAACATTTGTACAAATTATCTTATTGCTTAGTTCCTTGTAGGTGCAAGGGGAATATTGGAATACAGTAGGCTTTGTGCGATAGTCAAATCTTTTAAAGCTTTGAGATTCCGTTCTCTTTGTACACGTAACATATAAAAAGATGAACAACGATGACCCATTTCACGAAAGTTCCAAGTTTTCCGAAACTCACACACATAACAAGGTATATCTCCGAAATGGTTCACCCTACAAGAAAATTTATTGAGACATAAACTGTGTATTTAAGCAAGATCTACATTTTTGTATAGTATAATTTGGTCTATCTCTAACGGTTTACCAGTTATGCAAAAGTCGTCCAGAGTATATACGACTACAGGGGCTATAGCCAGAAAATTCAAGATATACATTTCATTTGTCATAAAAATATCTCAAACATATGACATTTTAATCAAAATCGTTAGAGCCATTTTCAAGAAAATCAAAATTTTCGAAAAATTTTCCATGTAAAGGGTAGTTTAGGGTGGGGCTATTTTCTTCAAAATCTTCGTGTCACATCCTTGAACGACATTAAACTTAAATACCAACTTTGGTTTTTAACCGACTTTTCGTTTTTGAGCTATGCTGTCCACAGACAGACTGACAGACACACAGACACAGACACACACACGGACCTTTATCTAAAAATGCTTTTTTTTGGATTCAGGGGGC
Source organism: Tenodera sinensis (assembly GCA_030765045.1). Taxonomy (NCBI): domain Eukaryota; kingdom Metazoa; phylum Arthropoda; class Insecta; order Mantodea; family Mantidae; genus Tenodera; species Tenodera sinensis. The sequence continues at coordinate 58,230,670 of CM060963.1, forward strand.
CTCAAAACATGTATTTCCGGTGAAATCTCGACTTCGAATTTTTGGGTGGAATACAATACTTCCCCTACTTACCAGTAGAGAACGTAAAAAATGAAACTTGAATCATTATAATAAATGTTATGTTATAATTTTCTTATTTTTATGTAAGTGGAAGTATGGGAATATAAGTTTGAAATTTCTACAAAAATTAAAATGTAATCGAATTTATTATATAAGACAACATGATTAATGCACTGGAAGTTGCCACTTACTCTACCTCGTGGTAACATAAAAAGCAAATCCCTCATTTTATTGTCCAAGTATAAGTACTTAAGTTTCGACTTCGTGGTTCTGAAAACTGGTAGACGGAGTGAAGGAATAGGAGAGGATGAGAATATGTAGTGGAGAATATTGAGTGTGGCGAGTTTGATGACAGTTTCTTCCATTTATTTTAAGAGTAAACAGCTGTGACGTCAACTCATTGTTTCGTTGCACTTTAAGGGGCATCCTACTAAATTATTAACCAAAAATGGTAAAAAATTGGGAATTTCGATTCACAAGATCAGGGATCGGCAAACATGTACTCAATGAGGGGTGAGTATGACGTCTCAACTTGCAACCCGCAATACACATGACGTAATGTAGAACAGGGGATGGCATTGACCTTCGTTCAGTGTCAGTGCTGGACTCGCTCGCTACAGAGTACAATAAGAAATAGTACGCATACTTGAATCCAGCTACGAGTGGTCTACGATACTTTAGGTAGGCCTAGATATTTGAGCAATATATTTCAATTCACTTCTATTTGCAATATACCATGAAAATCTAGTGATATATCACAAGTAGCCACTCTCAGTATAGCACGCAAATTAACATCTGTTAATCGCGATACAAGATTTTTTTGGATTGAGTTTCTTTCCTTCTACATATTTCTTAAAAGCTTGAGATAATTCTGTCCCTATTGTATGTTCCCTAAGTGGAATTACCTCAAGCTCGAGAGGTTGTTAGTGACTACACGAGTGAAAATTACCAATTGTGCTGTGTCAACGTTGTCAGTGCTTTCATCCAACGTGAGAGAAACGGCTATAAATTCATGGACCTCGGTTTGTAGTCTTTTTTCGGTTACTTCTGCTATTTTATGTATCCTTCTCAGTATGGTTCGTGGTGATAATGCAATATTACTAAAAATATCCTATTGTTCAGGGAAAATTATGTTGGCAACTTTACTCTTACATTTTTTATGAAATCTGCAACAGCATAGCTGGCGTGAAGTTGTTTATCAGTTGTACTATTTGAATTAATATTAGGTGTATTATCTGAATATTGCTCTTTGAGCTGTTGCAGTTGGTTCGTCTCATCTAGATCTGAAAAAAAAAATGAATAAACGACATTACGTCAGAGTTATGCTACTTTAAATCGTGGTATAAATTTATGAATACATGCTTGTCTATAATTGTATGGTGGTCTTTATGACATGTATCATAATGCCGCTTGATGTTCCATTGATGAGTGCCTTTTTTAACTTTAGAGCACAACAAACACCTTACGTTCCTTACATGATGAGAGAAGAAATAATCAAAGTGCTATTCTAGATAACAAATTTAATACACCAGGAATAATTACATGCGCTCTAAAGCGCAGAAATTTATCTTTAAGTCTTAGTATTAAATTACACTTTGACAGACATGTTTAGAAGTGCAGGTAAATACGAGAGGACAGTTCGCCCGTGATCGGTGTGTATGCAGTGCCAGTTAAGGCTGCGAGGGAGGGAGGGGGAGGCAGAATAAGCGCTGCCCCTGACACGTCATAGTTGCGAGGCCTCATTGAGTACATATTTGCCAATGCCTGCACAAGATGATTGTACTTCCCTTACATAATATTGCACTGTAGGAGATTATATATCCTATGCGCATGGCAATTTCTTGAAAAATATTATTATCATTATCATCATCATTATCATCATTATTATTATTACTATTAGTATTACTATTATTACTATTATTATTACTATTATTATTATTATTATTACTATCATTATTTTGATAATTAGTACTATTCTATTACCTACATTCTGTAAAAATAGTCATTGAGTTTGCTTTTTCTTCATGGCTTGTGGTCCCTTGATTTATTTACAAACACATTTAACAAGATTTCGTTATTTTTCTTCATTATTCGAGTTCATTCTGATACGTGTTTCATTCAAAGCAGAATATTTTGAGGTATTTTGTTAGGTCTCTGGCTTCCTCAAATTCTTTCAAACTATAGTAATCCTTTTGTCAATTTTAATTACAGATTTTCTTCTTTTTTCCTCTGCAAGTTGAGTTGTATTATGTCAAAAAAGAATCCCTTGTTTTCTGGTTTTTATGCAATATTGATGAAATGGGGAATCTATCCTTCAATAGCGCTGGTTGTTCTGTGTCATTTACCAATATCTTGTGGTACTAAAGGATTATCAAAGCAATTTCCATGAAGTAGTTGTAGAACATAGTTTTTCACTTCCTAGCAAGCTCATTCTTGTATAATTAGCTAACCGTCATCAAGTTTGGTAAGCGAACGATGAGCTAATGCACATCCTTACGTGAATCGAATTTCACTTTGGATGTAATAATGTTCCATTCCAAATTCTCATACCTTTCTCCAAACACTTTGATTGAAATGATAGTTGTAACTACAAATTTGTACACTTGGAACGACCTCAATGTTTGAATAGCTTCAGGCTCAAAAGCTTAATAATATTCTTATGGATCCAGTCTGGAATCTTCACTTGAATTATGTTAGAAAGCTTGCTATAAGTATACTTTTTCGTATTTGCTCCTTTGCTCGTTTACTGCTTGCAGATACAAAAATCCTTTCTTTCGGCACAGAAAAATCATCAGCTAAAATAAACTCATCTTTAATAATTCAGGTGGTAAAGTGATGTTTTCAAGTCTCTCTGGATCTTGCTGTACACCTCGTGATTTTCTCCTAGTTCAGGATAGGTTAATTTTACACACATTTTGGTAAGGCATTTCCCAACCGGTTCATATTCACGGTTAAACAACGCGCACATTTTTTCATATAAATTGCAGTCCAAGTAATTTCTTCTCTTACTCTCTTTCTTGTATTGCACATGCGCTTCTGTAACAGAGTAACGTCCGGCGCACAACAATGGCATGCACTTCCTTCAAAACATGTATCACTGCTGATTATTCTTCCTGTGGATTTACACAAGAGTAAAGTTCTCCTGGTTGTCTCTTCCTGTTCTATATCTATATCCTTTGTAAACTGTGCAAGACTTACGCTTCTGTTTCATATGTTCCATGTCAGGAAAGAAAGTCGAACTTATCTTGCTGAGTTACAAACAGACAATGATCTTCACAATTAAAACCAGAAAAATCAACTTCATCCCTTCCACACGCCTAGAAGGTATTATCTGTGTGCCCAAGGGTTATGCAGCCCCTCTTTCTCTTCCAAATTCTACTCTAATTCCTCCACTTTCTTTTTAATTTATGTTAAATGATATATTCAGACCCTATAATAAAATTATTTTCCTAAAGGCTAATACTATTTGAAACTTAAATACATAAAGGCACGCCTTTCCTTGCTCCTTAGGATTGTAGTGCAGTCGAAATGCTACTTATTTCTCGTGGTGGCTTACATAAGCGCCAAGCAATAACTAATGAGGTTCGTATTTGTGGGTTCAATTTCTGTTACCGACTTTACATACCCAGGGCACAGAAGAACTCCAGTAGTCCTCAAATTTGGTAAACCTTAGGGATACCTGACAATGTCTGGATCTCGCCGCCCGGTTGTCTCTCCTTACCTCATCCTTCTCCCCAGGGTACGCCCTTGAAGGGCGTAAGTACTGTTTGTGAAATATATATAAACACAGGTTTTACGAATCCGTTCCTTACATCTTCTATTCCGACTACATATATCAATAACAGAAATAGTACACATTTTTAGATGTTCATTTTTTTTTTCAATGTTAATCAAATAACTTGTGGAAACAATTTCTATTATTTAACAAAATTATTTAGGCTGGATTAGCATCTCCGATCTTTAATTAAGGCAATAATCCAAGTAGAATCTCTTCCCGGTATTGATTCTCTTTTTAGGTATACTGGATGAAATTCACCAGAACGTTCTCATCGCAGTTTTTAAGCATATAAAAATTTCACGTTGATATTTAGTCACTTAATTTCTTGCTATGGTGTCTTCAAAAACAATTGCTTTACAAATCTTTAGCGTGAATATGTTATAATATTCGTTCCTAACAAAATATGAAAGGTAATGTGTTGATAGACTGTTAGAATATACTACATTTCAACCCCTATATTCCGCTTTTTACAGGAGCTTAGAAGCTTAGAAGCATTTAAGTTCACAGTTAGAGGCTTTGATTCCAAGAAATTTTGAGATCCATACTTCGACGCATTTAGATACTGTTTTGTCTCTTTTTCCATACTAACTGTGATACGTGAACAGGTCATCCGAGAAGGATGTACAAAAAAAAAACCACAAAGGAGCTTCCGTGATGTGGTACGGTTTCTCGGACTTCTGTTTACTCTTACTGAAGCAGAAAAATAAAACTTTCCATGGCAAAACTAAAGTTAATCACTAATCCTTATATTGTTAAGCAATCAACTAAGATCGAGTCAAAAGAAAAGTGGTCAGTTATTCTGCCAGCATATTTTAAATTAACCTGCAGCTATAATTACGATTAAAATTATTACAGACTCATTATAAAATAGTTACACAAAAAGAAACTTAAAACTGCATAATTGAATAATACAACTCACGCATCAATAGAACATCAAGCTTTATGCATAAGTATTACAAATATTCAGTAACACGACATATATCTAATCTGTAAGCTACTTCGTCACAAATTTTATGTTCTCCAACTGCTTCTCCTATTCGAACTCGTAACTCTTTAGATTTGGCCCTGAACTTTCTTGGACCAGAGGTATACTCGAGAAACAGTGGGCAACAATAATTGAGGACCCACTTGATTGAGAAGTAACGGCTCCAGTTGCGAAGATGGCACATATCGACCGGGAAATATCGGGGCTGGCTACGTCCCACTCTGTGGTACTGCAACCATGACGCCCGCAGTGAGTAGATGTGGGGGCGCAGTGGCGAACTCTATGCCTTACACCGTGAGGTTAGTTTTGTTCGATATTATCCAACCGTAAAGTGCTGTACCAAACTCTTAAATCTTGGCTGCACGAGTGCTCGAACTGACATTAATGCATGATGGGGCCTTAGAAGCCCCATGGAGATTTCTGGAAAGATCATTATAGTTCAGCCTTGTTATGTTTATTATAAAAACGTAGCGAGTGAATACAGCCTTATAAAACATATCAGTAATTATTTTAAATTAGGGAGATATTAAATAACAAATTGCTGGCCAGTTTTCCTGCCGGGGGGGGGGGCAATGGGGTGGAGCATTGAGCCGATATTTCGCTCAGATGCTATAAAAAGTGCACTCAAATAGGAGGTATTTACTTTGAGAAGATTATGTAAACATTGAAAGGGAGTAATGAACATCTATGAAAACAAATAATTCTCAGACTTTGCTGATTAGCCCTCGCATAATGACTCCTATGCGACATTCTAATAGTTTTACGACTTTAGGAGTAGCCGCAATTTTGCAGCACATAATGTGGATTGACAACAATGACATTCACGGGAACGATCTAGTGAGGCGATGTGCTATAACGGAGAAAATTGATATGCGCTGTCCGCAACTCGAGAGAATCAGGTTAAAGTCGTTAATTATCTGGTAAGCCGTAGCCCCTATACATGTCGAAGTGGATAATGGGCATTCAAATCTCCCAAGATAATATAGTGCCAACGAAGCTAGGCTGCGGTTGGTGTCAAATAAATACTGCACATAACATCACTGGAATGCGTCCTTTGAATATGCAATTTGTCACTCAAGTTTACTATAATCATTGAAACAATGGCTGAGAAGTAACTGTTTCAAAAGGACTTCAAAGTTTAAAGTACTATATTTTTATAAATGCAATTATTTTCTAAATAGATCAAACATAAAAATGCCGATATATTCCGCTATTATTGGGGTTTTATTTACTTCTTGCGTTTAACTTTAATTAGTACCGCCACATAAATTTAAAGAATGGAACTTATACAATAAGCATATAATTAATAGCATTTTAATTTTGCTTTGTGAGTCAAGTTCCCTTCTGTAATTTTTGTTAAAATAGTGTGTGTATATATATATTCTAAATTAATAAATTAAGAACCTCAATTTCATATTTTCTAATCACAGGTTTGTTTTCCTTACACGATAATATTGAATATTATCAAATGCTGAATCTCCAGGCATTGTTAAATTGTTATTAATTATCAAAAAAGCTATTAAACAAATTATTCATTTTCTCAGGAATTTAAATTTCACAAATTTCAAATTCATTAGTTTCGAAATGATTTGAGGTATTATACTTATTTATGGAAGCTGAGTTATGGAAATAAGTTTAATTTGTCATAAAACTTGAGCCAATAGAAAATATTCCACTTTGAATGGTGCAATATATTTTGTTATAGTAGAAACTACATCAATCTTTGGAAATGATATTTTTAGAAGAATTGAAGAATGTACCAGGTGAGCTCTAATAAGAAAACAGCTGCAGTGGAAATAGGCATATAAAAATCAAAGATAAAATGGAAGAAAATGTACAGAATTGGAAAGAACATATTTTGAAGCTGTATGTTTCCACAGTCAAATATTCGCGGTATTTGTCTTTTCAGCATGATTTTCTGCGGAGTAACAACTACATATGTAAGAAATTTGCTTTCATAAACATTATTCACTTACTGTATGTTAAGAAATCCGTATCATATTCATCTAAAGTACATCCCAACGCTGTATATGACAAAAGAACGACAGTGGAAATTATTTTACACACATACACTTCTCGCAATCTCCTATGCCAACAAGCATATAGCACACCTCCTCTTGTCGGCCTGAATAGCTCAGTTGGTTAGACGCTGATTCCAAAGTCGCGGGATCAAATCCGGCCCAGAGCGATGGTTTTTAAGTGTGCTTAAAACAACTCCATGCCAGTAGATTTACTGGCATGTAAAAGAACTCCTGCGGGTCGAAATTCCGTCACATTGGTGACGCTGATGTGATCCGGCAATTGACAGCGTCGTTAAACAACAAAATAATTTAAGCACCTCTTCTAGACTACTCTTGTTTTAAAAAGCAGTAATTTTAGTAACACATTTCGTAAAACATGAACCGTTAAATTATCATATACGAATTATCACCTGGTCATTCTTTTTAGTCGATGTTGCCAAGTGCATTCCGTAAATCTTGAGAAAGCACTCCATTTCAGTTTTCACAATAATTGTGTTTTTAGCAATTGATCTTTTAATAATTAATCTACTTTTCTACAAGAAAGGTTACTTATTTATATTAAAAATAAAGTGGGATTTATTTGAGTTTGTAAACTGGTTTCTGTTATAACAAAAGAACATTGAAATATATTTAAGTCTTGAGTTTCGTTTTCCTCAGTTGGCAGTGCTGAGGAAGTCGAACTACATTGGTTAAAATGAGTATAGTTTAGGTTGTTTTTATATAATTTAACATTTTATGGTTAAATCTTTGTGATATAGCATTTAAATTCACATTTCATTGATGAAATAGCCCATATAAATATCATTTGACGGCCTAACCTTCCCAGATAAATTCTACCTCTTCATTCGAGAATTTATCAGTTTGGTTAGAAGACTTACTGCCTAGCCGCTGCGTCCTCCACCTATGCCATGTGGATAATGAGTGAGGTGAAAACTAGAGGATGGGCTGCTGAACCCTCCCGGCCGGTTATGCAGTTATCTGGAGCAGCTACTTCTTGATCAAGTAACTCAATTAGCCACTCAGGAACCTAACGAGGCTGAGGGCACCCCATGTCAGACTTCTCAGCTGGAGAAAAATCCCCACGCCGGTACCGAGATCGAAGTCAGGTCCTCCGTGCCGGAGGCAGGCGCGTTACCACTGCGCTACGGAGGCGGTCGTTTTATAATATTACTTGTTATAAAACTGTCCAAGGTTATACAAATTTCCTTTGCTAGCCTTACTTCATTCTTGAAGATGCCATAAACTACATATGTAAATATGTTTGTTTTTCGAACAATGTAACCTTGAATTAGGATGTTTTCTTCCACCTTAAGATCAGCCGCCTCCACGGAAGCAGGTTGTGGGGTAGGCCTGTTGATATGGTGGTAGGTAGGTAGGTGTTTATAGCTTTTGGCACCAAACCAGCGTCCTCCTTCAGAGAAATTTCCATGTGCTGTAATTTGTGACACGGGACCCAGTCAAGTGCACATAATCGGAAAGCTACTGTTACAAAATGCGCCAACACAAGCCCATCTTTACAAAAGCTGACTTGTTTATGAACACTCTTTCTTCTTGAGCAACCAAATATCAGAAAAGAGGTTGTGGGCGGAAACCTCGGAAGAAGTCTGAATCCTTTAGATTAAATTCCATACCGTTATATTACAAGCTTCCGTTATGAAAAAAGGGGTTAAAAGGAAAGCCTTGCAACAAATCATTTCTTTTACTTCTATTTCCCCATTTATCGTCCAGCACGAATTGAAATTTTCGCAACGTGCATGGAATTCAGGATAAAAAAGTCTGGTGCATGACTTCTACACATTCAACAAACTACTCTTAAAAATGTGTTGCACTCACATGACTTTCTCTACACTTCTACCAATTATTTATACAAACTCTTATTCGTTTATCTTCATATTAGTTGGGATAAACATTTGCAGATATTATCTTATTGTTAACGTTCTTGTAGGTGCAAGTAGAATATGGCTTTGAGAGATAATCAAATCTTTTAAAGCTGGTCGCTATATGAAGGCTTTGGAATACCGTTCTCTTTACACAAGGAAGAGATACAACGTGAATAACTACCTTCCATTTGAGAAAAGTTTAAGTAGCACAACTCACACAAATAACAAGGAATATCTCCAAAATGGTTCTCTCCACAAAAAATGCATTTCGATATAACTTAAGTGTTTTAACGAGAACTACATTTCTTGTACAGTAAGATTTGGTTTATCTTTTACGGTTTATCAGTTATGTAAAAGTGATCAAAAGTAAACAGGACTACATAGACTCTAGCCAGGAAATTCTAAATATACCTTCCATTCGCTATAGAAAATTCAAGATACGCATTTAATATTCATGAAAATGTCTTAAGGATTGAGTATTTTAATTACAATCGCTAGAGCCATTTTTGAGAAAATGAAACTTTTTGTAAATTCTTGCATGTAAAAGGTTGATACTTTGGCGTGGTGGAATTTTCTTGAAAATCTTCGCGTCCTTGAAAGTTGCTGAAATTAAATACCAAGCTTTTAAGTTATAGTGTACACACACACACACGCACGCACGCACGCACGCACGCACACACACACACACACACACACACACGCACGCACGCTTTCACACACACACGTTATGTAAAACTGCGAGTTTTTATTAAGAGAGCATAAGAACTTAGTGAAATCTGGGCATTGAAATTTGGGGTCGAATGCAAATCCTTCTCCACCTATTATGTACGTGGCGGAGAAAGTAAAAAGAGGTAACAAAGTAAACGGCCATGCCTCATTATCCATACTATGTTATATATTATTCACTAAAATACTCTCATTTTTCTAGAATGTCTGGTATAGTATACCTTGGTTTATAGGAATTATATCAGCGTTTCATCGGCGAAACTGGCATCTATTTCTTTTCTAAATGTTGCAAAACTGCCGACCTCGTTTAAGATTTCCTCCAGCCTTTGTTTTTGTTTCCCGTAAAGAATTTGATTAAGGCACATGTTTTAAACTATTGGCAAGTCATGAACATGATGACTTGATGCAGCGGCGATAGCCAAGGTTATCGGGAGGACGGCGCCAGGAAGTTGGAACCGAAAAGGATATTAGCCGCCTCGCTTAGAGAATTACAACCTTCTGGATATTTTGACATCTCAAACGTTCTTTGTAGCGTTTGAAAGCCGCTCAATCTGGCGAAGTGAGTCAGTGGGTACGTCAGTAAACGAGTAGCTAGCAGAGATGGAAATCTGTTCTTCCAGTGAGTTTGTCACATGCAGTAAGTGCGGAAACTTCGAAAAATCCTAGATGTCTGTGTTCGACTCCACAACGAGTAAGCCGTCTGGGAAAAGAGATTACATCGGCCGTGTTCGTTACACTAGGTACTATCTCGTGGAACAAAGTAGTGTGACAGGGAACAGCCCAGATTGTTGATACCAGGGAAATGACAGAGTAAGTAAAGTGAACTCTCGGCAAACCTTAAAATAGGTTGAGTGACAATGAAAGCTCAGTGATGTGATAGTTTTAAAGCTGGACGAAGGCACAATGTATTATAATTTACGCGCATATCTTATTAAACTCTATTCCGCTGCCATGAAACCAAGAAGCACACCTGAATGATAGGAAACAGATGAATAAGATATGATAATTCCATAAAACCACTGCGAAACCTAAAAATATTCTCCATTAAATGGTCTTGCAAATCACTTGACAAGTCTAATAAATTGATCATTTCTGTATGTGGGGAGTGTTAACGCTGTATGTAGGAGCACTCAGGTATTGCGTCAGATCCATGGAAAGCTGATATTTTAATCTGGTCTTATAAAAAAGTTAAACTAGTTCGTAAACCTGTCAATAGCACTGATCCAGGCTCAGAATTACCATAATAACGCGCAAGCATTACCATCAATAGCAATGCGTAGTCACCAACTTTATTCGTTCCATAGCCCATATCCTTTAATCCTACATTCATTGGTCCAATATATGAATCGCTTCCATAACTGGATCCTTTTAAATTACATTTTTATTATAGCATTTAAAATCTTAGGTGTAAATACAATAACCACTGCACGGATGAAAAGTTTTTTCCCAGTTCTAACAATTCTATCTGCTTAAAAACTTCACAAACAGATTAAGCCACTTTATTGGATACTTTATTAATTCGAGTATGTTTATGATCAATCCCTTCCAGTGTCTTTATGATTAAGATTTATAATTTTCTGTTTGTGTTAATAATACTAAATATATCTTAACCTGATTACAATTAATTGGCTTCTTATGCCAGGGTAACTCAACTGGTCGGCAATATTTTTGGCCCTGATGATCGGTGATTATTGCATACTTACATATCCTGAATCCAAAACTGGTAATTAAATATCTCCATCGCCCACAGTTTCAAGAGCAAGCAGCATTATTATCGCAAAAGTATCGATTTTAGCATTAAAAAAACTGTGGGCTGGATTACAACATTTTGACATTAATTTGGGGGTACTTTAAAACCTATATAACCATAAAAGAATACTAAAATGTGTCCTTTTGTTTAGTAAAGTTATTTTCACATTTGAAGTCGTACAATGGTGAGAATGCGCCACCATGGAGTGCTCCACCGGGTGGCGGGTACCTGGCATAGCGGGAGTGTGGTGAATGGAAACTAATGCGCTACCCTTCCTAATAGTCTTAATTGCAATAATCTGAAACAACATTTGGAAACTGTTAATTCAAAAACGCATGAGGTGGACTATAGTGCTCTTTCAGTAAATGTACACAATTTGGTGTACTGAGGGCTTCTTAATTGTGTTTATTGCGTGTGATATTGAACAACAACAATGTCCCAATCCTATGGTTTTCTCTATAAATAGATAGGCAATACATTTTTGGCCTTTTCTTGTGATTTTTATGAACTCTTCCGTGCTCAATGTAATATTCCTCACTCTCTGCATTTTCGAAAAATCCTGAAATTTTAGCCCTCCCCCTTAAGGGTGGTTGTCTACTTGGTTGAAGGTATCCACTTGTATGGTTGAAAACTTCTGTATCTAAATAATGGTGGGCGATGCAAAAATTCTGCTGTTCACTTATTATTTAAGATGACTATATCTGTAAAAATAAAAAATAAAAATAAAAAAAAAAATTATTCAGGTCTAACTTTTTTTTGTCCAGGCCACAATTAGTGGTAACAAGTTTGTATGGGCGCTATAAGCGGTAAATGATCCAAGCTGATAACAATGAGGTGATGGTATTATCTGTAAGTTTGATGACAGTAATCTTGTTCATAAGGTAAATGCAGTGAGTTTAATTTGTCGACTGTTATCTGTAGTGCTCTAATATGTTTAGTAAATAAAACAGGTTACTTCACTAAAACCCAGGTTACTATTAGAATCATACGTAGATTACACCATTGTTTATACTGAAGCCACAAATTGTATTAATTTTGGAAAAATAGCTGATGCTAAATTGTATAAGTATATGAAGTATATGTTTATGTATGTCACATAAGAATGATGGAAGCATTTACTATAATTAATTATACAACGTCGTGTTATAATCTGCCTACAAAGCCACTTCTTAAGGATACTGATATCCACTAATCAAAGGTATACCTGACCATAACGCACTGCTAACCACCAATCAAAAGTTCGGAAGTAACCATCAATGTTTAGCTGTCTGCGCACATTTCCATGTAGCTGAAAGTAGACTTATTCATTCCCATGTATAAAATAAAGCTCCGTTGGCTATTTTAAAAAAAAAATAGTGTTAATATTTTTAATAACAGTCTAATTAAATTACATTTTTCTCCTCCTTTCTTTTAAAGATTATAGCACATGTAGTCTCTGTATCATTGCCCATCATAACAACAAAATAAATAATTTCGCTACCTCTCCTTTCACAAAATATACTCGTACTTAATTGCTGCCATTATACTCTCGTTGCACAATGAATATACTATTTACATGTTACACCAAACTTTCATTATTTCAGCTAAAAACCTGATTTTTATAAAAATGTATTTTTCCGTTCACTTTAGGAAGCAATTTAATTACGAAGTATAAAGCCCTGAACTATCGAGCTAGTTATCAGAATTCAGATCTCGGTTATAACGATGTGCATCTTTGGTTAAAGAATGCCTAACCTATCGCAAGAGGAGCGATACAGCATATAAATAGAAACAAGCAAAGAGTAGTAAACTTTCAAGTTTGAAAAAGGAATTATATACTCAAGCAAAAAGTACATACCTATCGCTTACAGATGAAATAAGTTATTCTTAGTCTGGCAAGTTTTAGGAACATGAATTTAACAGACTCAGTGTAGAAAGGAGGTAAAATGAGTAGAAACGGAGGATGACAAGAGATGGATAACTCAAGCACAACTGCGGATTTTAGTTCAATAGCAATAAATGTAGCAGTGTTTTAAATTTAAATGAGTTTTTGTATGCTGTGTTGGCGGTAAAACTGAACGTCGAGAAGTAAAAAATTTGTGTGCATTTCGAAAAAGGAGAAACGTGTTTCTAAGACTAGAGCTACAGTATCTAATTAACAGAATAAAAATGCTCACAAACTACCGCCTAACTTCAGCGGTATAATTTGCTCGTTTGAGCAAAACCGTAAAAACTTTCTTTGCTGTCTTGGAATATAGGAAAACAATTAGGAGAAATATTTAATTGACGGTTAGCACAATTATTCTCAGAATATATTCATGAACTTTAGATTTACGGGGTGCATTAATCAAAATCAGTAGAACCGTTTTTGACGAAATCAAATTTGAGTTATACTATTTCATTCACGCACGGGACTCTCTGTCTCATTCTGCCTCATGCATCCACACCCCACACACACAAACAGACGTGCGCGCAGACACACACACACACACACACACACACACACACACACACACACACACACACACACACACACACACACACACACACACACACATTAAACGTTTTCCTTTTCCTTTCGTGGATACAGGTGTCCCTCAATCATATATTTCCAGTGAAATATCGGTATCAAAATTTTTCGGTGGAATGGATTACCTTCTCTACCTAAGCTGACTATCGATATGACGCAGACATTCGATATGTTAACTATCGATATGTATCGATATAGTCATATTGCTAAATCGATATATCGTTGAATATCGACATGTCGCTGACTGTCGATAAGTATCGACATGTCGCTGACTGTCGATAAGTATCGACATGTCGCTGTCTATAGGTATCCATTCGTTGCTATCTTTATATTGGCGACTATCGATATATCGCTGTACATATGTGATAGAGTAAAAATGGGCTCAAACGAAATAATTTATAACCTAACTGACACTGGTAGTTAAGCCTTAACGTAAGAGCTGCACATAATTCATTCCAGATATTCTGCATGAGTAATAGCAGCAGTATTCCGCAAGTCCATGTAGAACCTGACTTCACGAGATATTCACTTTATTCGGTGGTACATGTTTTTGTAACAATTGCTGCAAACGACTCTCATTTATATTCCGAGCATCTGCCGTCCGTTGTACGCATCCCCATCCGATAAACTTTATATTCTTCGCACTCACGCGACGCTTAAACGAATGGATGCGCCAAAGAGGATGTTTTGTGTCCTGTTCTGTAGCTTTATTTTAAACAAATGTTGCAGCTAAGAGATAAAAGTGTTGGCTGCTAATGCTACTTCATCCTGCCTCCAATTTCAAAAAGTTCCATTCAAAAAGCTAATTCCCGTGCAGGCGTGTCTGTGAATACCGCAGTATTTGTTTGGAATATTTTATTCTCTTCGAAACAAACACATATCACCGGCCGACTTCATAAGAAGTGACCCTTCAGGGCAGTGCTATAAGGGAAAATCAGTATGTATGCTCACATACATAAAAGGTAGCCTATAATGGAATGCAGCTATTTATGTTGATCAAGCCTAGGAGGGAGCTACCAGATAGCAGTGTCCCCCAAAACTGTAACTAGAGGCCCATTTAATAGAGGATTACATTTCTCCTTTTAAAGCTCCTCCAGTATTCTTAAAACTCTTTGCTAGTTTTAGTGGAATTGTATACCCATCTCTTCAAGCCATGTTAGTAAAGCCTCTAGTACCGCGATATGGAACCTCGAGGCGCAGGTGCGGACGGAGATATTTGGATGAGTGACTTATTAACACAAACCTATATGACGTGTTTACACCCAGTGGAGGTGAGTATAAGCAATACCTCCGCCAAGAAACTGCTGCCATCTAATGTATAGTCAGAACCCATTACGGCAAACAGGCTTAGAAGGGTGGAGGGAATTTAAGTTGGTACACTATCTCCAACATTCTGTCTTCTATTAACTAAATAACTTTAATACCCATCGTGTTCTTTTTCTTTATCTTTTTATTTTATTTTAAAAAAGATTTAAATAAGTTTTAAAAGGGTGCTTAAAGTTTTGCTTACTATCCCTATGACACATGCAAAGCAGAAATCAGTTTCTTTATTATGAACAGAATAACAACATTGACTGGGGCTTAATTTCATCTCTTTCTTTGTATTGTAAAAGCAGGACTCTCATATTACCCATCAGAGCCTATCCGCTGAACTGAACATATGTAGTTCTGAGGGCGTTTGCAGCAGATTTTGTGTTATCTGATTGACGTCCTGAATTTTTTTCCCAACAACACTGACAGTGGCTGCCAAGTCTATATCTGAGAATACCAATTGTATTATTGCTTGGCCAAACAATAATAATTTTGTTTCACATATTGAATGTTTTGAAATAAATAATTTGAAATTAAGGCAGTGCACTGTTGCTATTCCACTACCGTCCTCTGCGTCCGAAGAACCTAATCAAAACAAATTAGCGGCATCGGAAGTAAAGGACGCGCTTGGCATGCATTATGTGAACCTGAGTCGTGGTCTTTTATGCGGCGAAGTGACTGTCCAAATAGTGTGACGTCATACTGTGTCCATGTCACCATTACCAGTGTCATCGTTCCCTGCACAAACTTTGCAAGCCTGCTCATTATGCAGATACCTGATTAAAAACTTTGCTACCAGAAGGGATAAGTGAATAATTTGTCTCTTCAAATGGCGAGTTTATCTTGTTAAGTTGAATCTAGGGACTAGTTACAAAATCATTTAGTATTACATAAAAATATGACCGAAGTGCCGAAGGGTAAGGCTAACAGATAGCTCTCCAAGTTCTCAGTAGCGGAGATCCCTCTCTTCATACAGTGGTCTCCTAACCATCCCTTCATTTTACACCGATATAACATTGTTCGTTGGTTTGTTTTTATGTAGCTGAATTGTTGATAGGGAACTATTGTCAGCTGGGTGGAGCCAAAGATTATTTACATAAAGGCAAACCTTACGGAGGGAAACACACCATCTGCCATCTAGATAATTTTCTTGACTTTCTGAATCCTTCCATCATCACTTCTCCTGCACCCTCTTTTTTAATCTGTAACCATTCTTCATCACCATAATCTTATATCTAGTTTTATCTAAGTCCCCAAAGCTTTACTTAACCGGTCATATTCTAACCCATATCATTTAAGTCCAATGATATAAATATCTCTTTAAACAACAGAAGGTTAAAACAACTAAAATGAAATTAAACATAATTCATAATCATTTGTTGTACAATCCTTACTAAATATGCTTATTGCTTTTAATGATCGTTTTAATTTTATACTTGCTAGAAACCTGAGCCTAGATCATCCCCGAAAAGCCATAGGGACCCCTCTGTTATTTAAGATTAGGAAATGTGTACCATTTTTGCTTATTTATCCCAGAACATTGTCAATAAATAAATTAAACAGCGCTGGGCTTAATTAACATCCTTATCTAACCCCTGCATTGTTTGATATTTTATCTATAATCCTCTCCTTTCATATTTTATACATGTCATTTACCATTAATATTCTGAGTCACCCTCACGAAGTTTTCACTTATTCCTTTATTACCAAGTTTAATCCAAAGCATCTCCTAAGAAACAATTTTTTAGCTGTGCACGGCATGCGTTGCAATGCTACGTAAAATAAAAAGTGTTTTGTTGTAGAAGTGCATTTTCAATTCGATTATTTACTTTCAAATAATGTCTTGTCTCTAATCTGCAAACATCACAATGGTTGAAATTGGACGATTATTTATAAAGATACACATTTTGGGGCCAGGAACCTTCGCAGGCATATGCACAATAACCTACCAATGGTTCATCGCAATTGGGTCAATGGTTCAGGAGGAGAACGTATAAACATTCATTTTTATTTATATAGATTGTGAGAATTGTTTGTAGAAGAGACAGTAGATAAGAACATGTAAATGTGTTATTTAATAGAAAAGCGAATGGAGAAAACCATGTGAATTTAATAATTGCATAATAAAATGGATAGCAAAGCTAGATATACCTGCCGAATTTCGCAGTGATTGGTCAAGCGGCTTTGAGAATTGCATATGTACAACCATATTTAGATATACAAATTCTATATTGAAGAGCGAGTAGAGAAGGGCATGTAAAAGTGAGTGGAGAAACCCGCGTGAATGTAATACATAGAATTTCTATTTCAACATACAGAAAATGTCATTATTTACAGATGAGGGAATAGGGAAAGAAATGCGATTGTGTTTCGCAAAAGAAAATTGAGCGGAGAAAACCATGTGAATGTAATATTGTACTACGCCTATAACCGTCACCCAAGTGCAAGCAATAAGTTGACAAAGTTTCACCACAATCGTGTGAAAGGTACGGCAGCGTATAAAATACAAACATACATTGTTTATGTATCAGATGTGGTTGAACGCATATAGATATTTCAGTGACATTTCTTAGACTTTTAAGATAAGCTTGTATGTATAATACTTTAATTTCATGCTTCCTTGGTGAGACTAAGTGTAACAGTAAATCATGTCAATGAAGAGTTGGACAAGACACGCTGGAAATGAGATCATCTGTAGCAATTTTAACCAGACTATTTAACTTTAATGTAATTAACGGTTATGAAATATTCATAAAATGAAATTCCGTGGAAGGAATTTCGTGTTTTACCCTGCATTTATTCTCTCTGGGACACAAAATCAACATTCTGCACATCCATCTCACCTTAACCCCCGTGAAGCGAAGCGAGTATTATCTTCCTTCTCATGCACATTCTGGTTTAGTGAAAGTGCTATGCCATGGGAATTTCGTAACCCAAACTTCAATAACCACATCGTACATGTTTGTATCATTCTGTGAAGCTACATTACCCGACAGAAATACTTCTAATTTTACGATTATTACGGTGTACTTGGATAAGATAAGCAAATCTTTTGACAATCTGCACTATCTTTATTCCTCTTCCCAGAACAGCGCCATATTTACTTAGATATCTGTTATCAGAAGTGTTGATAGCATAGAATATGAAGTACTCACAAAGTGCTGAAAGACGAGTAAGATCATCGATGCGAACTCTTGTATTAAATGACGTTACATTGATAATTTAGAAGACATAACGTACAACTATAGGTTATGTTAAATCTGAAATATATTACATTCAAATTAAGAATGTTCACAACAAAATTGCAGTGTTAGTCAAGAAGTAATGATTACCTTGTAAGAGTTACACTATTATGAACGTTAGAAATGCAATGGGGAGGGAATATATCCAATTCTCAGTCTCGAGTGAGTGAGTGAGTGAGTGAGTGAGTGAGTGAGTGAGTGAGTGAGTGAGTGAGTGAGTGAGTGAGTGAGTGAGTGAGTGAGTGAGTGAGTGAGTGAGTGAGTGAGTGAGTGAGTGAGTGAGTGAGTGAGTGAGTGAGTGAGTGAGTGAGTGAGTGAGTGAGTGAGTGAGTGAGTGAGTGAGTGAGTGAGTGAGTGGAGTTTAAGTGCCCATCAACTACGTCATTTGAGCCCGCTTACACTACGAAGACCAGGTTTTGAACTGCTTACAGCATTGTAATATTTCATGCGAATTTGAGATATCCTTGTGGTCTCCGGGAAAAATACAAAATACGCTTAGTGGCACCTCGGCATCTTAGTGTATTTTTTAAAAGTGTTTATAAGTAGAGATAGAAAAATATGAAATTTAATAGCAAACAAATGAGAACACCAGTTAATCCTAAACACACTTATCACTATAGACTTAGCGTAGCGGAAAAGTTACACTTGTTAGCTATTGCACCACTTAGAACAAAATAACTGATCCATTGAATCGAACCACAATTTTAACTGCTGAGTCCGAATTCACAATGAATGCATTCACTGCATCCAACTGAACTCTCACCTGTACCGAAAAACTTTTACCATCAGAAATGGGGCTTGTCTGACTCAACTGACTGCCGGGCGCTGACTGACCCCTTGTATATCTCCTGGAGAGAATATATTGTTCATTTGGTCTTTTGTGAAACATTTAAAACCCAGACCTCTCTTTCAAACAAGTCAGGTACACGTGAGAAAATGTAAAATTTTCTCTCCGATATCTCGTGCGAAATCAAAATCCCTTTATCCTGGGAAGCTTTTAGTAACATATTGTTGTTACTATTAAGCAACAATGAAGTAATCAGTGACTACTTTTCCCTTGTTTTCTATGTCTAACGTTTTCGCAAATATTAAAATCTACTAAATCTACGTTGTTTGCTGCTTTTCATTTTATATTGTACTAGTTCAAATATCCGCCGTTGCCCGTGTCTTATTTTATCCCTACAACAGTTACTCTGATATAAAGAACCCAAAATAAACAAAATAAAGAAATAAATAAAAACAAACCGGTGAACACAATGCAGAAGCACTGTTGGAGAACCCCAAATACCACGTGAACGTAAGACGTTCCATTTCTATGTAAATGGTATACAACATTTAATGAATTCTTTGTAGAAGAACGAGTAGAGAAAGAAATACGATTGTAAAATGTTAATGTACAGTAAAATTACTGTTTAGTAAAAGAAAAGTGTGCAGAGAAGATCGTATGAAGTAATGTGTTGCACTTCAGTTTCAATCATAGAAAATTGTATGAATTGTACTGTATGCCCACGACAAGAAGGCTAGTGGGGAATGAAGGGCAGAGGGGGCTTCAATTGTTTATCTGCTCCGGTAGCGTATCTGTTTACTAGGAAATGAGTGCATGAAAATGCATATGAGTCACCCGCGTTGCCAGATCTAACGCGCTTTGCAGTATTAGGTGCAGGTGCAGAGATTTTTTAGTATTATGCATTATTTGGCTCTCGCGCTACGGCGCTACAGTTATATACTCGTATTTTGTTAGTTTTATTCTTGGCTTAATATTTACATATGGCTGCAGTTCGAAAGAAGGGACGAAGTATTCACAGTGAAGCAAGGGAGGTAATTAGAAAAGTGATATAGGTATGTGACGAAGAAGCGAAATCAGGACAATTGAAATGTTTATTATCACAAAGAAATTTACGTGTGGCAAATTATTGTGGGATATCGGAACATAGTGTAACAAGAATAAGAAGAGGTGTTAAAGCTGGTGAAAAATCACTTCATACTCGGGAAAAAGAGACCAAAGGCCGAGGAATGCAAATTTCATTGTGATGACTTTGATAGAACAGTAATTAAAAACGTAATTCGAGACTTTTATTTGGTTAAAAAAACAAGTGCCCACTGTACCGAAGCTACTTGCAGCAATTAGGGAAAAAATAAGTTTTCCTTGGGGAAGAGAAATTCTGCGGAAGCTATTGCACGATATGGGTTTCAAATGGAAGCGATGTGGAAGTAAGAGAAAATTACTTATTGAACGTCCAGATATAGTTAACTGGAGAGCTAAATACCTAAGAGCTATAAATGGATACAGAAATGCTGGGAGAAATATCATTTACATTGATAAGTCCTGGGTGGACAATAATTTGACATTTGGGAAGTGCTGGCAGAGCGATGATATCTATGGGAATACTACAAACACTAGCTCTTCAAACCGCCTGATTCTTGTAAATGCAGGCAGCAACGAAGTTTTCATACCCGGAGCTTCTTTGATATTCAAAGCTGGACTTGCTAGCGGCGATTATCATGGCCAAATGAATGGAGAAAATTTCCAGAAATGGTTGGAGGAGAAACTGTTACCTAATATACCCTGCAATAGTGTCATCGTGCTTGATAATGCTCCATACCACAGTGTACAAGAAAATAAGCCTCCGTCGAAATATGCTGTAAAGCAAGAAATGGTACAATGGTTGGAGAACAACAATATTTCATATTCTGCTGCAATGCGAAAGACCGACTTGTTTGATTTAATTCAAATACATAAACCAAAGGAAAAAATATACCATATCGACAGAATAATAGAAATGCATGGGCATACGGTTCTTAGATTACCTCCTTATATGTGCGAGTTGAACGCTATAGAATTGGCATGGGCAGCAATAAAACATGTAAGAGAGAGAGAGAGAGCATAATGTAACCGGTGATCTACATTTAAGAAATCTACAGCAAGTGTGTGAAAGTGCAGTGAACTCCGTTACAACAGCTGATTGGGAGGGCTATGTTAGGCACGTTAAGAAACTTGAGGATGAGTTCAGGCAAAAGGATGGGCTAGTGGAAGATGCAATAGACAATTTTATTACATCACTAGGAGATCTGGAGTCTAGTGACGAAGATGCAGAAAGCGGTAGTGACAGCAGCGAAGGTGACGACTTCTCCGACTCGGATCTTGCACGACAACTGGACTTCTAGGTGAGTTATGTGACAACACTGTGTATTTTAAACGAACCTAGCATCCTTATCATACTCGGAAACTAGACATAAACACCGCGCGGGAAGCAAAACATGATTACGTTACACATTCCTAAGCCTCGCCTTCTTGTGCTGGGCATACAGTATGTTGGAGGGTGAGTAGGAAAGGATATGTGAGTGGAGAAATCCATGTGAATATTATGTTGTATAGTAAAATGGATAGCATGCAAACATTCTCCATGAAAAATACATATACGTCCTGAATTTCGCTACAAACTGTCAAGTGGTTTAGGGATACATACAGGACAAACATACATTCATTTATATTTACGTAAAATATATAAAAGTGGACAAATCTACAATTTTACCTTTAAGTTAATGTAAATAAATGGCCCCAAACCCTTAAAACTGAGATACACTGACATTAAAGCCTATATATTTCATAACATTTTGAGAATTCTCTTCATATTTTCGAAAAATATCATGACTTGGCAAATACTGCTTCATACGAGTATTTTGCCTCTCTTTACTTATAAGTGACAGAGTTCTCCAGAAGTACCAAATGTTTTAGTGATTTTACAGAGTTTCTTCAAGAAACAAACGAATAGGTATGCTGAGCAAACACCAGTTTTCTACATCCGTTTTGCAAACCAGCAATTCATTTTACGAAGGTTGACCCTGACCTTCAGATTTCTCAGAAACTGGTTTGGTAGCCGAGTTTATAGCTACAAAGAAGGAAAAAGCTTTCTAATATATCGCCCACTGTATATGTGTAAACGCGTCAGAATTTGAAGCAACATAAATAGGAATTGATATTTATTTCCTTGTCGGAATCACATTGGCTAAGAAGTGAGGATATGCATATTACACATTCTGGGGTGGAAGGGATGAAATCATCTGCACGAATGCTGTTCTTTTATGTAGCAATTATTGCCATATAAGTAGTAGTTTACCTTATAAGGGATAACTTGCTTCTCGCTGAGAAAGATGAACCTCGCTGTTGTGTGGGCACGTGTAATCTTTTGATGTTCAACTTTGCATATTAAAATTAATGCCAGTACTCAACAAAGCTACAGAAATAACTGAATCCGCAAGATGTACCTTATCAGTTGCTTTGAATAATTGCTTGGAAATTATACTTTTAATCGTTTATAGCCTTGAACAGTAGTAAACAAATTTCGGTAAACAAATTGCATCCAATGAGTTTATTTTGCATATAAAGGCATATGCTTTAGCACTTAACTTATCTAGCCCAGCGATGACCAACCTCGTCTCTTTCGAGATGCCTACCTAATGAGCGGCAATTCCGCTCTCCCCTCCGACTCTTGGAGGGACTGTTAGTCAGTACCCAGTGGCGGACACAATCAGGCGATTCCAAGACAGTTTGTTCTAATGTATTATTGTTTAAAAGTATTTTTGATCAGACTTAATGTGTACCACGGAATGCTATTATCTTTGTTTTATATGTTGACATCCTAAGTCCATATTTTAAAACGTTTCTCCTAGTTCGTACGCACTCTTTTGCAAATCATCTTCATTTGTTTGCGTAATTATATCATCTGCAAAGAGCAGTATATTCATATTATAGTCGTTCTTTAGTTTTGATAACTTGGTATTTTTCCTTTTACTTCTCTAAGAATATCCTCCATATAAATATTTAAGAAGTAGCGGAGACAAACTGCACCCCTGACTAAGACCATTATTAATTATCATTTCTTTTGAAAATCGTCCGTTTCCTAATTTTATTTTTACCTCCGTTTCTTCATACATATTTGGAAGTAACCTTCTTCTTTGAAGACTATACAAAGTTAATTTCTGTTTTCTCTAACTAAACTTTTATCTTGGTCTATAAAAGCCATATGCGTTTCCAAATTAAATTCTCTTCTCTTTCTAATATTTAGTTTATAAAGAACACATTTTCCATACAATTGCGTCCCTTTGTGAAACCATTTTAATTCTCTAATATCAGTGTTTCCGTTGTTCTCTCTAGGCGAGCATTTATTATATTTGTATATAATTTATATGTAGTATTAAGGAGGCTTATACTGCGATAGTTTGAACATATATTTTTTTTTTTCCTCATTTCTTGAAGATTTTGATATTGTGATAGCTTTATGTCAATCTGGGTGGCTCAGTTGGTTAGACGCTGGCCTACTGATACCAAGGTCACGGGTTCAAATCCGGCCCAGAGCGATGGCAGTTTCATGTCAGTATATCTACAGGCACGTAAAAAACTCCTGCGGGGCAAAATTCCGGCACCCCGATGACACTAATGTGATCCTGGAAATTGACTGCGTCGTTAAGCAACTAAACAATTCTTAGTGATAGCTTTATGCCATGATTTTGGAACACATGTTCTTTCTCCAACACTGGTTTATAAACTCCAGCGATCTGTTATGCAATTCCTCTCTTCCTATGTTAGCAGTTCTATATTTATGCCCTCAGTTCCAATTTCATTTTCTGAAGTGTCTGCTATAATTCGTCTGCAGTAATTCCATCTACTGAATCATTTGCATTCTTTGCATTGTATAAATTTGAGTGCAGATAACTTTGAACTAACTTCTTAAAAATTCCTATGCCTGACAATAACTGACATGCGAATATTACTTCTGTAATTGCCGCTCGTAGCACAGAATGCTGATGCTTTTACATAATTATTGTCTTGTACTAAAACAAAAATGAAAAAGTTAGAGGTTAGTAATAAAGATCTATCAAAATGTGCATTAATGGAAGTCCTTTTCGCATTTCACACCGCTTAGAAACAGTCGTAAACACGATGTTTATTTTGTTACCTCCATTCTCCAATTTTTAATCACTTATACGAAGTATGCTAGTAGTTTCCAAAGTGGACTCAAGTTTATCATTGCTGTAGCAAATAAATTGTACATTATAGTATACCGTAACCCGGTGTAATTTAAAGCCTTTAGAGCCGGACGAGACAGATTTCTCAGACGACCTATATTTCATCCCATACCGCACCGACGCCACCAGCGCGTGTACAAAGGAGTAGCTCTGAAAGACTTGATTCTCCCCTTTTCAGGAGATGCAAAAAAATAATCCACTTATCGCTATCTCAGTAACGCTGCGAATTTAATAACGACTTATGGCTTGGCACACTTGCACGAGCTCGCCTCTCACATTGCACAGGGAGAGGGTGAGGAGGAGAGGGAGGGGGAGAGATTCTCACTAATTAAAAAGTTGGTAGCCAAAAGAGTTTTCGCAACTGCTAAGTACACAACTACGAAAGTGCGTAAGAGTGGGATTTTCTTATCTCGTCACACATCTGCTTTAGGCAAACCTGTCGATAGAATACTAACTTTCAGTTTATAATTACTGTAAAAAGGAGTACGTTAGGTCCAAAAGTGAAAAGAAAGGTCTGTTTTACAGTCCCAACTTAGACGTAAATATATTCCTGATTACGTCACTCTCAGATGCAGACAGTTTTATTAATAGGTGAGGAACTAGCGTAGAAACTTTGATTACGTAATTACTAAGTGGTTTGCTCGACGTAATTAATTAAATTTATTTTCCCCGTAGTCTTTATGGCATTGTACAGTTATGTATAACATTTTATAACAAAACATTTCCCGTAGCCGCTATAAATGTAAACATTTACGTCCCTGTGTTATTCCGAATAAGGAATAAAATGATCCTATGATATTCAAGGAAGAGTGTCAAACATTGGCATATGTGTGGACTATCCCCGATAGTCTTCAAGGTTGTGAATATCATGTGCAGACAAATGTCTTTTGACAGTGAAGCATTAATTCAAAAGGACCAGTTCTTTAGAGAATTAGAGTAAGTGTGACTGTAATCATGTGTACCTTCTATTAGGCGTGATGGGCAATAAATAAAATAAATCTGTGTTTACACTGATTAACAGATCCCGAGTTCGTTGATTACACCGTCGTTGTAAACTTAGTCTGAATCTTATTTCAACCGAACCAAACCTCTGGTTAAGTTAAACTGCACTGCAATAGTGTTGGGGAACCAGAAAACCGAAACCGTTTGCATTCCTCTCCTTCCTCCTCCTGCACCTCATCTTCCTCCTTTTCTTCTTTCTCTTCTTCCTCCTGCACCACATCTTCCTACTTTTCTTCTTCCTATTCTTCCTCCGGCACTTCTTCCTCCTCTGCTTCCTCTTCCTCCACTTCTTTCTCTACTCCCTCCTCCTGTTCTTCTTCTTTTTCCTCGCTTCTTCCGCTCCTCCTCTTTTTCTTCTCCTCCTCGTTTCCTTCTCCTCCTCGTTTCCTTCTCCTCCTCGTTTCCTTCTCCTCCTCGTTTCCTTCTCCTCCTCTTTTCCTTCTCCTCCTCTTTTCCTTCTCGTCCTCTTTTCCTTCTCGTCCTCTTTTCCTTCTCGTCCTCTTTTCCTTCTCGTCCTCTTTTCCTTCTCGTCCTCTTTTCCTTCTCGTCCTCGTTTCCTTCTCGTCCTCGTTTCCTTCTCGTCCTCTTTTCCTTCTCGTCCTCTTTTCCTTCATGTCCTCTTTTCCTTCTCGTCCTCTTTTCCTTCTCGTCCTCTTTTCCTTCTCGTCCTCTTTTCCTTCTCGTCCTCTTTTCCTTCTCGTCCTCTTTTCCTTCTCGTCCTCTTTTCCTTCTCGTCCTCTTTTCCTTCTCATCCTCTTGCCTTATCCCCCTCTCCTCCTCAACATCCTCTTCCACCTCACCTCCTCTTCTTCTTTTTGTCCTTCTCTTCAACCTCCTCCTCTTCAACCTCCTCCTCTTCGACTTCCTCTTCCTCCTGCTATTCTTCCTCTCCCTCTTCTTCCGGCGTAACTGAATGCTATTGGTACACCTTCCAGCTTAGAAAAAGCAAAACCGCACCGAAATAATGGTCATTCGCGATGAAAATTAAGCGTAATCTTAAATTAACGTGGCAGGCTTATATCCACAAAGAACAGTGGAACAATTTACAGTAAGTAGTATTTTTATTCTTACACCACAAGTAAATAGTACTGATATACCTGGTAGCTTAGAAAAAAGCTTAATGTTCTGAAATAATTTAGAATGAAAAATAAACGTAACAGTTTAGCATTAAATTAACGTGGCAGGCAACCACTTTCAACTAAAACTAAGTTTCTCAGTAACGGAGCTTGTAGCAATTTAGGTACATTCAGCGTTTTGTTTGGAATTGAACATTGAAATATTAGAAATTATTCATCAAAACTCGTTTTTATATGCACTTCAAAGTTAATCATGGCCAAAATAGAACATATTCTCATAGATATACAGGTTGGACGACAGACAATTTTATCAGTGCTTATGGAAGCTTGTCCTGTATGCATGAAAAATTGTATTACACGGTCATAAATTTTGCTTGCGCTTATATTCAAACATGCATTGCTATTTTAATAGAAATACACATTAAAATAGTTACGGTTTTGCGGTTTATACCTTCTCTTGATTTCGGTCCTATCCGATTTCGAATTTTATGAAATAAGGCCAGGAGTCTCCCATTCCGCAGGTCTGAATATGTTTAAAAACTCGTGGTTATTCCACATCTGAAAGTGATTAGATCTATTTAAGAAAGTGTTGGGTCCCCCATGTCTTTCAACTTCCCTTCAACTTACCTTCCCGGTAAACACATGCTCAGCTTACACCACAGCAATTAAACTGTAACTAAAGTTTAAACGAAAGACGGGTTCCAGTAAACTTAAACTGAAGTTCAACTGAAGATTAACGCTCATAAAACTAAATAAAATGTAAAACTATAGTTTAAACCTCACTGAGAAATTAAGCTTGCTTTATAATACCGGCCTTAACAGAACTTGTCAAGTGCGTATGTTAACATTTTGCTTTTCGGCCGAATTTCATTTCATTTCTGTATTACTTAAAATGTGAAGTGTTGTACTTGACAGTTAACGTGTTGGATATTTTCTGCTTGCCTTGGAAAACAACTCAATTCGTTCTTCGTATGTGATCGGGCGAGCTTCGGAATTGTCCGGACTGTAACCACGGTAACATGGTACTTATGATTTCTGCATGGTAGTTCCATTGTTTACTCCTATTGTTCTGTACTCGTATACTTGATTTAGTTGCTCCGCGTGAAGTTATGCAACGGACGGCAGAAGACACTTTCATTAGTCAATTATATTATGTTCAGGCTACCATTGTGGAATGTTTCGTGCAAGGATTACAGATAGGATAAAAAGAGTGGACAATTATGCTGAACTAAGCGCAATTTTTTGTTGTTCCAGAAGCAATAGAAAAAAGATGCCTCACTTAGCTACAGAACTCCAAAAGAGGCTCAAGTCTGATACGCTCTCAAACATAAAATATCAGCAAATTTGGAAGCAGAAACAGAAGTTTACCCAGTACAAAGTTACATAGTTTTATTTAAAGAGGACTGAGTTACTATTTAATGAATAACTTGGTGGTACCAAGGTCATAGGTTTAGTGTTATAAACTATTTAAATTCTATATAGCAAAAGCGTAACTTGGTATGAATATTTCTACACGAAATAAATAACAATAACTTATTCGCAGTTAACAGTTTTAGTTTTACAAGAAGGAATTAAAATCAATATGCATTAGTGAATTGTGCATTTGAGAAGGATTTAATATCCAACAATTAAAAAGATTGTTAAAATACACGATGTTACACCAGTAAATTGTAATATCTGTGCGGTATAGATACAAGATGATATATAACCAAGACTGAATAAATGAAATCAGGGAATGAGGTTTAGATCATCAATCTTTCTGATAATCACAATAGCTTTTAAAGGTGTAATGCACTCCACCTTAGTATTACTGTTTTGCACACAAAAGAACATCCTGTATTATTCCACAACGTATGTTTATTTATCTTCTAAAGTATTGTACAGTTTACTTGCATTTGTTCAAAAAAATTCAATTAGTGCAGCTAGGAGAAAGAAAAAAAAACAAACTATTACATCATTCTTGAGTACAAACAAACCTGTTTGTTTGCGGGTAGTCTTCTTGCCCTGGCTACCCAGGTTCGTGTACTGTTTTATCATTCTACTAGAACAAATTGTGTAACTTTGATTTAATAATCACTTGCCAAATATTGAATAGTTTTGATTTCCATCCAAGATTACTATTAACGTTGGATGTCTCTATGACAACGTGGAGGGAGACTTTGCAGCTCGACCAAAACGTGATCTTTTGTGTGTATGACCCTGACGGTGAACCCCACCGGGAAGATGGATGAGGTGAAAGAATCCGAAGGACGGGCGGAACGTTGCCACGACAGAGCTCTTTCGGGTTCGTACTCCCAAGGGGTGGCGGGACTCCGAAATTGGGATTGTACCACCCAATGCGCGACCCACAAACCAGTAGACTCGCCTGCTGCTACCGCGAGGCTCGCTGACGCTTCCATTTCTGAGAGAAATCTAATGAAATGAGATGATTAATGAGGGACAGGAAATTCTGAGGATAGGAAATCCTTCCGTATTCGCCTTGCGATCCGAGGAAACCTCTGAAAAAATCGAAGCTCGGCCACGGGGATCGAAACCGCGACCTCTGGAATGCGGGCCACAGCCACGTTACCGCTTGAGCCATCCCGCTCGGTATAACTATAGATAATAAATTAATTAATGCATGCTCTGTGATGTTAGTTAGGCTGTAAGCTTAATGTACAATCCAGTTTTGCTGAAATATAGTTTATTAATTTAGTATTTGGGAGTGTCTGTCCCATTTATTTCAGGATGGTAACAATATTTTAGTCCAGCGAATAAAAAAAGAAATTTAATTCTCCTCTTTATGATGCATATGGATTTATAGAAATAATACTGTAAATGGAAATTATTGCAAGGTCTCCCCAATACATAGATGACTAAATTGGCAGTTTGGGGTTCTTAAATTCACACGCTACTGAAGGTCATGTTAAATCTTTGCTGTCGCGTAACTTGGTGTCGGGAATTCACCTCTCAGCATGGGAGCACTCGCTTAATACACAGCATGCGTGACAGGAAGACAACTTGGATGATTGATGGATTGTACAGCAACGGCGAGAAGTTCCAAAGCATGGCATGATCGTATCGCATGACGAAAATACATGCTACCTACTCGTGCCACTTTATTATTGAGCCATATAAGTGTTCAGAAAGGGTCCCACTGTAACGTGTGGAGCTTCCATTAGGGAGGTACGGGTTCGATTCTCGCTAGTTCGACCTCACTACCATGGGTTTTTTTTTCTGGTTTATCTGGGTTGGTAAGCAAATACTGAGCTCGTTTCCGTTCTACCATGAAGTTTCTGTCCATAACTTCCTCTGCTTATCATTTCTTTTCATCTCAGTGTGGTAGAACCAGGTAAGATCGTAAGTCTATGAAGTGGATTTTTCTCTTTTACCAAATACGTTTATGTTCATCAAGGACGACGTTTAGTAATTAATAAAGGTTTAATACCTAGAGTAGTCGTTTGATGATGGAAAGGCAGGATGTGAAATGTCCACTGTGTAAATGTTTCTTCATGGTACTTGGAGGGACTGCTGGGGTCGGATGTTTCTTCGGCTGTTCTCGGGTACCCCAGATTACGAAACGTTAACGAAACGTTAAGTCGTGCCATATTCGAACTGTTAAAAAAAGTGCGCGAATTTTTTCAAATTGCATATAAACGGAAATTTTCACTACACAATTAAAATTTTGAAAAACGAATCCATTCATTTTGTCAGAAATGCTGATGCTTCTTCAAATAAGTGCACCTAAGTGAACATCAGCGTATCAGCGCGCGCGCACGACTGTGTGTGTGTGTGTGTGTGTGTGTGTGTGTGTGTGTACAGCATAACTAAAAAACGAAAAGTCGGTTAAAAAGCAAATTTGGTATTTAAGTGTAATATCTTCCACGGATGCGACACAAAGATTTTGAACAAAATTCCTCCACCTTAAGGTGCATGGAAAATTTTTTCGAAAATATTGATTTTCTCAAAGAATGGCTCCGAGTTTGATTAATACACCATATGTAGATGTTTTTATGGCAAATGAAATGTATATTTTAAATTTTTTGGCTATAGGCTATGTAGTCCTGTTGATGACTTTTGCATAGCTGGTAAGCCGTATGAAATAGACTAAGTCTTACTGTAACAAAAATGCAAATCTCGTTAAAACACACAATTTATGTCCAATTAAATTTTTTTTGGAGTGATCCATTTTGGAGATATTCCTTGTTATTTTTATGAGTTTTGCAATACTTAAGCTCTTCTCAAATGGAAGATCGTTATTCACATTTTTATCTCTTGGCCGTGCAAATAGAACGTAACTTCAAAGCCTAAAAACATTTGACTGCCGCTTGAAGCCTACTGTGTTCCCATATTTCTGTCGCACCTACAAGAAAATCAGCAGTAAGGTAATTTTTGCAAATGTTTGTTGCGATTAGCATGAAGTAGAGGAATAAGTGTTTGCGCAATAGCAGAGAAAGTCATGTGAGTGCAACACACCAGATTCTTCATATGTAGATTGTTGAACTAGATGTGCCCTTAACGACTTAGAAAGGTAAAATCGGGCTGAAAAATCCAATACCACATCCGGAATTTGAACCATTTTTCAGTGTGATGCAACTGTTCCAACATTGTCATACACACGGAAGGGCAATCAATTTCTATGTACATTTAACATATACTGACTTACTTAGTGACCATCGTTGGAGGGAATTAAGAAATGTAGCTCTAATTTTCGTTCTAATTCTAAAGGAAGTTTTGATTTCTGAGATCTATCCACTAAGGATCACACTGTAAGAGAGCTATTGAATATCAGCAGCAGTTAACCGTGATCCAGTTCATCGAGTGATAATTGAATTCATGAAGGTATGATTCAGCTGACTACGTTACGCTACCGTGACATCCAACTGGGATTTAAAGTTAACGGCTCTTGAAATGAGACTTACAGTTTCTTGCAATCCGTTTATGTGACTTTAACAACTTCTAATAGGAACAGCCATAAGAGCACCTCCTTCACTCAAAAATTAGTTTCCAACCCCCTCTTTTCCACACACCCATACACGTCTCACAGAGTTTGCTCAGTCCCTAATGAGTTTTAAAAGTTTCATGAAGCTTACAACTTCGACTTCTCTTATAACTACTGCAACTTGAGAAACACTTTGAGCAAATGTCACGTCTGGGCGGCAACAGTTTTCTCTGTTGTTCCAATTTAATCTTTTCCATTACTGCATCAGAACGTGTAGCGATAATTTTGGTCTGTTCTTGCAATTCACTCATAACTTTCGTTGCTGTTACAATGGGCTCATACTTTGAAACTATATGTTGTTTGGTTGAGTGACTTCGGAATTGAACTCTGGTTAGTAGATAACTGCTTGGATGTGTATGTTAATGGCTCACATTTGGGAGGTACCATGTTCAAATTCCGTGGGCCCAACAATTTTTTATTTCTTCTGGTTTCCCTCAGTCGCGAATGTAAATTCCGGATTGGATATTAACACCTCGATCCGAAGTTCAACGTTAAGCCAAAAACAATAGTAAAAATGAAAGATAATTGCAACAGTAAATGCTATAGCCTGGATGAACCTTAATGCCATCTGCCCATCACACAAGTAGAGGGTGCAGTTGTCCTGCACTGATCCCTGACTGGACCCGTGACGACGCAAGATGGTATGCTATAGGGATAAGACCTTGAAGACTAACTGCCTGCCACACAGCAATCTACGAGGTATCTCCTAGCAGATCCGTCGTGACGTAAAATAAATAGAGAAAAAGTTAAGTGTTGTTTCGGGAAAGAAATGATAGAATGAAAGATAGTTGGCAACAGTAAATGCTATAACCTGGATGAACCCTAATGCCATCTGCCCATCACAGAAGTAGAGAGTGCAGTTGTCCTGCACTGATCCCTGACTGGATTCGTGACGACGCAAGATAGTATGGTATAGGGATAAGACCTTGAAGACTAACTGCGTGCCACACACCAATCTACGAGGTATCTCCAAATAGACCCGTCGCGATAAGAAGTTAAAGCGGCTTAAAATAAATAGAGAAAAAGTTAAGTGTTGTTTTGGGAAGGAAATTTGGAAAAGAAAAGTTCCACGACTAAGCTTAGGGTATTTCCCCGATATTTGCCAGTTACAATGACGAAGGAAAACCTTGTCAATGGCGAGGAAAATAAAATAAAGAATCATACATGATTCAGTTAAAACCGAACCGAGGGAATTGACCGGTATTCAGAGGTCCTAGAACAAAATAGCGATTAATATGCCTAGGTTTTATTGTATTTTCATTCATTCGCCAGATAAATACCAAATTGGAGATAGAATTTCATTCGTAGAAAGGGAAGGCACAGAAATAAAATGGGTGGTGCAGGAAGTTGATTACAATCACACCGATGTACACATTTCTCAGGAAAGATAGCACTGCTTTTGTTTATTTATTTTCTAAATTTTTTATCGTTAAACTTGACTGTAATAGTTTCTCTTATCTGCTATACGGGATGAGCAATACAGGTAAAATTTAATCAGTGTAGGTATACAGCCTACTGCATACTCCCTCACACTAACAAAAGAGCTTATTGCGTACTGACCAATATCTATAAGCAGCCTGCAGATCATTGCCACGAAACCAAAAGCCTCTCGTTGATAATATGAATACATAGCACAAACACTTGTTAGGAAGGTTTGAAGGTTAATTGCTTTACCCAGTACAAAGTTATTTTTTAGACATGGCAAATTACGCAGTGGTTTATGATCGAGTTCACTTTTGTATTTGTAAGACCACAGGGGTGTTAGGTTATCTTTCACACTTCCGTGTAGTACATAAACCTCGCAGACCGTGCGTGACTAACTGCAGTGACACCTCGCATATCAGTAATTATTTACTTTTCTTCACGGTGGTGTATCCTTTGTAGTATTTTGTCACACGTTGTTAATACTATTTGAAGTAACAATGGTTCACGCCGCCTAATAATGTCCCAATGTCCCTTTGAAACAGTCCTTTGCCACGGATAAAGCTATGAGGTTTTTCTCCTTGGGTATGCGTGAGTTGTGTTTTCAAAATATGACACCAATACTCCATTATACCGTCTGTTAATAGAGCTTCATTTTTTACACTGTTTTCTCTGAGCCGTTGCTGAACAATATACGTCTATTATAATTCACCAGCCAAGCAAAACTCAGTTCACAATTGCATTTAAAATGTATTTTACGGCGATCACTTTGTGTGTCTGTTGGTTTGCACGCACTTATACGCTCCAACAAATGTAAGTCTGCTCACTTCGACAGACCTTCTCCGACTGACGCGAACTATTCCGCTTTTTAATCTCGCAACACCACTCCCTTTTTCTCTATTCATTTTACTATAATTATTATTATTTTTAAATTCCTATTTTCAATGATGATCCTTACGTATGTTTAATTTCGGTATAAAATGTCTTATTTATTTCAAGGAAGAAAACAGAGATGTTACCCCCGTCAATTTGCATGATGTCACTCGAACAGATCCTAGCAAGGTCATTCGCCACGTCTAAAAATATCCCTGCACATGATGAGCTAAACTTTCATTGACATACTTTTGGTTACAGTGCAGCTTCCAAGATTTCAGGCTTACTGTTAGTGTTGTGTTGAGTTTTTTGTGGTAGTGAAAATGTCGAACAAGAAGAAAGGACAAGTTAATATAATGGAAATTGAATTGCATGTGTTAAAGAGAACGGACAAACGAGAACGTATTAACAGGTAACAATTTATAGAATATTCTATACTTTTGTTTCCTATATTGTGCTAGAATATATATTGATCTAATGTGCAGTATTATGTTACGAGTTGTGAATAACAGACCCCTTATTCCGTAAAACTCGACATTTAGGTAACTCAACAGTCTCTCACTCCACATTAGGTCGAGTTATCGGAATTTCACTGTGCCACATGATTTTGAACGCATGCGTTCAAACATAGGAACTATAGATATAAACATAGGAGACGAAAACCTTTCGGATTTTAAATACATATTCAAAGTGGTAAGAAATGTTCCGCTTTCTTTCAACCTCTGTAGGAAACACCTAAAACTATGAAAACACGAGTAAAGTGAAATAAAATGTCTTAGTATTTTCAAAGGAAAAACTTGATAATTAGAAACGCTGTGTTCAAGTTAAAAATAAAAGCAAACTCTAAATTACATAAAAATAAGTGGGTGTTTAAGCAGAAATTCAAAACGTAATTTGTTCTTTTGTTTGGAAAATTCTATAGGAGTTGCTGCTGTTGGCTAAACTGCGTTTCTTATACATTATTCAACACGTTATACAAATGTAGATGTTAGCAAAAGCATTCAGATATTCTACAGTCGACAGCACCGCCCGGTTTCTGCCTTTTACATGAAAGCTTTACTCAAGTGACTTGATTTTAGTACTTCAAATTATTCTCTATAAAATTACTATCGCAACCCTAAAGACTTGTTATTTGCATGTTCATTGAAATGAGTTAAATGTTCGCTTAGAACACCCTTGTTTCACAATATATTGTGGTAAACGACAATTCCAGTTATTTTTTCTGTCACTGTATTTCTATTCTAAAACTAAAACACAAAATCATTCCTCTATCTTAACGTTTACACAACTTACAGTTCAAAGTGATCTTGCAACTCAGAGCGGTTCTGTTCTCTAGTAACCTTGACACACACTTCACTGTCTTTCTACATGCCCTGTCTAACAAACAAGTGGCTTCGCCGATACACTCGGAAATACTTACCGCCACCAAATGGTGTTGACAAATTGTGAGCCTTGGCTATCTGTATATTTTTTATGCAAAGATTTTCTGTCATTCGGCTTACTAATTATACAAAAGTAATGCTGAATAAAGAGGACGGCACAGGGTGTTCACAGTAAATGCGAAAAAATCTTTAAATTAGCTTATAATACATTTTAATCAAAATAATTGCAGCAGGTTTTGAGAAAATAAAAACATATTCAAAAGTTTTCCATTTGAAGAGTGGGATGGGGCGATTTTGTGGAAAACCTTCACTGTCGCATGCTGGGAAACTTTTTGTTTTTGAGTTATAGTCAAACATAGACTCGAAAAGCTTTTTGTAAATGCGTTTTTTGTATTCAAAGAGTCAAAGTGGATGCATCTCGGCATTATAACAATAGAAAAAAATATTTTCATTTACTTATGTATCACTTTATTGCCTTCTAAAATTGTATCGCAAATACACAGTTTTGTTCTCATCGTTAACGCAGCCTTAGTCTTTCGTGGTATCATAACTCAGAACTTTTACTTCTCGTAACCTTACTCAGTCCTTTCAATGTCTTTCTTCACTATGCGGTACTCTGACTATGACGTTACAATCACTCGACGCACGCTGAATCTTCTCACGACGCACGACGTATCCCTCACGACGACTCACACACTAACACACTCACCGGCTAACGTCTGAAACTCTAACTCTAATTCACCGCTACTTTCTCTCCTCCTTTATAGCTGGGCTGACGTCACACGTATCTTTCTCGATCTGGTTGGTCACGCTGCTGGGCCTTTCTCAAAGGCTCCGGAGGAAACTTCCTTTTTTGTGTAGCAGCTTCGATTATTATTAGTCATGTACACACAAGCAGGCACGAGAGGCAGCCTGACCTTGAATGCCATTTCCCGCTCGCCGGCATGGCATTTGGTATAAAGAGCTTAGCCCCGACAGTCACAGTATTACATTTTGTGTACTATATATAAGTAAACAGTGAGGAAAGTAAGATGAGATATTTTCTATTAGCTTGGCTGTCAGAATTTTTTAAGTTCAAACTTATACCTTTTGGATCATTGCACTGTTTTTGCCCAATGCGAACGGTAGAGTACTAAAATGTGATCCAAATATAGGACACGTGTATAAAGTTATAATCTCCATTTCTTGAAGTTTAGACAAGGGAAAACTACGATCTGAAACAAGTCTTTGTTGCAGTACTAATAGAAAAATAGAAAAGAAAAGAAAGAAAGCAAAACAAACCGAAAGGAAAAGCAAAAAAAGAAAAAGAAAAACAGAATTGGACCTAATGATGAACTAAAACCGGCGGCGCCCACTGTCCGACCGCTGCGTCCGCCATTTCTGCCCCTAGTGGGCGTCATAAGTGAGGTGCAGTACCAGAGCTTTATAGCCTGAATGCCTTATATGGAGTATATTGTGGATTGACCTTCCCTCCACCCCCCCCCCCCCAATCCCAGGGCCCTCATCAGGCTGAATGAATTCCACACCAGGTCCCGCACTGGAAAGCAGCTGCGCTTCATCATGCTGAAGAATTGAATCTGGTTTAGTGTAATTTGTAAAGCATTAGCATTCTTTTAAAAGACCATTATTCCTGATTTGTGTTGTTCAATTAACGTAGTTGAAAGTACTTCAACTATCGATTTCCTAAATTGAATTTCAAATATATCGAAATCATCAGGTACCTGAAAAGCAAGCAATGGTCTCTCAAACCAGATAACTATATGAGCTACAGACACATATGCAATTAAAGTCTTTATATCAACCTGACGTAAAGATATTAATCGGTTCAGCTCTTTCCCTCATAGCTCTGGGAGTAGTAGACATGCGCAGTGCAAATTAAACGGAGTTTCTGCAGTTCTATACGAATTTATGATGACCGGAAGCAACTCTGTAACCAATGAAACGGTGTTACATTTGTGATAAATTATTTAGTATCTTCGTGCGATGAAACAATGTAGAATTCCAGCAGAGGACGTGCAATAAGAAGATGGAACTAAGCTGTGATTTATATTCCTCAGCGAGCGCTTTACGCTGCATTAAATTCCCATTTATTGATTTTACCTTTGAGGTTGATTCTCTCGTATCGTATTTTCTAGTGGAGATTTCAAATAGCCGGAAAGTCCTTCTTATGCGACAGGCAAGACATATTAAATTGTGGGTAGACTGTGAAACTGTGTGGTAAACTCCATCATAATAAAAGCATAGAAAAATTATTTATAACACTCACATGACTTTTCATACTCATAAAGCTATTACCTTTTATATTATCATATACATATAAAAATTATTTTTATCACTAATAATAATCATCTTACTTTTAGTTCGTAGTTACTAGGTAATAAAAGCTATGCTTTGCACTCCAGCAAAGCACAAAACACAGTATCAAAATATAAAATACAAGTTCAGCAAAGGTGAAATGCACTTTAAACATGATCATCTGTACCTTATTTTTCTTGATAATATCTATGCATTAAAGCAAAAACTCTCTCCCCTAACTGATAGTTATTCTAATATTGAACCATTCCAATTTGTAACTCGACGCAAATTTTTCTATTATCAGAATCTATTATTACTACTACAACCTATAGTAAGAGTTTGGTCTCTTCATAAAATTAAAATTACCTGCTACTTTCAGAAAAATTGTACTGCGAATAATAATGATGATGATGATGATGATGATGATAATAATAATAATAATAATAATAATAATAATAATAATAATAATAATAATAATAATAATAATAATAATAATAATAATAATAACAATAATAACAATAATAATAACAATAATAATAACAATAACAATAACAATAACAATAACAATAACAATAACAATAATAATAACAATAACAATAACAATAACAATAATAATAATAACAATAACAATAACAATAATAACAATAACAATAACAATAACAATAACAATAACAATAACAATAACAATAATAATAATAATAATAATAATAATAATAATAATAATAATAATAATAATAATAATAATAATAATAATAATAATAATAATAATAATAATAATAATAATAATAATAATAATAATAATAATAATAATAATAATAATAATAATAATAATAATAATAATAATAATAATAAATAAAAATAATAATAAAAATAATAACAATAATTCTCGTTATTCAGTACTTTATCATTACTTTAAGGTTCTGTCGATATTCAGTTGGTTGTCACGATTGAATGGTTAGAGCAAGAAATTTTAAGTAGCGTCCAGTATTAAAACAGTTAACTGTCGTTATTGCCTTTCCATCTGCAATGAAAAGTGTAATGTAGTTATTTGTGCAAATATGTATCTCGATTAAAAGGAAGTAGAAGAAGAAACAGATATTCGTTTATAGAATCTATAGTAGCCCCGTTTAATTGTTTAATTTCTAACTGCCATGTTGGGAGCTTTGACTTGAACAACTCGCTGGCTGTAGATTCTTCAACTTTAGTCTTTAATCGTTAAATGTACGTTTTGTTGAACTGCTCCCGTTCCAGTGAGTTGAAGTGGACAAAAGTGGAGTGCTGCAGTGATGATGGAAATCGTTACTTTAGCAGACAGTTGAATTGGGAATCGAAAAAGTTCCGATAGGAGATAAGTAGAATGCAGAGGACAGACGCCAAGTAATTTTTTCCCATCCATCTTGAAGTCTCGCTACACAAACAGTTTTGCGAATGGATTGGGCTCATACATCACGCTACCTTCATGTTGCCGGATATATCCACGTTCACTTGTCCGTTATCAGCAGCCGTTTTCATTACGTCAGGATCCCCTAGAGAGTGAATGAAAAACGATCGCATGTGTGGGTGATTCTATATCTACTGGTGCAAGTTAAAAATATACCATCCCCGATACATTAGCCTGCCACGAATAACTATACTTCCACTGCATATTGCACGCGATTACCTACAATTGGATTCGCTACACAGCGATTTATAGCACCAAATTTACTTTCGCTTAAATTAAAATTACCCCAGATTGGGGTACTCGCTGGAAAGTTATGACACTAATTCACTACAGCTTCGAAATGGGCAGGTATTACAGTTTAGACAATCATATCTAACACCTAACAACATTACATTTCCTGATTTATTAATGGTCGTGCTTTGCAGTATTTACTACCGCCTGTTGTGCACAAAGTATTCTAATATTTACAGGCAGCAATACGCATCAAAACAACCCAAAACTTGATCGGTTACATTTTCGGTTTACCAATTATACTGCGACAAATGACAAGTCCAGTCGGTTACATTTTTTGTCAATGTATTTTTCTTCTAAAGCAGCAACAATTCGTTGTAGAGTTGCAACTCACAGACGATCGTACCTTTAACAAAAATACTGCTCGCAGTTCTACTGCTCTCTTTTTCTCTAACAAACGGCTGGCTTCGACAATACACAAATTACTTCACACAAGAAACAACTCCAACGCGACGTTTAAATGTCAGAAACTACCTCTGATGATACACACTCAAACTCTCTCAACACACACTTAAAAACTAACTCACTCAGTCCTAAAGAACTGCTTGAATACTGGCTCGCTCACTCGCTTATATAGCCGAGATGAAGTGCCAGCAAGTTCTCTGGAAAGTGCGCCTTTTCTCAAAACTTTTCGTAAACAAGCTAGGCACGTGAACAGCTTATAGAACTGCCTGAAAGCGCCCTGTTCTGCCACGCTCACAATCTACTTGTTCTGACCACTCCATTGTCGTCGACCGCGTATTTGCAAGCAGTGGTATAAGGTAACTTCACCTTGAGCGACCAGCGTCACATTACAAAAAATGCAAAATGAATTAAGAATGAAGACTACTTCACAGCTATTCGCTGAAGATAAGATATACATTTTGTTATGGAAATGTTTTAAACACATCACATTTTAACAAAAATCGTTGAGCTATTTTCGAAACAAGTCAAAAATGGAAACAGCTTTCCATGTAAAATTTGTGTCGTTATTGGAAGAAGCTGGACCTAAAATGCGAATTTTGAAATTTCTGGGGTTTCGAGATTGGATGCAGCTATGGTGTTTCTAGACAGACGCGCATGTCCAGACTCTTTTACGGAATATGTTTTTCAATAGCGATTCAGGAACCTGAGAATGTGTGGTAGCGAAAAAATTTGTACACCTATTGAATTTTTGGGTGGAATACATACTTCGTTTACGAGTACTATATACATAAGCAGAATTAAAGTAGAAGTATCCTGCAAACACGAGACTAAAATTACTTCTGAGAGATGAGAAAAACATTAGTAGCAGTGCAATAATATTTGACAAACGAGACTGCTTAGTTGAAAAACGGTAATAGCTGTCTCGTTCAACACTTAAAGGATGGCTTCTTAAAGACTACCTATTCAAATTTATACTGCATTCGCTTATATAGCTAAGAATAACGCAGTTTTTGTCAAAATCCACCTTTTCGTAAAAAGCCCGGCACGTGAACAATTCCTCCAATTGCCTGCAAACACTTTGTTCTGCTGCGTTCATTGTTACCTTGTTTACTCGCCGACCTAGTGGGATGAGGTAGCTAACACCGAACTTGCATGTATGCAAGTAGCTGGACCTTGAGCGTCTCTGTGACGACCATGTTATCTACAATAAAATTGTAAGCTCTCATGGAAAGAAACAGAAAACATCCGTTTATCTTTGCATACTATGTACCACATATTCGAGTTCGTATGAAGAAGATTAATTGTAATATATACAAAATCGATTTTAACAGAAAATAAACTAGAACAAACAGGTGTCACTTAAGAGCGATGGCCTTGAAACTCGCTAACAAACTAGCTCACAAATTGAACATTGAACACTGAAAAACCTGTGCTCTGGCTGTTTCTCTATTCGAGAGCTAAATCTTTAAGAAACCAGTCACTCTATGCTGATTTTGAAATTCCGTGCTTTTTCCATGACATCATTAGTTAAAAATATGCTGGTATAAGATATCAAGATTTGTATGATAAGCTATGGGCAATAACATTCATAACAAATATATCGGAAATGGTTAATGCTTTAAAAATATTTAAAATAAATTGTATATTTGCATTGAGGATAAAAGAGGACACATATATTTAGAGATTTTTGAAAACAAAAATAACAAAAATGTTTTACACAAGAATAGTTTGTGCAGAACTATGCGCATTCTTGGAAGATTTTTATCCCTCATTGCGTTTTTGAGTTATGTATATTCTCCCTCTCTCTTTGTCTCTATCTACCTGATACACATAGTTCTTAATTAATTCTTTTTTACATTTAGATGATCTCAGAAAAAATATTTGCTGTGAAACATGGATATTTTTAAATTAAATTGCGTTCATCAATGGAAGCAACTGTCTGTTTTGTTGTTAAAATCTTCGCACAATTCATTGCCATTACTTGTATGGTTCCTTGGTTGCTATTAGTAACCGCAAAGACGTATTTTTGTAGAATAATTCACAATCCTTTAGCCCTTGCAGTTGAAATTCGACGGCCCACGCTGAAAGCTGCAAACACAGGCGGATTATAAGCGCATTCACTAGATTACATACAAAGGCATGAAATCCAGCCATACACCATTTAGGTGTCATACAACAAGAGCTGAATCAGCCGCATTTCCAAGAATTGCAATCGTTTTCCTCGTCTGGACACAGTCAGCAGATCTAGAGCTCAAATCAGTCCACTAACAGGACGTGAGAATACTTTTCTACTCTGCCAAAAATAAACACTGTAAGCGTGTAAGCATAACAACTCTTCCGCCAATCGTCTGTCATTTCTTGTTGGAGGTCTATGCCCATAAACGAAAAACGTGCGTAGTACTGTGATTTTGGAGGTCGAGTTGGCACTGGCTATCATTTTAGCCCAAAATATTTGTTTTTTTCCGTCTTTGTCCGCTGTATTCGAGGAAAACATATGTAAATACATATCACTTGGTCGTTTAACAGTGATGAAACCACAACTTCCGGGCTCAGTATCTGGGCTGCGTATAGGGAAAATTATATAAGCAGAGGCGACATGAGAGGGTATCATACGACGACTAGTCCACTCACACGTGACTTGGTTGAAATTAACCAATCATGTAGGTACATAACAATTTCAATTTTCAACCAATGACAGCCTTCATTCGCGAAAAAATCAGATTTCACTATTACCTCCTCTGAATTTTAATTATCATCTCGACAAACGTTTAAACCAGAGAAATGGCTGCTGCCTTTGCA
Source organism: Tenodera sinensis (assembly GCA_030765045.1). Taxonomy (NCBI): domain Eukaryota; kingdom Metazoa; phylum Arthropoda; class Insecta; order Mantodea; family Mantidae; genus Tenodera; species Tenodera sinensis. The sequence continues at coordinate 58,272,926 of CM060963.1, forward strand.
AGAGAACGGATGAATAGTGCACGTCGATGCACTCTTTGTGTCAATCGCAATGGGCGTGCGTTCCAACATTTACTTTGACTAGTAAAGCAGTGATTAACTGTAAAAAATGACATACTTGTGATTTCTTTGTCTTCTATGTTTGTTTATTGGATTAAGATTGTGTGGCTTACTAAGAAAAATGCAATATCAATTTATATTATTTATTTTGCCATAAATACTTAAACTGGGTGGGAAGCAGTAATCTATATTACCTCGTCTAGCGCTTAAACGAACCACCACCACCGCAAAAAAAAAAAAAAAAAAAAAAAAAAAACCTTTCCTTAACAAAAGTTTTTAAAATAGTGTTATCTATCAGCTCCCAAGGTTTTCTGTATAATTTTGGGACACTTGTATATTAAGGTACCATTTAGCAAAATATCAGTCTGTATCTATACACCTAACACCCTGTACAGAAGCCCATAAACCCTGCAACTTAACAGTGCGACTTCTTGGGGAACATTTACTTGTGCACAATTGCTTGCTACTTTTCTAAAATTACGAAGCTCTCTGTTAGCTGCACCGTTAACAAGATATGCTACATATAACAATGTATAACTTTGAAACTTGAGTGCGAGAATAGAATTCCTTGGAGATATTACGAAGTTCTGAGCGCAGTGGTATTCAAACTACACTACAATAGCAACCAAAAATGAAGTACTTTGTTTTGCATGCGGATTACTTCGCCAACAAAACAGATAGCTGTGAAGAGCCCTTCACAACAACACACGCGGTTATATTGCAAAACTTTTTGAGAGGCAAGCTTTTACTCACTCAAGTGTTTTAGCACGCTCCGTCTCAGATTTGAAATATTACGGCATTACGAAAGTGGAGAAAAAAAATCATAAAATGAAGACCTCTAGAAATTCAGGTATGAGAAATTACCTTAATTACACAGATTGATAAATTATAGTTTACAAATAGTCAGAAAAGCAATATAGTTTTAAATAACTTTTAGAGTGTTTATTTTAAAAACAATAATTCTGCCGTTTTAGTACATTACAGAGGACAAACTGATATATTATCCCAATTTTGAGTTTACCTATATTTAAAATAGATTTGTAGGCAAATGACAAAGGACACAATCTTAAGGGTGTTCCAGTATTTGTCATCCTCATGGCAACAAACTTTTTCTTCTTCTTCACCTTTATCTTCTCTCTCTCAGCGTCGGGCCCATCACAACAAACGCGAGAACTTAATATTTTCTTAATATTTTAAAATAAAGTTTTAACGCACACAGCAAAGCAAACGATTAGAAATGGCCTACGTGCGGTGCTTGCTCCAGCAACTGGGGCTAGCATCTGGCTACCTTTAAATTATATTCTCCAGAAGGTAAGAACAACGAACTTAAACCTGAGAATTTACAAATTTAAATGAACTTGCTCAAACATAAAATTGCTGAAATGTAAAAGCCTAGTCATTGGAGTGCCTTCAGCTTTATGAAACACAGTTAATTCTATTTTAAGTATATAGCTTAGCACTTTGTTTAAACGAAACGTTTTAATTTAGTGTGGCATTTGCATTTCCTGATGGTTAATCAGACCCAGCTAAACATTACAAAGAGAGGAACCACTCTTTGAAGCACACAATGAAGTTTCAAACAGATAATTACTGTTTCACAATTGCACTGAATTAAAAACAGAAATAGATCATTATCATGCAAAAATTGAAACTCTGTGGGAAAATAGAATTTGTTTTAGCCACAAAATGAGAAACTAATGAGATTTGAAACTCTTTTTTGCCATTCATTTTCTATTCTTAGTCATCGATATATGATTAGCTCTATTTAAATGTTTTATAATCTTAACATCCTGTATTGTAATAAACTACTAAGGTTAATCTTAATATAAATCGCATACTTCAAAACCAGTTGTCAACTATTTTAGTAATGGTAGTTTTCTACATTGGGACCATCAGAAAGTGTCACGTCGTTTCTTTGATGAATCCATCCATATCCTACACGCGCATTAAAAATCTCAAAACACTCACAAGAGGCCGTTGTCCCACCCTCTCTCAGAGTTCCTATTCGGTGGGAACAAATTATGAAGTTTTAAGCCTCTATTACATGTGTTATTTTGTTTTCTCTTTCTATTATATTCAAACTTGTTTAATTATTGCTCACTCTGTTGTATCACTTATTCGCTTGGTCAGTATACAGTTTGCAATGTCTTGTCTTCAATAATATATGTATATATAATTATGTATGTATTTAATATATGTATAGTTTATTTTTAGTTTCTTTGTATAGGTTCTTATATTCTTGTTTTGCATTTACTCAAGCTTGTATAAATAAATTTAATGTAGCTACTGTAATTGGAGCTTTGCTCTGTTGTAGCACAAATGAATAAAATAAATAAATATATTCCACTCTTCTTCTGCTTCTTGAACCAGCTTAGGTATCCTTATCACAGGACCTTAAAACAAGTAATTTAGATAGGGAAGATTGTAAAAGGATAGGAGAAATGGACTGGACACACACATTGAACACCCAACATCGTGAGTTTAATCCCAGCGACTGCGATCATATGTGATGGGATGGGATGGGATGGGCCCACGGGAAATAACCAGTGAGATAGTACGTGTGTATGATGACGGAGTTACATTAGACTACAATTGCTTGGATCATTTGCCCTTTGAGAGATTTACACAATTCCAGCAGATATTCACCCTTCCTCTTCTAAATGTGACCTATGCTTCCAATGTTTATGATTGTTGAATAAGCGGACCTCTCAATGCAGAATCTACGAAGTCCAACGCGATTGCGGTGTGACAATAATTGGCAAATCATAATAACTCAAATGGTTAAAACAGCGGAAGATCTGTGCTTGGCACCACGACATTGCATTTTTCAGTCCGATTCAGCCTTTCTAAGTTAAACCTACACATACAGCATCTGTGAAACAGCCGTAAACTTTATAAAATATCTTTATATAATTTACTGCCTTTACATAGATTAATTTCACGCAATAAGTTACAAAGCTAATAAATAGTTTAACTGAATATTGAGGTAAAATGATTTACGGGCAATATTTCGTAGCAGTAGTAAAAGGAGCAGTAAATATTCCCGAAGTTAATGAAACTATCAGAAGCAGTGTACTATCTGCTGTTGATAAGATATCAAGGTGACAATACGAGGAAATAACAGAGGAGATTTGTTTGAAATAAATCAGACAATGAGCTTATCTTGCAAGCCACGTGTTCCAGTTTTTGACATCAGTTAACTGATCTCCTTTGTGTGTAAAGAATTGAAGGCTTTACAGTAATTAATCCTAGTGCTTTTCATTTCACGAAATAATTACTGAGTAATATGATTTTATATATATATATATATATATATATATATATATATATATATATATATATATATATATATATAAATTTAGGAATTATTCCAAAATAATATCTTTATCTATTTTTGCTTGTATGTTTTTTCTCATGTTAGTGCCACCTGTTTGACAAAATGTGCTAATGATAATTTGTTTCTATCTATATCAAATTTGACTTGTCTCAAAAATGGAAGTAGTAGAACTATTTTAGCCGTACATTATTGGACACATACTGATTTAGCTTTTTCTAGAGTAGTACATATTTCTGGAGATGTAAATTACGGACGATTATTACGGAATCTTCATGCCAATCGTGCTTCTAGCTTTTTGTGTTTATTTACAAATAGAACAAGGAATATACTGTGAAAAAATGTAATTATACGCTTTTGTAACATTTTCTTTACTCCACTATGATATAAAAGTTGTACATCTGATTTTCTCTAGTTATTGTTCAATAAGTTGTTATTATTACAAAAGCCTGTTTTATATACTTCATGAATATAATACAAACATTTGCATAAATGTCTCTTATACACAACTGCGTAAGTTTAAGTGATAGTCGAATATTTTAAACCGGATAGCTTTGTGACAGCGTTGAAATTCCGTTTTCAAGGGAAAAAGAGAAGGAAAAGAAAACAAAGAAATAAATCAAAGGATGAGCGAAGGAAAATAGGAAAGGAGGACAGAAGAAAATAATTAAACGTTGAAGGAAAGAAAAAGAAAGAAGGTAGAAAAGAAGGTAAAGAAGGCAGAAAAGAGGGTAGGAAAGAAGATAAGAAAGAAGGTAAGAAAGAAGATGGGAAACAAGAAAGGAAATAAAAAATAAAGGAAAGAAGGAGGGAAGGAAAGAAAGAAGGTAGGGAGGAAAGAAGGTTAGAAAGAATGAAGGAAGGAAAGAAAGAAGGAAGGAAAGGAGCTAGGAAAGAGGGATGGAAAGGTGGAAAAGAAGTAAGGAAGGAAAGAATGAAGGAAAGAGAAAAGAAAACCAATAGGTAGTCTAGAAATATAAAAATATCCCAATACTAAACCATTCAGTCAGTTGGTGTGTGTGTGCGTGCGTGCGAACGTGCGTGCGTGTGTGTGTTTGTATATCCAAACATCGACCAGATAACTTGTACTTGAAAGGCACTGTACCTAGGTACTAGAAAATATCGTGAATACTCGTATCTAATTAGTCTGCTTGCTTGACAACTCAAGCTCAATCTAATATTCGCTTGTGAAGCTATACTGTTGTTTATAAAACATCCCCTTCACTGCGTATAAGTGGCTCTCTTTCTGGTCTCTATCTAAATGTAATAACTGGTTTTATATTTCTGCTGCTTTAACTAGGTCTCTTTCCACAAAATTATGTAGACATCCACTGCATTTGGTCAACTCAAGATATTGCTGACGGAACCAGTGTTTTCAATAAAGCTTAACATTTAAGGATTTTTATGAAATAGTGAAACTCCTTTGGCAATTTATTGAGTACATTAAAAGGTTGACTTGGGTCTTGTATGCCAAAATCTTATTTATAGAAAACAGGTCGTTGCGATTGTGTTGTATTTTAGATGAAGCACCGTCCATAGTAATACAACACTGGGTGTTTAAAAAAGGTGTCCAATATTGCAACAGGAGCTTCAATTGGTAAAAACTAGTATAAATGTTCCTATAAATATATGTCTGGAAACAAATACCTCTATTGAGGCATTAGTATCGCTTTAGTCTCAATGTGTGGACAAGAATTGTGGCTGACAGACTCCTTGTAGCACGCATTTTACCAAACAGATTAACAGGTGCTGTGCATCATCGATTCCTGCGCGATGAGTTACCGGTGCTTTTGGAGGTCATTCTGCCTGTAGAAAGACAACCCTTGTGGTTTATTCTTTACTGGGCACCATCCCATTTAATACGAGTCGTGCGACAGTAGTTAAACCAAACATTTAATGAACGAGGAAAGGCCAAGGAGGCCCAGTAACATGGCCTCCCTGTTTACCGGAGATCAATCCACTGGATTTCTGGCTAGGGGGACATTTAAATACATTTATGTATGCCAAATCCATCTACAATGTGCATAAGTTAAAACAGCGTGTGACCAACGCATGTGCCCAAACAGGAGAGCAGCCAAATATATTCAAAGCACACTTAAAAACAATTGATTTGGGTCGGATTTGAACCCGTGACGTTGGAATCAGTAGGCCAGCGTCTAATCAACTGAGCCACCCAGACCGACTCGGCTTTTACTACAAATACTAACTTGCTGTAGGTATAATAACTAAATCGCTAAATTTTCTTAGCAAACAAACACAACAACAAAAACTGCGACTTCACTTGTTCCTCGAAATGATGTTAAGTTTGTGATAAGGCAAGCTCACAGCCTTGACAAATTTTGTTTCACGATTCTTTATAATCTAATTTTGCTTGGCTGGGTACTTCTTCTTGTTAGTCCAGATAAACATTTGCAGAAATTACCTTATTGCTAATTTTCTTGTAGGTGGGTGCAAGGGGAATATGGGAATGCAGTTGACTTTGAGCCATGGTCAAATCTTTTAAAGTGGATCGCTATATGAAGGCTTTGAAATTTCATTCTCTTTGCACCGCTAAGGTATAAAAGAGTGAAGAACGATCTTCCATTCGAGAAAGTTGTAAGACTTGCAAAATTCACACAAGCAACAAGGACTATCTCCAAAATGGTTCACTTCACAAAAAACGCGTTTGGACGTAACTTGTGTGTTTTAACGAAATCTATATTGCGCAATTAGAATTGGTTAATCTCTTACGGTTTGTAAGTTATGCGAAAGTCATAAAGAGTAAATAGAACTACATGGATTATAGCCAGAAAACTCAAAATATAAATTTTATTTGCCATTAAAATACCCTAAGCATATGGCATTTTAAAGGAAAATCGTTAGAGCTGTTTTTGAAAATGTCATTTTTTTAAAACGTTCCATATAGAGAGTACTTTAGGATGAAGGAATTTTGCTCAAAATCTTTGTGTTATATTTAAAAGCATGACATGGAACGGGAAAGAAACCTGGAAGGGTAATGTCAGCCGCACACGACCAATTTATTAACATATCCGTCGCGATATGAACACGTATCTAAAATGACAAAATAGAGACTAGAAATGAATGCAAATACATATTATAAATTAGTTACATCACACGTCTGGGTAAGCATCAAACGTTATGCCTGTCAACCCTGCTCATACTAAGCGAAGTTTCGCGCTATTTCATGGAAAATTTACCATAATTGTTAAACATTTACGTATAATGGTATGCTTAATCAAAGCCACTACACATCACTTAGTGGAAACTTTAATAGCAAATAATGAACAGTGAATGTTATGCATATTTTTAAAGCATAATGTTAATGTTTTATATATACTGTTTTGAGAACTTGCCTGAGTGCAATTATTTATGGAAAAATTGAAAATTAAATAACTGAGCTTCATCGCAGTATATTAATACATTTCTAGAGCTGAATGTTGTTTACTCTATTATTTTCGGATAAATTAAGTGTTATATCAGAGCTAAATGTTGCTTAAAACTGTATACACCACGAGTATACTGTGTAATCTCAACTAAGCATATTAATTAAAATTCATTTTAACGTTTTTATTCTGTTATTTATTAATAGGTATATAACATCTCATTGACACACGCTGCAAATTCCATGTGTGGAACAATTTGAAAATAGTGTGCTAAAAATGAAATGCGAAAAAGAGTTAAAAGCTTATAGCATAAAAACAACCAGATGCGCTTTGAAATCATTTAGTTATTCAATAGCGATATGATGTGCTTGAAGATCCTAGAGCTATAAAATGTAGGTTCTTAGAACTAAAGTTAAAAGCGTGTGGTGTTTAACCCTTGCATTACCAAAGGGGCCCCCTTGGTAATGCGAGGGTTAAACACTACACACTTTTCACTTTAGTTCTAAGTACCCCCTGCCCCGGTAATTTACGCCCACGTTCTGTAATTTTTTAAATTCAGTATTTTAATTTTTTGATTAAAGGTATGCAATTAATAGGTATTATCAAACACTGTTTCTGCCACTGAATTCCGTATTTGTTTCAAAGTTTTCATTGTTGGCCTTTTTGAAAAAAAAAAAAAAAAAAAAAAAAACGAAATATCAAGGTGGTCATGAAGTACTGGCCCGTCGGTATAATGTGACTCACGTAAAAAAGTAAAAAAGGAATAGTTAATGTTAAATGTTACCCTTATAACCATGACAAGATATAATATCCAATTTTAAAGTTAATTTGTTTTTAAAATTCCTCAGATATTTTGTTACTAGTGGTGGTCACAAAGTACACCCCCACCCCTTGGTATTCTAAGTTATGGTATAAGGCATGGTGATGCAAGGGTTAATAGCATTGAAAATAATACTTATGGACTGTGATTTTTTTTTTCACAAGTTGGTATCCTTAAAACATTAGCTGGTACGGCCTACTATTAACTTCATGCAATGGTATTGTACGCAGTAATGCCGAAATCCGAGCGCCTAGGTTCGAGAACGTTTTGTATTATTTCATAACACTGTAGCATAGATGGGGAGAACCAACATATTGTGTCATTTCCCCTAAATCGTAGTTTTAACCCCGTCTGCTCTACTAAACACCGGCTAGCTATCAGACCATGTCCCCGTTGTTATCTGTTTGCCTCAGAGGAGCGGCTAGTCCCTCAAATCATGTCGCACATCAAGTTATTCAAGGTCGAATACGAATATAAGTACTTTGTGTTCCTAAAGTAACTTATGGATCTACAGCTTTGTTTTGGACAAATTATAATGCCACATCCATGAAGGTAGTAGAAGACTTATGAGATAACCAGAAACATATAAAGTGTAATAAAATTCCTATAAAAACCTATGAAGCTTTCCAACATTACTTCAGTGTCGAATTCTTTGTGTCCCTTAAATCTTCTTTATCCATAAAGGAACTATTACTGGACAAGCTAAGACAGATTGTATGAATTTTATGTATGCACTAACATAACTTTCACTTACGCACTCTTGTAGGAACTACCCTTAGAAATGTGGGTTCTTAGTTTCAGTTCATGTTGATAGAGATAAATGTAGACATAAATGTTTATAGACATAGTTTTATTACCTATTTCGCTCTAGATTCAATGGAAATAGAAGAACAGCAACCTTAAACGATAGTGATGTATAGATCCATATCACCTTTATTATCTATACATATCTTTCAAAACAGGGTCACTATATGAATACAGAGAATACCTTATTTCTGCATGGCCAGGATTTAAAGGTAAACGTAAAGGTAAAGGTAACATCAGCATCTCGAAAATGGTTATTAAAAAAAGAAAAAAATAAAGGGAAAAAAAGAAAAGAAACCAATTGTGTGCTTTAATGAGACATACATCTTTTGTGTTCTAAGATTTTGTCTATCTCTTACGGTTTACCAATTATGCATTATTCAGAATGAAGAGAATTCAGAAGGAACTCCCACAGAACTCAAAATAACATTTAATTTGTTATGAAAATATTTTAAGTCTATATTTTACCCAAAATCGTTAGAGTCATTTCAGAAAATGTTCAAAAAGCTTCCCATGTAAAGCTTAGCTTGGGCGAGGAATTTTGTTAAATATGTGTGTCGCATCCTTGGAATATTCAGAGGATTTTCAGAGGTTCACAGGCAGAAACTTGCCTGAAGTTCTATAATATTTACTAAATTCAGATATAGTTTCAATACATAACCCCCCGCTGATATTTTGTCACACAATTTTTGGTTGGGATACGATAGCTTATGTTAGCTTATGTTATGTTAGGTTAGGTTAGGTTAGGTTAGGTTAGGTTACAGCGGGAAAACAAAACTTAAGAACCGGCTGCACGGTGTTTTGCCTGGCCGCATCCCCAGCGGTCGTTACCGTCTGCCACTATCCTAAAAAGGTGTGGATGAAAACATACAACATTTTTAAGACTGCTTATGAGACCCCCTAATCCAAGAAAGCAGCTTAATAAAAAGTGTGCGTGTGCGTGTGCGTGTGTGTGTGTGTGTGTGTGTGTGTGTGTGTGTGTGTGTGTGTGTGTTTGTTTGTTTGTAAACAGCATAACTAAAAATGAAGTCGGTCAAAAACCAAAGCTGGCATTTAAGTTTAATGCTTCTTAAGCATATGACACGAAGATTTTACAAAATTCCTCTACCCTAAACTACCCTTTACATGGAAAACTTTTCGGAACTCTTGATTTTCTCAAAAATGGCTCTAACGATTTTTATTAAAATGCTATGTATTTAAGATCTTTTTATGGCAAATGAAATGTATATTTTGAATTTTCTGGCTATATTCTAAGTAGTCCAGTTTACTGTTGATGACGTTTGCATGACTGGTAAATCGTATGAGATACACCAAATCTTACTATACAGAAATGTAGAACTTGCTAAAACCTATAATTTATGTCCAAGTGCATTTTTTGTGCAGAAAACCATTTCGGAGATATTCCTCGTTATTTTAGTTTTACAATACTTAAAAGTTTTCTCAAATGGAAGGTCGTTATTTATCCTTTTATCTCTTGGCTGCAAGGAGAACGGAATTTCAAAGCTTTTTACAATTTGACTTCCTCAAAGGCTACTGTACTCCCATACTCCCCTTGCACCTACAATAAAATCATTAATAAGACAATTTCTGTAAATGTCTCGACTAGCGTGAAGATATAGGAATAAGAGTTTGTAAGGGTGGTCAGTACAAGAGTAGGGAAAGTCATGTGACTGCAACACTTCAGATTTTTCGGTATACTCTTTTTATCGGTCGTTTTATATAATTAAATAGCTAATTGTTATTTTTTCGTGAAAATTCTCCTTAACGATCTTTCAAATTGTTGCTACTTTTTATACAAATAGGTAATTGTAGATCTTTGGACAAATTAACTTCTTTAATCTATAAAAGATTGCTGATCGCAATATTTTTGACGAAAATCAACTTCAGTAAACCCAAACAAAATCATTGTTTATCGAACATCTGAAGCACGACTTCTCAATGCCTCTGTTTTGTATCTTATGAGGACGACCGAGTGGTTAAACCATTCGCTTCTCACCAAAGCGGCCCGGGTTTGACCCCTGGTAACCGCATGTGGGAATCGTGGTGGACAAAGCGGCGCTGAGGCGGGTTTCCTGCGAGTTCTCCGGTTTCCCACACCATCTCATTCCACAGGTGCTCCATCTTCATTACATGTACCAGTGTCGTATGTAGTAAAAGCGGGCATTAAACACTACAAAAAAATTATGAGGGCTTAGGAAAAAAGCTGCTTCAAGCTCAATGTAGGCAGTTGGCGGGAATCGAAACCGAGACCTCCCCAATTCGAGCCTAAACATCAATCATCTAGGTCGGATGGAATGGAATACTTTCTCTAGCTAAGGTAAACATTAGCTTGAAGCAGTGTATCGAAAGTGAATGTTGTTCACGAAGGTTCCTGATCCACATACGATTTTCATGATGTTTCGCGCATCCCTTCTCCAAAATTAATCCTATTTCCGTTCCCGCAATCGAAAATCGAAAGTATCGGATTTGACATTAATTTCACTCTTGCTCTTCTTACCTGAATTTCATTTACTAGACCATCGGGAGAGATTGGGGAGATAGAGGGAGAAAGAGAGTGAGAGAGAGGAGCGTTTTCTTGTAGCTGTGGCAGGACATGTAAACGATTGTCTTTTCTGTCCTGATTTCCTCTTTCTTTGGATGATCTGTGCGCCATCTTTATCTCATTGTGACTGCTGGGGTTGTCGAAATGATCTTCGGGATTTCCTTAACCTATAGTAGTTTCCTACTTTAGTGTTCCTCATTTTCCTTATTCTTCGAGATTATTTTCTATTCGCTTATGCAAAAACGATTCCTGCTTCATGTCATTTTTATTCCGTTGCTCTAGTTTTTCTAATGTCTGTGCTGGTATACTCATTTCTAGCCTCATTCTGAGGTTAAAAGATGTGTTTTTAAAATTCTAACAATAATATTTCATGCATTTTGAGTGTGTATGTGTGATCTAATAAAAGAATCAAGTAGATCTTTATGAAAACAATGCATAGCAGGTGACGCAGAAATGTACTCTTGCGTAAAAAAATATAGGTACTACATAGTAACAGGTCCGGGGTGCACTCAGCCTCGTGATGCCAATAGAGCAGCTATTCTTATGGAAAGGTAGCTCCTTACGGTCCGAGGAGTTGGGTGCTGAGTCCCACATCACCATCCTGTACTCCTCTGTGGCCTTCGCTGCGTCTGGAGGTCTCAGCGGCCGGGAGATAAGGGTATCCTTTGTATAGGAGAGACGCCCTAGGGATTATTCTTAATAATTAATAATAACATAATTACACACGAGTATAAAATTTATATTATTAGAATATGATTCATTTTTATTATTTTATACACATTCATTGTTTACACATCTTTCTGTGTCTAAAGAATCTCTTTCTCCTTTCATCCCTATGTCTCCAGTGTCCTTCATCCAGTTCTTATGTCCCGTATCGATTAGTTTCGAGGCCCTTTTCTTCTTCTTCCATGTGCAATCCATTCCAAAATCTTTTTTGGTAACCTATCCTCATTCATTCTTCTAATATGTCCATACCAACTCAGCTATTTATATCTTACATAATCTAATATTGAGCTCTTATAAGAACATTATTTCTTATTGCTTTCAATTTCGGATATCTCACTGACCTTAGAAAATCCATTTTCCTTCGACATTATCATCATTATTATTAATGTTTTATAAATAGCTTGCTCCGTAGCTCGGTCATTAGAGCACCTGCATTGTGTTACCAGGGGTCCCCGGAGCTGTATGAAAAGGATGATACCTAAATGAAATTTTGACGCGCTTCTTGAAAAGTATTTATTTGCTCCAAGTCTCTAAGCAGAATTAACACTTTTTTCACGAATGCAAAGAAGCTCCAGAAAGTTTAATGTGCAATTCGTTGTCGTTGGACCAAATAAAGGAGTGAGTGTGAGTGAGTGATTAGGGTTTAAGGGCCCGTCGACAGCTAGGTCATTAGAGCCCCCCCAAATAAAGGATGATATGCAAATACGCCATTTTAGGAAACGTGATTGTGGTTGAGCAAATTAGCGCTCCCTTTTGGCAGACTAATCGATTCTTTTCGTAAAACTTAAATTAGGTGTAAGAAATTAATGTATTCTCAAAAGGAAGCCGAGGTTTTATTTTATTGTTTTTGAGCCTGTGTAATCAATCTTCTTATAAGTTATTACGTAAAAATTATCATAAAGGAGAAAGAAAAAACTAAAATACACTCCCGAAAAGTCTTATTAATCTGCACTAGAGTTAATAGGAGCCAATATCAATATTCAGTACCTTATTTCTATTCACTACAAGTTATAAAAATGGAAATTGAAAAGATGTCTCCATTTACTTAGAGTTAAATAACACTCCCATTGGTTAGAAAATAATTACATAGTCCGCTGAAATTAAAATATGAATTATATTTGAGCTTCACAGAAAAGGCCTGTAAGTTCATCAACGTGCTTACAAATTAGGATTGCTCATACTTTCAAGGATTAGTAGTATGAATAGTTAATTTAAGTTTATTTGAAAAGAATTGAAATCCGTTTGTCATTAATTTCTGATTACTTACGAAGGGACAGTAACAAGACATGGGTTCAAATCCCGTGGGACAACTCTGATCGAGGTCTTCGTGGTACCTAATGCCATCTGCCCGTCGCAGAGGTGGAGGTACAGTTGCCCTGCACTGATCCCTCCGTGGACTCGTGAGGAAGCAAGATGGAATGCAACTGGCATACATACTGATCTACTGGTTTCCTAACAGGTCCGATCTGGTTACAGCGACGTAGAAGAAATGGAGGGGAAAAAAGAACAAAATGAGCAGTCACTTTCATTTTTCCAAGAACTTTTCCCTGTCATTTAAATTTGTCAGTGTGTAAGATGTCTATGATAATATTTATATTCACAAATGCAAATGAGCAATTAAATTACAAAGTTATGCTTACATTTGTCACCTATTAATTCACGCATCAAATAAAGGAAATTCATCCTTCGTCAAAATTACTTTATTAAAGTAGACTGACGGAAACATTTGAGTGAAAATATATTTTTCTACCAAAGAATGACACTTAACCAAACAAAAACTCGAAATGCAATATGGTTTTCTTCTACATATGCTGTACCTCTATAAGTTCCACTCAAAGTTAATTGTAAAGTACTATCAAATTTAAAAAGCGTTTCTCATTTCTTGTATCAAACCCGCATAAACCGCATGGCTTCCGAGACAGAACCTGCAGTTTAATCTGTGGCGTAGCTTGTAATTTTCTCTCCCACACAAGGAAGAGCAAACTATTAACAATATTTTCATTTCAAATAGATGTTCTATAAATCTTTGCAAGAGTTTGTTAGCATTTTCTTCCATATTGTAATGTGTGGATTAAGTCTCTCGTTGATAGAATGGCATATATCGCCTTTCCAACCGGAAAGTTGTCTGGAAAAATTGATATTTCGAGAAGTATGTACCATGGGCATTTTGAACCGCCATTGCGGTTCGTTGTGGTATTCATTGTGGTATACGAGAAAATGTTAAAATCGGTTGGGGAATTTAATTCTTGCTGGCATGTTGAGCAGATGAATGGAACGTGAAAGATCCAAGGTTGAAATGCCGACTACGACATTTCGGTCTGATTCTATATTTTAAACCTTGTTCACATGGGTTTTATGTTTTTATTTTTTATTATTATGTCAATACGCTCCATTACATGCTAACATTATGTTTCGAATTATCTTATAATACAGATAGCCTTATTTATATAGATGAAATAAATAAAGGTTTGTTAACATATGTTGTATTTCACATTTTAAAGTATGTAGCGATATATCCGCCTAACAATGGGTGTCAGAACTTTAATCCTGTCATAATTAAGGAAATAGTTTATTAATTATCCATGTTTTTGTAGTAATTTCTTTGTGGAATTATATTTATGTTATAAGTTTCATAAAGGATAATAAATAAACACAGGCACAGTTACGCAGGGAAATCTGCAAGTTTCCCGCCAAGAAAACAAAATAATTCATGCGGCCGTTGATACAATTTTGGCTTGAGGCAATAAAACGTTGGCATTATATTATTGTTGTTGCCTTCCTAAAGTACCGCGAGTCTCTTAACGAACTCGCGAACCGTTGCTAAAATTTAAATGTTTAAATAGAAAACAAATGAACATCAAAGCCCAATAAGCATAGCCAATCAGGGGAAAAGCGTGGGTGAGATAGCGGACAGTTCAGTGCTACCAGGCGTAAGGGAAGGTTGCGTCTGCGGGTCGCGGGATAGACGCCACGTTATTAGGAAGTGTTTTGTCAAGTGCCACTGAGTCGTTACACGTCCAGTGATTGTATATTATTTATATAGATATTGGGATTCATTCGGCACAGCAGGAGATCATAATTTAGTTAACGGGTGGAAGATAGAACTTGCAGAGTTTCCTATAATCCGAAGTGCCGATAGGGGAAGTGCATCTTGTGTTTTTCTTCCGAGGAACCCCGTATAAAAAACCATTCCTTCTCATCACCGTCCAACACACCGTTCCTCTCACCAATATTTCTCGTCGAGGCTGACCCTGAGAAATTGGCGCCTTCTCAGCTGCATCGACGAGACAACGACTTCAAGCGAAGAGGTCGACCAGAAAAGGGGCGGTGAATGCGCTACAAGTATGAAATAAAGTGATAGTGGGTATGAATCTATTATTCTTTAAATCTATTTTAAATATAATAATTAATTAAACTACGTTTATTACTTAGGTACTATTATATTAGATGGTCAAGAAAACAAAATGAAATATTTATCTACTCTTAATTTATTATAGTCTATGGATTCAATTAGTGCGTAAGAATCCTTGATATATTTTGCTGTTAATTCTCATTTTTTAACTGGCCACTTTCCTCCAAGCTTGTGTATCTGCTGTCTTGGTGTGTATTTGTTTTCTTAGGAACTTGCAGTGAAGATGTCATTTATTTTCTTACAAAAAATAATTCAGTATCAAAATTGTTTTTATTGTTCTTTAGTAAAATTGGATTTGTCAACCTAAACCTAGTCCTTTGATATATAAAACAAAACTTCAGATCTAAGGATTAGTTAATTACGAGTGGTGTTGGAAATGTGTCTTTAACATGGAAACAAGAAAATTGGTATTAACAAGAGAAAGAAATCCAAAGGCATAAAAAGGTAAAACTAGTTCTTTTATTGTGCTCGATAAGTAGTCCTTTCTAGGGATTTTAAGTGATTCTCTTCCCTCTGAAAATCAGTGTGTAAATAATGTACAGAAAAACACAAAAAGGAAACCTCTGTAGGTTCCGCACTCAAACCGGTTTCGTTAAATAGCGTTAAAATACCGCCAAGAAGGGAATCTGAAACGCTAATCATTAATATAAACTTGGGCATAAACAAGAAGCAGTGGCGTACTTAAGGTTCGATTTTGCTTCGAAGTTGTAGATCAAGTTTCATGGCAATATGTCAACTTATTAATGTAATTATTTTACATTAGTCACTAACATTTTGTGTTTAGATGTATAATTTTAAATATGAATAACTAAGATGGCGACCCTCATAACCGTGGTCACTGGAGCATATGTCTTTAGTGTTTCGCCAATCAGAGCATCCCGGGTTCGAGTCCATCTAGGGAATAGCTGTTTATGTGTCAAAATTAAGAAAAATACAGAAAGATAGAGGAAACAAGGGAAATTTTCAAGAAAAAAGACGCCTATTGATAGATCTAGATTCCGATCGGCAGCAACAGCAATGGTATTGCACTCACATGACTTTCTCTACTCTTGTGCTAACCATTCTTACATACTCTTATTCCTATATCTTCTTCGTGTCACTTGAGACAAACATTTGTACAAATTATCTTATTGCTTATTTCCTTGTAGGTGCAAGGGGAATATTAGAATACACTAGGCTTTGAGCGATAGGCAAACCTTTTAAAGCTTTGAGATTACGTTCTCGCTGCACACTTAACATACAAAAAATGAACAATGATGTTCCATTTCATCAAAGTTTTAAGTTTTCCGAAACTAACACAAATAACAAGGAATATCTCCGAAATGGTTCATCCTACTAAAAAATTCATTTGGACATAAATTACGTGTTTTAGCGCGATCTATATCTTTTGCAGAGTAAGACCTTATCTATCTCTTACAATACGAGTTATTCAAAAGTCATCCACAGTAAACAGGACTACATAGTCTATAGCCAGAAAATTCACGATATACATTTCATTTTTCATACAAATATCTTAAACATATGGCATTTTAATCAAAATCGTTAGAGCTCTTTTGAAGCAAATCAAAATTTTTAAAAAATTTTCCATGTGAAGGGTAGTTTAGGTTGGGGATATTTTCTTCAAAATCTTCGTGTCGCATCCTTGAAAGACATTTAAATTTTATACCGATTTTGGTTTTTAACCGACTTTTCGTTTTTGAGTTATGCTGTCCACAGACACAGAGACTACCAACTCCCCCGACCGCAAGGCGACTTACTTGACCTGAGGCTCGCCAGTGGCCTTGGCTACGGCTGTTGGACGCAGCGGCCAGGCAATGATGGTAACCTCTACATAGAGGAAACGCCTTAGGGATTCCTTATTTAAGCGGCCCATTAAGTAGTTTTTTTTTTTTTTTTTTTTTTTTTTTTTTTTTTTTTTTTTTTTTTTTTTTGTCTTTAAACGAAAAAGTATATTGGCCATGTGCAACTTCAGTCTCTAAGTGTTGGGATGAACCGATGGACAATTTCAGCTTAAATGATGCTCATTAAGATATTTGCCCTAAACGGAATTTAAAATATCAGTGTGAATTCTATTATTTATGTGCATACAGTTTGCATTTGCGTCTATTATGTCGTTCGTTAGATGGAACAGAAAGTCCAGGCGTAGGCTTGGTCGAGTTCATTTGTCTGGTAGTATTAATATTTCTCTCTTGAGTGAATGTGTTTATATTCCGTGGGAGAAGGAAGTCGGTGCACAATTATGTACCATGCTGATGTGTAATTTCTGAGGCACGGCCAGTTGGGACAGGCATCATGATATTTTGTATGAAGGTGGCATAAAATCTCGCCTCGCCACCATGCACTATTTTAAAATACGCAACTCAAGCACGGCAGTTTGGAGTTTGCAAACTCTTGCGTAAACGTTCTGCGTGCTTGTGTGGTTCATTATGAATGCTTTCATGAATTAAAATGGATACAAGCTTTCCCGTTAATGTTGAGTCTGCGCTTACATTCAAGTTGTTGAGTCCGTTAAAAAATTTGCTGAAATTTTAACTGTATCTCCGCATTTTTGTTTTTACAACTACATATAGTTAAGTTGCGGAAAAGGAAGTAAAGAAAAGGTGCCTCTAGAAAAAGTTACATGTGCGTCCATATTTTTGTTTTTATTTACTTATTAAGCGTGTGCGTGTTTATTTACTGTGCAGTGAACCGTTTTGGAGATATTCTTTACAATTTCACTCAATTTTCCAATAATTGTGCTATTGGTAAATGGGAAAGTCGTTGATCATGAGTTTTTTAATCTCTGTGCGTCAGGAGTCACACACACACACACACACACACACACACACACACACACACACACACACACACACACACACACACACACACACACACACACACACACACACACACCACCACCACCACCACACACACACACACCACCACCACACACACACCACCACACACACACACACACACACACACACACACACACACACACACACACACACACACAGGGCTATATTGCTCGTTCAACTTGCTTGTATAAAATTACTGGTTTATTATTTATTGGTAATTCTCTTCTTAGCGCTTGTTTCATTGGTGATGATAATCACAAAACGTTTACTTATAATCCTAATTGCAACCCCCCCCCCCCCACAGAGTTCGTTTCCTCTACAAAACTAAACTTTATCTTTATGTCTTCCATATTTATTGTTATAAAACTTGCTGTAGCTTTCAATGTACCTATTTTGGTTTGGGCAATAGGTATTTCACTAAGATATGTAAGTAAGAATCAATAAAATTAACAGCCTTAACGAGCCGTACATACTTAATGAAATTAATGCACTAACAACCCAGTGGCATGTAACGGGTACAACAAGTCAACTTCCAAAAATAAATAAAATGTACAATAGATTTACCGGGAACGTACTTTCCCCAGTGTTAAATTCGAATTAGCGGTATTTCGGACCGCGCAATTTCGGGCTTCTACTGTATTTGCAAATCGAATCATGATCCGCCGCATGTGATTTAAATGCAGTTTAGACTTCAAATGTTGTTAACTTAATATAATATCGCAATTCAGTAAACAAAAAGATCCAAGTCTCGAAACTTTACATGATAATCTTTCAAGTTAACATTGTCATATGTTTGGTAATTTAAAGTGTACCTACTTCATAAATAGGGCAATATTACACTTTCAAAACCTCGCAAAGAGAGGTACATTTAGCCACCTTCACACGTCGCCGTTAACAAGAGTCACCGTATCCCAACTTTTTCCCGCAATTTACGTTTCAATAATTCACCGAAATGAGTGTTGCATCTAAGTACTTTTAAGTGCCATGCTCCTGGACTATTATCCAGCGCGAAAGTCCAGCGCTCAACCAAACGCTTAGCCATATAACACACGAAAGAATTGTAAGTTTTTTCCAGACCATATTAAAACGTCTATCGCACTTTTACTATGTCATAATTTTTGGACCAATAAGACGAATAAACGACGTGTTTTAGACAATATGGCTGTGTATCCATTTATTATTTATTTTTACCACCTCTGTGGCGTTTGTCTGTTTTTTCACCAGTCTAGCATCCGTAACTTTGCTTCAGTTGTAATTTGCACATGTATTCAAAGTTAGCTTCGTCAAAACGGCACGACATCAAACAAAGCGAAACAGAAACAGTATATGAAAGCAATTTAATCAATTAATTTAGTAGGGTAATTTTACTGTATTTATTTCGTGTAATTTTTTACGCTCCTTTCTTGCTTTAATTAATTAAATCTCTTTAAAATTTTGATTTACCCTGGATAAATCTGCCAGTGAAACAGGAGCAGAAAGCAAAATTTGAAAATTGAACCTTTAAAAAGTAGTGTTTGGAAAGGGGGAAGCACGCGCACAATATTTAATTACGTTTCCATTTGTAACTTCAATTACAGAATAAAAAAATTCAGCTTTAACATAATACTGTTAAAAAAGACCTGCATATGACATCATCTTGCAAGGCGTCAAATGCTGAGTTTGAAGCTAATAAACCTTGGCTGGTTGGAGGTCATGACGTTTTAAGTATGCATTTATTTACAATTGTGTAGTCTTACACAGTGTTTCGAACTTAAAATACACTTTGCCAATGAATACAATCGATGTGATAGTTAGAGCTGGGAAGTTATTTAACTAACGTGTGTTGTATCAAAAAAGAATCTGACTTAACGACCAACTGAAACTAGTGTTTCCCACTGATTCACTTTAGTGTAAAGTCGATCAACTGGAATTTTTGGGAATTGCTGTTAAATTTGTCACTCTATACGAGTGTCTAGTCATTAGTCTAAGCTAGGAGAAATATTGGGAAGTGTATCCAGTTTCTATCCTTTCCCCGTGGGGAATTACTAATCAATGGAATTATTGAGAAGTTCGTGAAACATTTTAAAAATTCAGAACTACTAAACTATGCAAGAGATACTAAGCATTTTACATTAAAAGGAAAAGGAACTTTCCAAGTTGTGTGCTTGCTTGTTAGACCTTATAAATGCTGAATGAGCCTATATGGCAAATATTAATACAGTAATCCATCTCCACCCACACACGCTCGGATGTCGGCGTTCACCACAGTCAAGGCAGCTACAATTTGGCGGAAAAGTTCCTAGAGATTAGTGGGAAGTAGAGGAACATAGATAATGTCCTTCAAATACCCACAGGAAAAAGTCACACGAAATTAAATTCGACGATCGTGGACATTAATGCTTAATCTTCATATTCAATGCGTCGTAATCGGTCACTGCTGATAGCTGCTGCCACCTAGCGATAAGTCATGGCAACTCAGCCTGGGCTGAATATAAAATGCCATAACAATTACCATGATCTGCCGCGTACTTAACTTGTTAAACTTTAAAATGTTTCACGGACTTATGAATAACTTCTTTACCTGATTACCCTCCTCTTATGTAGGACTTACACCTCCTAGGACTTAACATGCCAATACCTAGGGTCAGACGCCTGTCGGGAAGCAGAGAAACCTTTGGACCGAACAGAGTCAAGACCTGGAAACGGGTTGTTAGCCCAGCTCCAGGTATGAAAGTGCGGAAGAGATGGGTATGAAATGTAACTGAATCGATGAATGGAAAGGTGGAATGAGTGGTGGGGGAAACTGGAGAAGCCGGAGAAAACAAGCCCAAACGCCGCTTCGTCCACGACAAATACCACATGTAGGTCCCTGGGATCGAACCCGGGCCGCCTAGGTGGTAAACAAACGGTCTAACCGCTTCGCCACGCCGCCATCCAGCTTATGAATAACCCTTTAGTTATTATGACAACATTATATTCTTTATCAATTAAAATACTCTTAAATTTAATGTACTAGCTTGTGTCTTGAAATCATAATGAAAGCTCCAAATCCTCTATTAACTTGATTTAATTAATTAAATCTTTAAAAGAATACTTGTTGATTCACTCCTAGCAAGATCAAATGGACCCTGATTTAAACCAAAGATTACATAAAGGTAAACATAAGAATAAAAATGATACCCATGTTTGATAATAAACTGCCATGGACTGCTAAAAGCAGCACACTCTCACGATGATTTGACGATTAAAAGATAAATAATGAGCGAGCATTCACTAATAAAAAAGTCCCTTCTATACTGCCATCTGGTTCTATGTATAATACAGGTTACTTCATTACCTTCAGAAGTTCCCCCTGCAGTTTGTGAAATTGTGTCAACGAACTGCTATCGTTTGCGTAACCAAGCAGAATCATTGAAGTGAACTCACTGATCATGCCATGCTCTCATTACGGTGAGTCTATTGTAAATATGAGAGGCTGTGTGCATTTGTAATTTACAAATCTGTCTGCTCAACAAAACACTTATTTCTTTCACGTGAATTCACAAAAAAATATGTTCATTAGGTTCTTTGTGTACAAGAGGACAATAAAGAAACAGCCTAGATTTTCTAGGTTTTCTTTTCAACCATTCTTTTCTGACAGTTACATTATTGTTGAAACTCATCAGTTTCTTCTTAGTGGTGTCTACATGGCACGATTGCGCTTTGAAATGCTAAAAGACTAACTTCACCCGAGGAGGAAGAATCGAAATAGCCGAAGCTTTATTATTTAAAAACGAAATTCCTTTTGGAACTTTGAAGCTTATTAACAGGGCCCAGATTTTTAATGATATAAAATGCTTGAAAAAATTGTAAAAATAAATTACTAAAACATCACAATTATTACAAAAAATATCTAAAAACTGAGATGTAAATCTCGTGGCGCAACATCCCATTCGGGCCTACCGCCCGGCCACTGCGCCCCCTACCTCTACCCGTTACAGGTTGTTGTTATTGTTGTGTTTAACGCCCGCTTTTACTACTACGGCACCGCAGGCGGTGACACTGATGGTACATGGAATGAAGATGGAGCACCGGTGGAATGAGATGGCGGGGGAAACCGGAGCACCCGGAGAAAACCCGCCCTGACGCCGCTTCGTCCACTGCGAATACCACATGCGGGTCCATGGGATCGAACCCGGGCCGCCTAGGTGGTAGGCGAGCGCGCTAATCACTCGCCCACGGCGCCGCCTTCCCGTTACAGGTGTCATGAATTGGGTACAGTAATGGAGGTGGACTGGTCAGCGCCCCGATACCTCCCGGCCGGTTTTCGACCAGGGGCCGCTACTCAAGTAGCTCCTCAATTGGCCCCACAGGGGCCTAACGAGGCTGAGTGCTCCGCGTGCCAGACCTAGCGGGAGAAAAGTCCCCACGCCGGGTATCCAATCCATTGCGCTACGGAGGGAAAACTGAGATGTATTGAATTATTTCAAATTATTGTAAAAATAAATTTATAACTTATACATAGCTATAATTGCTGTACTTACTACAAAAAGGAGGTGAAAGAATGAGATAATTTAGAAAGTTATACAAATGCATTAGTTGTATATTATTGTTTGAAAAATGTGAATAGGAAACAAATATATTTACTTTTAAGCAATTCTTACAAAATTGTTGCGTAAAATTACCTGCTTATATACCAAAAATTAAGTTAAAACAAGTAATCAAAATCTAATCACTGCCCTCATTATGCGTATGTGTGCAAGGTATTCTGACTTTGGTGTTTGAAAATTACCTAAATTTTAAGAAACATCCATAAATATTGAGAATTCTTAATAAATAAGGAAATGTTAATCTTTTCAAGCACATATAGTATTTTTAATACATGAATTTATCTCCGAGTATACGAGTTATTCAATATTTTGTTATTAAAATATTTTATATTTTAAAGGAGGTAACTGGCTTGGGGATTCTTTGCATGAGCTAGTCAGGGATGAAGGGTTGAATAGCCTCGACATACCTCCCTCTCCCCATAGTCGGGAATCAAATCTTGGACCTTCAGCAAGAAAGCGCCCCCGAGATTGTTTCAAATTGCATATAAAACAAGGTAATACTTGGAATTCCTTAATCCCGTTTGTGTATATTCAACATCTCTGCATGAGCCATCTAGTGTAACGAAACACATCATTGTCTGCTAATCCTACGTTCTGTTGTCTCTTGTTAAAAATCACTAACCAGACTACGTGTTGAGCATCAAAATACGACAGAGAAGTTCCACGCGCTCTAATGGAGGCATTAATCCTCACACAAACACAAGAAAGCAGATGCTCCAATTTGCCAAGGCAGGAAATTCGGCATTGTTTCCCCTCACACCGTCGTTGTCATGGCTACTATAACACAGCTCATTATGTTCAGAATCCCCATTTGTTGGCAATATCTCATGACGGCTCCCCTTTTCGCCATATAGCAGTGCAGCAACAAACTGGAGCAATATTGCCTGCCACTTTTATTAGAAAACTTGTGTTTTCCGACCCTTTGTCTGCTTCAGCGTCATGAACCTTTGTCCTTTCTCTCTCTACCTCCATTTCTGTGATTTCGTTGTTCACTCAGTTTGTATTTTATGGAGCAAAAGCTTGAAAATTATGTATTGCTACATATTTCGATATCCACTTTTACTTTTTAAACCACGCACAGAGCTAAAATGTAATTATCTTGATGTTTAACGACGCTGTCAGTTGCCAGGATCGCATCAGCGTCGCCGGTGGGCCGGAATTTCGTCCCGCAGGAGTTTGTTACATTTCTGTGAGCCACCCAGACCAACACACACAGAGGTAGAGGACATTCCACCCAATAATTTGATACGGAGATTTCACCAGATATACACGTTTTGAGGTCCCCTAAATAAAAATAACAAAACACCTGGAAAACTCTTTTTCTAAAAGTAGAAAAAGGTGCACTTCTGAACAACATAACTCAAAATCGAAAAATCCATGAATGCCAAATTTGATATTTAAGTTCAATGTCGTCCAAGCATGCAACGCGACGACTTTCAAGGAGCTCCCAACCCTAAATTATCCTTTAAGATCTCTCGATTTAATATACCATGCAGTTAACATATCTACATGAAAATTACATTAAATAATTCTTTAATTTTCTGGTGATAAACTATAAACTCCACTTCATTTGGCAGGAATTTTGCACAAGCGATAAACAGTAAGAGAAATAAAAATCTTATTACTCAAAAAATATTTATTTTTTAACCTTAGCACCAC
Organism: Tenodera sinensis; assembly: GCA_030765045.1. Taxonomy (NCBI): domain Eukaryota; kingdom Metazoa; phylum Arthropoda; class Insecta; order Mantodea; family Mantidae; genus Tenodera; species Tenodera sinensis. The sequence goes on from CM060963.1 coordinate 58,297,068, forward strand.
CAGGGATTAATTCCTTTCTGCAATTTTTTAAATTCTGTCTTTTAGTATTTTGATTAAATGCATGCAGGTGATAGTTATTTTCAATCACTGTTGCTACTACTAAGTTGCGTAATTGTTTCAAAATTTTCATTGTTGGTCTTTTTGAGAAACAACTAAAGTATAATGTGATTCATGTAAAAAGTAAAAATGTGATGTGTTGCACTCACATGATTTTCTCTACTCTTGTTCTAACCATTCTTACACATTCTTATTCCTATATCTTCTTCGTGTTAGTTAAGATAAACATTTCTACAAATTATCTTGTTGCTTATTTCCTTATAGTTGGAAGGGGAAGTTAGAATACAGTAGGCTTTATGCGATAGTCAAATGTTTTAAAGCTTTGAGGTTCTCTTGTCATTGCACACTCAACATAAAAAAATGAACAACGATGATCCATTGCAGTAAAGTTCTAAGTTTTCCAAAGCTCACACACATAAGGCATATCTCTCAAATGGTTCACACTACAAGAAAATTTATTTAGACATAAATTGTGTAGTTTAGCAAGATCTACATTTTTTTGTGTAGTACGATTTAGTCTATCTCTAACGGTTAACCAGTTATGCAAAAGTCGTCCAGAGTAAATACGACTACAGGGGCTATAGCCAGAAAATTCAAGATATATATTTAATTTGTGATAAAAATATCTCAACCATATGACATTTTAATCAAAATCGTTAGAGCCATTTTCAAGAAAATAAAAATTTTCTAAAAATGTTCCATGTAAAGGGTAGTATAGGGTGGGGCTATTTTCTTCAAAATCTTCCTTGACAGACATTAAACTTAAATACCAACTTTGGTTTTTAACCGACTTTTCGTTTTTGAGTTATGCTGTCCACAGACTGACTGACACACAGACAGACACACAGACTGACACACAGACACACACACACGGACCTTTTTCTAAGAATGCTTTTTTCTGGATTCAGGGGGCCTCAAAACATATATTTCTGGTGAAATCTCGACATCGAATTTTTGGGTGGAATACAATACTTCCCCTACTTACCAATAGAGAAAGTAAAAAAGGAATGTTAAATATCTCCCTTATAACCATAACAAGCTATAATACCCAATTTTAAAATAAATTCGTTTTAAAAATTGCTAGACATTCTGGTACCAGCGGCGGACTCAAAGCATCCCCCGTTGGTAGTTCTGCAATAAGACTTGGCATTTTTAGTGTTAAAAGCACGCAATTTACGTCCAAGAATACGTGATTCCCGGAATGTAAACTGTCCGTTGATTACTTAATTTTATATTTAAGTCTAATATTTTCAAAATGTTAAAATAACTATTTTCTTCCAATTATCCAGCTAAGAAACAAACTTATACACGGAGGATTTGTTATTTCCTTTCTTCTCAAAAATTGATGTAACACTGATTTACATTGATCTGTACAGCACCCTCCATTTTCCACCAAAAAACCAGAGAGATGCTTCTGGATTTTAAGCAACGCCGTAAGATAAATACAGTAACTTACTGCACAAATGATTTACAATATATAATTAATAAACCGGCGATCCCCTGACCGTTTGTAAGACATACCTTGAATTTTCTGGGAATGTCCTCAAAAGATCTTTCATTCTGGATGATTTTTGCATAAATGATAACAGTAAGAGATAGACAAAAAGCTTAATAAAGACATGTGGATACATAATTTATGTAAAATACTCCCTTTTGCTTTTGAGTGAACCATTTCGGAGATACTCTCTTCTATTTGTTTGAATTTGTGAATATTGAAGCCGAAATTGTGAACGCCATAATTATGGATATAATACTGCATCACATGGCGGAATTAGATAATCAGAAAATGTTAAAATTGTTACGTGTATAAATGTAGGAGATCTGGGAATATTAGTTGTGACTAAAATTGTCAAAAGGCACGAAAAGGTACAGACAAGTCATTAGGGGCGAGCTTCAGGTAGTCGAGCGAGACCTGGTAAGACCAGTTTTCCTGGAAATCGAGCAGCGCCGTGTGAGCCGGAAAACGAGGGATGGTCGTTTCTGCGAAACCCTGTTGCTAATTAGGAAGTGAAAGGTAGAGAGCGTCATAACGCACAGGCACTTGCCTGCGAGAACCCGGAGAAAAAGGGTCGTTGAGAGTTGCCCTCCGGAACCCGACGGGTCACTATACTCGTCGCCCATATCTTCAGTCACGGGTCTCGTATTCCGGATCCTCAAGTGTGAGAACACATTATAGTTAATATTAACGATTTTCTGTCTTAGTAGAGACACGGTAACGACTCAACTAATTTAATAACGATCGGCAAATCTCACGCTTTCTTATTTTGGTGAGAATAAAAGTGTTTCAACGAATTTCTGGTTTTATTCGCAAAAATCCACGCATACCCTGAGATTAAAGTCGCATGCCAGAGCAGCCGGAGCAGAAGACATCAGAAAGCAGCAGTCGAAGTAGGAGAGCGGAAAGGAGGAGATACGATTCGACATCAATATTTACACGTTCTTTTAAATAGGAATATGTGATTCTTTTTTTTATCTCTTGGCCTTGCAAAGAGAACGGAATTTCAAAGGCTCTTAAAACATTTCACTATCCCTTAAAGCCTACTGCATTCCCATATTCCTCTTGTACCTAAAAAAAATTAGCAAAAAGATAATTTCTGAAAATGCCTATGTCTATTAAAATGTAGTAGATAGAGAAAGTGAATAGTGTGTATAAGTATATATAAGAGCTGCATTTATTTGTGGAGAGAGTTTCTCCAAATCGAACTATATTAACCGTCTGTAACGCAATATGTTACACGACGGCCACTTGGTGTATCTTCTAAGACTATGCACTTCGACTCTGTCGCCAAATATTGATAGTCCTCTTAAAGCTAAGGAGTCCCAAATAAGTCACTAACGAACAGGTGTTTGTCTGTAACACGATGCACAGCTGGGGGTTAAAGAATAGCAAAATCCGAGTATAGTGATTGGAGGTAAGCCCAACTTCTACTCTTTCGCAGACGTTGGGCATCGCTGCTTTAAAATATCGATGTATTATGCCTCTGTAACTTTACTTCATGACTGACCTAGAAGAATCACATAATTTCAGTTCGTACTAAGACGGCCTATTTCATTAGCCATGTTTTGGATTAGCTAACGTTAGCACCAACCCAGTCGTAAACTTGTACCGTAAAGACAGAAGCTTACGAGCTACAAATTTCATGTTTACGTCTACGTCAAACTTAAGAAAGTACCCAATCATAGAGCGAAGTTCATCTCGTATTCTCCTCGCAGCTCCAGACGTGCTCCATCTCGCCAGAAGCAACTTGCATTCATTTAGAACGAGAAATAGAGCAAAGAGCAATAACTGTTTATGGCTGAAGAACAGTCAATATTCGTCTAATACATTTCCACTGAAGATTATAAAATACTTTTCGATTTAAATTCACTTTGAAATTGAGATCTTTTGAAATAATTTTTTAGTAAACTAGCCTTTTCAAGTCTTGCTTGCGAGTTTATACAACTGACAAGTTTAAAGTAATATACTTTAAGGTTTAAGAATATAGCTAAAAAAGTTTGAGAGCCATCATACAAACGTGACGTAAAGAGCAGTTCTAGAGCGAAATGGATTCAGTGTAACTGCGGAAAAAGGTTATCTTCCAATAATCGTCCCGAACCTTTCGGTTGCAAACCATTAAACATGATTGAAACTGCGTTTGTAATTCGGTTGATCAGGTTTATTCCAATCAAGTCATGATTCTCCATTCCGTTCCAACAGATGTTTGACCATAAAATCCCGGTTCTTCCTCCTCCTCTTCCTCCTGTCAGGTATCAGGACTTCCCAAGTTCCTTCTCTTCAGAGGTCGATAACACTGAACAACGAATTTCAACTTTTGTTTTTGCACTCGAAAGAAAATAGGTGACTGTACATATTAGCTATGCTGAACTGAAATCCAAAATTCTCTATCACGTACCGCTTTTGGAGAAATCGGTTTCAATGTTTTTCAGATGCAATTAAAATATTTTAATCAATCCTGAGGCGAAATATTTCATATAGCTCAACATCATAACGAAAAAGTTGTGCAAAATTCATAAATTACGGTTAAAGTGAACTAACAACCCATATTTAGGAAACTTTCGTGCAAAAACTTAAAAATATTATTAATTTTACTCCTTAAAAAAAAATTGAGAAGACTTCCGCTTGTAGCTGACATGAGGAACCTCGCTTATGAGCTGCCAACAATAGTCAGCTAACATACTAGGTGACCACTTTCCGCTGAATCGCTTCTCCATGGCAGTTATATTCTGATGAAACCGTTCTCCGTGCTCATCACTCACATGCCCCAGGTTGGGAGGAAAGTGCATCAAATGTATTTTTAAGGACATATTGCACCCTAAATTTTTATGTCTTTAGCGTGTTCTCAATAATTTCCTTGTAGTTGTCAGCTTTTGCATTTCCCACTCAAGCTGCCTTCTCGTTTTCGGAAAGTAATTATTCAAAATGCTTGTCTTCCATCAATTTGCATATTTGTGGGCCAATAAAAATACCTTCTTTTTGCTTCGCTTATTCTTGGAAACTCTTCTTTCAAATACCGAAAACCTCTACTCTCTCTGTTCAAAGCCTTTATATTTTTCATTAAACCTAATTTAATCTGAAGCGGCGGTAGCAAAATCTTGTCTTTGTTAACTAATTCTTCATACTTGACACTCTTTTCACCTGACAGGCCACTCAGTTACTTCATAATATTTTTCTTTAGTCCGACTGTCCCACTCACATATAAAACAACAAAATTTGGTGAAACCACTCTGCATTTCCAGGAGTAACCGTATGACGTTTAAATCTCCACAGATTTGCCATTCATACATCTTCAAATTCTCATGTTTCTTTCATCTGGACAGCATGACCTATTGGGATGGAAGGATAAGAGTTACCATTATGTAATAAAACTGCCTTAAAACTTAACTTTTACAAGTCAATGAAAAGACGCCATTAGTATGGCTTGTAACTGTCACTCAGTCGTTCCATGAGCCCATTACCAAAGAAGACCTTTCAAAGAGGTCATATTTAATCCCCTTGTCAAAATGCTGAAGTTACCTCGCCTGCAATAAAATTCTTACTAGCCGAATGACAACACATATTGAGAGGGTGAGCCGACCGATAAAGGTTGCGGCAGTGGGAGTGACGTAGCGCAGCGGATATTTGCAAATCACAAAAAGGGCAATATCTAAAAAAATGTATCAAAAAACGGATTTCAGTTCTGAAATTCGTGCTTAAAAATCTATTATAATCGTCTACTTTTGGTCAAGGGCAAACTTCAGTGTTGTACAGTGTAATTTAAGGCCATATTTGGGTTACGAGCTTGCCCCAATCGCTGCAGATGTTCTCTCCAATTTTGTCTATACTGCAAAATGTTATTGTTTATTGCATACATATTTAAATCTTCTCTTATTTGAACATTTTGTATCTTATCCCTTCTGGTATATCTTTTTACAGCTCGCAGAAATGTCATCCTCTTTCCTGTGGATCCACCTTTCACTTCCATATATAATGGATTGCGCTGCCATTGCTGTATAAAACTTCAATTGTGTGTCTTCTGTGTAAATCTCATATTTTTTCTTACTGTCCCACACATAATTTGATATCTTTGTAATTTTATATCTTTATCATAATATGACTTCCCAAGTAGTTAAAGTGATGCACTTGTTGTATTATCTTATTCTTTATTGCAATTGTACATCTAACACGATGATTCTCCACAAAGGCCTTATTTTCTGTTTTTTCCATAGAAATGCTTGATTTATATTACTCACGTATTTGATGCAATCTATACACTAATCTTTGTCATATTTCTGTTTTATTGCTGTTTTATTAGGTGCATCGTTCACTAACATCACCATGGCAATTTTATTGTACTACTTCCAGGATGCTATTTATTACATGTTCCAAAACAGCATCACAAGAATTTTGCGTGTGTACGGTAAGAGTTCAAAAGTGTACTTGAATTTAATTTTCTGGAAGATTTCTAGCAGATGTTGACCTCTATTGGAGCTTGCAAGCACTAAAGCAGCGACAGTTCCAAGATTTCACATCATTCACAATTGTGGAACACTAATGACTGCTGCAAGCTTGGAGATTTTATTTTAGAATTGTACAGCTAAGTCAATAGTTACTTTTTAAAATGATTGCATTTTCGGAACCTTCCGAAATATTAGCTAGCGATGTAATAAATTACTTATTTTGTCCCGTTTTGTTTCCAGTCTTTATCTAATTTATCCCTTTATCTAATTTTACGTATGTTATCGCAAAATTCTATCTAGAAACAGGTTTATTAAGTAAAGAATGTCTAAAACCATAAAAGTGGCCTTAACTCCTGAAAAGTACTCAGTAGAATAAATTTAGATTGTTATTTTTAGTTACACTCGTTTAATTTTATAAGGATTCAGTGCAGTATTTATGGAAATTATCCTGAACAATGATGTGCGTACATTAATTTAACATATGTGGCAACAAGTTTAAAAGCGAAATTAATCACCAAAGGGAAGCAAACAATTTCACCGGTTAAATTGGGTGATATAATTACAGGGGAAGTGCCATTTCTATTTTCTCTACTGATAAGTAGAGAAAGCATTGTATTCCACCCAAAAATTCGATGTCGAGATTTCACCGGAACTATGTTTTGAGACCCCCTGAATCCAAAAAAGCATTTTTAGAAAAAGGTCCGTGTGTGTGTGTGTGTGTGTCTGCCATTCTGTGGAGAGCATAACTCAAAAACCAAATGTCTGTTAAAAACCAAGGTTGATATTTAAGTTTGTCTTTCGGGAATGCGACACGAAGATTGTGAAGAAAATTGCTCCACCCAAAACTACCCTTTACATGGAAAATTTTTCGAAAATTTTGATTTATTGAAAATGGCTCCGATTTGGATTAAAATGCCATATGTTTGAGATATTTTTGTGACAAGTGAAATTTATATTTTGAATTTTCTGACTATAGCCTATACAGTCCTGTTTACTCTAGATGACTTTTATATTACTGGTAAAGCCTAAGAGAAAGACGAAATCTTACTACATAAAATGTAGATCGTGCTGGAACACACAATTTATGTGCAAATACATTTTTTTGTAGAGTGGAAAATTTTGGAGATATTCCTTTTTATCTGTGTGAGTTTTGCAGAACTTATACTTTTGTCAAATGGAACATTATTATTCATTTTTTGTACGATAACTGTGTAAAGAGAACGGAATTTAAAGGTTTTAAAGTATTTGACTATCGCTCAAAGCCTATTGTATTGTCATATTTCCCTTGCACTTACAAGGAAACAAGCAATAAGATAATTTCTGCAAATGTTTATTTCAACTAATACGAAGAAGATAGAGGAATAAGAGGTTGAAAGAATGCTTAGTACAAGAGTAGAGAAAGTCATCTGAGTGTAACACAGATTTTCTTCCTGCTTTTATTATAAATACCTTATCCTGGCCTATTGCATGGCTTAATGCAACTTTATTCGTTTTTTACAAGCATAGATGGGTCGATAAAGAACTATAAAAAGGTGGGCATTTGGGGTTTTAAAAAATTATCATTTGTTAATACAGTTAAATACTGGCAATTGAATCGAAGCAAGTACTTAAAGGGACTAAAGTAGTGAACGTAGGAGGAAAATATTTCAGTTGTTAATTTTGAAGAAACATTTTATTATAGTTGATTAATGAAATAACAATGAGCTCATTGATTGCCAATATGGGTCCTCATATAATTATAACAAAATTGTATATCTGTATATCTCCATTCTTGTTATTCATTAACATATAATAACCAAAAATGTTTGTAATTATTGTAGACCTGAAAAAACAAAGTATTCTACTTTTTTTTAGACATAAATTATAGTATATCACACAGGAGGTTATATAAGTTGGTAACTTGGAGCAACACAGAAATCTTTTGGGTCCAGGAAGAAATCTTGATTGCACCATAGTCAGCTTGGCCGAACAGAAATTTAATCAGCACTTCTTACTTGCATCAGTGGACATGGCTTATTGCTTTCTTTCACTGGTTTCTTCATGCCGTTCTTTCTTCGATTTATTTTGAGTGTTCCTCTCTCGTTTTAACTGGAAGAGAGTGATTCCCTAACAAATCCCTGTATGCATTAAGCCTTTGAAGTGTAAGCTTGCCTTCTATATCTTTTGCAGTAAATTAAATAAAACCACTTCAAAATTCAGCAGGTAATTGATCTGTCAAGATACACATTTATAGTAATATAATACACTGAATAATAATTTTAAACATGGATATAGCCATGAATCGTTACGGAAAGATAATGTAACTTGTACTAGATGTAACCATCGTTGCAGTTTGTAGGGCGATAACATAGGCATTTCTTTACTTTGAAACTGTGAAAAGATGAGCTAAAAATCACTTAAATTTTAAGTTATATTACTAAGTCCTTTTTCTTTCTTTACTTCTTTCGAGATATACCCTCTCTAACACTTGAATTATTGTAGCTTAACTTGCATGTAGGTGACAGAAATAAATACAATTACATAAAAATATATTGCTGTCCTCTCATTATCTAGCTTCTCTCCATTACATTTCGATAACATTGCGACCTCTAATGCCGCTTATCTTCTCTAAAACTGTTCGTCGCGTGACTACCAGCAGCCGATTATAATTTTTGCTACAGCTCTCTGTGTAAGAAGCTAAGAAGTCTTCCAACAGGGTTTTGATATTAAAATTTTAACTGCAATTGAAGTGTGAAGAAAAAATATAAACCAAAAAGGTTAACTTTCAAGGATGCTAATTTAGACAACATAGAATTTGCAGATGATCAAGTATTGCAAGCTCAAAACGAAATAGAATTACAAAAAGCAAACATTTAAATGAAATAGGAAAAGAACATAATATGAGAGTTTCTGGATTGAAAACGAAAGCAATCGCAATGGTAGGAAGAGAACAATTAAAATAGTAGAAGATATTGTCGAGCAAGTATCAAATTTTAAATTATTGGGCTCAAAAATATCAATTTAGAATATAAAAGCAGATATTGAGGAAACTAGAAATCTATAACAAATTAAATGGATGTGTAAAAAGACATGCAACAAAGACTACATAACATCGTGTCAAAACCAGCTCTAAGGCTTTTATTCATAAACAGTACTTTCAATCTGGACCTTTCAGAGACTGCTTTGTTAAGGAAGTTCAACTTTTCCAAAAGCCTTATTCACAGACTAAGGTACTTAAACGATACTTAAACTTTTATTTTGTAAAGTTCAGATTTCGTTACAACATTTCAATGTTGGCCAAACCGAGTTCCTAAACCACAGTCCTCTACAGCATTTAAATCGATACCTGCAGATATAGAATCAACTGACAATTGCAATAGAGAAGGCATTGACCAAACTCTGTATTTCCCTCCACCGTTGGTGATCTTTGTAAACCATGCAGTGTTGTGGACAATGAATTTGCTGTTGTTTTTTGCCAATTTGTTCTTGGTTTTGTAGTTTTTGCGATGGATGGAAAAAGAATTGCGCCAATCAGCAATTACGAAAGAGATGTATTAATAGAATTAATTAGTCGTATTCAGTGTAAATGAGAACAATACTGGGTTATTGGTATGAATAGACTGAAGTACCTTTTCATTTCATCATAGTGAGAATTATTTTAATCGTTCGGTTTTAACCGTGCATCCTCAGTTGGTATGGGATGAATATCAATGCAGCAGAAACATGCCTCAAGTTACGAATGCGCACATAACCTAATCCTAATTTTAACGAAAGATAGCAGTGATTTAAGTCTATTTGAACCTATTAAGAAATCAACTAATTCTTATCTGTAGCACAATATCGCAGTGCAACTAATAATTTTATTCTGGGTGGAACATGTAATCTTGTTATACTTTCTTTAACGACGTTGTGTACAAACATGCCAGTATATCCACCACGATCTATATCTAGATCTGAATTCCTTGTTCCCATAAAACCCAAGTGGATTTTGTGCATCTCTTAGAATACGCAGAGGAATAAGAATATATCCAACATAGTGTTGCATTGTTCCATATTTTTGACAAATTCTACTATTGCTAGAATATCAGCCATTACACAAAGTCAAGGTAAGGATGGAAGTCGAGAAAATTCGAAGTTAAGTCCCGATCAAGACTATAGCTCCGTAAAGTCTCGTTCTTGAACAACAAATTGAAGTTTCCTTCATAAATACAACACTAAAGTACGCTTGCTTGTGAAACTTATGTCCTGGGATCCAGAGAAAAGGCTAGAGTAGAAGCAGTTCCACGGCCACTTTTGGTACTAACAAGATTAGACCGAATGAGGAATACCGGTATAAGAGCACAACTTATGGACGATAGCATAACTGAAGAAATTCAGCGCTATCTGGAACGGAAAGACCATGTTTCAAGGATGTCCTCTTCGAGATATCCACGGCAAGCTTTTTTTCTTTTATCAACCCTCTGGACGAAGAAATATTGAACGGCAATTGGAAAATTGGAGTGACTAATTTATTTAGCTTCGGAACAGGTCTTTAGTCTAAACCATGTTAGGAAAAAGAAGACTTTAACTCTGAATTAGAGGAGAAATTTTATAAGGGATGTGTTTGAGAAAAATCATCTAAAGTGACCGAGCACTAGGCGAAAACGTACGAAAAGAAAAGAAAAGAAAAAGAAACAAATAGCTATCCGTGGTCGCTGAAGTGTAGGTTTTTGCCGCTCCGTCGCGCAGAGGGTAGCGAGCTCGAGCATGTGTGTCTGTCTGTCTGTGTCTGTCTGTTTGTCTGTCTGTGTCTGTGTGTGTGTCTGTGTGTGTCTATGTGTCTGTCTGTCTCTGTGTCTGTCTGTGTCTGTGTGTGTCTCTGTGTCTGTGTGTGTGTCTCTGTGTCTGTGTGTGTGTCTCTGTGTCTGTGTGTGTCTCTTAGTCTGTGTGTGTCTCTTAGTCTGTGTGTGTCTCTGTGTCTGTGTGTGTGTCTCTGTGTCTGTGTGTGTGTCTCTGTGTCTGTGTGTGTCTCTTAGTCTGTGTGTGTCTCTTAGTCTGTGTGTGTCTCTGTGTCTGTGTGTGTGTCTCTGTGTCTGTGTGTGTGTCTCTGTGTCTGTGTGTGTCTCTTAGTCTGTGTGTGTCTCTTAGTCTGTGTGTGTCTCTGTGTCTGTGTGTGTCTCTGTGTCTGTGTGTGTCTCTGTGTCTGTGTGTCTCTGTGTCTGTGTGTGTCTCTGTGTCTGTGTGTGTGTCTCTGTGTCCGTGTGTGTCTCTGTGTCTGTGTGTGTGCGTGTCCCTGTGCGTGTGTGTGCGTGCGTGTGCGTGTGCGTGTGTGTGTGTGTGTGTGTAGGGACAGAATAAAAAGGAGTACACAATGAGAAAAACAAATAAAAACGGACATAAATTTGGAAACGGGAGTACGATCAGGTGCGAGCGTTTGTTTACATAATATATAATATATTTATTTGTTTATTTATGTACTTACTAGGAGTATATTACACTACGTATTATATTATATACAAAACCTGTCGCGTGTTAATCTAATAAATGTAACTCCGAAGGTTCAACCCGTACAATCCTGATACTTTTCATTGCATAGTGAAATACGAGACATTTGAAGACATAAGTAAGGGCAAATACTATTCGACTACCTAAGTAGAATAACACTCATTTGCTAAAAATGGTTACAAAAATGGGTCTGTAACAACCTGATTGAAGGTCAAGAAGCATGGCCTCACAAATATCCTGCTTTGAACACCTTCAATAGTTCGGAGAAATTATTTGAAATTTCAGTAAAAATTAACAGTGTTCTTGTTTTCCAGATAAAATGTTTAATGGTGACTGCAAAAGGGTTAAGGAGTTTAACAGTTAAGTGCGCGTGTGGGAGAGAAATGCACATGGACTAGTGCTGCTCCCTTTCTGTGGTGAGAGAACAACTGCCGGCAGTTCCCAAATGGACGCTACTCCTTTCAGCCCTTGCACCTCCAAAACCACAAACATCCTTATCTCCTTCAATTCACGACTCATCGCTTACATCGAAACGTGCTGCTGTACAAAATAGGCCACTAGCGTAGCCTTCCGATAGCAGCTTCTGCAGAAGATTCTCTACATGTTCTAGAGATTATATTCAGGGCTGATGAAGTGCTCCTTCCCATTTAAATTCTGTCTTACGGAAAAACGAAAACTTGGATTGGTGCACAAAACTTTCCCTTCCTTTTCACTCTTTGTTTAATGTTCTCTTCACAATTTGAGGCTGCATCTATGTCACTTTTTCAAATTATTTATTTAAAATTTATTAACTACTGGAACTCTCAGCGTTCTATTTCTATATAGGCTGTGAAAGACCGCTTAATTTTGCTCAGATGTCTTTATCAAGCTTGAGGTTCTTTTACGTGCGGTAAATCTACGACACAGGTCCACCGGCTTTATTTCCCTTGCAAAGGAAGTCGTGCTAAGGATTTTTATGGTCGAAAAAATACATTGTCCTCCGCCGGGTTTGAACCCGCGACCTCAGGTATCAGAAACTGGTATGATACCCTTAGCCCACTTAGAATGACACCTATTCACGTTTAAGTATGTTGACAAGTCTGACAATTCTGCTGAATATTGAAAAGCAAGTGATTATCCTTCTGTGAAAGTAGGACGGGACAGACAAAGAGCACAACACAACGCAAATGAATGTCAATTGAAAATTTAGTAGATATAGACTTATTGAATCATTTCAAAAATTACTTCTGCTAAAAAAATTTGTAGTTAGTACAATCAGTCAAAAATGACTATTATATCTTGGATATACAAGTTCTAAAAAAATAACTACTCCCCGTTTTAAAGGTGATACATGCATGAAATTAACACTTTCTTTCTTTCTCTACTACGTATAGTAAGTAAGGAAAGTATTGTGTTTGACATAAAACTTCGATGACGAGATTTCACCGGAAATATGTTTTGAGGCCTCCTGAATAATAACAATAACAATAATAATAACAATAACAACAATAGTAATAACAATAATAACAATAACAACAATAGTAATAACAATAATAATAACAATAATAATAACAATAATAATAACAATAATAATAACAATAATAATAACAATAATAATAACAATAATAATAACAATAATAATAACAATAATAATAACAATAATAATAACAATAACAACAACAACAACAACAACAACAACAATAATAATAATAATAATAATAATAATAATAATAATAATAATAATAATAATAATAATAATAATAATAATAATAATAATAATAATAATAATAATAATAATAATAATAATAATAATAATAATAATAATAATAATAAATTTAGATAAAGGTGTGCGTGTGTGTCAGTGTGAGAGTGTGAGAGTGTGTCAGTGTGAGAGTGTGTGAGGGTGCGAGTGTGTGAGTGTGCGGGAGTGTGAGTGTGTGAGAGTGAGTGGGTGTGTGGGTGTGTGGGTGTGAGTGAGAGTGTGAGAGTGTGTGTGAGAGTGTGAGTGTGAGAGGGTGAGAGGGCGAGTGTGTGTGTGTGTGTGTGAGTGTTTGTGTGTGTGTGTGTGTGTGTGTGTGTGTGCGTGTGTGTGTGTGTGTTGTGTATGTGTGTGTACAGCATTACTCATAACAAAAAGTCGGTTAGAAACCAAAGTTGGTATTAAATTTTATAACTTTCAAGCATGCCACACAAAGGTTTTGAAGAAAATTCCTCTATCCTGAGCTACTCTTTATATGGAAAATGTTTTCAAAATTTTGATTTTCTCAAACATGATTGTAACGATTTTGATTAACTTGCGGTAAGCTGAAAATATTTTATGGCAAATAAAATGTATCTTTTGAATTTTCTGTGGTGCCTCTCTCTGGATGACTTCTATATAAATAATTGATAAATCCTAAGGGATATCCCAAATATAAAAAAAATGTAAAACATATAAGTTATGTGAAAATGCATTTTTTGTGGAGTGAACCATTTCGGAGATATTCATTTATGTGAGTTTTGCCAATGCTTATGCTTTTATCCAAAAGAAGGTCGTTATTCACCTTTTTTATCTCTTGGTCGTGCAAAGAGAACAGAATTTTCAAGCTTTAAAAGATTTGACTACCGCTCAAAGACTACTATCTTCCCATATACTCCCTGCACATGCAAGATAATCGGCAGTAAAATAATTTCTGCAAATATTTACTTCAACTAACATGAAGAAGATATAGGAATAAGAATTTGTAACAATGGTTAGTACAAGAGTAGAGAAAGTCATGTGAGTGCAACATATCATATTTTCTTTATAAAGCAACGCCAGGAAATGTATCATGTTACATACTATTCCCTACTTCTTTGCATTTCTGCACGTGTGCAGTAAAGATTGTATATAAAGGAATAAAAGGACAATTTAAGGGTGACTTCATACATTATCGTTTGTCATTCATATTGAGGAACATTTTTAATTGTTGTAATAACCTATTTAAAATAGTGTAAAAGTGACAATTCGACGTATCCTACTTCTAATACCAGTGTGTCCAATTAGTTTTATATTAATTTTCTATCACTTTATTTCTCTTCTAAACGTTTGCACAAATAGATAGTTCTCTTCTACTAAGGTTAACACAGGCTACAGTCTTTCGTGGTATTATGTACAACTCTTAACCCTTTTTTTCTTGTAGTCTTGACTTAGTCCTTTTACTGCCTCTCTTCACTTTCTGTGCCTCTTAAGCACTAACTTCGACCGTACAATCACTCAAAACTCATTAAACTTCTTCACTTCGATATGACGTATCTTTCAGTACCACACATACGCACACAGTGGTCGTAGTCTCACTGAAACAATGATCAACTCAAGAGCTGTAACTCTTTCCTCTGCTGCTTCGTCGGCTGCTTATATAGCGAGGATGACGTAACATGGACCTTTCTCGACTTCCACAATCACGCCGGCCGCCGGATGCCCCTCAAAGGTTCCAGAAATCTTTTGTTACCCGCCCCGCTCATTGTTGTTAGTCATATATACCCAAATAGTCGCATGAGGCAGCGTAGACTTGAGTGCCTTTGTTGTTCGCCAGCCCTGTATGTGAAGTAGCTTAGTTCCGACCATCCTTTGTTGTGCACCGCGCCCGGGGTCAAAATATGAACAGATCTACGTCAAATTTTATTCTGTCTCTATTCACAGATGCTGTATCTCATAGGTTACGAAGCCTAGTGTGTGTAGCCATCTGGTCTAACACCTCAGTCATGTAATTTATTAGCAATGAAAGGGTTAATGATAAAATTTAATAAATGACGTGAGGATGGATTTTTTGAAAGTTGCTTTTACAACTATTATACGATAGGAAATAAATAAAGTCATTGCTCTGAGTAAATTATTAGTAAACACTCCCCTTCTGCCTTTATTTCCATGAACTTTCCGAATACCAGAAGGGTTTAAGTACTTTTTCAGAAAAATCGGTGTACATTGATATTGTATGAAAACTTTCATTTCTATTACACAACAACCTTGCAGGAGGAATTATTTTTTATTTGCGAGAAGCTGCTTCGAGGGAATTGCACTCGTTTAAATATCAGTTCCAACAAACCTCACTCCCCTGTCAATTCAATAACAGAAACTCCGTGAATATGTATTCCCAACGAGGATGAAAACATATTTGAAGAGGAAATTCAATTCTGTGTCGTATACCATTTTGGGATAATGGATTTGCGTTTGCATCTGTTATCCTACGTGATCCACGCATATTTTGTCAGCCTAAGAAGCGTGTGTTTGCCATTTAACGAGGCATACTTTTCACTTCAGCTAATTTAATGAACGTAAATGTCATCCGATAATGCAGTGACAGCCTGATATTTGTCCACAACATTGAATGGACGATGCCTTAGATTAGCGTTATATAAAAATCTGACGTGAAAATCAAATCAAGCATTTTATAAATTCAGTATTTTTCATGTTATAAGCTTTACAGACTTAAGCATTAGGAAGATGAGACAACCGATTACATTCTTAAGATTGTTGCCAGTGCAGCTACAGTGCAATTTGAATGTCGATGGCATCTGTGGTTTTGAAAGCAATGAATGAAAACTTTCTCACGATTTGCCTTTCATCAGTTTGTTATGACACTTATTCAACACCAATGAGAAAAGTAGAGTGTTTGGTCCGATGAAGTAAAGAAAAAGGTTCTTTTGAGTGGATCTCTAGTACACGCGTTCTTAAACATCGTTGTTCTTTATATATATGTGTGTGTGTGTGTGTGTGTGTGTGTTAAGTGTGCAAAGAGAACGGAATCTCAAAGCGTTAAGAGATTTGACTATCGCACAAAGCCTACTGTATTCTAATATTCCCCTTGCACCTACAAGGAAATAAGCAATAAGATAATTTGTACAAATGTTTATCTTAACCAACACGAAGAAGATATAGGAATACGAGTTTGTAAGAAATGTTAGTACAAGAGTAGAGAAAGTCGTGTGAGTGCAACACATCGGATTTTTTTTAAAGCTTCACATTTGAAGTCCTGGTAACAGTTTATGAATGTTTTCTAAATTAAATATTTAGGTTGTTTTTAGATGACGATATTAATAATAATAATAATAATAATAATAATAATAATAATAATAATAATAATAATAATAATAATAATAATAATAATAATAATAATAATAATAATAATAATAACGATGACAACGATAACAATAACAATAATAACAATAATAACAATAATAACAATAATAACAATAACAACAATAACAACAATAATAACAATAACAACAATAACAACAATAACAACAATAACAACAATAACAACAATAACAACAATAACAACAATAACAACAATAACAACAATAACAATTATTATTATTATTATTATTATTATTATTATTATTATTATTATTATTATTATTATTATTATTATTATTATTATTATTATTATTATTATCATCGAGATAATGTACAGGTGAAGGCTATAAGAGCATTGTTTTCTGATACTTCTACTGAAGTGGGTAGACGACTAGCAAGTGGACGTCCTCCGTGGTCTAGCTTCCGGTTTCCGAGATCACGAGTTCAAAGCCGACAGAAGGCGATGGATTTTTTCGGGGAAAAAGTTCTATGCATGGCTTCCTTCGGATGGGAAGTAAAGCCCATTGTACTGCGCTGTCACGTTTTTTCCAAGTAAGCGTACGTATTCCACGCGTGGGCATTTACTTCTTTAAGGACCAATGTCACGAGCAAACTAACAGAATGAGAGAAAAAACTGGGGAGATGTTGCAATGGTGTGCAACACGTGCAGTTAACAATTGTCTGTCATTTGTGATTTCTTTGATTTCACTGACTGAAGTGATACGCTTATTTATGCAATGTGAAACATCAGTGACTTCTGGGAACAAGCAAGCATGCATACGGTGTGTGTTAAATGAGAGGTCAGCGCATGCTTACAGTTAGATTAGGTCAATAGGTACCTACACAAATTAAGTAAATCGTCAAAAAAGCAATAACAAATATACATTTGATAACTGTTTGCAAACAGCCATAAACATTACCACAGCTAACACCGAGCGAGCGGCATACAGCAACGTGTGCGACTCGTCCTGGGAGGTCTTGGGTTTCAACCCCGGCGACAGCGCACTCTACATGGGTTTTTCCGTGGTTTCTCCGTGTTACTTATTAGAATGCTGAGGTGTATTATTTCATACCACGGTTTCCTTCCCATCATCTTTGCGGTGTGCTTTCAGCGAGGAGTATTAGCGGTGCCGGACAGATGGCACGGATGCTAGCACATGGTAGCCGCTATTCTCGGCGTCAGGTAGCGTTTGGGTAGCCGCTGTCTTCCGTCGGGGGGAACGTTTGTGTGACCTTGGACCCGCTGTTGGTGGCTCCTCGGGGGGGGGGGGGGGGGGCTAGCGTCGAGATGGAAAGATCTCAGCACTTTGCAATTAATCGGTATACGATAGATCCGTGGCATAGAATTTTTCAGCCTGATTCTATCCTTTCCAATGCTGTCCTACAGAACTATTGTGTGGAAGAACGATTAATTGCATTGATTGACCTTATAATTGGTTAAATTAGAAGCCCGGGACTTAAGTATTTACAATATTGTAAGCCGCCATTAAGGTATGTTATATCATATGAATTGACTTCTCCTTGTGTGGTTTACCGGAAAAAATGCGAGTGATTTGGAGAATTTGATGTGTTGGCACGTTGGCCATAATATCTTAGTAGTTACAACAGCCGGACGGTAACCGCTAGATCAGTGATTCAAATCCCGGCTATGGTATTGAATTTTTCAATCTCATTATATGCTTTCCAATTTCAGAAATTGCTGGGACTTCCGCGGTTTCTGTAGTCCGTCTAAATGCGGCCGTGTGACCCCTTCGGTTCTCTCCTGGGTGGTGTTAGCACACAACAGATCTGGGTGTGCGAAGTGTACCCTCCGTATATGTACCCTTTACTCTTTACGCTTACCATTTTTAATTCATTCGCATGTTTCGAACGGTTCGTCCACTTTACATGATGAGTGAGCATCTGAGGCTCTTGCCTTGTTGAGTGACTGCATTGGCATTTGATGCCCGAGTTCTTTCAGTTCTGTGCAATGGGAAAGACAAGAATATTACTGCACGTGACTCAGTAAATGGATTCCTGGAAAGCCTAAGTACTCCCTGAAATAGCACCATACACTCCTTTATTGAGTCAGTCGTGCCATTTAATCAAGTAGAAGACAAATTCCTTTTCCAATATCTGATCCAACAGTGCTCTAGGATGTGCTGGAAAGCTCACAACAACCAAGCTGCAATAATGTAATACCCTTGCGACGAAGTGGATAAAGTCAATTTTGAAACAATGACATCATTTTCTGAGAACCTGAACATTGGTGTATTCATAGTTGCAAATATGAACAACATTTCAAGAAAGCAAGTGGTGATTTTGTTGGAAGGATATGATATTTCCAATTAAATTAGTAAATATTTTGATTCTTCTAAACGTTTAAAATGGTACAACTTCCCTGAGTATAAAATGCACGACATGTAATATTTTCTGCAAATTATAAGCTCCAGCTTCAATTTTACATGGTGTTTTCAAAATTACCACGGAAGCATATACGGTAGAACTGTCAAAATAGAAGTTTTCCAGGAAAACGAATTGTGTTAGACATTTCTTAAAAGCCCTTCTCCCTTGTCAACTCCTCTTCTCAATAGAGCTCGCGGTTCACAATATATCCAGCAGTAGGCGGTGGACGCCAATAATAAGTGAAGTGAAATGACAAGGAAAGGAAATATAGAAAACAAATTGTCCAGTGCTGGAACTATGAGGACAGTGGGAGCGGAAGAGGAGGTAGAGGAAGGAATGTAGGGTGCGAGGCGAGGGTGGGAGACGGAGAGGTGGAGCGAGAGAGGGAGCGTGCGTCTGTGTATGTGTGCATTCAGTGGTAAGCAAAGCTGGTTCGGCTCCAGAAATTAAGCATATATTATGATGATAAGATAATTATAAAGTTCCTTCAATATTATATACACTATACTGCATACGCATTACATCTAGTACTTATGACTCTGCAAATGCAATAACACCTCGAACGCTTTTGTTTTCACTTAGCATATCGACTTTGACAGAACATAGACAGAACGTAACCGCGCCTTACGTTAGTGGATGCAGCAGGCTTTTCTGCTCGTGAGGCTGCAAACTGAATTGGAACGTCTATATCGACAACTCAGTGATAAACAGTTTTTTTTAGAGAAGGAACTGGATGCCTCGTTCTGGTACAAACACACGTGTGTTCATTCCGGACCAGAATACAGCTTCATTGGCAGAAGTAGAAAAAACGATCCCAATCTGCTTCTGACATGAAATCAAATTCGCAGATCTGCTCGAACGCTCTGCGCGTGACTCCTCGCAGGAACAGCAGTTATGAAGACAGACGATCGTAGTTTTCAGAGGAAAATATCAACCGCGACTGGGATAGCAAGATATTCTCAGCACGAAATAACATTTTAACCCACATGTAATGGAATGTGTTTACCGTCAATGGGGACCCCGATACGATGAGAGATGCGAGGTTAAACAACATCTACATAGTCCAGTATCTTTGTCTTGTTATATCATGACAACATACCGGTCGACATTGAGTCCTCCAATTGATTCCCATTTTCTCCGGTAAATCATAAGCAAATCTCAAATTCTCAAGTCTCAATAGGGACGTTTGCCATGTCGTTGCCGGTATGTTATCATGGTAAGACTGTTGGATAGAGCAAACGCACAAAAGAAGGAAGATCCATGGTTCAAATCCGGCATGGCATTTTCAACCTGAATACGTCCTTGAGTGACAAAACAACTAATGTTTTGCAAACAAATTTTGTACTGCTACAAATACACTGGCAAATAATTTGTGGCATGCAACGTTTGCTAAACTTGAAAAAGATTGCGACTCCACAGCAAGACATTTACATCTATTCTCGGATGAAACACTAATACTAGTATCAAAACGATCCAGTCTGAGGCTTGAGATAGACGAAAGAAAAAAAAGTAAACAGCGGTAAACTGTAAAACCGCACTTGATAGAAGAACCTGATGTAATAGAAAGAACCACAGAAAGCAGAAGCAATTGAAAGTAGTTGATATTCATGGAACATTGCCAAAGAATATAATACCTACTGCTTTGCCATGCGGAATAATTGAACAAAGTTGGCAAACTAACGTTAGGCACGAATTCGGGAGAAAGAAAATGTATATTTAAGATTTCAAAATGTACTGCTTAAAGTATGAAAGTCTAAACGATAAAAGTTGATATTATGAATGCAAACCAATAAGACTAATTTTAGAAAATAAAGATAAGGCACTGTTTAAAACCAGGTTCTTTATTTTTATCTCTGATTTTATAAATATTGATACCTTATATAAGAGGTTTATTTACGTTTAATTTCGTTTTCTTTATTTTTTTCTTGTTTGTACGAATGTAGGGGCTTTTACTATGATTATACTTTTCTGTTTTAATGTGGATTACTTTTCTAAGATGCTTAAGTTTGCCTCTCATTTCTAAACTATTTCAGTTTAGCTTCAGTGGAACAAATATATATCTATTTAAAACCGGATTGTTTGCTGCTCAAGGGTGTCATTAACCACTTGCGGTTCATCGAAAATCTCTACTATGAAACTATGATGCAAGAATGGTAGCCTGATAACTAGGAAATACTGTATGTAAACATTCTCCAGCACAATGTTATTTTCGATTTCTTCTTTCACCAAATGGTTGAACCAGAGATCTGAACTAACTTGTCCGCAATCTTATAGGCTTAGATGTGGTCTAACTATACGTACCTGAGGGGTTAAACTGTATTACCTGATAAACATGCACATTTTTTGTAGATTTTTGTATGTGAAGCAGCACCGTAAGCCGCTGTCCACTGGTGTAAATATTTACATCCAAACATGTCGGATTTTCAATTTTCACTGAGAAAATATGGGTCGGAACTGATGTTCCAGTCATGTAGCTGTAACTGAGTGGTGCTGTCTCCAGTCATGTAAAACACCCGACGACGCGGATCCTTGGTAAGAGTCCAAGAGATCTAATAATGCCAATCTGTCATACTAACTTTGGGCCCAATGCACAATCATGCCTTTCACATATGCAAGTGGAGCAATTTCATACGATATCCTCAATGGGAAACATCGGCAGACAAAACAAGTCATGAAGTAAACCAATAAATAATTTCTTTCTTATGCCTTTAATTCTTTTGCCCACAACCTGCAGAAAACACCATCTTGTTTTTCAGCGGTGCACATTGTAACGGGTATACGAGGCTAGACTGTTGATAATTGAACGCATTTGATAAGGCTTAAATGAGGGCAAAGAACAAAACTTGGAGATGTTTTTGTGCAAACACGCTGATATTTTATACATTCTTCTTTTTCGTTAAATATTTTACACCTGAACCACCCAAAGAAGTTACTTCGGAAAAGAAAGGATGTATCAGTTATGACTATATTGTACATAGAAAAAATATATCACTGCAAAATGTTAGCACCTGACACTCTTAGGAATCGCCCAGCATCAATCGCAATGAGATTGTGCGATTTCTTGTTGCAGACAACAAATTTTTTATTAAAAAGTGGACGAGATTTAAGACACTTTCCGTGGGTTTTTAAGTAAGAAATATCGCATAAGATTTCCTTTAAGAGCTAGTTACTGATACGCTGGTTTGCGATCTTTCTGCCAACTTGGAGTGAAGACGAAATTGAGTTTTTCCTTCCAGCGACGATTAACAAGGAGGTTTTGTTAAATAGCTTCCATTCTTTTTGATCGAAAACCGTTAACGATTTATTGACCAAACCATTACACGGCGCCGTAAATTGGGACGGCCTTAATGATAGGGTATAACTTCAGTTTCACCTTTACCACGGACTAATCCGTTTTCGTTAAACTTCCTTTATTGCACCCCTTAGTCTTCTTCGTGCTGAAAGCTGAGTTTGCTGGAAACGCAATCAGAGATGGGAGAGGGAACTGTGTGGCGCAGAAATTCTAATTTATTTATGTCAAACTAACATTAAAATTCAGAGCTCTCTTAAGGAAAAGCACTCCAAAACTAGTTTCTTGCTACAGATGAAGCATAATACAAGTTACATACCCGTATAAAATTATCTCTAAAAATTACCTTTGACCATCATATTTTCAAATTTAAAATACGATCTCATATAGTAATATTTGAACTGTCTTTTACGGTTTATCTGTTTTGCAAAAGCCATCAAGAGTAATCAGCTAAAAACTTCAAAATATTCGTTTCATTTTCTATAAAAATATCTTGAATAGGTAATAGGATTTTAATCAAACTCATTAGAGGCATTTTTAAGCAAAATAAAAATTAGTGAAAAATGTTCCATGTAAAGGGTACTTTAGGGTGGAGCAATTTTCTTCAAAATTTTATCCTTGAAAGATGTTAAACCTAAATACCAACTGTGGGTTTTAACCCAGCTTTCGTTTTTGAGTTACTCTGTTCACACACACGCACGCACGCACGCGCGCACACACACACACACACACACACACACACACACCACACACACACACACACACACACACACACACACACACACACACACACACCTTTTTCTAAATATTTCCTTTTTTTATTCCGGGATTCCGGTGAAATCTCGATATCGTATTTTTGGGTGGAATACAGACGTCCCCTATTTACTATACCTAGTAGAGGTGTCATAGGTGTCTCGTTTGTAAACTCCGAAACCAGAACAATATAAACCAATAAATACGCTCAAATGTTACGTGCTCTTGAATGTTGAGATTATCACTACATTACCATTAATGTGATATGCATTTATCATGACAGATCGATGCTACTGTCTAGACAGTTGATTGTTCATTTAATTCTTAATTTCATCTTCATTCTGTGGAATTCAGTTTAGATAACGCAGAGCACGATTAGATTATATCTTTGTTGAAATCAGGTTTACCGTCATTGTAATTAGTGAAATTAAAATGACATTTAAAACCACTGTCAGACTAATGGAGAAAGCGCAGCTCAAACTTTCTTAAAAAAAAAAAAAAAAAAAAAAAAAAAAAAAAAAAAAAAAAAAAACCAACACCTGTTAAAATAGACGCCAAGGTATGAAACCTTTCTAGCTCTCTTATTTAATACCAGTTGAAATGTCGTGGTTTAACAATTTTATACCTCCTGCACTTGCCCAATGTGTTTCTCTAGAGACTTTTAAAAAAATAATACTCAATACGTTTAAACAAAGAATTAAATTCTTAGGACACAATAAAGGGCAAAAATAAATAAGAGGTACTAGGGGATGAACTGTAACTGTGTTTCATAAAAAAGTGAGCAAAGAAATCCATCTGAATGTAATATGCATTACGCAGTAAAATGGATACCATAAAAAGCTGCATGAAAAAAACTTAGACGTGCAAATTTTAATGGTGTTGCGTTTGTCAACATCATAATACCAATATACATTTATATATATAGGCTGTCCCCCCCCCGCCCCCCCCCAAAAAAAAAACACCAACAATGCTTAGTATAATAGAAAATTATTATTAACCGGGCTTGCGAAAATAGTCAAGAGGTGTCAGATCTGGCGACTGTCCTGGCCATAAAATTGGTTCACCTCTACCAATCCATCGATTTGTATATGCGTAGTTGAGGTGCACATTTGCATCAAAGTGTGCTGGAGGTCATATTGGCCATTTCCGCAGCGGTGTATGCTACATGCCGCACTGCTGTAAATAACGTTACTGTGCTGGAAACTACACAACTAACGCAGTAGGATGGACACCAATGACCTTATGGAGGAATTCAGCGCATGCGCAGGAATGTTATTATGCTCAGATCGTTCATCCCAGAACACAGTATGGTTAAAGGGTTGCATACCTTCCTTATTAAGATACCAAAAGGAATGTTAATTTATCACAACCCTTTGTTCTTAAACTTCGATGCTCTCCGGCGTTGGGACAGGAGTTCCGGACACCTATTTGAAAACCAGTCAGTTTGAAATCCCGCACAACACAGTGTGTTGTCGGTGTTTTTTGGGAGACCCATCCCAAAATTGGCATTCCAGTGTACTCCAACTGCTCACAGGGACCAAGGAAGACCAAAACAGCGGTGGAGACACCAAGACCACCTTCGCTAGGTTTATCGTTCTAGGCCACATGGCCTAAAGCGAACTTGTTCATGATGAAGTTTCCATTTCGAAGCCCTCATATCCAGTGCAACTTACAGAGGCATTGGAAACCAATCCTCGTCTGTTATCATAGTAACGAAAAAATAAATAATAATAATAATAATAATAATAATAATAATAATAATAATAATAATAATAATAATAATAATAATAATAATAATAATAATAATAATAATAATAATAATAATAATAATAATAATAACAACAACAACAACAACAACAACAACAACAACAACAACAACAACAATAATAATAATAATAATAATAATAATAATAATAATAATAATAATAATAATAATAATAATAATAATAATAATAATAATAATAATAATAATAATAATAATAATAATAATAATAATAATAATAATAATAATAATAATAATAATTCTGTTGAATAGACGAACTGTTCCCAATTCTAATTTTTTGCAAGAACAAGTGTTTTAAAGGGCAGAGAGTTTTGATTATCCTAACAGTGAATTACTACAGGTGTTTGTTGAGCAAAAATATAGATGTGCATATTTTTTGAAATTTGACTTATTGATTTGTCATTTACGTATTCGTCTATTAATTCCTCTGCACCTACACGTCTTCAGATATCGCACCCGATGGCTGGCCGAGCAACCGCATAGTGAGCGGCGAGACATAGGTATAACCACTTCACCATTGCGCTAGATCAACATTCCATAACCACTCATGTAATACATAGCTGTAGTTCAGCTAGTAAATGAACTTAGGATGCATTATTCATATTAGTGAAAACAGAAATAACCACATACACTTCTAGTATTGGATTATCGTGTTGCGTTTTAAACCAGAGGAATGCTCGTGGATTCATGAAAATCCTACATTCTCTCTTTACAGAGGAAGAAGTTGGAATAAAACTTTCAGCATGCACACTTATGTACACCTTCAGCTTTTATAGACTTTCAAGTATAACAATGGGAAACTGCAAGCAAGAGAGTATTTTCATAATAAATGATGGTATTCCAACTAAGTAGAGGGTTGGCCTGACTCGCAAGATAAAAAAGGAATAACTGACTCCACGCACGACTCTCATGGAATATTCACTTTAGACAATGTTCTTATAAGAGGACTATTTTTAGCTTCCACGAAAATCTAAGATATAAAAGGTTCGGAAATGAATATTAAATTAGTAATATCATTCAAAATTAAACCAATCCTTTTCGTTTGGCGACGAAAGAGCTCTGTCTGGCTATCTGCAGGAACTATAGAATAAAAGATTTATCTTTCAAATTCCTAAATATAAACAGAAAGCCCACTGCACTCGCGTCTACGCCACGTTATCGTTATAAGAAACCACAACCATGTCATTGGTTGGTTTAGGCCATGGTGCAAGAGTGTGCCACACTTTCGCAAAATAAACTTAACCGATAACCAAAACAACACAAAATAGCGTAGAAATAAAAATACATGTTTACGCTTTTGACCGTACTGCCTAAAAGAGAAAGAGGAACTGAGTGCATTCAGTTTGTCATGTAAGCCTCTTAAGATTGGTAGCCACTAGTTACAGTCTAGTGAAGGGAAAGCTGTTGAAGGGGCTGAAAGCTAAAGGGAAAACTTGTTGACCGCCCGGGTTAGCCAAATGTATAATATTTATGCCTGAGAAGATCTTCTGGTATCTTGAATGGCAAGGTAAAAGTGTATATATATAAACACAGAAATGTATTCTCACAGTGATATCAATGTGTTCTGCTGTATACAAACAAAGGTAAACAAATAAATAATAAGTACATGATAAATGAATAAACAAGTAAATAAGTAACGTAGCATATTTTCCCTTCAACTCAAACTATAATTGGTTATTATTATTTATTTAATAACAAACTTACTGCTGGTGTTTTTAAACACATAAGCCGTGTGTGGGCAATATTGAGAGGTGGAATCAGGACTGAAAAATTCATAGCCAGATCCGGAATTTGAACCACGGAATTTCCGTTTATCGAGCAGCTGCTCTAACCACAAAGCTACCATCGTCAACTAATCTGTGGTTCAAAATCTGGCTATGGCATTAAATTTTTGAGTCCTTATTCCACCTGTTACAATTGGTTATTTTACCCTCACCAACCTTTTGCTGATCATAGGAATACAATAGGAATATAGACTAAAATATAACATAGCCATAGTACGTATTGTCTACTCCCGTAAATCCTCTCTTAATGTATTTATTTGCAGTTTCCAGATATGATTGGTTAATTATAACAAGATAATTATTAGCGGTGTTAGGCAATGAGTTTTCTTCGCTAGCATAGTATATGGCTAATTTATCTCTCTCTCTGTGTGTGTGTGTGTGTGTGTGTGTGTGTGTGTGTGTGTGTGTGTGTGTGTGTGTGTGTGTGTGTGTGTGTGTGTGTGTGTGTTTCTTTTAAATATGTATCACTGAATCTTTACATAAAAAAGGCATCAACCTCCCCCCGCTGTCTGATCAAGCTAACGCGCTCTGTGGTAGGTAAGGTTAAAAACAAGCCTCAAAAGACCCCAGCAAACGATACAAAATCCTCCGAAAGTTTCCTTTGGCGCTGTTTGTACTACGGTCATGGGAATTGCGTGTATTGGATATGCCGCATCGCATGATGTACAGAAATAAAACCTTCATGCATTTGTTTGTCTTTATTACACCTTGGAGGGCACAGGCTTTGAAAATCAGCAGGTGTTGTCCCTCAGAAGTCTGAATTCCTGTTACGCAACACTTCAATAGAATATTTTATATCAAAGTTCAAAGGAGATTCCAATGTCGGTCAGCCGTGTCGTGACAGATCCCATTGACGATGTGGTGTATGTGTAGGTATTAAATTGGGCAATTTTCTCACTGCGGAGTTAAAATTAGGTCGCAGGTGACAAATTTGTTGGTTTAACAACTGAATACATACTACAACACCACTCTCGCTTTGCGTTAAAATAACAAAATGTTTGCGCTCATCATTGTAGTGGGTTATGAATTGTTATTACTATCTTTATTTTTCTTACTTTTTGTGCACCTTAACAAAATTCATTCATGCTTTGTTCATTCTGTCCTATCTGTTACTTTTAGAAGTACCAACGTTGATTCCCATGTTTTACTTCAGTTTAAGGGATATTTACATTTTTCTCACGAACACAGTTCGAAGTTTAATACTATAAATTTCCTAAACAAACTTATAAAAATGCCTGAACTGTTTAATACTTACTATTTATAATACTGTTAGTTTGAATTACATATTTAAATAGTCCATACAGTGCTCGACACTAGACATCTTTACATCAGCCTTTGTTTAAAGAGAAAGTACAACGTCGTTTTCTCCCAAATTATACAGGTAATTTATGAAATCGTGATAAACATTACATAGAACACAATAACTATAGCAGTGGACGATTGATGCACTTACACAACGCACTAATGGTATTCCTTGAAATAGATTAAATATTTTTTAAAGAACTTTTCGTTTCTCAGTTATGTTCACAGACAGACACATACTCCCACCTTTTTCTAAAAATGCCTGTTTTTGTATTCAGGGACCCTCAAAGCACACATTTCAATCTTGACATAGAATTTTTGTGTCGAATAGAATACGTCCCTTATTGAGTACATATGTGTAGCAGAAAAAGCAAAAAGTGGGGCAAATTGTTATTTTAATAATGTTAATTTGAAAGACATATTTAAATAATCAATATAATGCTCGATATTAGATATATTTACATTAGCCTTGTTTAAAACAAGTACGTCGTTTTCCCCAAAATCCTTGAGACACATTACATATAATATAGCACATATTGCAGTGGAACATAGAAATAGATTAAATATTTATCTTTTAAAACATAATTATTGCAGCAATTGGTGGCTGAGTTGGTTAGACGCTGACCTACTGATCCCAAAGTCGCATTTTCAAATCCAGATCAGACCGATGATTTTTAAGTGCGCTTAAAAACGACAGCTCCATGTCAGTAGATTTACTGCCATGTAAAAGAACTGTAGGGGCGAAACTCCGGCACACCGGCGACGCTGATGTGATCCTGGCAATTGACAGCGTTGTTAAACAACAAAACAATTTTTAAGCACACATCCTGAAAAACGCACCTGTATGAAGTGCTGCTTCTTTCGGTTGTATTTTTTAGATTTATGTTATTCTGTATAAATTTTAGTTAAATTTTGGAACTGAGAAAGAGTTGTAAAATGGTGTGACAGTCTCTGATGTCTTGAAATATGTAGATAACAGGAACTCGTAAGCTCTTCTTAAAGAATTCAAGCAATTCACGTTATTTGATAAAAATATGGTTTAATCAAAAATATGCTGTGTGAAAATGTAAAAGAACAAAACGTGTTTCAGGTAAAGGATAGATTGACCTGAAACGACATTCAACATGTTCTCCAACCCATGACTTCCCCCTTTTTGCCCTCTACCCCTCCTTGTCTCTCTCTCTGTCTCTCTGTCTCTCTGTCTCTCTCTGTCACATGCACACATACTTTTCTAAAACTCTCAATATGCAGTAAGTGTATCTCAAAACCAATATTTGTGGTCAAATCTGAATATTAAAATATTGGGTGAAAGCAATAATACCTCTATTTCAGGGGGTCGGCATATATATACCGGTTGACTAAATGACGTACTAATAGCATCATAAGTGACAAACCAGTACGTGCGTCGCCTGCTTCAATCCTCCCTCCTTCAACCAACAAACGTTCAAACGTAAGCAAGAAACTGTGTACATCACATCATACAACATGGTTCTTTCAAAACCACAAAAACGCAAAGAACCTTCCTATAGCTTTTATGGAGAATCCGCGCAGCGTTGCCACGTATACTCCGCCGCGCGACTACTGTGCTTTCCCTCACAACCAGGTTTGTTATTGTTATTATTACTATTATGATTAGGGTTGCTATTATTACTATTATAATTATAATAGTATAATAATTTAAATAATGAAACACTCTAAGAATTGTTTTTCGCTGGCCACTTTTAATAATTTCGCCTTTTTTCTGCGATCCATTGCATTCTAGTCACTTAACTGCAATACACACGATTACCAGACAGCTTGTTAAAGCTCACACGCCCTTCAAATTCCAAAAACCTTTTGAAAACCTCCACTGTAGTACGCCCTCTGTCGCACCACATCTGGTTTTTATGATGTCCAAAACACGACGGCCAGGTTTGTTAGCACTGTGTGCCTTGTGCGTTGCAAACATTTGCGTTTAAACGGTGATTCATGTGTGCCTTGGTTCTGGAGATTTTCTATGTATGCATAAAAATACTTTCATTATTTTATTGACAACTTTTTCTGGAGGTTTTTACGTGTACTTGTAGGACGAGAATTTGCCAGCGACGACATACCCTATTGTATAAAACGAAGATTCCAAACACTTTGTGTTAATCTTTATTTTTTAAAAGAAATATGTTTTAGACGCATTGATATAATGGAAATATCAACGTGGCATACGAAAGTAAGCGAATAATCCAAATTCCTTTTCATTGCAATTATTTCGGTTTAACACCAGATTTTAACGTTCGGAGCGACATGTTAAAAATATATAAAAGATTTTTCGTGCATACATCCTATTCTTCGATACATTTCGCAACAGCGCACTGGATTCTTCTATAATAAAAGCATGGCCTATAAGAGCCCATGAGGTGAAAATTCCTATATATGTAGGTATACGAGGAAAATTAAAAAAAAAAAAAAAAAAAAAAAAAAAAAAAAAAAAAAAAAAATCGAAAACAAAAGGTTTGATGATTTCAAAACAATAAACTATAGTTTTCTACTGATTGCAAATCCTTCCGTTGTGAACATTCATACAGTAGTATTAGAATTACAAATTGAGGTTGCGAATTTGCAATCACAATTTTGAAAACCTGATTACAAAATAAGGCTGGTTTAGATTTATTAACAGAACTTGCTATGCCAACAGTTCCGTCTCTCTGTTCACTTGCTGTGCATATAGGTTCTATGTTTGTCTCAACATATATGTCAACAGTCATTTTTTCGAAATTGAAGATGGTAAAATCTAAAAGCAGACCGACATTAACATATGAAAACCTGTGTGCTCTGTTGCACGGTAGTGTTTGTGAATTAACGTATCTAAAAGTGTAACTCTGATTATGAAGATGAAACAAATGTGCGTTAGAATGATTTCTATATTGCCATAGCTGTTTTCAAAACTCACTCTTGGAACTGTGGGTTATGTGCATGCCCTGTTGCATTCCGTGACGTTACCAATATTTACGCACCGACCATTTCGTCATCATTTTAACATTTTAAGACATTTTTCTGTTTCTGCAAAGAACGGATACTGCCAGATCCGTTATTCAACATTAAGTTAACAGAATAAAATGAAACATGCCTTGGAATAAAGCCCATAACGCTCAACCAAGAAATATACTGCTGCCCTTAATTTAACATTAGTGGAATGGGTAAAAATAACGCGACGTGTTCAAAAGGCATGCTGCATTCCATGCTTTAGTTACAAGAATTAGGTGTTCTTTACACTTCCTACTGCTAATTTAGCTTTGGAAAATGCCAGGTTTCAGTGGTAATTAGTACTGCAACACCAAATAGATCTGAGGTCACGTGAGTTTATCTACTCTTGTACAAACTATATTTACAAAGGCTTATTCCTTTATCTACTTAATGTTAATTCAGATAAACAGTTGCAGATATTATCTTATTAACTTATTACCTTTAGGTACAATGTGAATAAGGGAATACAGTAGATTTAAGTGACAGCCAAATCATTTAAGAACTGGTAGCTTTGAAATCTCATTTTATTTGAATAGGAGACCATAAAAAACTAATAACGAGCTTCATATTTCACAAAAGCATAATTATTTCACAGTGTAAATCAGTAACAAACAGTATCTCCAAAATGGTTGTCAAAAAAGAATTTTTGTGTACTCGTATGTGTGTGACAGAAAAGTAAACTCAAAAAGAAAAGAATGCAGAAGAATCACTTATTTTACACATTTAAGACCGAATTTTTCACTTAATTTGAATGTATAAAATTGTAGTTTGCTAATGTATAAGTTACAATAAAGTGACTTCATTGATACACATGCCAAGAAGTGTTGCATCTTCATTATTCCTGGTATCAAAAATAACATTCTCCATATTTTTACATTGCAGAACTGACATTCTCCACAGCTTGGTTGCAAAAGTCACATTCTGCAATATTTAATCTTGTTTTTCTATCAATCAAATACCTAGATATATTTTTTATGTGAAGCAACATTTCTTTATTATTCATTCTTCATGGAAATTGCAAAACAATTTCTAATCAATGAATATTTTCATTTGTATTAGTTTTTTGTGGATTTCTTAAAATTTTAAAAAGTAGAGAAAGAGACTTTTGCAGTTACACCCCTAATTTTTTGTATAGTAAGATTTGGTTCAGGGTTGCCAATCTTTAAAAGTAAAATTATCGTACCGGCCACTCAAAATTATAGATTTGGATTCAAAATTATCGTACATCATAAACCATACGCTACAACAATTAATATATCAGAATAACACTTACGAAAATGTAATAGTATTGATGTTCATGGTATTCACTTACAAGATTGATGATCTCAATCAGTATTACAACTTCAGCACTTATGTTTCTCCCACTATGCATCTGAAAGTTCATCTTCCTCAACTGTTCCAGCATTATACAAATTTGTTGTTGAGATAAACTTTAACATCTAGGTGGCTTTGAAGATTTTCGGACACACCACATTCTTTCATAAGCTGAGACGACCGAATAAGTCAATTTACCGTATCTAGTGCCAATCTGTTCCTTTTTAAGTTTTTATTAAAGATAGTTTAGAAAAAACTCTTCCACAAGAAGCGTTTCTGTAGGGAAACGAAATCACTGATAATGCAACCTACGCCAGTTCTTTGAAATCAGTATTTCCACCAAGGGGCATGTGTTTAGCAGCGCTCCAGAAACTTTCAGGTTCAGGCATATTCTTTATTTCACACGGAATATCACGTATTTTGAGTTTTCTCCATTGATGACTAATTTCTGAACCGGGCCTTCCGGACACACTGGTAATAAGAGGATAAAGGATAGGAGTATTAGTAGGATATGAAATTGTTGTCTTACAGGGTTGGAGATAGGCCATGGGGGCAAAAGTGGTGTCGCTATTTATAATTAATTTCATTTCGCTGGTTTGACAAACCATTGAAAATGATATTTCGCCAGTATCGAACTATCATATAATCAAATTATCGTATGCCCCCAGAATTATCGTACGGATTGGCATCCATGGGTTCAAACATTCCAATTATTGTATGCAGCCATAATTATCCTACGGGTAGGCAACCAGAAGTACAAACATTTAAACTATCAAATTATCAAATTATCGTATGCCCCCATAATTATCGTACAGGTTGGCAACCCTGATTTGGTTTATCTCTTGCGGTTGACGAGTTATTCAAAAGTCATCCAGAGTAAACAGGACTACATAGGCTATAGCCAGAAAATTCAAAACATACATTTCATTTGTCATTCAAATATCTTAAACATATGATATTTTAATCAAAGTCGTTAGAGCCATTTTCAACAAAATCAAAATTTTTGAAAAATTCTCCAAGTAAAGGGTAGTTTAGGATGTCATATCCTTGAAAGACATGAAACTTAAACACCAACTTTGGTTTTTAACCGAGTTTTCGTTTTTCAGTTATGTTGACAAACACACACACACACACACACACACACACACACACACACACACACACACACACACACACCCACAACAACACCCACATCCACACCCACACACACACACACGGAGCTTTTTCTAAAAATGCGTTTTTTCGGATTCAGGGGTCTCAAAAAATATATTTTCGGTGAAATCTCGACTTCGAATTTTTGAGTGGAATGCAATACTTCCTTCTACTTACAATAGAGAAAGTAAAAATGTAGAAGTGAGTTGCAAAATGTTAATCAAATAACTTCACAAATAGCTTACTTAAACGTAAAATAACACTTATCTTCGCACTAGTGTGACCTTTATGACACCTTGTTATACATACGGTGATGTTATACCTTCACAAAAATCACTAAAATAAAAATGAAAGTAGCGGCTTCAATCAAAAGAGCTTTTATGATAATGCTAATGGAAGGTATATAGAATGATCACTGAAATGAACATAAAAGGGAAACAGCGTAATGGAAATACGCTTCCGGATTTTAAAATGCATACACACGCCTTATCGTTGCTTTTATATAAGTGACGTGCATTTGTTTTCATCGAACTGAACGTATTACTAAAATTGCAGGAGAAAATATGGTGCAAAGTAATTGATATTTCACTTCTCACCATGTCTAGTACTGCCTTTCATCACCCAGAATGAAAATGTTATATTATTTAAATGCTTTTAATGGCAATATTCATTCCACGATTATTAAAGCCTACAAGAGCTGTTTCAATAACAATAATTATCTCACAATTTTCAAATAACTATACAATTTAACTTTAATATAAATGATGCTCCTAGCAGCAAATAAGGCACAGTGTTTCACATTATTGTTTACCAATCTACTCGTAAAGCGTTCATATTTTTCAGGAAGTTCTTATCGCGGTTTCACTCGTCATTTTTTTTTTTTTTTTTTTTTTTTTTTTTGCGTCGTATTGGTATTTCATGAAATAAGTGACTTCCTAACCTCAATAGTGGGAGCTTGATAGTTTAATACGTTTATATTTTTCGCGTAAACCCAATGTGGAACATATTTGTTCCAAGTAGCCACAATTTGACATAATTTAACTGTCCTTAACGTCGCGACATTTGGTAGAGATAGATGGCTCAAAAATCGATTTATGAATAATAATTATAATATTAATCTACATACTTTGTGGAATATGTCCATATAAGAAGATACAAATATAGGGACCCTGTTACCTGTTCTGTCGTGGCAACGATCAGGTGGCCATTAAGAACCATTCGTCTCATCCATCAGGGATGGGGGTGTTCTATCAGGGGCATAGGGACAAAACAACCCCTCCGTAGGTTGTCACTGAGTCAAAGAGTCAACACCCCTAGGAGGAAGGTATAAAGTGAACAAACCATAAGCGATAATCAAAGAGACACCCCAAGAAACCAATATGCGCGCCTGAAAACTGACAAGGAACTAGAATGAAAGGAATATAATGGAAAAGAAATCTTGATAGATTAGAAAGCACCCGAACATTCGACTACAGCTACACTTCGGGAAAGGCATTTTAGAAAACTCTTGTGCAAAGAGATCACGCGACTTTCTTTACCCATTACAGTTATTCCTTATTTATTAATTACTCATGTACGAAGGCATTTTTCATCAATAAATGTTATAAATCATTTTAAATCAATTCATACTTACTAGCTTACATATGAAATGCGGAAACACCACTTGCTAATTTTCTTATAATAACTCGAGTTTTAAATAATATCTGCCATGTGGAACCCTTTGAATTGTGTCTTCAATATATCGTCTTTGATACTGTCCTGCTGGTGGCTGCTGCATTGACTTTCAAGTATACGTGTGCAGGTGTGAAAAAGACAACGCCTATTAAGTGGGCTGATAAATTTAATAGAAGCTAATAAAATGTTTGAAGAGAATTGCCAACTGTCTGAGGATGTAGTCTTAACTGTTTCTGAAACTTAGCACTGGAAATTGCAACTGCTGAATTAAATATTACATAGTTTAACTTCAGACGTAGACATTTAATAACCGTAGGGTCAAAATCACCGCTTCCAGAACAACAGAAAGTGTAACTTGCCTTAAGGCGCTCAAGTGCTGAACCGAGAATGCGACGACCACCAAATATAGATAACCCAAATTTTGCATTTTATAATTCAATAAATCTTGTAACAGCAAACAATAGGCCCCTTTCCCCAAAAGACCAGAATTACACATGCTGAAAATGTTATGTAGATAGCGCATCAAAATAAATGCATATCCCCGAAAATTCAAAGCTGTAACGAACAGTTTTTTAACAAATGAGAGCTAATTACACTAATTACGCTTTATTCGCTTTCTTAGCGGTTAGCGTAGAACTAACGTTACATTCAAGTCAGTATTGCTCAAGTGAATCGTCGAATAGAATCACAACTGAACTGTACATACTGGATGATAACTCTCTCTGAACTGCATTCAGTACGATCGACAGTCACTGTCCACTGAACACTTCGTAAACTTTTAACTATCTCACTCTGCGCTCACCAGCACTTTCTATAGGTCCCGCACAAAATGAAAAGTTTCTAGAAACGAATATCCTTGAATGCTTGAAAATGAAGGTTCCAAAGTACAGAACGGCACACAATAGCAATTGTTTCCGTGTAGTGTATTATCTTTTCAGGGGATAGGCAGGTAGGCGCTCTGGCTCATTCCTGTTGTAAGTAGTTAGTTGCAGGCGCGGGAGCAGTATTTTGCGAAAAATTTTCGAACTGAAAATGTTATTTTAATGAATTTCGCGTTCTTTACGTAGAAAGTTTGTCTATGCCTTGTACTTTGCCAGTTATACAAAATTAATTAAAAACTACTTTTCTCTCGGTGTGTCTCTTTGTTTCACTAACTCACAAATGCCTTTCCGTTTATTCAGGTAAGTTTAACACTGTGTTTGCGGTGGAATACGATTTCAAAATGTCGCACAGAATTCTGTAAGTGCTG
Source organism: Tenodera sinensis (assembly GCA_030765045.1). Lineage (NCBI taxonomy): Eukaryota > Metazoa > Arthropoda > Insecta > Mantodea > Mantidae > Tenodera > Tenodera sinensis. The sequence continues at coordinate 58,333,281 of CM060963.1, forward strand.
TTACTACCTGTGTAGATAAACCCCAAAGGAAATTAGTTGAAGTATTAGTTTGATGAATACCCTGCATGTTCTTTGTTCCATTATTTGTCGAGTAATTAGCTTCAGTGTCGTTGTATTGCTCATGAGAAAAACACTCACGCGACCTTGCAGCTAAATTAGTCTTATTAATGCAGTCAACTGTTGGTCAACGTTGCTGAATCTAATGATCGCTCTCGCGGAAGACAAATTTACAAAGATATTTCGGCATGTTGCGTTTGAAAGCGACGAAGTTAACTAATTGTACTTTTATAATACTAAAGCAGAGAGCAGCGCACTTTGCATGAAATCATTCGCTTCTAGTCTACTATCATTCAAATAAGAGAATAATGATAACTGAAAACTTGATGTAATTTTTAACGTTTACAGCATTAAGCTTTCCATTTAAAAGATATTATATATATTCTGTTCCCATTTTAGCGTGTAACTGTTTAAGTGAAACAATTATTATAATACTATTATTTACCTTTAAACACTGGAAGCTATTGTCTTCTGCGCTTGGTTTCAAATTTGGATAAAACAAGAGGTATGTATATCCGTTATAGTTCTTAATCTTTCCAGCATTGTAGTTGCAAAGGGGAAAATGGGATGAGTGGTTTTCAATAAGTTGAAGATCGAAGACCCTTTTTCTAGTGACTCATTTGGTCTTCTTAAAACAGGAAGAAAGTGGAAGAAAAGGTTATTTGTGCGCGGGTACAACCTTCTCACATAGCAGTGCCACCCTCGCCCTTCGTCGACACTTCTGACCCCGAAAAGACAGGATTTGAAATGAAAGTGAATTGAAATGTAGGGATATGATGTCTCTAAAAGGAAAGTAACTCAGCATTTGCCTAATAGCTAAGGAAAATTGAAAAAGAATATGATTAGATTGGGTGGACACCGGGGATCGTATCTGGGACCTTAGGAAAGCGTTGAAACCTTGAGCTGTTCCGCTCAGTTAACCTCAGTTAAGCAGGTAATTTGCATGTGTGAAATAAATTAAAAACAACCCCTAGCACAACAGCCCCTCGCGGACCAGGACGTGCACTACAGATATGACTGGGGTACAGAACTGGAAGGGTGGGACGTGGTCAGCCCCTCCCTCTCGGGTGGCTAGGCGGCCTTCACGACCTGGGGTCATTACTTCTTTATCAAGTAGCTTCTCAATTGGCATTCAGGAGCCTAACAAGGCTGAGTGCACCCCGTGTCAGACCTCCCAGCGCGCTAAAAATCGCCATACCGATACCGGAGATCGAACGTGCCAGAGGCAGGCGCGGCATGTATGAATAGTGTTTATAAATTATTTACTCTCATTTCTTTTAACCATAGTATTTCTACGTGGGCTCATTTCTACTTGATGGTTTTCGTTATTAACCTTTCGCAAGTAATTTCCAGAGCATGAAAGAAGTAAATATGACTCAACCCACACACGCCAGCTTCTGTTCAAACAAGCAAGTAAATGATGCGTGAAATACGTCAATGTATGTGTGGGCCCCTCTAGCGCCTTGCTCAAGGTCGACGCGAATATTGCGAAAATGCTTCATGCGCATGCAATTCATGTCATGCAGGAGGTTCAATCAAAGGCGGCAATGAGCTTGAATATTCATGCGTATATACAGTTCGGAACCACATAAGACAAATTCATAAAGGTATCAACCAAAATGCTCAAATTACTCAAAGAGTTAACAAACTTAGTGATACTGTCACATACAAGTTCTTAATCCAATTTAGTCTTTATAAAACTCAATCACAATTCGTGACCTCGCCGTTCACAGCTGTTCTGTAGTATAAATTTCACATAGGTATACTGCTCAACTGAGCACAACTCACTCTTACAAATAACTCAATCTCGGTCCGTGTCGACAGCTCATATAGTCCCTCAGTTACCGGCTACTTTTCTGGGAAACAAAGTTTCTCGAAACTTCTGTCGTGAACAAGTCCTGCACGTCGAATTAGCGCGTTATGGGTCACACGCTAATAAGACAGTATGAAGCAACCATGCTTCACGCCGCCTAATAATGTCCTTTGTTGTGCCTTCCCTGCCGCCGATAGAGTGTTGAGATTCCTATCCAGGGTACGCGTGAGTTTTCTTTAGAAAGGATGACACTAACTATAGTGATAACGTCATTTTATAAATGTTTCCCACCTTTTCACTAATTAAACTGAGAGGTTGCCAACCAATGTAGATAATAAAACAATTCGCCAGCCTAATAAAGCTAAACCTAAAACTAAGCCTCACTATAACATAAATCTGCGTCCGTTGAAGACAAGAATGTGTGCTGCTCTGAAACAGAGTAATGCTACAAAAACCGTTACAATAATTCTAATCAGCTTTTTAAATTCGTGATGTAAACCCCTTTAGGTTCATTTTTCTAATCATTTTTATTGAAAAAATTTCTCAACTTTCTCAAATTTATTATTATTATTATTATTATTATTATTATTATTATTATTATTATTATTATTATTATTATTATTATTATTATTATTATTATTATTATTATTATTATTATTATTATTATTATTATTATTATTATTATTATTATTATTATTATTATTATTATTATTATTATTATTATTATTATTATTATTATTACTATTACTATTATTATTATTACTATTACTATTATTATTACTATTATTATTACTATTATTATTACTATTATTATTACTATTACTATTATTATTACTATTACTATTATTATTACTATTATTATTATTATTATTGTTGTTGTTGTTGTTGTTGATTCATTTTAAATGATAAATTATTTCGGTACCAAAAGTTAGTGGTGCTAGGTAGCTGACACTTGATTCTCCTTTGCACTTGAACACTGCGACATAATTGCATGAACAGCAACTTTCTCAATGCTTTAGGGTTTCAAAATATATCTCTTAAGCTTGTAATTCTCTACTGATATACTGAGTTAAATATTTAGACATTTCTTGGCAAGTGTGAATCAAACTTAAAATTTAGAAAAATCATTGTTACATCCACTAACAATGATATATGCGTGACTACTACGTAACAGCAATAGTGTCAGTTGTAATTATACTTGACGTTATAATGTTAATCTCACAAGAGCTTAAGGGTTGTCACTAGAAAACTAAGGAAAATAATGCGTGACTCTAATTTAAGTTCTCGTTACGCAATAACTATGGAAGATAGCTGATAAATGTTATTTCCTGCTTCGCAGTTCCAATTATCTCAAAATATTTTCTGCTGATTAGTAATTGATACTTCATATTGGCCACTTTCTTTATCCTCTTCGTTATTGGCAATCTGCCATGACAGGAAAAGGTCAACACAACAAGACCATTAGTTCTATATATTATGCACAATGTAAGCTGGAAGACCGTGCGTTATTAAATGTCAGATCTTGTGTTTTCCAGAAACTGATGCCCGGAGTTTGTGCATTACCTTTGGAATCGGCGTGGGAAATTGCTTAAATGGGAATAAATCTCATACAGACCTGTGGTTCAGAAGACTAGAATCTAAAATAGAATCAGAACATGCTATTCTTTCATATTGAATCCAAAATTTTCCATTTTATAGTAAAAACAGCTGTGAAAGTTTACGAGTATATTTAAGGGGAGTTTGAAAATGAAAATTTACAAAATGTACAACATTTATGGTATGATATCCTTTACTTCTGACCGCCTTCATAGCGCATTGGTAGCGGACCTAATAGACGACATGATAATGACATCGAAACAACAAACAATAGGGGGAATTAATTTATGAACAAGGTCAGTAAAATCAGTAGTATACGCAGATCAAATATTAGTGGGAGAAAATATCAAAGAATGAACTTCAAGGAATATCATATAAGTTACATAAATAGCAAAAGTATATAAATTAGAAATATCTATAAATAAAACAAAACAATGGCATTTAAAGGTATTCATCCAGTTTGGTCTAAAATAGTTTTATAAAATAACATAATTCAAAATTTATTTTCCTCGGATGTGAAATAACATACATAAGCAGACAAAAAATTAAATAAATTAAGATACATTAACAGATACAATAAAAAGACCCTTAAAGAATAAAGTAAGGAACGATTCCATAATAAACTATTTATAACAATGGATGTTCCAATTTTAACATACGGCTCAGATGGCACAACATAAAGGAAATATACGAACAGCAGAAATGAAATTCCTTAGAGCCATAGATGGATATACAAGACTAGACAGAAAACAAAACTATCAAATACTACAACAATTTAGAAGTAGAAGAATTAAACAAAATAATAATAGATTACGGAACCAATTGGAAACAAAGAAAATAGAATATCATGTAACTATCACAACAAGAACAAAGGAACAAAGGAACATAGGACAAAGGAGGAAAAGGTGGAAGGAAAAGACTTTGGAGCCGAAACAGACTAAATGGTCAAAGCCACGTTGAAGAAGATAGAGCACTTTTGTTTACGCTTTTCACAAAGGTCTTATCAAGAAAAGTATGTTTATTTTGGAAGACTAATGCAGTAAACAGCTTATAATTTACGAATCTATATAATAAAGCAAATTAATTTACGTTATAAAACAGTGAAAGAGAAGAACAGTGTTTTGTATTAACAGTTCTGTATTCAACAATTTTTAATATCCTTCATAATCTATTTTTAAATGAACCAGGCCCTCCTTTTACACGAAAGCTGATTTAATTTCACTAACAAGAACTAGTTTAGCAAGCTTAATCAACTCTACCATTTTATTTTGTCACATGGATGGACAAAACGGTCGGCGTGTCTCTGATTTGACGAAGGGGCTTAGCTGAGAGGGGAAGAAACTTCGGAATGTTTAATTTCGTCTGAAATGTAGCTTCCTTTGTAGCCGCTGCTCTGAAACTTTGTAATCAATTTCTTTAAAGCGAGGCTTTCCCTTTGGATGAAAAAAGGGGAGTTAAACGGGAACAGCAATTTCTAGCTACAGGATTACTTGTAGTATGCAGTTTTGTACACTAAAAGTGGAAGACAGGACTGACCTTTTAGCTTCCACGATTGAAGTTCTTTAACTCTCCAGATTTTTTATTTGTTTTAACCGCAGCCTAAAGGTGCACAATTGTATTCATATGTGAAAAAGACTGGTCACTATGTCGATAAATTATGGTGCGAATGTTGCTTTAACTTAAATAAGCGGAATTTAAAACCAAAAATTAGGTTTAGTTGTACAATTACTCGGTTGCGTTTTAATTTGATATAGCTTAATTTATACACAGTGTTGGTCGCAATGAAAATTCTGCTTGAAACATATTTTTCAAACAAAGGCATTCAGAATTTTACAGTAACTTGGTGGTAACCGTTGCATATTTACATATCTAATTTCGTTTCTGTATGTTATACCAGTTGGAAGAAATAGCGTATAATGTGTCTGTGACACGAGTATACATTTAGCATGTTAGAGAAAGCCAAAGCGCTAGTCTTCACGAATATCACAATGAAAAGATTATATACGTGTTACACACAACATTTTATGCAACTCTAGTATTACGACACTGAGAATAACTAAAACATGCTAAATGAAAAATTATGATGTATCAGGTTTCAATACTTACAGAGGAAAATGGAAGGTAATGATAAAAACATTGAAAATATGTATTGACACTTGAACGAAGTCGAGTGTGCTGAGAGTTTATCAATTCCAGGAAAATCAAAAGAATTTGCGAAAAAGAATATGGATGGAGAAACGAAAAATGCATTGACTAATGAAACCATATTACTGGCGTTTCCAAATTTTCTTACAGACACATTGAAGAAAATTGTTTTTGTGGCGATGACGTCATAACTGTCTTGTTATCATCGTTCATTTTTTGGCATTGAAATAGGGTCATTTCGTACGATTTATGCCCTCATAATAAGCCGTTTTAGTGCTAGGACTGCATAAAAAATATTTCATGCTAATATATCCTTCATTGTCTTACAAATACTAGTGAAATAAAAAAACTTTTTGAATATTCAGTAACATGGTGAGGTAAAGTTTAACTAAGATACCTTAGACAATAAGTGTGCTATGTTTCAAGGGTATGTATGTAAAAGTATGCCCCAAAGAATTTGAATTTGAATTTGAATTTGTCAGCTGTATAACAAAGCGTGACGCATGGCCATATAAATCCCTTCATTACGTCATTTAAAGGGCATTATTTCATAATCGAATACCTGCAAACCAAAGCCAAGGGTTTAAACCTAATTATGATATAAAAAGCCGAAAAAAACTGATGTGTTGCACATGCCTTTCTAATTCTTGCATTAACCATTCTTACAAACTCTTATTCCTATATCTTTCGTATTAGTTCAGATAAACATTTACGGAAATTATCTTCTTGCTTATTTCCTTGTAGGTGCAAGGGGAATATCGGAATGCAGTAGGCTTTGGGCGATAGTCAAATCTTTTAAAGTTTTCAAATTCCGTTCTCTTTGCACGACTAACACATAAAAAGATGAATAATGGTGTTTCATATGACTAAAGTGACAAATGAAGAATATCTCCGAAATGGTTCACTCTACTAAAAACTTTATTTGGACATAAAGTGTGTGTTTTAGCAAGATCTACATTTTTTGTACAATAGAATTTGGTCTATGTCTTATGGTTTACTAGTTATGCAAAATACATCCAGAGTAAACAGCACTACATTGTCTGTAGCCAGAAAATTCAAAATATACATTTAATTTTTCGTTAAGTTATCTCAAACATAAGGCATTTTAAACAAAATCGTTAGAGCTATTTTCTAGAAAATCAAAAGTTTCGAAACATTTTTCATGTGATAGGTATTAGGGTGGAGGAATTTTTTTTCTTCAAAATCTTCGTGTCACATCCTTAGATGTTGAACTTAAATACTAACTTTGGTTTTTAACCGACTTTTCGTTTTTGAGTTTTGCTACACACAGACAAACACACTGACCTTTTTTCCAAAAATGCTTTTTGGTTGGATTCAGGGCGCCTCAAACATATATTTCCGGTGAAATCTTGACATCAGATTTTTCGGTGGAATACAACTTACTATAAGTAGTAGCGAAAGTAAAAAAGTGACATTTGCTTCCATTTTTAGCTTGTAGTGCAGGCCCATCAAAGGAAGAAAATGGAGTAAAAATGAGAGGAGAAGCAAAGAATGTCATATTGGTTACCAGCTTCCAGTCTTTTTAAGAATATTAATGTCTTACGTTCCTATGAAACTTGTGGGCTAGTCGTTTCATCGATCACTGTTTGCCCAACTGTTAGAGCACGATGTTGCCAACTCTTTCACATATTGCATTCCTTCCACAATTTATACCAGGTACTGGAGTGTAACATCCACTTTTTTTATATCCCCTTAAAATACTGTAGTATATTCCCTGTCCCGGCCTGAAAGTATCTATGGAAAATAAGAACACCTGTATCACTTCTATGACCGACTTCTAAGACGGTAGAGAGCGGGGATGAGCAATGTAGGTATTTTAAGCTTGGGCCAGTAACTAAGTTTACATAAAAACTGTTTTGTCACATAAAAACAAATTCATAAGTTCAAAAAATTGAAGTTTTGTACTATTTTAACAGCACTATAAAAAGATGTCTCGAAACAAAACAAGAACGGATACAATATTAAAGTTTTCTAATGTCAATGCTTGGCAACGACGTGCTAACATCAAGTGATAAATGTGTCACCATATATCTCCCTAGGGCCTGGAAATACCTCCACATTGTTTTTATGCAAATCAATTTTTATATTTTGTTTGTTCATCTCTAACAATAAAAGATTAACCTGAATATCAAAGGAAAATACCTTTCCACCGCTTTCAATTTCAGACTCAGTGTCATGAACACTCTTTGATATAACTTGAACCTCTTTGTCTCCGGCTCAGGATACACCGGCTCTTTCTAATCCCACCTCTGTCAAACATTTTGGCCCTAAAACAATAAACACCTTATGAGGCTTGATTGCTTGTAGCGAACATAAAATTGGCCGCAGTTGTATTTCATTTTTTACTAGTTAATGTCAACGCCAAAAAAAGGATTTGAAGAAACTCGTTTAATACTTTGTTTTATTTAAACACCGATATATGCAAACAATTATGAAGGATATTAATTCCAAATATGTTAGGATGTTGTCTAAACACAAAAGTTTATTTAAAGCTAATATAAATTTATGATGTCAGTTCTCTAAATATTTGCAATGGCACAAATTAAGTAATTGGTTTCGTAAATTGTACCGCTAGTTCCTAAATTGTACCATATATATTTTTGCACAGACAATTTATGTTCCTTTACAGTTAGTACAGAGTACCAGTTACCATGGTGTTAACCCAAACTTCACTCCTTCAAACCTTGAAATATGAGTTTCCAGTTCGTTTTCAATTTCTGTCAAAAATACTGTGATTCTTCCTAACGATCTCACATCCCCATTAGCAACTACGTTTTTGTTTTTAGCGTGCCCTGCTATGCAGGCTTGGCACGTTGTACATTCGAGCAGGTTCATTTACTCCATGACCGCCATTCATATATACAGCGACAGCAAGGTCTATGATCCCTCCCCTATTGTCGCTCAGTTGCCAACTGAAATAAAATACACATAATTATAGTTTGTTACAGAGGAATGTGAAATATGAATACCAGAATATGAAATCCTGAATTTTTAAATGTAAATTTTGTGTATTTACACTATTTTATATAATAATTTGTATTATTTGCAACGAAAGAATGACTAATTTAAAAATTTAGAATTGAATTAAATAAAAATTCGTTTATTATATTTATATTAAAATAATTAAAACTTATTAACTCACAAATGACTATTGAATTATGTATATAGGTACCTCACTATGGTGTAACAATTTGTGAAAGTTCCCTATATTACATCGATGCGTTGTAGAAAAGTGAAGCCGGTAAACATACGCAACCTTGACAAGTTCTGTTTTGATAAATTCTTGTAGTTTAACTGTTTTTGACACAAGTCTGTAGTTCAACGAGAATTAAAATATATTAATGTAGTTTTGAATAATATAAAGCATTGCTGAATTTCACTGTCCTTTCGGAAGTATTTCTTCTTGGCAGGTAACGAAAAACTAGATTGAAACTACCCAAATATGTTTGTTCAGCTCGCGTCTGCACAACTCAACTCAAGGGCTACTTTCCTCAGCAAATGGCGTGTGTGTAGACATAGTTCACAGTGCTTGACGCAGTTGGAACTAAGTTTTAACAAGGTGGTACAATTTAGGCACCGGTACAAATTACGCAATACTTCTCTACTATTAGTACATAGCTCTAAAGAATCCCTTGTTAAACATAGGCTAATGGGAGAGAAAGATGAGATATGGGTATGTTTATTTTAGAATTATTTCACTAAAAACAAATACCGGTTCGATCTGCAACATGAGTGTTACAACGCCACCTGTTTTAAACTTGCGTATCGTCAAGATTTTTCTGCACCTTTGTAAACAACACTCAAATATGTTTTTCTTTCTCTTGCTCGCTCTGTTTTCGGAACCTGGAATTCTGTACAACACGCAGCGAATAATCAATGCCACAGGTGGCTTGCAACTATGGATGTCCTTGTAATCTGAAAATGTAGTGCATTATTTTCCCCAACTCTTCCTCCTGGCATTGCCAGTTAATCGCTTCGAACTCATCCTACTTTTTTGTCGTATTTCACCTTCCTCCCCTTTTATTCGTGCATTATTTAGTTCGTCGTACAAATCGGGAGGTATTGCGGTACACCTGAAATCTCAACCACCTCTCAGGAGTACGTCAGTGCAATCCATCATCATGGAGCACCAGTGTCTGGCGATGACACTTGGTGACGCGTATAAAACGTCCATCACCGTAACGCCATGAAATCGCTTTGCACAACCCGGAGCTATGATGACGTAACAGCAAGCAGACATATTTCTCATCTCCCTATGAATGCAACAAGTTGAAATGATGTATCGCTCACGGAAATTAATGTGCCATCAACACAGGATGAAATTAAAGAACCAATGGAATAATTGCAGTTGTCATGATATATCTCAGCTTGTGTATTTTGTTTATTTAGTTATCTGATACTTCTCAGTGATTGGTTTTAAACTTAAACTTTTAGTGTTCTAAATGTTATACGGACGATGGAAGTCAAAATGACTACTGAAAGATTCCATTACTTTCTCTATTACGTACTGTGATGTATGTGGTTCAATTAACATGAAGTAGCTAGAAGTAGGAATAACCTTACGCAAGCATAGTTTGTCCAAACTATATAGCTTATATATACTTAAAAAAAACAAAAAGACTATACAAAAATTCATATAAATGTAACGCGTCAGAAGTTCTTTTTCGGAATACATACTGGGGCAGCATGTTAATTTCACAAAATAGGCTTGTTTCTTATTTGAAAGGGATAGCAGAGCTAGGTCACTACACCGGGAAAGGGAACAATGGGCACATATGACTAATTTAATACCGGGTAAAAAAAAGTTAACCTCTTATTGATCCCTCAAAAGTATTGTTGCCACCTCTCCATGTGAAATTAGGTTTAATGGAACAATTTGTGAAAACTCTAGAAATGGAAAGTGAGTACTTTAAATACATTTACGTTGTATTTCCTTCATTGTTTAATGAAAAAATTTAAAGCTGGTGTAGATATTCGTTGGCCCACAAATTCTAAAACTGATGGACAGTCAGTTTGAGAATACTGTGAGTCGAGAAGTGAAGGATGACTGGAATACTTTGAGAAATGTTGTTTTTAATTTACTTGGAAATAAAAAAAGATCCAAGTTATGTTAGCATAGTAAAAGTGATGCTGCAAAATTTCAAACTTTTTGGTCGCAACACAAGTGTCAAAATACATTTTCTTCGTTTCTTTCTAAATTATTTCCAAGGTAATTTAGGAGATTTTGGTGAAGAACAGCGAAAGATTTCACCAGAATATAAAAAATCTGGAAATGAGGTATCAAGCGAAGTGTTCACGTGATGGTGGACTATTGTTGGATGTTAAAAAGGGACTGTATTCTCTCAAGCTTCCACGGCCATCGTTTAAAATATCTTGGCTATCCGGTTGTTGCCGCGTCAAATTATAAAATGCCGACGTTTCGACCATCTTGTCGTGGTCGTTATCACAGGCAAACTGGGACTGCTCTGAACAATAATCGAGAAGGTCAAAGTAAAGAAAATCTGAAGTACAATATTGAGGTAAGGTTATGAACGTGCTTATAAGAATTATTAATTAGTGATTAATTAGTGGCAAATAAATTATAATTATGACCTAGTTTTTCATACAAAATTCTTGTTCAAAGTAATTTTTATTACATTTCACAAAATTTTAATTTCACTTCTGTTATTTATGAATATTTTAAAAACCTGACGTCATGGGGGAAAATGAGATTATTTTCGAATTCAGCACAAAAAATCTGTTTAGAATCATCACCTATCAGAATCAGAAAAACAAAGTTTTGAAAGGCAGAGTGGTGTTATTAGAATAATAAGCTTTTCTTAGTATAGCTTATAGAAGAGTAGAGAATGTCATGTAAATGCAGCACACCATAGTTGTCTAGAACTAACTAATTTTTACTCCCTGGCACTCTGAATGAAAAGTCAGTTAATTGCATGCATATATTTTAAGACTGCAATATATTCGTATTCTAATTTCTAGACCAGGGCTGACGAACGTTACTCAGTAGGTGTGAACTCATTCCCCTAATTACCCTTCCTTCCTGAACCACGAAAGCGGAAAAGTGCGGAAAACAAACCGTGGCACTGTAGTTCCTTCACACTTGCAGAGTTACGTTCGTCAGGCCTGCTCTAGAACCCGTAAATAAGTGTTGGTATTTAAATCCTTTAAGACTTCCAAGTTGGCCTATATCCTATAAAGGTTGGGTAGAATACTGCTTTTCAACGATAAACTATTTTTTTTTCTCTATTTACGTAGTGGTATCGAGACAAATGTGTTAGAAGGCACTAGTAGAATTGTGTGTGGCGGTAGGTCTCATCTCATACCCATACAATACCGCCTCATTACGAGACCACAGAGGGAGCAGTGCAAGGCAACTGTACCTCCGCCTCTGTGACAGGCAGATAGCATTAGGGTGACATCAAGTCAATCTGATTACAATATCTGTCGATAGATGGCACAACATTCACTATTACTGTCGCATTTATACAGTAGGAAGTTCAGTGACAACTAAAGGTGCACGTGTTTTAAACAAGGGAATATGGGAGCAGGTATAGAAGCTCAAGACCGGCAGTTAGGAAAGCTATTGCACCCCCCCCCCCCCCCCAAACTGCATTCCAACTGCATTATGATAAAACAAACAACTCCAGAGAGACGACTTCTTTTCTAGAAACAGATGGACGAAGTTGTACTGAATTTCTGCGTTTAGAATAATTTTCGACTGACATTTGTGAACGAAAACTTTAAAGAAAATGAAATTCGAATTACGTGTGATCCTTTAAATCTCTTTTATAAAAATTTAAGGGATGAAGAAAAATCTTCGAATTGTATGTGTTCGAATTATTTGAGTTCCACTATATTTGAATCTACCACACAAAATCTGCACACTCATACCCTAACAAACCCTATATACCAGGTGAGTCAGCCGCGCCTTATTTTTTGGAAGGTAGGCCACCCATCTAACGGTACGTGCACCTTAGTCCAGTTTTGCGCTTACTAAAATGTATTGCTTGACGTTCTTAACGAGACGAATGCGCAAAATTGAGAGCAACAGTGCTTTAAGGGACAGAACGTACTCCTCGCTAAAGTACACCTCAAAAACATACCACTCGTTTACTGAGAGCGAATTCCGGTTTCCAGCCGATTTTACAAACTTTTTATTAGAGTATACATAGCAACGTAATTCAGTAAACGCCTCGGAAAAAATGGACCTATCATATGAGTACACTAACAACATCAGCTAAAAAGAAAATGGTGGATTCTTGTACTTAGAGCAGGGATTGGCTGCCAAAAATTAGGAAAAATTTAGACAGGCCTCATCCATCATGGACCCGCACACTCAAAACGGACATATTATTAAACAACAGTTTATTTGCATTTTTGTGAACTACACCTCGTGCATCTCAATTAATATGCATAACAGCTTCTGCCATTTAAGTGATAATAAGTGATTAAAGTAAGTGATTAAAACTGTCTTAAAAGGCTAAATAAAGCCCGAAAACTTGCGAGGTGGCAATGGCATAGCGCCAGGCATACAAGTCCTACTATTGGACGTGGTACGTGCTTTCAGGAAGTCTCGAAATAGCTGAATATGATTGTGACGGGTCCTCTCCACTTAACCCCCGATGACACAGGTTCGAGTCTCAGCATTGTAAATATTTTTTTTATGTTCATGAAAACTTGGAAACCGAATTCATAATAATTTAATTATGAAGTCCCTGAGGGTTTAGGACATTATAATTTAAATGGTTTTTGGTGGTCTGCATTTTTAATAGCACAATAATTCATTGTGTGCAAAATTGAGTTTAGCTTCCATGTTAAACTCTGACAATGTAATTCCCTTGCTTTCTGTGTTCAAAATGTGTATGAATGATCCTTATTTCAATTGTACCTACCTATAGGTATGTTTAAACAACTACATAATTGTAGATCACCAATAAAGAAACATCAAACAATATCATAAAACATAAATAAAACAATAAAAATTAATATAACAGTTTTCAGAATAATAGTTCGTAAATTGTGAGGATTGCACGGCCAAAAAAAACAAAAAAAAAAAAAAAAAAAAAAAAAACAACAACAACAATAGTACATGCAGGTGATTCGAACCACCTTCACAGCAGACAGATTGTTTCGGAGTCTTGCGCCCGTTCCAACTGAGCTACCTAGTAACGTGTATGGTAAACATTCCGTTTAACATGTAATATTCGCTGGTTCCAGTGAACATTTGCAGAAGTGCAAACGTCAGCTGTCTAATTACGAATATATTAAGAAGCGATGTGATAACATCTATATTAGTACTATTTTCATAGAGTGTTAAACATCCATGTTAAATATGCGGGTAGAACCTAGTAATGGGGTCGATGTTTTCATGTTGGGGTATAAAATGCGGATTGCATAAAACTCGAGAAAGAGGGGCAGTTGACTCACCTGGTATAATGTTACACCTCTAAATGTTGTAGCTTTGTACGTATTAATATAGACTACAAGTTCGAATACGTAGTCATAGAAACAAAGTTTGAGAAGTTGTAGTTTTTGTACTGACAATGGAATAGAGGGTGTGATGCGTCATTTGGACCAAACTGGAGAACAAGTAAGCGCTACTTGGATTAAGGCCTGCGTATTGATTCGGCCCATTCATTCATGCGTCTCTTCCTTTGCCAAACCAGCAGGGCAGTCTGCGAAATTGAGATGAGTGCATGTTGAAAAGCAAACCGTAAACAGCGCCGTTTTCCATTTGTGAGCAATAGGGAGTGAAGTAGTTCACGGCTACTTCTAAAGGAATTGCTTCCACTTTCGAAGCCTCACTTGGAAAACTAATTCCATTCTGAGTCACTTAGAACACGCACCCAGTTTGTAGTCAACGAACGGTTTTTAGTCCTCTCTGTGGAATGTGTTATGACGCGATATTCGTCATAAAACGCTCATTAGCTTTAAAATCGGATAAAAATAAGCTATATTTTATTAATGCTAAGACATGGAACCTTCCCTAAACTTCTATTATCAGAAAAAATATATAAAAAATTGTAAAAATGGTTTGGTGGTCAAATTTTGGGATTACCCTATTCCAAAGTTGTCTCATCTACCACCGCCGTCATCGCCACCGCCACCGCCAACAATACTGCTATCCGTACTGATGGCTTATGGATGGTACTGCTATTCTTTTACAATCTTTGAGTTTTGTATCTTTCCTGGGTTTATTTTGTAACGCTATTGTAACGCTATTTCTGAACAATTTCTAAAACTGAGACAAAGATTACAAAATACCATATGTTTCACCTCTTTTCATGACAAAAGCTATTCCTCATTCTAGATGAATTTTAAATAGCTGGTTAACCGTAAGACAGAGGCAAACTCTTACTACACAAACCTGCATATGTCGTTAAAGCACACATGGTATGTCAAGTACATTTTTGAGCATATGTAAGCAAGTTACTTAAGCAGTTTAAACATCATTTCCTTCAAAATATTCCCTTCCGGAGTAACACACTTCTGCACTGTGTGTAGAGAGACAAAATAATCCTGGAAACCATTTTCAGATACATTTCGCGGTTCTCTTGTTGTGTGGAATTTCTTCAGCATTCGAAAATCTTCGCCTCTTCAGATTACATTTCAGCTTCGGAAAGAAAATGTAGTCAGATGGTGACAGGTCTGGGGAGTATAGAGGATGCTCCAAAGTGGTAATGTGTACTGATTGATGTGATGGTGTGTTGTCGAGTAAAACGAAGCAGTTGTTTCGTGCCCACTTATCCGGATGTTTCCTTCTCACGGGAATTCCTGTGGATCGAAGAATTACCACGTACAAACAGCACCAAAGATAATTTTCGGCGGATTTTGTATCGATTTCTGGAATCCTTTAAGGCGTGTTCTTCACCTTGTTTATCACAGGGCGGGTGGCTTGATGACACGGCAATAAAGAGAAGAGGGTGATGTCTTTGCTTTTTCTGAATACGATCCAGTAATATATATCTAGACTGTCTTTCTCTCCCCCTCCCCCCAACACACACACATCATTCATGTAGGGAAGTTGCTCTTTAAATCCTGGTCCTCCAGATCGGGGGAGGTCGCCAGAATCCACACTTCACCTTAGGGAATGTATAAGCTCTCAGGCTGCAGGTTGTCACAAACCAAAAATAGTAATAGACCTTGATTGTCTGATTGTCTGTAGGAACATTTATAGGGTGTGTCTTCTGATGTGGTTATCCACCAGTCTGGAAGGTAATGTTACCGCCTCACCCTTCCAGTTGAGGGAGGTGGCTATACCTATTTGTAGGTCGTCTATGAGTTGTAAAAAAAACACACCATATAGGTTCAATACAGAACACAAGGCGTGAGACGCAACTGCAAGGTAACAGTGTCAGCCAATAAAATGAAACCATGACGCAAGAGGATACCCCATAAACGGTAAGCAATGCGGTAAACCAATGCTGATTGTTTTGTGTGCCGTGTGTATAAGCCGTCACCGGGGAGTTTCAATTGTAGTGGTCAGGGATCCTATCTGCTACTCTCTCCTCAGCTCCTACCATCCTCAGTATCGACAAAACGTTATACAGTAAGTCCATACATATTGGTAATATTTATGGATAAAAACGAAATAAGACTCTTGTATACCCATTTACACTACATTTCCTGTTCATTTAAATCATGCATTTCAACATGCATTGTACTACACATTTTATTGCACTCTGGGATAAGATACCTTTGTCATTTGGCTGTAAAAACCTTTCGCGTATAATGAATGATTTGTTTCTGTGTTTGTCATTATATTGAAGGGTACACATCGAGTGATACACGAGCCTTTTGTTTGTTGATGTTTATCCGTCCGCAAAGTAAACAAAGCTATAAAAATTGTGCATCCCATCAGTTGCACTCTGATAGCTTCAATAGAAAGGAACACGTATGTACTACCTATTCTGTCGAAAATTACGTGAGGTTCCGCTGCTGCTGCAGTAATATCTGATAAAGCGTTCTATTGAGTCTGAATTTAAAGTAGACCTCTTATGTATTGTAATTGTATTTTCTTTTGTGTCGTTCTATGTCTATGTACTGCCTGGTTTGTAAAGCGGGAAACTGCTGGTCGACCTTTAATAAATTGTGGAAAAAAAAAAAAAAAAAAAAAAAAAAAAAAAAAAAAAAAAAAAAAAAAAAAAACACTGAAAGTATTGACGTAATGGAATCAGTTGTTGAAATGATTCCACTGGAAAGAAAAACGCTACATTACGCATGACGTTTTGCATTCACTGTTAATTACTTTTATGCGCTAGACCTATCTATGCTTATCTAAACGACAAATTTGCAGTAATTTTCAATGTTGGAGAAATAATTTATATTAATATGTATAATGGGTTACTCGTAAAGGGTCGTTCTAATTGGTCTGTGGGTAACATGATGGCCTCAGATTCTTGAGGTCGCGAGCTCAAACGTGGAGGACGGCAATGGATGTTTTCGGGCATAAAAGCCTTAACATGGCTCCCTTAGGAAGAGGAGTAAAGGAGGGGTCCTATTTAAAAATGTACTCCTTTCTGCACAATTCTTTCTTGCAAACGTTTATTCCTCTGTGTTTCATTTTAATCTGTATAAGCATTTACGTAAAGTCTTCTTATTGGAATTTTCTGGTAGGTACAATAGTATATGGGGTATTGTATTGGCTGCAATCGATAGCCGAACGTTCTGGGAGCCCGTTGTTCTCTTTACATGGCCGTGAGTGAGTGGATCGGTGACTGAGAGCGTGCGCGCGTGCGTCAGTGAGTGCGTGAGTGAGAGGGCGAGTGGGCGAGTAAGTAAGTGAGTGAGAGGGTGAGTGGGCGAGTAGGTGAATGAGTGAGAGTGCTTGCTTGGGTGAGTAAGTGGGTGGATGAGTGAGTGATTGGGTGAGGTGGCGAGTGGGTAGGTGAGTGAGTGAGTGAGTAAGAGAGAATGCGTACGTGGGTAAGTGGGTGAGTGGATGAATGGGTGGGTGGATGGATGAGTGAGTGATTGGGTGAGGTGGCGAGTGGGTGGGTGGGTGCGTGGGTGGGTGGGTGGGTGGGTGGGTGGGTGGGTGAGTGAGTGAGTAAGAGAGAATGCGTACGTGGGTAAGTGGGTGAGTGGATGAATGGGTGGGTGGATGGATGAGTGAGTGATTGGGTGAGGTGGCGAGTGGGTGGGTGGGTGGGTGGGTGGGTGGGTGGGTGGGTGGGTTGGTGAGTGAGTGAGTGAGTAAGAGAGAATGCGTATGTGGGTGAGAGCGTGAGTAAGTGGGTGAGAGCTTGCGTACGTGTGTGAGTGAACGAGTGAGTGAGTGTATGGAAATTGAGGGCCCATTGAAAATTAGGTCATTTGGGCCGGATATCAAAAAGTAAAATCTAAAATAAACTTACGAAGTTATAGAGTTAAAATTTAAAGCAATGAGTTAAAATATTAAAGGGTTAGAACATTAAAAGATGAGGGCCAAGAGAAAAACAAAATGAACAGTGAAGTGTGCAAGTACTTCAAAACTGAAAGAAACAACAAAGAATGTCTCGGAATGTTTGAGTTTATTACTCCCATGTCTGATATTTTCACTTTTGTGGTTTCGATGTATGTGTAGATATAAATATGAACGTTGTATTTACCGAGTATTTTGAAGCAGATTAAAGGGAAGCACGTAGAATAATTGCGAATAGCGCGATAAAACGCCGATGGAGGTTCCATTGTCATAGTAAACAAAGAAACCAGAATATTAGAAACCATACAATAATAGGATGGATAAATGTATCTGTTAATAGCCAGCCGTTTAGATTGGTCGTGGGAAGCAGGAAGAAGGAACGTTTCTTCAACGAAGTGGTGTAAGTTTGGATAACAACTTGCAAACGTTTACGTTCCGCTGTCTGATCTTGGACCTCCAGACCACCAGTAGCACCAAACTTTAAAGCAGCAAAATCAACAAGAGTGGCTAAGGGCATCTGTGAGAGCCAACTTACTTCACAGAGAACGTTCCTCCCATTTCCGAAGTCGATTTCCTTCTGCGGAACTCTCGTCCTGTTGAAATTCTAATCAGCAAAACGACGTTGGGCAAAAGGAAATGTCGAAATGCCGTCTTTGGAATGGTATTCAAAGTTGTTATTTTCCTACACCGAGAAGGCAGGGCGCTTTTGTGAGAATGTGGGTACGCCAAGAACTGGATGACCACTGAAAAGTGACCGATATTTAAATTAAAGGAGCATCAAAGGTAGAAGTAAAATTAATTTATACGTTTAGTAAAGTACTGCAGCAAGCACGCCAAGTTATGTACATCTGAAGAGAGTGAAAGCTCCAAAAACGTTTGTGAAAATTTAGCTACATTGGTTTTAACCTTAGACAAATATCAGTGGCGCATTTCCAAACAGTGCAATGAATGTTTGCATGCGTTATAAAATAATGAGATGCCGTCTATAATTAAAATAGCATCAACAATACCCCACGAACTGAGAGAGGAAAGCTGAAGTGTTTACTGGGCTGAATAGAGGATGGTGTGCTTATGAACATTTAGTTCTTCTAACAGCCAGGCGAGGTGCTGAAGTCTTCTCAGCACAGTTTGTTCGACAGCTTGTGGTCCCTGGAAGGAATGCAGCCAGCCAATACATTAGCAAACAATTGCAGGTGCACAGTGATATCTGAAGCAAGAATCGTGCTTCTAGTCGCGCTTACGATAGCAGTGCCAACCTTGGAGTGTGTATTCAGCTAGATTAGAGCAAAATAGCTAAACTTGAACGTTATTCTAATTGACATTTAAAGCAGTATATTTAGTTTATAAAACAAACGATGTTTTCAACTACCCTGTCAATTTCTACTTTTGCTATATTTTCAAAAACTCTGCCAGTCTGTTTCAGTGACAAGTGATATACCCTCGAGCGCTATATCGTGCAATTCCTGTAATTCAACTGTTACATTTCTTTTACCTGAGCCCAAGGGAGTTCTATGGGATTGAGATCACACATATATGGGGGACAAGCAAACAACAGTTTGGCCCAATAAAACCAAAAAATATACCCGCTTTCAGTTTTCTTTTTCTTTTTTCAATTAAGCTATAAAGATCTGTTTTACACACTGAACTGTCACTCTGAACCGCTTTTAATAACATTGGAGGTAAGTTGGCAACGTAACCAGCAGAACAACGCTTCCGCGGAAGTTTACAAAATCGGGTTACACTACTTGGAATGTTTCTCCTCTCCCCTTCACCCCCTAAGATCAACTGCTGAATAAATAGTGCATAGTGCTATATTAAGCGTCCTGAATGATTTTTGCATAAATAGTAAACAGTAAGAGACAGACAAATGCTTACTAGATGGCCCGGTAGTGCAATTTGTAGCACCTGCCTGCTGTGCTAGGGGTCCCGGGTTCATTCCCGGCAGGAGGGTAGGAATTTTTCTCCAGCCAAGATTATTCCTCATCCTTCCCTGAGTCTGGAAGTATGAATGAAACTGTGAATTCAACGTATAAAATCCGAAAGACCGAAAAACCCACAACCCTGTCTTGTATAATACTGCAGTTGTGGATTGTAAATGTAAGTAATATGCAGTTAGTTATAGAACTAAATTGTTAGGCTTTGTGTATTTGCACAGTAGGGATCGTGTGGGTTAAATACACACCCGCAGCACACCCTCTGAGCTTTCACGTCAATCCTTTGACTCGCGCACCTTGTGCATATTCCACCTGTTCTGTACAAAGTCAAAGAGCAGCGTGATAATCGGACACCAGTGTAAATAGATGTCATACCTGTGGCTAATTTAGGGATATACTCCAGCTGTCAGTCAAGAGTTCGTGGCCCGTTGGGCTGCATATTTCAGTATTTCGGATTAGCTTTGCTCAGCTATAAGAAATCAATATGGTTTCATCCTCCTCACGCTCTTGTGATCTCGTAAACGAAGCGAATCGTGATAAATTACTTAGTCAAAGGACGAACAATGGTCAGTGTGATCTGATTAAATATAACTAGCATTGCTGTTGCTTGTAGACCTAAATAATATGAGTTAATCGCTTTTGAGCATTAGTGGCTGCGTTCCAGTCTGTAAATCCAGAGCTCTCGGAATCAGTTCCAGGCAGAAGGTTTAAATGCTTCCTCCTCCCGCATTTGGGGGTCCCGGGTTCGATCGCTGGCAACCGCGTAGACTGATTTGGGCTTTTCCGTGTTTGTTTGTTTGACAGACAAATTCTGGTGTGCTCAATTTCGTACGACGATTTCCTTTCCATCATTTCCCTTCATTCTAATTCCTTATCTTTCAGGTATGCTTTCAGCCACGTGGTGTACTACGGTGGCGTACAGATGACGCGGATGCTTGCGCATTGCGTTGGGCGGTCACTAACTTTCGTGGGTGGGGACGGTTGTACGGCACTGGAGCCAAAGGGGGGCACCTGCTTGGGAGTCCTGGCGCCGGGATGAAGAGATTTCAGCAGTTTTTAGGGACCACCGTGTGTCTCTGTGACCCATCTGCCTGTGATCATGTGATAGTTTACGGTTCCCTCACTTCATACTTTCTCCTGGGGATTCCTAAGTGCAATAGATGATGCTTCATCTAGATATTTTAAAATTCCCCATCCATTTCAGACTTATGCTTCTTCCCTGTCATCGCAAGGTAGGTCAACGTTTCGACTGCAGCATCAATATAATTTCATTGGTAGAAATATCTGACTGGACGGAATCAGAAAACACTGCGGTTACCAAATTCGGATGGTTTATATAAGTAAAGTTGGGTTTGTTTTGTTATTTGCAATTAGTTATTCAAAAACTAAAATTTATGCTTGAAAGTATTAAATGGT
Organism: Tenodera sinensis; assembly: GCA_030765045.1. Taxonomy (NCBI): domain Eukaryota; kingdom Metazoa; phylum Arthropoda; class Insecta; order Mantodea; family Mantidae; genus Tenodera; species Tenodera sinensis. The sequence continues at coordinate 58,354,666 of CM060963.1, forward strand.
TAACGATACGGATTTGAGATGTTGGAAGGTGCGATAAAATTGATGCCTTCTCTTAGTTTAGCTACTTTTAAAACTTTTAGTTACTTTTAAAACAAATTTCATTAGCATTTTTCTCCGATTGGTCAGAAGGACCTGGTGCTTATACCAAAGTTGGTATTCAAGTTTAATGTATTTCAAGGATGCGACACGAAGATTTTGAACAAAATAGACTCACCCTAAACTACCCTTTACATGGAAAATGTTTCGAAAATTTTGATTTTCTTGAAAATGGCTCTAACAATTTTGGTTAAAATGACATATGTTTAAGATATTTTTATGACAAATGAAATGTATATTTTGAATTTTCTGAGTGTAGCCTATGTAGTCCTGTTTACTCTGGACGACTTTTGAATAACCCATAAACCGTAAGAGATAGACATAATCTTACTATACAAAAATGTAGATCTCACTAAAACACACAATTTATGTCCAAATATATATATTTGTAGTGTGAACCATTTCGGAGATATACCTTGTTATTTGTGTCAGTTTAGGAAAACTTAAAACTTTCGTCAACTGGAACATCGTTGTTCATGTTTTTATATATTAAGCGTGCAAAGAGAACGGGATCTCAAAGCTTGAAAAGATTTGACTATCGCTCAAAGCCTACTGCATTCTAATATTCCTCTTGCACCTACAAGGAAATAAGCAATAAGATAATTTTTCGAGATGTTTATCTCAACTAACAAGAAAAAGATATACGAGTAAGAGTTCCTAAGTATGGTTAGTACAAGAGTAGAGAAAGTCATGTGAGTGCAACACCCCAGCTATTTTTTATATTTTAACGGTGCAAAGAGAATGGAATTTGCAAGCTTCAAAAGATTTGACTATCGATCAAAGCCTACTGTATTCCCATATACCGAGAAAACGAGCAATAAGATGATTTTGCAAATAGTTATCTCAACTAACGCGAAGAAGATATAGGAATTACAGTTTGTAAGAACGGTTAGTACATGAGTAGAGAAAGTCATGCGAATGCAACACATCAGATTTTTACTATCACAATGTGTCACGTATTCGTACGGACAAACAACGTGTAATGAGTGTGAATGTATACCTTTGATTAGAAGATCCTGTATTGCTCCGTAATGTGGTGTGGGAGCAGTTGTTACCCTTCCTCTGTTTTCCTTATTGACACGCCTGGACTAAAACTTTATTAACAGGGGGTGGAGTTTTAATAAGTAAACATACGACTCTTATTTACAGTATGGCGTATAGAGCTGCCAGGTAGCTGAGGACTGTACTGCCCTCCACTCTACTTGTTTACAAGAGCACTACAAGGTCGCCGGCACTTCTACTTGCCATTGTAGGTCCGTAGTTAACTTAATGGATTTCTTACTAAAACAGTGCTGCTTGATTATTAAGGATTTACATTTATGAGCACTTGGAACAAGAACACAAAGCTTTTAAAAAGAATTTACAACAACGGAGAAACAAACCATTAATGCTATGTTTGCTTTTTGGTTTAAAAGTAAGTGAAAACATTGATTTATTTCCACAACCATAAACACATATAGAATCTGCAATCAAGCTTCCACCTTCAATCTGACCGCAGGGACTGTTAGTGCGAAAGAACATGCAGTAAACTACTAACAAACGTAGAGTTTACTCGGTAATGACCTCAATTGACAAGGTTTTATTTCAACTTTGACATTACATGACCTCTCTGGATAATCATTGGTTAGGTCTGGACATGAAATCCAGCAGGCTTGCCACTTACGTGCCCAATTGCGGTAGTTGTCAATGTAAATTGGACCGTAAACTACGGTTTAATAGAAGGGTACAGCATTATCGTAAAGATATCCTAACACTACCTAAATGTAGGGCTAGAAGGCTGTTGATACAGTTTATTGCCAGTTGTGTGCAAACTATACATACGATATCGCAGAGCCCAAAATGAGGCTTTTCGACTTCGTTCTCTCCCTTTTTTCCGAGATGTAACTGTAATCTTTTGCATAAAACATTGAAAATAAAAACTTTCCTACAAAATTAGCATTTACTTGCATATATTTATAAGTAGTACCGGTTACAAAAGTAGAGGTTCAATACCGGGGGACTCAAGTTAGAACACGACTGGAAGAAGTGTCTAAGAGCCGCAAGCCACTAACACTAATTTTATAACGTGTTGTCTACAACATTTTATCCACCTTAGGGGCATTTTAGTATATGTTGTATATTTAGTATATTTAACGAAATTTACATACTGCGGAAACGATATAATTAGAGAAAGAGTAATGTCAGCTTTGGGGGAAAATAAATAAGACACGATGCATTAATAAACGTTATATTCTGTAATTTTGGATGCTAATTTTGTATGTGAATATACAAGTAGAATCTGATGTGCAGCACTGATACGAATTTCTCTACTCTTGTACTAACCACTCTTACAAACTCGTATTCCTCTATCTTCTTCCTGTTAGTTGAGACAAACATTTGGAGAAATTATCTCATTGCTTATTTCCTTGTAGGTGCAAGGGCAATATGGGAACACAGTAGGCTTTGAGCGATAGTCATATCTTTTAAAGCTTTGAGATTCTGTATGCTTTGGACGGCTAACATGTAAAAAATTAATCAATCTGTTCCATTTAACAAAAGTTTAAGTTTTCTCAAACTCACACAAATAACAAGCAATACCTCCGAAATTGTTCACGCTACAAAACCATTATTTGGACATACATTGTGTTTTAGCGAGACCTACATTTTTTGTACAGGAAGAGTTTGTTTATCTCTCACGGTTTACGAGACATTGAAAATTCATCCAGGGTAAATAGGACTACATAGGCTATAGCCAGTAACTTCAAAATATACATTTCATTTGTACTAAAAATATCTTAAACATATGGCATTTTAATCAACTCTTTTTAAAAATTTTCCGAGTAAAGGGCAGTTTAGTGTGGAGCAATTTTCTTCAAAATCTTCCTGTCGAATCCTTAAAAGATGTTAAACTTAAATACCAACTTTTGTTTCAGGACATCGGATTTCTAGGTGGAATACAATACTTCCTCTGCTAACTATACGTAGTAGAGAAAGTAAAAATGAATGAAAAAGGCAATTTTCACGGTTCATTGGGTAAAAATTTAAACGTAGTCCAACATGCAACTAATTAATATACTTCCAAAAAGCCCAGGAAGGTTTGTGTATGCAGCTTTGCGACATTCAAGGACTGGTGTTTGGGTAATGAAGCAACAGTAAGAAAACAGTACTTCAGAGAATAGAAAAATGTGCCTTCAATAAGTTTTATAAATAAACCTATATGTGCTAAGAAAAGAAGTTATTAGAAGTCATTATAAACAGTGAAAGTTTTTAAAATGATTGAAATTGTGAGCGGATTGATGACTTTCTGGACAATGCTTTTAAGACAAGTTATGTGCATTTTTGTTTTGTTTTTTGTTTTGTTTTTGTTTGTTTGTTTTGTTTCTTTTTTTTTTTTTTTTTTTTTTTTTTTTTGAGCGAACCATTTCGAAATATTCCTTGTTATTTGTGTGAGTTTCACAAAACTTTTAACTTTTGTGAAATGGAAGTTCGTTGTTCGATTTCTTATCTCTTGGACGTGCAAAGAGAATAGAGGTTCAAAGTTTTAAAACATTTGACTATCGCTTAACGCCTACTGTATCCCGATATTCTTCAAATGTTTATCTCGACTAACATGAAGAAGATGGAGATAAAAGAGTTTGTAAGAATAATTAGTACAAAAATAGAGAAAGTCCTGTGAGTGCAACACATCAGATTTTCTTTTGCAACTTCTATAACGTTAATAATTTAAAGTTAATTTTTACATGTACTTCATGTGAATCAATAGCCTTTATTAAAAAAAGTTACTCCCGTTACGCGAAAAGAGTGGTTCAGAATGAGGGGGGGAGGGATTTAGTTTCAACGCTGTGTGCCGCATCCTTGGAAGATTGTTTGGTACGTTTGGTGTTTCACTGACGTTTTCTGTTTAGTTATCTTGTGCATTGACATGCGCACGTACACACATGTGCACCTTTTGTAAGAGTGTTTCTGGTTTCAGAGAGCCTCGAAATGTTCATTTTGAAACTCTGGGTAGAATTCAGTACTTCCTCTGCTTACTTTATAAAGCAAAAATCTAGTTAAATTGTCTCTTCTTTTCAAAAAGGGGAACAATATTCTAACCCTATCATTAACAAAATGCAGAAATTGCCTTAGGATCTGCTGCGACTCGTTAGGTGCTGTAAGGGTGAGTATTTTAATCACTGTCCGATTTCCATCTTCTGAGAAGAATATTACGTATTTAAAAATGAAATGCAATCAGTAACTTAACTAAAGATAAATTTTTATTTGGTAATGTAGCGAGCGCCCAAATTTCCAGTTAGAAATGTTAAGCAAGACTCTCTGAGTCCAATCCAATGCATACTATATTGAACTTGAATATTTTGAAATTAGAAATGCGATGCTGTCCGGGACTAAAAAACAACACGAATATCTATCAGGAGCCGCGGATACACGCAAACCTAGTTGCGACAGTTCGGATCAGTAATGGTGACTGCAGATATCAAGTATGAGAAGAATTAAGGAACAAACAGGATTAATATTCATAGAGCAGGGCGTGTTTTTAATACAACGCTCACTTCTATACTCAATGAGGCTCCGAATCGGGCGCTTTCACCAAAAGATAACACCAAAAATAAGGATCATTACTCCCGCGTCACGATTTGCCAGCGAAGAAAGAAGCATGGGTATGAGTACGAGTATGGAGGTTAAACAATAGACGAAATTGATACTGACAAGATGAATGCCAGTTATGTGGGAGGAAAGAAGATTCAGGTGCAACATATCTTTTATTTAAAGGAAACTGAGTTCCGGAGAAAGGAAAGTGTGTGGTGAAAAAGGAATATAAAAACTGACATAAGTAAAATTATATGGAAAAACTGAAAGAACATACGCTAATATTTAAAAGAAGTTTTAAATAAATGAAAATTTATGTTAAAAGAGGGAAAGATAAATGGTCCACGTGAGGATAGATAATAGTTACATATAAATAACAGTATATATTGTAATATGATTGCAAACTGCAAAGGACAGAATAGTAGGCAGTTTAATGTAATTAGAACATAGATTAGTGAGAGACATTGAATTTCTGATTGTCTGCATAGACATTTATAGGGCGTGTCTTCTGATATCTGCTGGCCGCTCCTGCACCCTTATTGTGGGGAAGGAGGAGGGGTAGTAGCTTGCCTGTTGTAGTCGAGTCTGTTTAGACAATGCATTGCAGTTGATGAACAAAGGAAATTTGCGCTACCCACAATCAATAACTGTCATAAATTTATCTCCATTTTCACCTGTCCTTGAGGAGCAATATCGAACCTGATTTTAAGGAAGTGATAGTTACATGTCGACTCCACGTGGAGTCTCAGCTGCCAAAATTCTCAATTCCAGTTGTTTTCTATTTCATAAGCTACAAAGGTTCCTGTTAAGATGTTGCAACTCTGCCTGCATGGACTCAAGAGAAAGGACCTGTGTTATGAAGGGTTCCTCAAAGGAGGCGGCCAAACTACACACGTGTTGAGTAAACAGTACCACGCAGTAAAATGAAAGCATGACGTAATACAGACCCTACAAACGGTAAGGACTGCGGTGTAAGCAAGAAGGCACTGTCGATTTCTTTTCTGCACCTTCTGTATTATCTTAGTGCTTTAATAAGTGTATTTACTTAGCTAAAATATTTATGATTAGAAGTAAGAAAATTTCACATTATAAACCATGCTTGTAATCATTATGGGAGCACTATTTTACGTTTCGAAATCGCATCTGACAAAATTGTCAATTTTTCACCTTCAGTCTGAAATAAAAAGTGATTCGCGCTGAAGGGAGGAAAATTACTAAAAGTGGAAATGAATCAAAGGGTGAAATAAGCCTTAACTGCCTCTAGTGATAGCAGTGTCAGAAATTATAGGTTGCAGGTGCACTACAAAATGTTAGGATTTTTTATCTTTTTGTGCACAAAAACACATTTTATGATCTTTCTGTGTGTGTGTGTGTGTGTGTGTGTGTGTGTGTGTGTGTGTGTGTGTGCCTGCGTATGTCTGTGTGTGTTAGTGTGTGTGTGTCGGTGTGTGTGGATGCGTGGGTGGATGCGTGGGTGGGTGCGTGGGTGGGTGCGTGCGTGGGTGCGTGCGTGTTGTGTGGTCTTAAACACTATGGCATTCCAAAAAATTCAATACTGATCTGGTAGGTAGTAAACCACAAAAACAAGGAGTTGAATTATGTAATTTTGGTATGCTCTGAATGTGAAGCAATCTTTTCACTATAATACATCACACGTTTCATTGTACCCATTGAAACACTTTGGCCTCACAGAAATGCCATTATTTTTAAAGGAGGGACAGAAATAACTTACTGAATCACAAATACAGTTTCGAAGTTATATGTGTACCCGTTTAAGCATTCCAAAATTCATGCCAGATTTTTTCCCTTTTCTTTTTTTCTTTTCCTATCGTATTCGCGTGTATCCAATATACGACGCAATGTTGACGGACATGCCGCTGAGAGCAGGGCTATCGCATGGCACAACATATGGTGCATGTTATGTATTATATGCTTTCCACTTGACAGATTTCTGAACACACTGTCTAAGACTAAGAAAAGAACTTTCGTGAAGGCGGGGAGACGTTCGAAAGGTGAAGCCTTTGTAATGTTTGTTTATTTAACCTTGAGTGCTGACCCTTCAGCCCACATTTAACCGCAACCATATACCTAACCATTTGGCCAAAATAACGGAGGTTTGAGTAACAAGTCCATGAAAATCGTTGCACTTGCACTATTTTAGTTTTCTTCTTAAAAGGCACAATAAACGTACGTTGTCGAAGAAGGATAAGATTAAAAACAATTGTATTTTGTTGCCGGTCGAGCGCAGCTGGAACACTAAAAGCACTAAAGGGCAGCATAAGAACGGTGCTCAAGGTGAAGATTTGTCACAACACTCACGTTTTCCAGAGCATTCGAGAAGAGTCCAGCAGCCGGACTGTTTTACAAGTTCGAGAAAGGTCCGTATTATACCATCCTCGCTATACAAGGAGATGAGGCAAAGAGAGGAGTTACAGATACAAGCATGGTGGTTCAGTGTGTCAATGAGTGGAGACAGCTGTGTGTGTTGCCGTCGTCGTGAAAGATACCTCGCGTTGAAGTGAAGAAACATTAATGAGTGTTGAATGATTGTATCACCAGAGTAAGTGTATGAGAGACAGAGAAACTGAACAGAGACAGTGAAAGGATTGAGTCAACGTTACGAGAAGATAAGAGTTGTGAGTTGTAATATCATGAGGGACTTTAGACTGTGTTAACTTCAGTAAAAGAGTAGTTCTGTTATAGAACTGTGTATTTGCGCAAAACTTTTGGAAGAAAATAAAGTGAGAAAAGGTAACTGAACTGGACTTTGTGATTTTTGTCACAATATAATTACAAATTGTATATTTAGAAATGCAAATCACTGGAACGTGTAGAAGTTAACTGAATGTTTATAAAAAAACTGTTGAAGCAAATAGAAATATTCATACGTGCACAAAGTTAAAATATCTAGTAGTTTATAACTAATGAAATATCAGGTTTCCTCTACCACCATAGTGTCACCCATCGCATTATTGTCGGCACTACCGCAAAGGAGCCAAAGGAAAGAGACAGAGAATGGCAGCATTGTTGGGGCGCTTGCCGAAAGAGAGAAAAGGATAGAGGCTTCTGGAATCTTCTGCTTTGTATTTCACCGCAATAACTGAACTTTCCAGAATAGTGCCTGGGAGATATAAATAGCGGTAAAGTGCGACCAGACAGGGGACGGTTAGACGTATGTGAAGCGTTGAGGAGTCGTGCCGACGGAGAAGGGACAGTTCTTGTGTTACGAATTCGGAACCGTGCTGTTGGTGAATCGGTAAAGACTTTCTTGCTGTTGCAACGAGTGTAAAAAGTTACTGTTTACGGAAATAAAAGTGTTTCTTTACCCCGACTACATCTGTCTTCTTTACTTTACACCCACCAAAAAGTCACAATATGAAGAGAAAAATTACTACATTGATGTTCATTTTTAATTGTTGGTTTGATGGTCGCACGTGACTTCACCGCTGTCTGACGAGCTTTTGGTTAGTTGAAGATAACAGGTATCACTGACGCCTATAATCGACTGCTTTAGCAGAAGTTTAGTTCAGCTATCCAGACCTGCGCTTTGCGTTCACGCATAGGGCGTGCAACAATATCTTCCATCGGCTTATTGAAAAACTTTCCTCAGCGAAATTGAAAGGTGAAAGACACATATCTACATATTACTGCCGTGGCTCGGCCGTTGGAAAAGTATAAAAACGTAGTGCACAACTATCAGGGGAAACAACATCAAAATAAACGGCGAACTAAAACAGCTAGCAATATTTGCACCATAAATGTACACACTATGGGGCATTTGAGTCATTCCATGTCAAATCGCAAAAAATCTACGATTTCATTGATATTGAATTTAACTTTAGTGTTCTGTGGATGAAAAAAACATCCACCAATTCCTTTGTTAGTCTGTAAATCATTTTGGTAAATGTACAACATTAATTTTTGGATACTTTATGCACACCATTCCACATAAATATAAAAATCTCAGGTATTAGTTTCCAGATAAATTTTATCTATGGTTCATTTTGAATATATAAATATATAGTTAATTTAACCATTAAACAAAAATAATTGGTTTAATATTTTACATTTTTACAAAGTTATTAAAGTTACAAACATCGTTAACAATATTAACCATTTAGATTGCACGTTGAAAATTTTGTATCAATGGTAACGAGAAGTACCTGAACTTAGATTTTCCATAATCAATATTTTATTTAGCCCCCGCCCCTCATATTTATAAAAGCAAATAGTAAAAAAAGAAATAAAGTATACGAAGTTCATGGCTCCCAAATATGTGACAGACAAAACCAAGAACGAATCTTGTTTGAGATTTAGTGAGAGAGATTGAAAGAGAAGTGCATTAAAATTGTATGAATTCATATGAATCTAAAATCAAAAGCTCTGTACCAATCAGAATTCACAGGAATGCATACTGAGAAAAGGAGATCCATGGCTATAAAAAGCCAATTATCAATAAATGATTATCTTTAAAAAGTAAGTTTATTTACATAGGGAGTAAAAACTAACAGTACTAACTTACAACTGTCCCAAACTTCATAGCTATATCGGCGATGATTGAGACGAAAACGTACAAATTGCACAAAAGGTGTGATACCAGAACAAATTTTATTGCATTAGTAGTGCAAGCTATTAACCTAGAACACGAGTAGACGGCAGTTGGAAGATCAAAGGGGAACGTGACAGCAAATTGCTTTACCATGGATCGGTAGTCCGACTAGCGAGCACCTTGGCAACTTGCTATAGAATTTTCATTTTTTATCAGTACCTTTAGTCACACTATAACACATTTAGATAAGTTATTGTGAAAATCAGGACTTCGGTGTTCAGAAATACACATGATTTAGAGTTTAATTTTGTCCCATTTTTATTTAATTTTCGATTCTTATACGAGATGCTCTCTTGATAAATATCAAAAAACACTGAATACATCTTTGTTTTAAGCCTCTTTTTGGGTATAATTTTTACAGACAAACCGTCTAGATTATTTCAATGAGAATTTTCACAAAAGCTGTTTTTACGTGTTGGATTTCCAGCCTAGAGCAGTACCCGCAACCTGGAGAACCAGACCATTGCCTTATTCATAGATTTTCAGTGTTAATGAGCAACTTTCAGTTCGAGGTACATGAAGTTCCCGTCGTACCTCACTTACTCAGGACATCCCTTAAGCAAAGATACTGTGATGCCGGCCGCGACGTACAACAAATGACACTCGGGACCAAGTTTCTCACACCACATGCCAGGCACGGTGCATGTCAAAAGTACTCATGGTAAAGCTGACCCGCACTACTCACGCAAGCAAGCAATCAGAGCGGCAAACGAAAAGGAGTTTTCGAGATTGTTCGTGAAGTGTCGGCGGCCGGCGTATTTATAAAAGTTTCAGAGAAGTCCATACTCGTATTACGTCATCCTCGCGGTAAAAGGAGTCGAGGCGACGAGAGTTAACCAACAAACAAGAGTTCTCACAGCAGCAGTTTTAGTTAGAGCGTGTGTGTGTTTGTGTTTGTGTTTGTGTGTGTGTGTGTGTGTGTGTGTGTGTGTGTGCGGATTCAGGGGCCTCAAAACATATTTCCGGTGAAATCTTGACATAGAACTTTTGAGTGGAATATAACAATTCTCCTACTTACTATACGTAGTAGAGAAAGTAAAAATGCTTTCTTTAGATACGGAGGCCTCAATGTGTATTTCCGATGAAATCTAGGTATAGAATTTTTGTATGGAATGCAATGCGTTCCTTACCTTATGCAGTAAAGAAAGCAATAAAGTAGTTTTCTTGAGATAAATTATTGAGGCTTATGGCCCTAGCGTTAACAAGAATAAACTGCTGTAATAATTAAGTTTGCGATTGACTGTACATAGTATCCAAAGAATCCACTGATTAGTAACTGCTGAGATTAAATATTGAGAAACAAGCATTCTGCCATATAGGGCCACTTTAACGGACATCGTTTCTAAATATCACAAGCCCATCCTCATGACACTGAATGTTGCATTACTCTGAAAATGAACTGGTATGCAGAGGCGTTAATGCTACAGTACAACCGCTGTATATACCTACCTACTCCCATTGTATTATGAATTTAACCCTGAGGCCTGGCCGCCGCAGAATTCCACAATTCGCCACCACAATAAAGTACCCCTCAAAGTCCAGTTCTCACTGCAACCCAAACTTGTGCATTCCGCTAACAAAGCTGCCCCCAGGTGGAGCCCTACAATGTGCACCTGAATTCCTGGATTTAATGGGCATGTGGAATAATACACTTCGTATTCATTTCACTGCAGGCAGCTCGGAATAGAGAGTCGAGAGAAAACAGTACCTATGCACTCTAATGTAACCAAAGAAATAAAAAACCTCTGTTTGTCAGCAGAGAGAATATTTAGCAAATTATTTACGGATACCTTCATTTTAACGCAGAATATAGCCTAAAGATGCTCGGATGAACACATGTATAGAATTTCAACTAAAATTTGTCTTTTTTCACTTGTGCTTCACATTTCTACTTTCTGAAAATAGTGAATTAAATGTTTTTGACCTTTTCTTATTTGCCAGCTCCAGTATTTTTCTTTCAGTATTTTTCGATTCTTTCAAAACTCCAAAATGTTGCATTCAGTACGATTCTATTTCACTTAGGATTATATTTACTTAGGTTAGTATACATTTCGGCGAGAAATAGACATTTGTAAACAAATTTTTCTCAAGTTTCGTAAGTTTTTTGTTTGAACAGGTTTCATTCATAAATACGCACATTACACGTTTCGTCACGTACACATACTTAAAAAAGTATCCAATATTACAACAGCAACTAGGATTGCTCAAAACTAGAACAAATGTTCCTATAAGCATATGTCTAGAAACGAATAGGTACATATTGAGGTATGAGCCAATGTATGCACATTTTCGATAGGTTTGGCATACACCAGTCTTTAAACGTCCCCATAGGCAGAAATCTAATGGATTGAGGTCCGGCGAACGGAGAGCCCATGTTACTGGACCTCCTCTACCAATTAATCGTCCATTAAGCGCAGTACCATTCTTATGAGGTTAAAAAAAAGTCAAATTGTAAACAAATTCGCGCACCATTTGCATGGAACAAGATTTTAAAACTTATTTTTACAAAAATGGCTAACTATTTTGAATAAAATACCGTATTTTAAATACGTATCTATGAAAAATTAAATGCTTAACTTGAATTTTCTGGGATATGTGAAATCCTCTTCATTTTGATTGACTTTTTAATTAACCGGTAAAGCATCAGAGTAAGAAAAAAGCTTGCTTGTTATTGATTCCAGTTTTAAAATAATTTACTCATACATTTCTCATATGGGAAGTCACTATTGTTTATTTTCCTTCGGTTGCGCAAAGAGAACAAAAGTGCAACGTGATCATAAAGGTGTTTACTTTTTAATATGAGATATTCTTCCTTGGAAATATCCCAAGTTACGTTGTAAATAGACAGGGAGATTTAGAGACTTCGAAGGGCATCGAAATATATATATATATATATATATGTCCAGTGAAATCTTAGCATTAAAATGTTGGTTGGTATAGAATACGTCTATGGTAAACAACAGATAAAATAAAAGTGCTTCAACTTAACACCATTAAATTAGTGAAAGGAAAAAGCTTCATAGGAATGTTAGAGCTTCCCAATAAGTGTACCGAAGAAGTAATTTTTGAAAGACGTATTGCCTAAACGCTTGCTGAGTTTCATGTCCTCTGTTTAAGACTGAATCCCTTGTTGAGATAATTTGGGGGTTTCTTGGTTAAGCAAACATCAGACGAGGTAAGTTTGGATCAAGTTTCATAATTAGTTAATTAGACTGTATCAGAGGTCTGGCTTCAGATTTTCGCTCATGCCTTGTCTGCTACGGCAAAGGGAAACAATAATATCTAGTTATTTTCTTTAACTGTATAGTTACAATAAGGAAACAAAACACGCCATTATCAAAGCAGATCATTTAAGACCTACTACACATGGGAACTGAGAAATGTCGCATCACCCTTTCAGGAAAGAGCACTTGGATGCCTGCCGAGATAGAGGTCGTTCGATAAAGAAAAGCACGACGATGTTATAGCAGTTCTTAGGATCGGAAAACATTTTTAAAACATTTTAATTGCCCACCATGCATCGAGATATGCCTATGTCATAAGTCTTTCATGCAAACATAACTGAGATTCCGACCACAGGTAACCAAAGACAGCAAAGACAGCTGTGCGTCTGTGTCGTCGTGAAAGATATGTCGGTCGTCGTTAAGACGATTCTAACGAGCGTTGAGTGATTGCTTCGTCGCAGTTAGTGTATTAGAGACAGAGAAAGTGAAGAAAGATACTGAAATGACTGAGGCAAGGTTATGAGAAGTAAACACAGGTAATACTGTAGATTGTGTTAACGACGAAAAGAAAACTGTATTTGTGATAACATTTTAGAAGACTGTAAAGTGATAAAAAGTAACTGGATGGATTTTTGTTATTTTGTCACAATACTATAATACAATGCCATGCTCTCAACTCAGAATTATTTACATACTCACGCAAGTCCCTTCTTTTGATTCTCATATATTATTTACAGGAAAGAACTGGACTAATAGTAGGTTTATAACTTTTGACAGCTATTGCCCAATTTCGCGCCTTAGTTCTCTTAATGCAGATACCTCAGCTCAACAATATTTTACTGCCATACTTTCAAAGTATCGATTCCTTCCACTATGTCTAGAGAGTAGGTCATTGACCAGGACAGTGAATGCATTCTAGAAGAATCAATAAGCACTTAGCTACATATTTCACTGACTGGTTCCTTGCCCGGCCTCGTTATGTATACATCGTCAAAACGCAACTTGATCTCCTCAGCACTCGTTAGTGACTCATGGCACCTCCTTCATTTCCTGCATCTTGTAGCCTCTCGAAGAATAACATCCCAATAACTGGACCGCAAACAACATTGAGATACATGCTCTGTTCCAATGCAGTGCATTTAAAACTAAGCTGTTCAGAGAGAAACATAATGCCGATGTTCCTCGCTCCAACTTTGTGGTCCAAAGCATTGTATACAACAAAACTGTATCGATACTTGGATACAATTATGTTCCATAGAGTTTCTATCCTAATTTTTGTATCCAACCTGCTTGTATACGGTGCTATTGAGTTGTACCTAATTTTTTCATCCAACGACTTGAAATTAACCAATCAGCATGTGTAACGTAACAATGTGGTTATTGCAAACGAATATTTCATAAATAATAAGAAATCTAGTTAACAGTATGTTTAAATGTTAGGTTATGAAATGAGTTCAGATCCCCTGTCCAATATTATTAAATATAATATAATGATTAAAACCATTACAATTGTTCGTGTTTGTCTCATATTTGTGTCCTGGTGTGTAATTTTGCCTTCGACATGATGTAAAAGGTTGAGAAATAAATCTTCGCCAATTCGTAGGAAATTGCAATAGTTTCCAGGTCCTCTAACCTCAATTCGTTTTGTATAGACCTAATATACCTCGGCTCGTGTCCCGTTCATGTAACCATGACCCTGTCCACCAACATCTTTTACTTCTAATACATATTTTCTTCCCACTGAGATTCATGGAAATATATCCCAAACCTATACTTAATATAGCAATCGCTAAATTAATATTTGTGTCCACCATGTTTATTTCTCTCGCTTGCTACGTGAACTGTCATTTGTATTAGACCAAAATGAATCGTAGTGTGACAGACACGTTTTCTTTTGTGTGCAATTCCATTGGGTACAAAAAGCATGGTCAAAAAAGATGGACCGCGGTAGACTGGCTTAACACTGGGGTTCCAGGCTACACAATGCAAGCAGTTGATAAGAAAATATGCCCACAATTTTTACCTCTTCTAGAGGCTGTTCTATTTCAAATCGGTCGAAAAGTGATAGAATTAACTTCGCATTTTTTAAAATCATTAAAAAATACGTGTGCAATTTATTGTAAAAGAAAACAATTTTCAGAAAATTACCTCTTAAATTTTATAATTTTAGAGTTAAAATTCTGTGAAATTTGTGTTGTTTTCCAAATGAGAATGCAGTATAACTAAAAAATTCTACATCGGATTTTGGAAAACTATGACTCATGGTTGGTGATGGTGATATATCATAATAATATGGCAATAATTACACTTTTTCTTTATGTATTGAATATAAATGTATTTTTATAGAGACCAAACTTACATAGGCTTAAACCACTTTTAATCACATATTAATCGCAGTTTTCATTTTTGTGGTACCCCTCGTTTTAAACGTGCAAACAAATAATGAAACATTAAATATTTAAGCTCGTAATGTACTTATATAGTACTCAGCTGCCGTTTGCCACGCAAAATGGGAAAAGACTCGAAGCGAATCAAGGACACCAGCAGAGTTCAAGGTGGTTGTCTAGTCTTCTTATCTATGGTTATTTCTGCACACCATATCATAATTAAATGGAGCTTTTTCTTACTTTAAAGTAATAGATTTTCATGCAAAATAAACTAAACGCTATTATAGACTCAAAAATAACGTTATAACTAAAATACAGAACACATCCATATTAGAACCACACTTGCCAAGAAAGTGATTTGCTTAGATCAGGGAAACAATAGAGGATTGTTTAACAAACAGCAGCGGATCGACAACGTCCTTCAAGTGAGTCATGAGTGGTACAGCTGTTTACATTTAGTTTTTATTCTTTCTACAGCTATACGTTGAAGATCGCATTAAAATGTTAACTAATATCGTTTGAAAGTTAAATGTTGAACGCTATGGCATTATTTATATTCCATTTAATGACATTTTTTTCGGTAAAAAAACTAAATATGATGAAAATTACGCTCAATTTAGGTTCTGAAAATATTTAATAAATATCAACACAAACTACATAATATTACCGTCATTATGAATTTTATTTGAGAATTTTACGTTCAATAGTTTCTGCGCTGCGAGTCTCAGAATCGCGAAATGTTATCAAATTATAGTAAGACACTGGAAAAAACCCTGAACCTCTTGTTTAGCATATTTGCAATGAACTTAACTTCTACTTTAGATAACAGGAAAACGAACCCTCCCAAAAGCTGCAAGGTTTCATGCTCTCCGAAATGAAATGGAACAGCCCCTAACATCCAAGAGGAAGTATTGTATTCCACCCAAAATATCGATTTCAAGATTTTGCTGGAAATGCGTTTTGAGGTTCTCCGAAACCAAAATAAGTGTAAAAATGCCCGAGTACGTTTTTGTCAGTGAACTAGACAGCTCAACGGGTTCTTCAGCGTCCTCTCTGGGCTGCTCTTCGAAGGACCTCCGTTTCTGGCTGTAGCCTTGCCTGGTTCCTTCACTTCATCCCCTCCTCCTGTAGGTGGTAGCCGCAAAAGATCTGCAAGGTGTCCCCATCTGCTAGATGAGGTATAATAAAAAAAAGTACATTCTACTAACCGATAAATATGTCGCACACAGAATGGAGAAGTGCCAGCAAGTTTATCCGCAAATTCAGAGTTTGGAGCAATGCCAATGTAAAATACACCATCATTATCGTTATCACGGTACTATTTCTTTCATACTAGCCGTTTCATTTCTAATTCTTTTTTATGCTAAGACAGGAGTTGCCATTACAGCAAGCCCCATACATGTTCTTCCGTACTGATCAATAATATTACAGAGGTGTTAACATTATTAGACTCAAGCAAACTTTTGTCTGACGCTATGTGTGCAAAATATGGAAGGTTTAGTGTCATAAATGCTTATAGAATTTTCCACCAATCATAATCTAATTGTATTGAAAAATACTCCTAAATTACTGTGCCAACTTTGTATCCCATACTACTGGACAAAGGGAAGTGCATATGTTTTAGTCAAATAAATATCTAATATGGATTTTAGATGAAATTTTCAGTCATTCTTAAGATCAAAAAGTCAAGACCGTATTTGGAGCTTAAACAGTTAAGATGTTTATTCTTCGATGTGCATATTTTATTTACACTTTTAATGCCTTGAGTTGGAAAAGTGATCTTCTACAAAGATAAAGTTACTTGTGCAATGTTGTTATTGGAGGAAAATAATTTCTCCCAGTGACAAAGAACACTTTGTTATCTGATTTTAGAAATTTATAAATTATTTTCAGTTATCAGTATTTACAATCGTTTTTACCATAGAAATGTGCTGAAGTCTTATAATTTTCACAGCTTTGTATCGCTAACTTCCCGATTTTTTTACTACATTCGCTTCCGTACCTGTCACAAACCGTTGACCGGCCAGGAATTTCTTTATGATACTAAACAGGTGAAAGTTCGATGGTGCAAGGTCTGAACTGTATGGTATATGCGTCTATAGTTAATCTGAGCTATTATTTAACATTTATATGGACGATACTCTTATAAATTAAAAAAATTAAATACTATTAGGAATAAAAATAAATAAGAATAATGCACTATATAATCTTAAATATTGTTTGCGGATGAGATGGGCTAATACAAGACAAGAGAGGATGAGCTGAAAATACGTATGTATAAACTACAAAAATGTATCTAGGATTGTGGATTAAATGCATCAGTGGAAAAGCCAAACATCATGACATTTATAGGAAACCAAATAGATCAAAGATAGTGTTAAATAATAAGGCGTTTGAACGGGTGGCAAAACTTACTTTTTGATGTAACATCTAAAACAAACAAGGAAGAAATGAGCAAGTTAATAAAGTCCAAAATATTTGTGAAATAATAACTCGTGCCTTGAAAAGAAAAACCAGAAAGAATATAAATTTAAAATTCTATAAGACATTGGCCATTTCGGCTTGGCTGTATCGATCGGAGACAGGGGAGAAAGTTTTCGTTTTAATACACATTATTCTCAAGAAAAAATAAGATATAGATGATCATTAAAGTATATTTTACGTTTTGTTAATCTATATTTTGTTTTGATAGCGTGTTTTGTTACAATATGAAGTGTAGCTTTTGTTGTCTAGTAACAACAAACTGATTATTGTAGTAGGTAAATAAATATTCCTCACTGATCAGGCTAATAATTTTTATTTTTCACTTTCACGCTTTTTATTTTTCTGTTATCTATGAATTTATATTCGGAATGACGCAAAAATTTGATATATCCATTTTGCGAAGCACAATACGGTAATAAACGGGGCATTCACATTGAACATTACTTTCAGAAATAAGCGTGTGGTGATAAATACCAATAAATATGCTTTTAAGTTCAAGGAAATTCCTCTTAAAATCACTTCCTTATTTAATGTCAGAATTTATCGCTTTCATACTGGGCTGCGAAATAGCCCTTCCTTTGCTTCCGATGCAGTAGTCGATTATTAATGGCAGCTGTTTTTTTAACACATAGTAGCTAGCAAATGTTTGTTACAACCGAACTTCATATATTTTAAGAAAGACATTGCAAAATTAAATGCAATGTTTAGAAAGCTTTTGTTTTTCTTAACTCTTTCTCTGTCGCCCAAAAAAAGTTTATATTAAGATCAGCGCTCTTCATCATATATGGAACTACATTGTATTAAGTGTTTTAACGAGATTTATACTGTTCTATGGTAAGATTTTGTATATTATTAGGTTTATAGCGATGCAAAAACCGTGCCGAATGAAGACAAAGTTCAGTATCAAAATATTTTAAGCATGTGTTATTTTAATCAAAGTTGTTATAGCCATTTCTGATAAAATCAGAATTGTTAAAAATATTTACCATGTAAAGGGTAGTATGTAGAGGAGGGTAAATCTTCGCGTCGTATTCTTTTAAAACTTAGGTACCAAGTTTGGTCTTAAACAGACTTTTTGTTTTTCTGTTATGCCATTCACATGCGCACGCACACGCACAAAGGCACGCACACGCACAAAGGCGCACACCCGCGCGTATTTTTCTACTAATGTATATTTTTTACTCAATGGGAGTTCAAAACATGAATTTCCGTGAAATCTCGATATCGAATTTTAGGATGGAACTATTTCTTTCCTTACTATATGCAACAGAGAACGCAAAAACAGTTTTCCTTCTTGTGTGTTTGCCTGGGAGGAATTCAATGAAATGTTCATAAAGTTTGAAAAAAAGCGTGACTAAAATTCCATTTGGAAACTTTGCTACAGAGTTATATCATTCTCTCTCATCCTTCACTAACCCTCTACGTGCGCGCGGGCATATGCGCACTTAAACATTAGCCTTTATAGTTCGTTGGGTATTCTTCAGAGACCTACGGTCATGTACGATTCTACGTTAGGATTTTATATTACAATTAGTATATACCTACCATTTAAATATTTTTTACTTCTAAGGAAGACATCGTTATCATCTAAAAGTTACTTTCTGCGCTTCCACCCACACATTTTTCATTACGCTGCCTCGTCTGACGTCAAACTCTAATTTTAATTTCGTCGTTTCGTAGGCAGAATATTAAACCACAGATTTCCGTTTAACGCAGCTAATTTACTTTGAAAACACAACTGATATACATATTGGATTTAATTATTCTATACCTACTGCATGTAGCTAAAGCTGCCTTTCTGATAGAGAATCAACTTACTGCCGTTTGAGAAAGCTCGAAGTTCAGAGTTCAAATCAAATTCGTCTATTTCTTTAAGTTCTCTTATTTTTTTATCTCTCTTCTTGTTGTATGAGAGACAAATAATTCACAAGATATTACTACCGTTAGAAGAAAAATAACTTCATTTTCAAAAGAGGAAATTATGTGAATGTTTTTTCCCTTTTTTACTTTCTCTACTACGCATAGTAAGTAGGGGATGTATTGTATTCCGCCCAAAAATTTGATGTCGACAATACGTTTTGATGTTCCCTGAATACAGAAAAAAAAATTGGGAAAGGTCCGTGCGCGTGTGCGTATGTGTGTGTGCGCGCGCGCGCGTCTGTGTCTATCAATAACATAACTCAAAAACAAAAAGTCGGTTAAAAATCGAAATTGGTACTTAAGTTTAACATATTTCAAGGATGCGACACGAAGATTGAAAAAAAATTTCTCTACCCTAAACTACCCTTTACGTGGAAATTTTTAGAATGTTTTGATTTTCTCAAAAATGGCTCTAACGATTTTGATTAAAATGCCATATGTTTAAGATATTTTTATCGCAAAGAGAAGTATATTTTGAATTCTCTATTTAATTCTGTTTACTGTTGATGACTTTTGCTTAGATGGTAAACCGTAAGAGGTAGACCAAACCTTATTATACAAAAGTATTTTTAACGAGATCTACAAGCTTTGTCCAAATGTATTCTATTGTGGAGTGAACCACTTCGGAGATATTCCTTGTTATTTGTGTCAGGTTTGCAGCACTTAAACGTTTCTCAAAATGAAGGTCGTTAATCATTTTTTATCTGTTTGGTCATGTAAGAAGAACGGAATTTCAAAGCTTTAAAAGATTTGACTATTCCTCAAAGCCTACTGTATTCCCATATTCCCCTTGCACCTACAATAAACTTGAAGTGGATAAAGCAATAATTTTTAATCATATTCAAAATTAGCACCTAGACCAGATATAGATGTTAAATTAAACGTTAAGCTGGTTCCTAAATTTTCATATAGATTGCTCAAATAATTAATATTTATATAGTAGATTAATAAAAAAGTAAAAGGTAAAAGAATAATAGTACAGAGAACTTTGTTTGAATAAAATAATATTATTAATAAGATAATTTATGTTTATCTCGACTGGTATGAAGAAGATTGAGGAAGAAAAGTTGTAATAGTTAATACAGGAGTAGAGAAACTCACATGAGTGCAATACATCAGATTTTTTATCATCTCGTTAACCTCTATGGTTACCTCGTGGTCTTTGTCTCGAGAAACAAATTGTGTTATTTGCTGAATTGTAGGATAGCTTAATTGGACTTTTATACCTTTTTCTATTGAATATTCACACCCACATTCATACTTCAAGCCACAGGGAATGATTCTGGATAAAGAAAAATTCCCCACACACGAACCAAGGACTTCTGGTATGTCAATCTGGAACTCAAGAGTCTCAAGCGCAGAAGCTGTCCGTGCTCTTTACTAATTAGAGCAACACTACTTAGATTGGACCAAAATTATTGTAAAGTATGACGAAATATCTGTTACAAACACATTTAGATATTATTAACTGTAATATGTATACATTCACTTCTGGTGTTCCCGAAATAGCCTCTATACTTTACCAAAGACAGCTTACCAGTAAGTTTAATATGTCTGTCACACCTACATCATACGAAGAATTCAACTCGTAACTTTGATATCAATATTTCCCAGAAATGCTCATTTGCAGTCCCCCAAATCCCCGGTCATAAAACGTATGCACGTACGTGTTTAAGTGTGGCCGCGTGCTCGCGTAGGGTAAGTGAAGGATGAGAGAGAAAGACAGAGAGAGAACATATAACTGAGTAACAAAGTTCTCAAATGGCATTTTTGTCTGGCATTTTTCAAAGTTTATTAAAGTTCCATTGATTTCCCCGCAGGCAAACGAACGAACAAATATTACTATTTCTACATTCTCTGCTGCGTGTGGATAAGTAGGGGAAATATTGAATTGAGCCCTAAAATTCGATTTAGAGATTGCGCCCGAAATTTATGTTTTGGGCCTTCCTGTGTCTAAAAGATGTATTTTTAGAAAAATGTTTCTGTGTGTTCGCAGTTTGTCAACAGCATAACTCAAAAACGAAAGTTGGTTAAAGACTAAACTTTTTATTTAAGCTATTAGATTAAAAGGATGCGTCATGAAGACTTTAGAAAATCCCTCCACTGCAGACTACTGTACATGGAGAACATTTTTTCAAAAATTTGTATCTCCTCGCAAATGGCTGTAATGACCTTGATTAAATAGCCATATCATAAGTAATTTTAATAAAAAATTAAATGTGTATTCTGGATTTTTAGTGAATGTCCTCGGAAGACCTCTTCGTTCTGGAGGCCTTTTGCATAGCTAGAAAAGTGTCAGATATACACAAAATCTTACTACACACAGTATAGATTTCCCGGAAAACTGAACTTATGGGAAATATTTCGAAATAACATTTCCTTGTTATTGGTTTAAATTTTTCGATATTTATATTACTTTTCTCAAATGGGGATTTTTTATCTCTGGGCCATGTAAGGAACAGAATTTCAAAGCCATCATATAGCGGCCAGATTTAAAGTATTTGTCCATCGCTTGATTTCTGCAAATGTTTATCTCAATTTTCAGTGAGAGGATGCAGGACTAAGCGTTGGCAAGAAGGGTAGAGAAATGGGTATATGAGTGCACTATATTACATTTTGTTTTTCAAAATGTATAAACAATTTCAATGAACATGTAATATTTTTGAGACCTTGTCATGATAAATAACAAATAATGGAATAAAAATGGCCATCTCTCCAAAATATACCACATAGTAAAATTAAAGGAAATTAATTTCCAACAGTCACTGTTACTCATTCATATTCTCCGTACTTTAAATAATGTAGACATTGTTTTCTTTTGTTTCTCCTAAGCTCAAAGCTAGCCAATATAAAAAGAGTTTTTGTTGCTCATTAAATCATCACCCTCATATTTAGAATAAAATGTGAATTGTACGATATCCTATAACCTTTAATGAATTAGTCTTTCAACAACCAGAGAAGAAATTTAATGTATTAGAATGTTATTTATTCAATATCACTTTCAATCATGTTCGACATTTTTGGTTTTTCAAAAATCGAACTAGTTATTATTCGATTGAACATACGATGATTGAGAGCTTCACTATTAGCTGCATGGGAATGTGCACAGACGGCAAAGTATTGATTACTACGTGCAAATCTTTTTATTGGTGGATAGCAGTATCTTTTTGAACAGGTGCACCTTTGATTGGTAGTAGTAGTAACCTCATAAAGCCCATTATCTGGCGTATAAGCGTTAAAATGTTGTATGCGACAACCATCAAATTGTCAGGGGCGGTATGCGGTTTAAATATTTCTTCGTGCTAATTTTGTTTGTACATATACATTTTTGTGCTCTAAAAATTATTATTAAAAGAAGCAGGTGCAAAAGTATAAATTAGGAAGATGCGCTATTTCAGTTGTCATACTGTGTTCATTCAGCGACTTTAAGAGAGACTAGAAATTGCCAAGGTAGGATTCTTGGTTTCCATTTGAGTCAACATCACTCCATAACAATAATGAAAACGTAGGATTTTATACTAGCACTATGAGTTTGCCTCGGTATTTGTTTAACGTGAGCATAAAACTTTCCTTCACATCCCGCTCTGCATAGAAACTTAATGCTCCAACAGTTGTACCGTGTGTGAAAAACGAGTAATGAAAACAAGCAGCTCAAAAATTTCAAACGTAGATGTTGAATATTCACTGCGCCCTCACGGAGTTTACAATGTGCAAGAAACAAAAACAAGCGAGGGCTTATCCACAACATTTGAATGTTCCATCTGTGTTACCAGTCAACACGTAGTATTTATTTTCTGGTTCTTTGCTTTGTTCAAGTGTACGGGTTTTAATACTTCTGTTAGGTACTAAACATATAGGGAAATTTTCACCCAACTTCCCAAGCGCGCGCGCGCGCGCGCACACACACACACACACACACACACACACACACAAAGAGAGAGAGAGGAGAGAGAGAGATGCAATATTTCTATAAATGCTTGTCATAATCAAGCAACAAAGCATCGATTTGCAGTGAAATCTCTGCACAGAATTTTTGGAGGAAATACACTACTTCCATTTACTGTAAGTATATAGAAGAGAAAGTAGGAATTTATCACTAAGATATCAGAGATGGATTCCAGAGGACTCTAGTGTGACTACTGCAACTCGGGATGCTCGCCATGCACACAAAGCGGATATAGTAATGTGCACTGTTTTGGGACCACAGATAAACCTTACCTCGTAGAAAAGTCACGTTTTAATTTTCTTTAGATCTACCTCCAAACTCTTAGTGTCTACTATGGAAAAAGGTTGCGTTAAATAAGCAGCATTTATTATGCTAAACAATTCTGTTTTATCTGAAAAGCTTTAAATTTGTGCTTTGAATCATAAAGACAAATTTTACAGTAAACGTAATGCAATATTATCTTAAAAATATAAGAACGTTTAATCCTGCTACAAATTCTTCTTATGTTTATACTGGAATTATAATTACTATCGCAATGGTTTTAAACATGTTTGTCTATTACGTTATATTGTAACACAGTTTCTGCTTTCGTATTCAATAAACCACATTTATTGACTGGCATTAACATTTAATTGCATTTCTGTGAATTTACACAGCTTATGAAATTTGTCAAACTGTGTTACCAGCTTGCCATAGATTAGTAATCTGGCCACGGCAGCTTCTGACGTACGTCTCACCTCCTCCACCCATCGCACTGCTCCGTGCATCGGAACTCCACCATTCCGAGTGCGTTCAGCCGTGATTCTGAAGAGCTCCGTGTGTCAAGCGACCCATACTGCAAGGTCTAAACAACTGGCTTACGAAGTGTAATAACACGTGATTTAGTTGAACAGTTCGGACGCGACATATATATTCGAGAAGGAGAAGAGTGTGCCGCGTGTAATTTCAGATTATTACCAACTAAAAAGTACTATTTTGAAATGCACTATAATATAAGGCACATAAGAAAAAGTTGAACCCAATTCAAACAAGAACTAATCAATATAGGGTCATGTGACATGATGAATTAACTCAACTGGAAAGATCTGGTCTACAAATGTCCAGGGAATTAAATTAATCGAGAAAATATAGGAAATAATTACCAAGGTATCCCAAGGACCTTTTCTGATAAGGTAATAGACAGATTCTATAGTTTAATACAAAAAATAATAGTTATGCAGCGTTGAACAGTTTGATGGAAACACGGGACTATAACTTAAATCACAATGTAAATCTTTTCACGTATGCTGGACGTGGAAAGAAACTTTTTGCAGTACAAACGTATTCTAACTGATAAACGCAAACGTTTCATCTCTGCCAATCTGCATACATACATAGTTGTGTATGTTAATTCGTTCTTATTCTAAGGAAAAATATGCATATTTCATGAACGACTTATTTTACGAAATTCGTTTTCTGTTCAACACAAATCTGGTCGCAAAAGTAGGTTTCTTTCCTAACAGACGAGTTCGTTGAAAGTAGAAGTGAATGATCCAATACAACTTATGTCTGTGGAGGTGTAGTGATTGGCGCAATCGATATGTTACGCCTGTCATTTGTGTGCCGGTGTATTGTTCTGTTTGCAGCCTTATCTTCAAGCTGATAGGAGTTCATTGTAAATGCACTTCTCTTCTGAAGCTGCGTTTCTATGGAACATCTCTTGCTCTATTCGATAAAGTTACATTTTCAATACCTGGTACCTGGTTTTTGTGAGGAATGAACATTTCTTATCGCTATTTTCGCAGCAGTAACTTCGGCCCCTCCATCTAGAAAACACGCCTAACATTTTTGACCAAATTATTTTGTTTTGAGAGGGAAGGAACTAAAATAAGTGAATTTGAGGAATCCTCTACATCTTTATTGGCTGTTTAAATCTACATTCACAGTGGCACTTTGATATGACATTCTTTAAGCTTATATAAAGAACTGTAATACAATGCATACCTAAAATTCGACACTAGATAATCTGGTGTACAACAAAACAATGACGTCTGAAAATCTAATAAAACCTAATTTGAAGTTAATTTCCAAATTTGACGTTTTTAGTTCCTCAAATGTATTTCAATAATGCTTGTAAAAACGGTGTGATAAATACATAAATTAAGGCAGGCAGACTGTTTTAACCCATATGCAAGGAATAGTTTCACAAACTACTTCCGCATAGGTGAGCGAGTTTTGAGTGGATAGATCACATGACGTAGATTTTCAACTAAAGAGTTGAAAATAGCTTTCCGGTTACATTTTGAAATCCATAACATGGCCTGTAATTTTCGTCAGGTCCCAGATGAAAGTCTCTATGGTTGCGAGCAATCAAATAGTTTAGATATTATTTCCAAAACTATAAGGTAGACCAAATAAGTACCCATTTGAGCTCATCTTGGTTTTCAAAGTTTAATTAAGACGAAGTTAACTGTAGTTAATAAACTGATTAATCTCATCTCAGATGCTTCAGTATTTCTTTGTTACTTGATTTAGAATAATAAATCAACGTTATATGTATATTTATAAAGCATTAGAATATTGCTCTACTTTACATCAACGGTGACTAATTCGTAGGTCTGTTCGGTTACGATGAACATGCGAGATATAAATATTCGCCTGGGAAATAATTAAACAGTAGATCAACAAAGGAGAATATGAAAGTATACATGCAAAATAAATAAGATATTTAAGGAATAAAAACCCGCCTATTTCACACCCCTGACAGAGATATTTAACGCCTGTTTGCAGCACAGCTATTTTCCCTCTACTTGGAAGCGATCCAAGGTTATTATACTCCCACGGTAAGGGAAAAGTACCAGACAGCCACAAAATTACCGCCCCATCAGTCTCTTGTCTACTATTGGTAAAATGATCGAAAAACTTCTACTTTCTCGACTTCAAAAGTAAGTTTCGGTAACACACGAACTCTCATATTCACGGTTTGGTTTTAGAAAAGGGCATTCCACAGAATTACAGCTTCTGGGGCTAACTGATCACGTAACAGAGCAATTTAACAATGAGGCTTGAACGCTGGCATTATTTCAGGACGTAGAGGCCGAGTTTGAAGGTGCTGGCACAATGGCCTCATTTATAAACTGCACCACAATTTTCCGGCTCTTCAAAATTATCTGTACTTCCTGCACAATTTCTTAGAAAATCGACATTTCTACATCCAAGTGAGCTACTCACAGTGATAGGGGCTGGCATTCCACAAGGGGGAATCGTCACCATTCTTGTACATATTGTTTACTAATGTTTTCCCAGTGGACGCCAGATGCAAGGTTGTCATGTATGCTGACGGCACTGCAATATAAAACCACGACAAAACTCCGCGCTTCGGCCTTGCAGAAATGCAAAGATTGTAAATAACTTCCACTCATGGCTCCATGATAGGAAAATCAAAATTAACCCTAACAAATGCCAGCTAATACATTTTGCAAAGCGGCATCGCACTTTGCCAATGGACCTAACGGTCGGTGGTCAAATTTTGCATTGTGGTCAGCTAGCTAAATATCTAGGTGTCACCATGGAGGTCACGGAGAACAGTTTTAGGTGTTACTGATTGCTTCTTTAGTTCTTTGTCAGTTTACGCATGTACACGCATACTCATACATACACACATTTATATACACACATAGGCACATTCTTGGGCATACGTCGCACGTACCAGGGCGCGCACACGCACGCACACGCGCGCGCGCTCACGTACAAACGTGCACGCAGGCACGCATGCACACACATAGCACTATATACATTCCACTATTTACACTACACTTCACAATCTACAGTTTCAGCTGCTATCCTGCGCGGCAGGTGATTATGTGGCATAAGGCCACGGTTTCATGGACGCACATTAGTCGGCGAGCAATTGTAGGTCTAAAGCATTTTAATTCATGCATGTTTTCTGTGCTTCGGCTCGCCTTTGCCCATATTGGTATATCCCGAACACAGCCTTTAAATACTCGAAACTGATAGCCTTCGGTTTTCCTGCATGGGGGTCAGATGTCTTTATTCTCCTACTGGTCGCTGTGTTGTCTGCTAGCTTGAGGAAGCTTCTTATTGGCTCTAGTTTAAAGGTTTGAAGTTAACGGATTTTGTGATCTTCGTTGGTGAACGCTTCCCTCACCATATGTTTCTGTTGTCTATTTTACGAAAATCTTGCAGAAAGCAATGCGCAGCTACGGTGTTATTTATCAATGAGTGCATAAATTAAGACACTATCAAGGGCTTTTGAACGGAGTCTTTTTTTTAACTTGCTGGCACCAAAGCTGCAGAAAATGATTGGCGATAATTCAGTAATCAGCACGATTTAACGCATTCTTTTGTTGCATCGGAAAATATCCCTATATCTTCCCAAAGATCTTGCATTAAATTTTGATCTTTTAGCATTTCACTTCGAACTTACACTCACCTCTACGAATCCACAAACGTTACTCGCCAGCAAACTTCACCACAAAGTTTTCTGCAAATGCAGAACTATCCGTTACGAGCAACTGTCTGTCCAACAAAAGGTATATTGAATATTAACCGATACTGAAGTCATGAATGTACTTTTTACGTGCAAAAATGCTCTAAACTTTAGTTTCAATTAGTATCGTAGCTTTTGTTCTCAGAGCCCTTTAAATCCTAAGCATATGAGCGTTTAAATACTCAATTCGATGTAGTTTTAAGCAGTCTTGTACAAATTTTCATGAGAAGCTCAAGAATAATTAAGTTAAAGAATTTGGCATATTGTTTCTGCCGCACGTTTAAACCCATGACAATTATTGACTACTGAGGGTAATTTGTCACCAACATTGTACTCAAAAACTTAAACTTTTTCCTGAAATAAAAGAATTAAAATTCTATAATAATTTGTGCATTAATATTTACACATGGTAGTATTTTTGGTTTCTCAAACTTACCAGTTATGCATTGTATGGACCACTTGACTAGTTGGCGTTTTAAAGTTAAAATAAGTGTGTGCTAAAATCATTTAACGCATGGCGTTTAAGAAACCTTAGTACATTTTTTAATTAGGTGGGCTGGAATATGGAAGAAAAAAAAAAAAAAAAAAACAATGAAAACTTTTTGAGAACCGCAAGATTTAGAAATTTCATCTATTGGTAATCTCAGAGAACTTGACCAGGAAGATGCTCCCCTATTTATCTTCCATTCTGAGCGCTTCTCTTGAAGTTAGTAATTTTCCTGGTAGGTGGAAACGTGCAAACCCATCGAGTTAAAAGGTATCCATGAAAGGTATGTCCTATCAGTTTGTTGCCAACAGTGGCTAACCTTTTCAAAAAGGTCATTTATTGTGTCTCTAACTTCTTCTCTCATTGCAGAACTAGTCACCTTTCCAGTTTGGATTCCAATTCTGCTCCTCATGAACTTTTGGAGGCTAACTCGAGTTTAGGTTCAAGTGTTCCCAGAATCATCAGTATTCTGCTAGTTGGTGTTCATATTCTTCACTTTCCTTGTGATCATCTTAAGTGTTCACCTTTTCTCTACAGGTCTGGTAATAAGCATGTAAACAGACTGGAACCGTCTGGAAACGGTCTAGGCACTTATTGCTACCTTGTTTACTCACCGACACCTGCGGTTAAGTAGCTAGCACCGAGTTTCTCTTTGAAGCGGCGGTCGCCAAGTGGTGTAGGGTAGCTCGACCTTGAGCGTCTCTGACGGGGGCGATGGCACAATACATTGAAGTATCTCAGGTAGTAAATTTGCTTGGCATATCCATTTAATCGCACTACTGGATCTGTCTAAAATAAAGTTTCACAATTTAACACATACTATCTGCCACTGCTTTTAGAGTTGCACTGAATTATCTGTGATGTATGCAGTGTGGTATTTCTATAATAGGTGTCAGTACTAGCATACTTGTTACTAACATTTTTGAAGTAATGGTCCAATATCAATGTCATTTTTTATTATTAGGGCCCGGATTTCGATGGCTTTACATCATTTTTCTTATGATCCACGTGAATAATATACTTGGCTCATAAAATGTTGGCATTAAACCAGTTCTAAGGATAATTTTTTCAGCATTTTAGACATTTTCATCTGATATTTTTTATAATTTGTAAGTAATTTTAATAAAAATCTCATTGCATTATCGTTATATTACTCTAATCAATACTCGGAACCTCAAAATATAAATACTCTTGGAAGTTTATTAAAATGTAGTCATAATATGTTCAACTAAACGGTTTACCTTTATACAGCATATTTAGGTATACCCTATCATTAACCAACAGGACATATACGTCGTTACTTTTAAAAATTCAAAAGAAAGAAACCCCTATCATTAATTTACAAAACGAAAATTTTATATCATACTAATACTCAATCTCTTTTAAAAATTAATAAATTTCAAAGTAATTAATGTTGTTTCAAGGAGTATCATAGTTTTGTTGTTCCCGAAAAAACGAATACTGTTTATCAAAAGGAGCAAAGTAAAGCAAAAGCAGAAACGTGTTGGCCGAAATAAAATAGCAGCAGTGACACATGAGAAAGTCCGTGGAAACCTGACCATCTTATATCATATTCTTGTATGTCAGCAATATAAACCCGTTTAGCTTAAAGCGTTCGGAAGGAGATAGGTATAAATAGTTTACAGTACAATCACGTAGACTACGTTTAGGACAAACCCAAGAAGACAGCTCTCTTCAAAGGGCCGCCACATCCTTTACTCGTCCCATTATGTTCCGTTTGTTTACCACAGCAAGTAGTCTAAAAGGATGCCGCTAATTCAGTTGAACATTGATGTAATGCAGCAGTTAGTAAACCACACAGCTACTTAACCACTGCAAGATTTAATACCCTTTTGTTCTAGAGCAGAAAATGCTGTAAATTTGCCTTCCAATAAACTTATCCGCTTTACAGGCGCGAATTGGGTCACTTTTCCCTATCTGCTTTTTTTCTTATTAAACATTTATCAACTTGTATTAACGTTCACTCTGATAGAGTTCAACTGTGCGGAATAAGGCCATTTGTCTATTCAGAATGTCTACACTTTTAAGATTTATTTCTATTTCCTTCCTTCTTGCCTCATCACTCTTTTTCTCCGAATTATTTTCGTGGTTTGTAATTTCATTCATAAAGCACGAGTAAATTTGCGTTTAAAGTGAAGTAATGTGCAAATTTGTTGAGTTTAGCACAGAATACGTTTATTGTATACTTTTCAGACACAATGCCTACTGCTTGTGTTGTATTA